>CM038678.1:615923634-617123634 GCA_021605205.1 Aegilops longissima
CCAAATCCAGGGCCCGAGAGCTTTGAGATCTCAGATATTGAACAAAGCCTCCTTAACTTCCTCTTGTCTTGAGCACAAAGGCTTTCATTCATTTGTGCATTTACCCTTGGAGAAATTATGCGCAATATTTCATCACTTCTTGGCCCAAGCCTTGGAGGTGAGCAGTTAGAAAAATAGCTTGCAACATGCTCTTTTAAGCGCCCTTCACCCTATACCCGCTCCATCTTCCCTTTTAGTCTCCCAAATGTGTTTTCCTTCTTTCTTTCTGGAGCACAAGCATGGAAAAAAGTGTTTTTCTCTCGACTTGGAGCCATTTAACATGCTGCTCTCGCCTCCAAAACATGTCCTGCTTGTAGTTCTAATCTATCCAATTTTTCCAGCAGGAAGTGTTCTCGAACTCTTGTATAATGGCTAATGGGTTGCCCTCCTCACACTGTTCTAGCTCAACTTTTAGTGCCTTGATTGAAAGTGCGTTATATCGACTAGAGGGGGGGTGAATAGGCGATTTTATGAAATTCTTCTTTGAGGAATTTGCGGTGAGGAAATTCATAGCGAAGAACTACTACTGACGGAATAAGTACTCAAGAGTAAGCATAACAGAATACAAGCATGGTCATCATGATGAAATGAAGACAAGCACGAGTCTGAAGAAAGCGTAATCACGAGGATGATACAAGATGAAGACAAAGCAGTGAAGAAATTGAATTGAGGAAATTGAGAAGTCTTGATCAAAATCTTCAAACACAGATATGAACAAACACTCAACACGATAATGAGGAAATGAAAGAGTTGAGGAAATAGAACCCGATAAGCTTGGTGAAGACAATGATTTGGTAGACCAGTTCCAAGCTGCTGTCTCGGTTATATATCTGGTTGGAGCTCTTGAGTATTTAAACTCGAGGACACATAGTCCGGACACCCGATCGTTTGACAGCGAGCTTCGAGGACACCAAGTCCTCACCGTATTCTCCTTGAACTAAGGTCACACAGACCTCGTCCAATCACTCGTGGTAAGTCTTGAGGCGACTTCCAAACCTTCACAGACTCGGTCACTCGGCGATCCACAATTCCTCTTGGATGCTCTAGACCATGGCGCCTAACCATCTGGAAGAAGCCACGGTCTTCAAAGGTAACAAAGCGTCGATCCACATGAGATCAATCTCTTGATGATGCTCAATCACTTTGGGTTTGTAGGTGTTTGGGTTTGGGTTTTTCCTCACTCGATGATTTTCGCTCAAAGTCCTCGGAGGATGGGATGCTCTCAAATGACAAGTGTCAGTTTCTCTCGGAGCAGCCAACCAGCTAGTGGTTGTGAAGGCGGCTATTTATAGCCTAGGGAGCAGCCCGACATGATAAGACATAAATGCCCTTCAATGATATGACCGTTAGGTGGATAAGATATTTTGGAACAATGGTGGCGGCAACCTTACTGACAGTTGATGGAAATTTGACTCTCAAATTCCTCGGGGCTATCATGTTCCTCCTTTGTGTAGGCAATCCATGCCTGGCGAATTCCTAACTCCTCGGTCAGGACAAATTCCTCGATGACGGGAAGAACTCTATCATCCTTTGAAGAAATTAGTGAAGCGTATGAGATTTCAAAGGCTTCACTCGAAGGGATTGGTAGGTGTAGGATTTTGAGTTGAGCATCACATGGAAATTTTCCTTAGTATTTCCTCGACCCCCTTTAACGATGCGGTTTTTCCTATGACTCAAGAAAGAAAAGCGAAACTCTGAAAACAAAAGTCTTCACGCTTCATGTTCCTCAAATGAATACCAAGTCTTCAAGGTCACACCAATTTCTTCACTTTCAAAGTCTTGAGAAAGTCTTGAGAATACCAAAGTCTTGATTGAAGAACTTCATTTTTAAGATCGAGCTTTCTTATGTAAATATCAAACTCCTCATAGACTTATAGACACTGTGTACACTCATAAAGCGCATTAGACCCTTAACCTATAAGTCTTCAATACACCAAAATCACTAAGGGGCACTAGATGCACTTACAATCTCCCCCCTTTTGGTGATTGATGACAATATAGGTTAAGTTTTCAATAAGGGATAAACATATGAAGTGTAAATCACGATATTGAGAATTTGATTGCAAGATATGGAAGAACTCCCCACGAAGATGTGCATAGTGAAGAATTTGCTATTGAGGCAATGCACACTTGAAGAGTTGAATCATGGAATCTCCCCTATATCTTGTAATTCATACGCATTTGACATATAATATGAAGAATTTGAAATGCATGATGAAATATGGTGGTGATGTAATTCAACATCGTGTATTAACATATAATGAGGAATAAGCATGCGAGAGAACACATCAAAAGTATCGAGCACCATCGGGTTTAAGATTACAACTCGATCAATAAAAGTTTGAAGAAGCGAGAGTTGTAACTTAGCGAAAAAATGCCCTACATGCCCATATAATAGACCGGCGAAGACTAACTCAAATTTCTCCCCTTTGTCATCGAATGACCAAAAGGATGGCGAGGACTAACGCCCACGAAGAATATCAAGTTGATGGAGGCGCCCGGCGTTGTCGGGTCGGTTGTGTAGTAGTAGGGCCTGCCTTGATGTCGTCAAGTCTTCATTTTCATTAGTGTCGCATGCGATGAAGAATAGGAGCTAGCCACCAAGGAAGGAACCTTGACCTTCTTGTATTTCTTGGTGGAGGCACGGACCAGTCAAATTCTTCCTTGAGACCCATTTTCTTGAGATCTTCTTGGCTGTAGACATGAGATAGAACAACCTAGATGCGGTTGAAGGTTTCATGGAGGTAGTATTGGTTTTCTTCAACTGCATTGTGTGTTGAGGTCATGTTGTGAAGAATTGAACCAAGCGGCGCTTGACCCATTTATGATTGCGATCAACTTTACGATGAAGGCGAGGGTAACTCACGATCGGTCATCACCACAGGTCTTTGTGGCTTGAGGATTTTGCTTGGCGAGTTGTTGGCGGCGAGTCATGTGTGCGAGTCATCATTGGTGGAGTAGGATGCAGCCTTGCAAATTGACCATCAATGGGCGAATGCCTTCATCTATCACAGCGGTTGCCTTGCCTTTGTCATCGGTGAGGAAAATGTCCGTTTGAGGACTTCAATCGAGCAAGTAGCTGCGGTGTTTGATATCGACCTTGTAATTGGTGAAGACCTTGTCACGATGAATCTCATAATCCATGGTGCATAAGGCTTCAGCTCAAATGGTGACATAGCAATATTTGCGAGTCCTCATGAAGAAATCATGGAAGTTAGCCAGGAGCATACATGAATGATATTGAAAAGCATATTCTTCATGATGCCAGCGACTTCTTCATCATTTGAGTCGTGGCCTTTGATAGGACTCATTGTCTTCGTCGAATCGATAGGCATCCGAGGCACATCTGATGAATTATTCCTTGACGAGAATTTGGTTAGAGGCCTGCCAGCTTCAAAGGCTTCATCGGCACTTGCATGTAATGATTTATGGCTCGGGTTCATTGTAGCCATTGAAGCACCTTCAAGGGAGGGGAGGCGAGTGGGAGGGCCACGAAGCAATTCAGTTCTGGTGCCTTGGTAGTGAGTATTTTCGACATCTAGTCCAGCACCCATGAGTTCACATCTTGAAATTTCTGTGATGTGCAGCGTCATATAAATTGAAGAATGAGTTCTTCATTCCAATCACATCGTCGGTCTGAGAAATTTAGCAATCGACATCATGAAGAACGACCTTGGTGGCTCGAAGCCAGTGAGATTCCATGTCACGTGAGGAATGTGTGCATGATCGAAGAACTTTGTCTTTGTTGAATATGCGAGGAATAGAAATTAAGCTTGACTAGCGGTCGAAGCGCCTCTTCCTTATCTGACGAGTCATATGGGTTGTAGTCGATGAAGAACACATGCTCGCAAGAAAGAAATCTTGACCTTGAACTTTGCTTGCTTGAGAATGGATCCTTTGGTTTGGGGCGAGGAGGTGTCGGTGAGTTGCATCACAACCTCGGAATCGCAATCTCGAGGTTCTTGGTGAGGAATTTATAGTTCCTCTTGATGGCGTCTGCGTGTTCAAAGGATCGGCGACGGCGGTTCTTCACACTAGTGGCTGGAATTTCTTCATGCATATCTGCGAGGTGGGGTGAGTTTCTTGAGCCCATTTGAGCGGTTGGTGCGAGGGAATGAGGTATTTGTTGTAGTGGGGTGAAGAGTGGAGAATTGGGGTGCTGACTTTCCCAAAGTCATCATTCATCACGGCGTAGTGCATCCAATATCCGTCTTCATCTTCAATTTCTTCAACGCCCGGCCTCTTGGTGTGGTAAGAGGCATTGGCGAGAAACAAGCTGGCGTTGAAGGATCGCATCCACTTCAATTTCTTCATCAATCTGCTGACGAAGCGCATCATGATTTTCTTCATCGGATCCGCTAGGGATCACATATTCTTCACCAAAAGGAACAAGGTCCTTTGATGGCATGGTTGAGATCGGAATAGCATCAATGGGATTCTCAAGCGAGCTGGTCATAGGCTTCATTTTCTTGAACTAAAGAATCACGAGCCGTTGATGCTTTCCTTTTCTTCCACGACTACGCTCTGCACCTTGGTCTTCTTCACATCGATGCGAGATGGAAGGATAGGAGTTGGTGTAAGGCTTGGAGGTTGAGGAAACTAGTTGATTTGCTTGGTATGGCGATGCGATTGCCTGACTTCTTCATTTTCTTGAGGCGCACCACTAGTGGATGCCTGGCGATTTCTTCGGTAATTTGGAATGGAGTCATCAGCCACGGAACTAGCATTTTCTTTTGATCTGAAAGTCATCGTTGGTCTTGGCATGTTCTTGATAGGCTGACGAAGCTTCGACTGAGGAACTTCTTGTTGCGTTGGGCTGCAACATTGGTGAACTTCTCGGTCGGTTTAACAAACTGACTTTGGCTCCTTGCCATCAGCATAGTAGGCATTGAAGTTGTCATTTGAGGGCTTTGATTTGGTGAATTTTGATGATTTCATCGGTTGTCATTTTGACAACGTTTTCCTCGAGAACTTCTCTTTCTGAGGCGAGCCTTCTTGATCACATGCGGCCTTCTCAAATTTCCATTTCTCTTGAGAGATGAAATGGGTCGACATGTGACTTTGGCCGAGAGTCAAATGAAAATCAGGCATAGGGTGTCACGGATCCTTGTGCGGAAGATCAATGTAATCGAGGATCATCTTAGGATCCAAAAGCGATGTACCAGGTGTGCCTTTGGCTCTATGACCTTTCTTATGCATCTCTCGGTGATTTCCGCAAGTTCATCATCATCGGCTTCATCGTCCAGATGGCACTTGGAAACAACTTTGTTTCTTCTTGGACTTGGCGAGGACCTATCGGCCGTTGCCTTTGTCTTCAGTGAGTGGGGCGGATGAAGAATTTGGTGCGGTGAGAACTTCATTGAGACACAGGAGGCAATAGAGATGCCTGCAGATCCTTTGTACGCGTGGCGGATGCAGTGTTGAGAGACTTTTCAGGCTTGGTGAGGACTTTGGAGGAGGGTGAGGATTTTGGAGGCAGGGGAGCGACATGAGGAGCTGCCGTGAGGGCTTTGAAGGTCTGGCCGTGAGGGCATTCTTTGAGAACTTGGCCATGAGGGCCGCGATTGGTGAAAAGCACTTGGCTTGTGTCTGGGCTTCTTTGCCATTGATTTCCTAGAAGCAGCGAGAGGCCTTAGTGGCGTGACAGCCAGCGAGTCTTCATTGAATTTCCTCCACTGCTTCTTTGGCTTCTCTTGCCAACAGCTTGGCGCTTGGCCCATTCTTGGGAAAATCCTCACTGCACGCTTGATCTTTGGTGGGGTCGGCCTCTTGGCAGTGCCAATGGAGCTCTTGGGCATGGAGGATTAAGTGTGAATTTCTTCATATACTTTGGAGTTACATGCACACTCCTCCATTCTCTTGCCCATCTCCTTTCAATCCTCTGTATCGCACCTTGCGCTGATTTTTATTCTCCTTTCGAACTTGGCCTCATCGGTGTGCAATAGTCGGCATAGATGTCCTCGGGTATTTCAAAAGCGAGTCATGACCTCGGGCCTCTTTCCTCCTTCTGTGGCTTCTTACCATCGCCATATTCTTTAGTTGAGAATTTGAACAATCGAATTCTCTGAAGAAGTATGCAACTTTTCTTGAGGAGCAGCTGCAAATGAGTTAAGTTGATGAGAACCTAGTGATTGCGGCGGACATGAGTACACAATGAGCAGTATAGTTGCGAGGAATTTGGAAGGTCATATTCATTCTCGAAAGGTTTTCAAAAACAACAAGTTTGAGGAATTTGGAGGTCATATGCATTCTCGAAGGTTTTCAAAACAACAAGTTTGAGGAATTTGACGGATGAGCCTTGAAGAATTTTACTAACCATTCTTTGTCTTAGGTTCGAGTTGTATAGATCGAGGATCCACACAATTGAGGAATCTTGAAGAAAATGATGTAGAGAAGCGAATCAAGAACATATGACTAGTGAGGTGTTTTTGTGTGAGGATTTGAAGAATAAAACACCTTTGAAGATTTTGTAGAAAATTTGAATCAAAGAGGCGATAAAAGTAACTTTTAATTGCCTGGATGAAAACGATGAGCTGAGAAGAGTAGATTTGAAGCTCTCGGTTCAGATCTTCCACCTAACTCGGCGGAGGAAGACAGCTCTGGCGGCGGGAGTGAAGAGTTCATGACGGCCTTAAATCTGACAGCGATGAGGTTGACGATGAAGCTCTTCCTCACCGTGACGATGGAGTAGCGGCAGCGCTAGGGTTTGAAGCTCGAGTGGGAGAGATCGGTCGGCGAAGTAAAGGGAAGTGAGGAAGGGAGAGGGGTATTTATAGTGGATGAAAAACTGTTAGAATATTTAGAACGAGCGTGCCTGACCCTTCTCATTAAACGACATATGTCCTACGTCTTTGAAAAGTGGAGATCGTGTTAGATCGTGGGTGAATAGATAAGTCTATCGTAGGAAGCGGAGCGGTTTGTGCGCAAAGCCGAAAATTTGGATAAGATTAGTTTTAAAGTTCATTACATAATTTCTTGGTGACAAGGACCACGGTGAAGATTTTGAGCGAGTTTCAGATAGAGCACATGAAGAATTTGTGAATAGATTGGGTTGAGTATAGCATAGAGGGAAGGTCCGATCACATTCACTTAGCGAGAAAATGCAACTTGAAGAAATAGCCATAAGTGAATCTTGTGAGAGGACATAAACCCATATATATATATATATATATATATATATATATATATATATATATATATATATATATATATATATAGCCAATGAATAAAAGCAGCGGGAAGCAGTGAAGATTTTGCAAAGTTGAAGAATTTGAAAAAGCGAAGAATTTCAGCGAGGAAAAACTCAAATTGAAGATTTTCAACTTTGGTGGTGGCGTGACCCACCAGTATAAGAATGATGATTTCAGACACGCGTACAATTGTCGTGGGGTTAGAATCAAATTCTTCATTAATTTCTTCACACTTAGAGTGTTGTTCTTCATTGATTGAAGAAAAAACGTTTCTTCATGTGTTGCACATCTAAGTCATCAATTTTGCATAAGTGTTAGGATGAGTGTCCTTTTCAAGAACATTCGAAGATTCTAAGATATTTAGCTCACACATAACTTGCTAAATCTCTTCTCATCCAAGGGCTTTGTGAAGATATCGGCTAGCTTGTTCTTGGTCTTCACATGCTTGATGGAGATGTAAGCCCTTCAACACATGATCACGAAGAAAATGATGGCGAATCTGAATGTGCTTTGTCTTGAGTGCTGGGCTGGGTTGTGAGAAATCTTGATGGCACTCTCATTGTCACGATAGAGGCACATTCTTCACGTTGATGCCGTAGTCCTTGAGAGTTTGCTTCATCCACAACAATTGAGCACAACAAGAACCAGCAGCAATGTACTCGGCTTCCATGATGAGCGGTAATCTGTGATTCTGTTTCTTCGAGGACCAACGGACCAAAAGATTGTCCTAGGAAATGACAAGTACAGATGTTGACTTGCGGTCCACACGATCACCCGGCATAGTAAGAGTCAGAATATCAATGAGATCAGCAGAGCCCTTGGGGTACCATAATCTTAGTGTTGGTGTGTGAGCTAGATATCGAAGAATATGCTTCCTGACCTTAGGTGTGATTCCTTGATTGTAGCTTGAAATCGGGCACACATGCAAACACTAAGCATTATATCTGGCCTAGATGCACATAAGTACAATAAAGAACCAATCATGGGCGGTATGCCTTGTGATCGAAGTCAATACCATTTCATCGATTGCATAGATGGACATTTGTGGGCATAGGAATTTTGGCCTTTGCAATCTTGCATGCGAATTTCCTCAGAACATCCTTGAGGTATTTCTCACGAGATATGAATATGCCATTGCGCTATTGTGAATTTGAAGACCTAAGAAGAATTTCATCTCTCCCATCATAGACATTTGATATTCTTCACTCATCATATAGAGCAAATTCATCACTATAACGTTGGTTAGTACAGACAAGATAATATCATCAATGTATATTTGGCACACAAACAGTTCACCATCATAAGATTTAGTAAAGAGAGTAGGGTCAGTGAAGCGGGTGTGAAGCCATTCTTCATGAGAATTCCTTCAAAGAATCATACCACGCCCAAGGGGCTGCTTGAGACCATAGAGGGCCTTGTTGAGTCTGAAGACTTTGTCGAGATTCTTTGGATCTTCAAAACACAGGGGTTGAGCAACATATACTTCTTCCTCAAGCTTACCATTGAGGAATGCACTTTCACATCCATTTAATATAAAGTGATATCATGATGGTTAGCATAAGCAAGTAATATCACGAATAGCCTCAAGTCTATAGCAGTGCAAAAGTTTCATCGAAATCAATTTCTTCAACTCATGTGTAGCCTTGAGCTACAAGTCGTGCCTATATTCCTCACCACAAGGTCATTTCATCTTGTTTGTTGCGGTAGATCCACTTTGTGCCAATGATATTATGCTTGCGAGGATCTGGACGTTTGACCAGCTCCGGACATTGTTGAGCTCGGACTGATGTAATTCTTCTTGCATGGCATGAATCCACTCGGGCTCGATGCTTCATCTACCTTAGTGGGCTCTGGTGGCTTCAATGTCATCGATGATCTTTTCAACTTGCACTTCTTTTTACAGAGGATGAGCTGGTTGTCGTCGAGGAATTTGATCAGCATTTCTTGACACCATTTTCTTGACATTTTCTTGAGTGCATCATTTCGGCGTTCTTCACGTTCTGCAATGAATTCTTCATCAGATTCTTGATGATGGAATGACATCCTCGGTCTCCTTGAACTTGATAGAATCCTCAGTGCTGGTTCATCTATCACAAAGGTAGGTGCTCTCTTTGCGAGCCATTAGTTTCATCGAACAGCGCATCTCTGATTTCAACAATCTTGTGAAGAACTAAAGGGGGTTGGGTGCGACATATGCCAAAGGATGGCTTATCATGGTGGGCGAGTAGAAGCGTCGCTGGTGCACTGAAGCAGGATGAGGCGAAGGCATGCCGCCCGGCGAATCTTACCCAACCGGGGCTCTCCGTGGAGATAACACCCTATTGCTGCTGCTGTGGTCTCCGCATGATCCTTTGTGGTAAAGTGGGTACAAGGTTGCTCCTTGAGCTGCTTTCGGGGTGAGGAAGGAGAAGGCACGGCTAGCTCTTCTCTTCCCTCTATGTGTGTCTAAAACTATTAGGGTTCAACCTCTTGCATGGGTGCCAGGGGGGGTTATATAGGCCTACCCCAGGCGTACAATAATAATCCGGTAGCGCGAGTCCCTAGCCGTCTGTCTCTTAAGTCGGCGTCCTCTCCATGACTTACAGGTCCCACAGACTAGTGGGCCCTGCCGGCAACCGTCATAGAACAACAGGCCAGTCCACTTGTGAGCGTGTCTTGCCACTCTGCAGTTACTATAGCAGCGCCTCTAATGGCCTTGACTTGGTCATGGGGTCATAACGCGCCCCCGCGCCGCTGGCGAGCAATCCTTGCCATTCCCTGTCTCGTCTGGTTAATGGCGTGCGGTCCCGTGGGAGGGGCCGACCGACTCCTGGGGGCCGACTCCCAACGGGTTCGTCTTCCTGCGCTCTCGCCGACTCCTGCACCCTCACTGTGAGCGGGTTCCGCCCGTCTCTGGAATCGTCGGGCAGGTAAGTCGTGGAGTGAGAGGATGCGCCTAGGGGCTGATGTCGGGGCAGCGTGCTTGCGATTGATGCCTTGCGCCGAGACGGAGATCTCCGTCGATCTGGCGCGCGTGGCCATGCACACCCCTTCATGAGCAGGGGCGGGGATGAGCCACAGCAACCACACCCGCCCGCCCGTAATTACATGGGTAGGAGATGGTTGGAGTCGTGGGCGGCTCCCCATAACCGGCTTCTCCGAAGCCGTCGGTTGAGTCGGCTCATCTCGAGGCCGTCTCGGTACTCATTTGGGGGGCCAGTCGGCCCTTGACTCTCGCGGCTCTTCGTCTTGAGTCTTGAGTGTGATGCCCGATGTTTTGAAAGGTTCGAGGGGCTCGGGTTTGCCTACCCGTGGCCCATTACTCGACAGTAGTCCCGAAGCTGGTGGCGCCGAGGGCAACATGTCGAGGCCTCAGCCGTTTCATCTCTCACGGTGGAAGAACACAGGTTCGGCTCGCCGTCTTTCTCTCGAGCCGACTAAGCTGGGAGTCGGTCTCGCGGGAAAACCGTCTTGCTCCTCAAAGGGTTTGAAGGTGCGATGGCGGGGTCGGGGGCAGCGTGCTGATAAGCTTCGGTGACGCCCGTCCGCGAACACGTCACCTGACATGCCTTGGTGAGGTCGATCTGCCCACCGCAGCGTGGCCAGAGGCGGGCCCCGGTGGGGCCCGCCACTACTCGGCCAAGCGCCTGGCCAGATCTTACGTGGCTGCGCGGCGGTTTGAGTTCCCCGTCGTTCTTGCCATGATAACTTTGTGGAAGTAGATCATGGAGGCGTGTTAAGTGCGGCGCGATTAATCACGCCCGCCTTCGCCGCTTCTCGGCCAGTGCCTATAAGTAGGCGGGAGGAGGCGGCGTCGCCTGCGCCCATCTCCCTTCCCCTTCCTCTTGCTCCTTGCCCGTCTTCCTCTCGCCGCCCTTGCGCTCAGACCACCACGCCACAGAAGATGGCTCCTCCTCGCCGCTTCATCCACGCCCTGCCTTCCGGCGTGTGGGGCAGCTCCGTAGTGGATGGCGACGTGCTCGAGTTCCTCCGCGAGACGCGCCGCATCCCGGCACAAACCTAAGTGCGGACCGCGCCCTTGCCGTGGCCCGAAATAACACCAGCGATGGAGGAGGCGGCGGGTCATAATGCACTGCTCGCACCTCATGCAGCGGGCTAGGGCTGCCGGCGGCGGCTTCTTCGCGCCTTCACAGGTTCCACGGGCTCCAGCCGCACCACCTCCTCCGAACACGGTGGTGCTGCTGGCCGCGCCGCCTCCTTGTCGAAGGCTTCCATGGCGTTCTCCCCACCATCGAAGTGTGGAAATTCTTCGAACCAAGCTTCGGCACGCCTGCGTCGCCCGGTGTGCGCTACATCGCGGCACCTTCATCGCGTCACGGAGGCGGTGGCGACAACCCCTTCTGCCATCCCGCTGATCAAGTCGGTGAAGATGTGGCGCTCCTACTTTACGTGAAGAGCGTTGCTCGGAGAAAGCGGCTGGGTCAACCTGCCGCCTTATGGGCCGGCGGCTGTCGAGGCGGCTCCCGGCTGGTCCCCGCTCGGGCCAAAAGGCGACTCTGCGAGCAGCCCGCCGCCCGTGTAGCGACTCAAGTGGCTTGTGATCGGAGAACTGGCCCAGAACCCGACTTCTGGCCGCCGCCGTGGTCTGCGGAGTCCTTCGCTCAAGCCCGACCTCATCGATCATCGGATGGCGGCCATCAGGACAGTGGTGTGCTCCAAAGACATGCTTACCGAGAGTGGCGGACACGGTGAACTTCTGGCGAACTGCGATCTCCGGCGGAATGGCAGTTCGGCAGGAGCCGTACTGTGGCGTAACCCCGCCTATGGTAAGTCATCTCTCTTGCTTTTACATTTCCTTTTTAGAATTGAATCCGACTCTGATTTTCTTTAGCTTTTTCAGTGAAACCCCTCATGCAGCCCTCGGTAGGCACCAGGGGCGGCCCGTGGTCGTCCCGGCGGTGGAGGCGGCGTCGGCGACCCGACTTGGGGGTGGCGGCGATGGAGGCCCGGCCGCGAAGGAGGAGGAGGAAGGCGGACTTCCAGGCCCTCGGCGACCTTATCGCCCGGCTGAAGATGATGGTGAGAGGAAGTCATCCCCGCCCAGCAGAAGGTCGGCCATCGGCCTTGAAGTTCCTCCGTAGGCTTAGGTAGTTGGCGTGAAGCGCCGCGGGCGGGCCGGAGTTACAGGCGGCGGGCGAAGAAGTTCGGAGGGGCCGCGCGACCAATGAGAAGAAGCGGTCATAAAGGCTAACCGCTTCATAAGGAGTGAAGAAACGCGCTGGTCTCTACGCCTAAGTGCTTCTTACTTTGTCTTGTTTTTCTTCTAGTTCGTCTTGTCCAAATCTTTTATATGTCTTCTTCGCATCGGGGCTCCTCTCACCTTGGAGAGGTCGCGCCGCCTCCGTCATGGGGTGGCGAGGAGTCCGTCAATACTCGGCGGATTGACCCTGCCGCCGACCTCGGGAGGGACGGCCAGGCAGCAGCAGAAGCGTGGCGGAGGAGGCCGCCCGCCTAGAAGGCGGAGGCCAGAAAGGCGGCAGCTCCGCCCATAAGAGGTTTGGAGGAGGCGAAGGCGCACGTCGCAGCCATGAGGCGAGTGAGGGAGGCGTGGCGCCTCGGTCGGTGCTTGCTCGTCACCCGTTGAGCTCTGCGCCCGCCCGCCCGGAGTTCACAGGGAGGCAGGAGGAGCGGACAGCGAGTTCCCGTCATGGAGAGGAAGGCAGCGAGACCTCCTGTCAGACGCAGGCCATGCCGCCCCGCCGCCTCCACATGATTAAAAGCCTTGCGAGGCAAACAGCCCGCGAACCGCTGTGTGCGGCCAAGCCAGCGAAGGCGTGTGAGCTGCTCCTTCAATCGCCCTCGCCCGGCAGCGCCGCCCGTCTTGATAAAGCGACTTGACGCCAGCGCCCTTTGGAGACCGCGCCGCCAGCTCAGCCATTCGAGCGCGGCGACAAAGCGCTGCGCCCGTTAGGTGGAGTGCGAGGCGGCCTGCGCAGGCCCGAACAGGCGCTCACGGGCGTCGAAGCGAAAGCTGCGAGGTGAGGCGATGCCATCGAGAACTGCAAAAGCGCTGGCGTCGCGAGCCGCCCGTGCGGGTATGTTTCTTCTTTGAGTTTTCTTGTTCTTCTCGTGAAGTAAGCGGCAGCCCTGCTACCAGTGTAATCCCGAGTTTGGGCAGGCTGCTGGTGGCTCGGAACTCTATCTGATGATTTCAAATTTTACCTTTATAAAATTCTTATCATGAGTATCACAACCTCGGCATACTTGCCTTCAACCGCAATGTTGAGGAGCTGGGCAAGCGGACTACCGACTGTCGAGGCGAGGTGAGATTTTCTTTCTTCTTGGAGAAGCGTTGGCCAGGGAACTATAATCCCAGAGATTGGGCCGGCTTGCTGGCGATCGGGCGGATCTTCTGGCGACCTTCTTCCAGCTAGCGACTTCACGTCCTTCTTCTTTTATTCTTGAAGGCCAGCGCCACTCTTGACAGCAGCTAAGCGCGTTGACCACCGCTGCGTGCCAAGGGGAGGAATGCAACAAGCTTCGGCTGCGAGCCTTGACCTGCTGACTACTCGCAGGCTGGTGGGCGAGAGGGGGCTGCTTAAGCGGCGCGGGGGCAGGCGGAGAAAGAGGAGGCTGCTCTTGGCGAGTTCGAGTCGCGGCGCTCCTCTGGACCCGACAAGGAGCCTTGCTGACCTCCGGCTTCCATGAAATTGAGGACATCGTCGACGGTGAGTTTCTTTCTTTCCTCCTTTGAGCCGCAGACTATAGGTTAGGCCCGACTCTGGTTTTGATTTGCTTCATTTTCGTCTTGGCAGGACTTCTTCCAGCCACCTGTGGGCGGCTAATCAAGCCATCGAGGCTGATCGCGTTGGAGGCGAGTGGTCTTGAGATCGCTGCGCCCGGACCCCAGTGAGCAGCTCACGAGCATTGAGGCTCGTTGCGGCCCGACCCAGCCGGATCTGCGCCCGGCTTGGCGTGTCGGCGCCCAGGCGATCGCTGCCTGTGCTTTCGGACATGCAGTTCTGCGCCTCCCAGCCGGACTGCCACGGCTGGAGAGTCATGGTGGCCGTCTTGAGGCTGGAAGGATTCATGACTTACGGTGGAGCTTGCGCCAGACCTTGGAGTTAAATCAAAGCGTGGTATCAGGGCTGGATCTGGACCGGGTGGCCGCATTCGGTCCCGGAGGCCCGAGGCGGGGCTGGCTGGCTGCGAAGCGCCCTCGTCGGCGTCTGGCGGTGATCGTTGACTACGGACACAGTGTCTTTGTCCTGGCGGTGAGGGCCGCGAGGCGCGCCGCCCGAGTGGTTCGAGATGAACCCGGATTCTGATGAGGACTCGGCGAGGTGATCGGCTCAGCGCCCGAGGAGGAAGGCGAGGCGGAGGCGGATATGAGATGGGCGCTTGAGAAAGGCGGGCGAGGCGACCAGCCTCGGCTCGACCGCGCCTCCGGCAAGGCAGCGCCCGTCTAGGCCAGCTGCCTCCGGGAAGCGATCAAGCCGAGACTGCCTAGCCCGGCCGCCCGGCGCCCCAGCGCCGCCCGTCTCCTCCGGCCTTCCGAACCCGTCTGCCGCTTCCTAAGCTCTTTGTCGCCTTTATTTTATCTGCTTTGATAATCTTTGAAAAAACTTGTTAATTCACCGCAGTTCCACCAGCAGGGGTGTATTTTGAACCTTTGTCAGAAGATCCGGCGAGGGCCTATCTTTATGTAAATATTATCCTAATTCTATCTTTCCTTGCTCATTGCTCTTATGGCTTTTCCTTTTTGCCTTCCCTTAATCGCCGCCTTGCCCGTCGGGACAATAGCTCTGTGATGCCGTTTGGGTCAAGTGTAGCTACCTTGAGAAGAGCAAGTACTTAACCATTTTTAGAGTCTTTTAAACAAGTTGGGTAGAAAGCGCAAGCCGACTACTTAAGAGTCGGTTTTGCAAAAAGTGAAGCTTGAAGCAAGCTATGTTTATGCTTTGGGTCATTAGCCATTTTAGGTGTGGGCGCTTTGTTCTTCCTTACTCACCTTACCAAGCGATGCAGCTCTGCGAGCTGCGACCTGACGAGGCGGCTTGAGGCACATACGTTACTTGTCATTGCGAGGAAGCATTTCATAGTCAAGGGCGGCGAGTCCCAGGGCCGACTAGTCGAGCCGATGCCAAACAACATAACAAAGAGTAACATACTCGAAGGCATAATTCTTATCATCTGAGATAACAAAGAGAGCGGTCCAGGCTGCGTCTCGAGAGGCGAAATCTTGATACTACTAAACACAAAGGGTAGCGTGGTACATACTGCATCAAGCGTAAAATCTTGGAGAAGATTTGCATTCCATAACCGTTCAGATCTCTTTGCGGAGTCGTCCCTCTTGCGTGCTTTCGGGAGAAACTTCCGGCGTCGATCAGGTAGTAGAAATCGTTACTTGACACTTTCGCGATAATGAATGGGCCTTCCCAAAGCGCCCGGCAACATCTCTGTCGGCTGTTATTTGGATCAGCGAACACAAAAATCGACTGAGAGTCCCGGATTAGGGGTGTCCGGACTGCGGACTACCATCATCGGCGGACTATCATCGGCGGACTATCATCATCGGCGGACTCCAAGACTATGAAGATACAAGATTGAAGACTTCACCCGTGTCCGGATGGGACTTTCCTTGGCGTGGAAGGCAAGCTTGGCGTCTGGATATGTAGATCTCCTACCATTGTAACCGACTCTATGTAACCTAGCCCTCTCCGGTGTCTATATAAACGGATGGCTTTAGTCCGTGGGACTACAATCACAACAACCCTTACAATCATACCATAGGCTAGCTTCTAGGGTTTAGCCTCCTTGATCTCGTGGTAGATCCACTCTTGTAAACATCCACAATATCAATATCAATCAAGCAGGGGCGTGGGGTTTTACCTCCATCAAGAGGGCGAACACAGGGTAAAATCGTGTCCCTTGTCTCTGATACCATCCGCCTAGGCCTGCAGTTCGGGACCCCCTACCCGAGATCCGCGGTTTGACACCGACATTGGTGCTTTCATTGAGAGTTCCTCTGTGCCGTCACCGATAGGAAGGATGCCTCCTCCGTCTTCAAGGGCGGTATTTTTCGCCAAAGGAGCCTTGGCGCCGGCCAAACTATCCGGCTAGGTGGTTTCTCATGACGCTTTGTCCGGCCATCGCTCGACAATGACCTCTCAAGTCGTCAAAAGCAATCTTCACGTCAGCTCGGAATTCGCGGCGGCTGGATCAATAGAGCTCTCGTCCATAGCGAGCTCTTGGATCGCTTGTCGCTACTACAGGAGTCGCTTCTGGACTACGATCAGATTGGGCTTAAAACCGATCTAAGAGATTAACTCTCCCGGGTCACCCTGCGTTGCGGTGGTAGAGGAACAATCTTGGCGGCCTTCTCACGTATTGAAAACTAGTCATGTCCGGATCCCGAACCCCCATGCGGATTCCAGCGGAGGGGCGGGCCGATCAAACCTTGAACTTAAAGTCGGGGCATCGGACCGGACTCGTTGGACAACGTCCGAAATCAACTTCAAAATTGGAAACTTCTCGGCCTTCAAGCCTTGAGATGGGTAGGGTTCGGACTTAGTTCACCCACCCGCTTGACATATGCGATCTAACTCTAATTCGGCAAGAGCCGCCCGAGCAATTACATCACTCTTGGGCGATTCCTCTGGTTATGGAGCGAGGATAAAGGACTGCCGAGAGGAAAACACAATCTCGGTCTTACGCAATAATTGCGGACAAGGAATCCTAAGCGCCATAAGTCGCCGCGACATTACGCTTGCTGACTTGGAGACCATCATTACAAAAATCTTTGTGCGATGGAGGCGCTGAAAACCGAAAGTAAATTTTGGGATAATCCGGTCCCGAATACATCCTAGTCCGGAACCAAAGGGTGCATCATTATCAAGCACACAGGCTGAATACCAAAAACCAAAACCCCCTAAAGTGCGGAACCGTCTTGGAGGCTGGCTAAGCGGACCTGCAAAATTCATAGCACAGAAGCGCCACTCCAACTCATAGCCTTGAGCATGTTGGATACTCGGCAGTGGCCAAAAGTGGCGAAGAGCTTCTAGCTTTAGAATCCCAGCCAGCAACACCGATCTGTGTTAACAGTCTTGAGACTTTCGCATCCAATAACATGCAACGACAACTCCATAACCTTGCGAAGTCTACCAAGTAGCAACAATAAACCCATGGGCGACACGGCTATCACCTTCAATGCCGTGGTGAACCTAAATTCGAACTGCGGGCACCGGCCGCATTGGTCCTCGGCCCGATAGTAGGCGGCTTACGCCTTACTAAGGTACTCATGGATGGCGGCAGCGGACTAAACCTCATCTATGAGAAACCCTCCGAAAAATGGAAATAGTGCTGGAACGCATTGGCGAAGCGGCACAACCTTTAGAGGAATAATCGGACCCAGGAAGCATCTTTGCCTGAGGAAAAATCACGCCTGGACGTAGTGTTAGGCTCATGGGACAATTACAGGTCGAGGAGGTCACATTCAAGTGGCTCCATTCAGCAGCGGATATCATGCTTTATTAGGGACGAGGCATTCACAATTTTCAAGCTATACCCCATTATGGGTACATGAAGCTTAAAATGCCGGTCCCAGCGAATTATCACTCTCGCTAGTGATCCGAACATAGCACTCCTTGCGAAAATAAGACAGCCGCACTAGCCCTCGAGGCACTATCAAAGCCCTAGCGGTAGAGGAACTCACCGCGATCGCTCCCACGGTGAACGAGGGGCGATGTGATACTTGATAAAGATCCAAGTCCACCTCTATTAAACCAGCGGATGAAATAGTCAAATTCAAGTCCACCAGCGGACCACAAAAGCGGCCTCCATCGGGGCACAATTAAACCCTGATGTAGGCGCGCACTGCGAAATTTCTACAAGAAAAGCTGGGACATCTTTGCACGGCACCCTTGGACATGCCGGGAATCCCACGTCGGTGGCGACACAGCCTAAATATCCTAAAAGGTTCAAGCGATCAAACAGGCTCTTGACGATTTCGAACCCAAAAGGCGAGGCAATGGGAGAGGAGCTAGCCAAACTATTGGAAGCGGATTCATCGGAGACATCAAACATCCGGATTGGCTAGCAAATCTGGTAATGGTACCAAGAAGGACAAATCACTGGCGCCTATGTAGCCGATTTCAAAGACCTAAATAAAGCCTGCCCAAAGGATCCCTTCCCCCCCGCATCGACCAAATCATCGATGCCGCTGCGAACACGTTTCATTGTGCTTCTGGGCGCATACTCGGCTATCATCAAATCAAGATGGCGAAGCGGATCAAGCCTAGCGGCATTCATTACTCCATATGGACCATGCAGCTTCAACACGATGCCCTCGGGACTTAAGCGCCGGCGCAACATATCGGCGCATGATTCAGACATGTCGGCTAACGGATCGGCAAAACATTAGAGGCATACGTGAGCGGCGTGGTCGTCAAAACTAAACTGCGTCGAAACTCTAGTAGGCGACTTGAGGCTCACATTCGACAACCTCGGAGCATATGACATCAAGCTGAATCCGGAAAAGCGTGTTTTTGGCGTACCAGCTGGAAAGCTCTTTGGGCTTCATCGTATCCGGTGAGAAATTGAAGCAAACCCAGCCAAGATCCGAGCTCTGTCACAGCTAGATATCCCAAAAGACCTCAAGCAAATACAAAATTGACGGATCGTGGCGGCTCTAAGCCGCTTTATCTCCCGTCTAGGAGAAAAGGCATTACCCTCTATCGCCTCCTTAGGCGCACGAACACCAGTGGGCGGATCTGCCACCGCCGGACTCGAAGAAATAAAGGCCATATTGGCAACAAATCCGGTCTGGCTCGCCCAACAAGGCGAACCAATGTTATTATACATCGCAGCCACACATCAAGTTAAGCAGCGGTACTCGTCGTCGAGCGAGAAGCGAAGGGCATAAATTCCCTCTTCAAAACCAGTATACTCATTATCCCTGTGTTAACCCCACAAGTCCGTTACACACTATCGAGAAGATAGCATACAGCGGTGTTCATGGCATCCGGAAGCTCGACACTACTTTCAAGAGTGTTCGATAACAGTGGCCTCTGAAGTACCCATAGCGACATTATAAACAACATGACGCGGCAGGCAGGATTGCAAAATGGGCCATTGAGCTCTTACCATTTGATATATCTTACAAACCTCGTGAGCTATAAAGTCCCAAGTTTTGGCTGACTTTGTCGTTGAATGGACGGCGAACTCCCTAAAGAATCTGGCGCATACACTAATTGGATTATGCACTTGACGGCTCTAAAATGTTGGCGGATGGGGCTGGCGTCGTATTGGCGTCCCGACGGAGACACAGTCAATCGTGCCGGATAATGTACGGACTCCAACAACGCGGCGAATCTGAGGCCCTTTACATGGTCTCCGGATGGCAATCTCCATGGGCATTCACGCCTAGAGGTCTGTGAGGATTCAAACCTCGCAATATCCCAAATAAGCGGAGACTTTGGCGCCAAAGATCCGAAAATGGCAGCATATCATAGCTGTCCTAAAAATGTCAGCCCGGTTGAAGGACTTGAATTCCATCCGTGGCAGGATAATAACCAAGCAACCGACGTCTTGGCATGTATTGGCGCAAAAGCAGCGCTGTCCCTCTAACATCTTCACAGAGCGGCTCTTCAAGCCATCCGTACTATGGGAAGAGAGTCCGGAACTAACAAACCGAACACGCCGCACCAACGGCGATTCAGCGATGACATAACACCTTCCGCCCGCGACATAATGGCGTAATTGCCCGTGGACAGAACCATTCCTCGCCTACTTGCTTAGGCAGGAGCTTCCGAAGACCAAAATGAGGCCCGCTGCATTGTCCGTGATCTAAAGCCTACAAGGTCTATGAGGAGAACTTTATAAGAAAAGCACAACGGAGTCCTTCAAAGGTGTATCTCCGAAGAGGAAGGCGAAACCTCTGGCTGAAATTCATGCGGACTAGGCGGACACCACGCGCAGCTCGGGCCCTTGTAGGAAAGGCATTCCGTACAGGATTTCTTGGCCGACGACCGAGCGGATCTGCAGGACCTAGTCAAAGATCGTCGGTTGTCAACTCTTTGCTAATCGAGCCATATGCCACCCACCGCCCTCAAAACTATACCCATTACGGCGTTCGCGATGCAGGGGCTTGACATGGTTGGACCATAAAGGGAACCCACAAGCAAAAGGTACCTATTGGTCATGGTGGATAAATTCACCAAATGGATAGAGGCCAAGCCAGTTAAAAGCGAGTCCGGGACCAGTGATAGACTTTATATCCGGGGTAGTACACGTTATGGTGTCCCCAGCATCATCACCGATAGCACACGAACTTCACCGCCGATGAGGTTAAATCATGGTGCAAAAATATGGGCATCAAGCTCGATTACGCTTGATCTATCATCCTCAAACCAGCGGTCAAGTGGAGCGAGCAAATGGTCTAATAATGGCGGCATCAAACCCGGACTAGTGCGGTCCCTTACGAAATCGACGCGCCTTTGGGTAGAGGCTCGACTCCATACTACGGGGCTGCGGACAACGCCTAACCGTACCACGGTTCACACCATTTTTATGGTATCTGGCGCGAAGCAGTTTTGCCTGCGACATCATTCATGACTCACCTCGAGTGCGCGTATGCGAAGAAAGAAGAAGCGAGTTGGATCGGCGGGACAGCTTGGACACATTGGAGGAAAAGCGCGGCGTCGCCAAGGCTCGTTCCGCATTCTATCAATAGCAGGCTCGAAGATACCAAAGCAGAGAAATGCGGGCCAAGACTTTAGCGTTGGCGAACTGGTTCTACACTGCCGGACAAGAAAAGGACAAGCTCAAGCCCAAATGGGAAGGCCCCTTCATCATCGATCAAGTCGACCGGCGGGCGTACCGTCTGAAATGCATCGGATAACCGACTCGAGGCGAACCCATGGAGCGCAGCCCGCCTCAAGCGATTCTATGCCTAGCGCCCGGACTAAAGTTCGTCCCTTCCCCGTCAATTTTTTTATTTGAGCTGCCTTTTGTTTATCTTTTCTTCTCAACCCTATTCATCCAAGCCTTAAAGGGCTTTACCGGCGCATAGCGTTAGCGCGCAATTGATGTGCTACCGCACTCATTATACACAGGGCTTCTTTACGGAAGCTTAATTATCGGGCTTCATTCCCGGCACATGTGTCAAGCCTCCCATGTACCTTTTATTCACCATTATATGCATCGATATGACTTAAGTTTTGGCCAAGCTGGGTTGCTGGCTCTGTGCTTACCCCTCGTTCCCGATTGTTGGCTGGGAGGTAAAGGAGCACCTCTGCGATTATTCTTGCCGGGTCAGCGGATGTGTACCTCAGTGGGTGAAGCGAAAGCTAAGCGTTCTTAAGGAATATTCGATTCGGTGACTTAAAAGATGATTTTTATCCACTTATTTATCTGCCCCGGATGTTTTACCTTTTTTTCGCGTCCGGACATGCACTTTAGGGCATGCCACCCCAATGAGAAAGGAACCCTTAACGGAACTATTCTCCTGGAAGATGTTTCTTACTAACCATGTAATATAACATAACTAGTTGGGCACTTATGCGATAAAAGCAGATGACCCCGCTTTGGTCTCCATGCATACCCGGTTGTTTCATAACCGAGAAGGTATTCGGACACACTCAGGACTCTAGGGTCCGAGGTGAAGCGAAAAGGTCGGCAAAGACAAGCGATCTACAATTCGGCTAGAAGGCATTTTGTATGTCATTTTATAATACATTGTCAAATCGTTGATTGTATTCTTCCTCAATCCCGTCTAACAGGTTGTCTAATTTACAGATCTGTTGGGAAAATTTTCTATGACCAACTCCACTTGGCGTATACTAAACTCACGAGGATCTCCTTCCCGCCGGGCCCCCAGAGTTCGACTTGACCATGTGGTTGGGATCCGCCTTCTTGTGCAGCGTCTTTACCATGGCCCGAGGCCTCCACAGCACCTTGGCGGCAGGCGAAATCTTCAATACATGGGCGCTACCGCACTCCTGCAGCTTCTCCATAAGCTCCCAAGACCCTCGGGTGAGGAGAAGGCTGGCCATAACGCTGGATGGCGCCGCTCATGCGCTGCGAACTTCGTTCGATCGGTTGCAACAATTCGGGAAGTTGATCACCCGTTGTCACGGGCATCTCCTCCAGCAGGCGACCTGTGAGCATACCTCAGGATATTACATCAAATTGACTTCTCGCCCGAACTCTTCTTTTCAAAGAGTTCGCTCAAGCACTACTATATATGCCTGACGAAGCCGTTGATTCTCCTAACGAACCCGGCAGCTGGGCCGAGCAGCCTTCAGCTCTTCTCCAAGCTGGGCATGGGCATCACAGGTTTGTTCCTTTCATGCTGCACCTTATCAGCACCCTCTCGCCGACCTTTAGTTGGCGCGAAGTTCTTACTGTCGGGATCTTGTCGTGGCACTTTAATGTCGCTTTTCAGACTTGCATAGCGGACAAATACTACTTATCTTTCTAAAATAATGCGTTACGGGAGAGGTCCTCGCGTTTCCTCCTGCGCCGGAAAATCGGCCTCAGTTGGGCCTTGCACTCTTGCAACTCTGAGGCAGTCGGGTATTCTTCTCGGTAAGATCCTGCATTTCATATGATCCTTAAATCAGTTAATATAACTACTTTAAGTCTCGGGGCTCTTGGCATATACAACTATTAAATTCTCTTACCGTATGTCTTTTACATCTTGCTCAGTAGCTCTGGTAAAACTATCTTGAGCACCGCGAAGGTGCCCGTCCCCGTGTTAAAGGCATTCAACACCTCGGGGAGAAGCACGCGTCACGAAATCTGTCCGTGGCGCTGTGATTGAGGCACTCTCCACCTAAGACTTGGTGGCGGACAGTCTTCCGGCATCCTCCGTCGGACGTCTGCTCGTGCCTTCGCTCGCCTCCCCTCTCGACCAAGTCACGGGAGCCCGGCTGGTAGAGGTTGGATTGACAACTTTCCGCCTGCAATCGGCGGGCGCTTTTTCCTATAAAATCATGAGCACTCAAGCGCTTCCTAGGAATTTTGCTCTAAATATTGAATTGTGAGCTATACCTTTGCGGCGACATTTCAGTCAGCGCCGCGCTCCTCTTCCGCCTCTGGTTCGAATTGGCCCTTGTTGGTGAGCCACATGAGCTCGGCTTCTCGCCCTAGGCGCCTCCTGCCTGATGCCATCATATCGGTGGTCGAGAAATAAGCAAGGAAGGAATAGCGGTATCGGGGCTTGACCGCAATTACAGGAAGCGGATATAGTCGGGATAGTCAGCCGTGATGGCGACTAAAGCGTTGTCCATGCTAAGCTGGTGGAACACCCGTCGATTAGCTCCACCTTTATGTCGGATCCTCTTGGAGGCGGATCGGGATCTCTGGATCCTCGGGCTGCGAGCGGACTCAACATTCCCTCCATAGTCCGGCACAGTTCACGCGTCGAAAGAAAGAACACAATGTAAGAAACTTAAGTTTGAAAGACGCAGGTCGGACCGCTGAGTGTTAAACTTACCCAAGGCGGGGATTGTTCATGGAAAACCCATTTAACGGGTTCGTCCGAAGGAAATCCTCCTTCTCCCCCTTATATAGGCCGGACAAGATCGTCACCAGATCTTCGGCCGATTCCGGCCCTTTGCGGCCATGACGGGTGGCATCGTCCTCCCCGTTGAAATCCCACATGGGGTGGCCCCTGTATTGTAGTGGCTGCACCCCCCGCGTAATGCATGTTTCCATGACTCCAATCATGGTCAACCGGGCATGGGCCAGTAACCTTATTCGGCCCATCAGATAATGGACGCTCTTGTCTTCCTCTAGTCGGGGGCTCCGTGGACGCCAACTAAGGCGTTTCTTCAGAGGAGCATTGCTGAACTCCGGGAGGCCGATCCAAACAGGGTCCGGCAGCGGAGCGTCTTCTATATAAACCATTCGAAGGCCGGTCTTGAGCGCCTTCTTAGGGGTTCGGATGGATATCCGGTCCGGCAATCGCCATATTGGCGCGCCCTTGATATATGGACCCCTCGTGAGAGGCGGGGTACAAGGCAAAACAACCTCTTCCTGGCGAAGTGGGGCTCGATGCCGGGAAAAGCTCGCAAAAGCTCGTAACCCCATAATATGCAGGATTGAGGTAGGCGTGAGATGATGGAGTTGGAGTCCGTAGAACTCCGAGGCCAGCGGAGGAATGGATGTCTGAAATCCGAGCCCCTTATCAGATAGGGGAATGAAGCATACCGCTCCCCTTTGTTGGGATTAGGGGTAACCTCCGCTTGCTTCCCACCTTTGTAGGTGGCTAGCCCGGCTCGAACCGGAACCATGAAGGCGGAGGAGATATCCCCCATTTGGAGCTTCACCCGGCTCGTTGTGCGGAAGAGCATCTCCTCCAATCTCACGGCAAAGGGCGGGGCGCAAGAAAGGAGCGCATTGAGGATCCATGATGGAATGGATTCTTGGTGAAAGCGTTCGATGAGTATTTGCGAGAGGAAGATGGTGATTTGGATCTGGATTCTTGCCTCCCTTATAGGCAGATTGTTCGCACAACTAGGGGTAAAACATAAAAGACACCACGGCTTTTCACATTCGCCTGACAGCGTGGAAGAAGGCCATTATTGGGCGTGGAAGCCGAGATGCACAACATTGATGAGGAAGCGGACAACATTACGGCGGTACATGGAACTTGAAGGAGAACCGCCTTGCAGCGCCGAAGACTACGCATCTGGACTTATCGTCATTGAAGCCTGGTTGGGGAGACTCTTGAGGAGTCCGGATTAGGGAAGTGTCCGGACTGCGGACTACCATCATCGGCCGGACTATCATCGGCGGACTATCATCATCGGCCCGGACTCCAAGACTATGAAGATACATGATTGAAGACTTCACCCGTGTCCGGATGGGACTTTCCTTGGCGTGGAAGGCAAGCTTGGCGTCTGGATATGTAGATCTCCTACCATTGTAACCGACTCTATGTAACCCTAGCCCTCTCCGGTGTCTATATAAACCGGATGGCTTTAGTCCGTAGGACCACAATCACAACATGTCGGGACCCGATCCTAAGTCACACCGATCTAGCATGTAACACATCATATCACTTTGCGGCCTCACACGCGGTATTCCCACAAGGTGTCGCCTTACCATGGCCGGGACCGTTTGCGTCTTTTGGCTCACGTATATGATAGTGTCGCTAGCATCCATATGACAAAGAACCGGGCCGACATGGCTAGTCGTGAACCAAGCGGCGCTAACCTATGGGGACGAGGCATACATGAATCACATCGAGCATGTCGGTCATCAGCGTATATATTCGGGCTGTAGCCTTTGGGCTAACAGGACTCCGGTATCCCGGGCTGTAGCAGGCTAAGCAGGACTCGAATAACACCGTGACATTTCCCGAAGGACAGACATAAGCGAAGTGAAACACATGCCCGGCCGATCAAGTGTCCAGCGGTAGTCTTTGGGCTAGCGAGGACTCCGGTGAACCGGGCTGTAGCGGACTACTATCGCTCGGAAGCACGAGACTACATTTCCCCATATGAGAGGCTGCCAAGGATAAACAACTAGTTTGTCGGATCCCACACATACCAAGCATTTCAAACATACACACATTATGCTCAATATGCGTAGCTACAACATGGCATCACAACATAACTCTCGACTCAAAATATTATTCATTAGGCTCAGGAAGCGAGATATTACAACATGGGTCTCATGACCCAACTTTTCGAAACACACAAGTCAAAGCACAAGCGGAAGCTAAACATGTGCAGGTACAGACAACTATAAATGAAAAAGGCTGAGAAGCGACTATCTCTGAGATCTGCCGAGGCACAAGATCGTAGCTGAGGTAACAAGCTAAGCGTCGAAGTCCACGTGGAACTACTAGCGAGACCGGCGTCTCTCGCAAAACATAAAATAAGCAAGCGTGAGTACAATTGTACTCAGCAAGACTTATCAGAACTAACTACATATGCATCATTATCAAAGGGGTGGTGGAGTTTGGCTGCAGCAAGCCAGCTTTGACTCGGTGGCTATCTGAACTCATTGCAAGTAACTCTTTGAGGTGGCGCTACGAGTCCACATATTCACCATATCAATACACCACTATGGACCGCTCCCGTCTCCCTCGAGCGCCATCCATAGCACTCACGCTTATCTTGCGCATTTTAGAGTATCCACTTTCACTTGTCTATGAACTGATATAGGCAACCGAAGTCCTTTTCATGGACACGGCTATTGAATAGATCATATTAAACCCTGCGGTGTGCTTCTTCACGCTCTCACCACTTACCGCGTTTACGACATGTACTCGGCAACCTTCAAGCGGAAGCCCAGCGTGGGTGTCGGCCACGGCCTACCTAAACACTCAAGTCCCTAGTCGGGTTTATCGCCTATTCGGGTTCCATCCATGAGAGTCGGCGAGGTTTCCCATACAGCCCGAGCGATGTGTGCGGGGTTCGAGATACCAAGCGGGCACTTTCGGTACACAGACCACAGTGCCTACCATAACACAACCCACCCCTAAGGTCAGCGTTGCGTCGGCCCCTGACATACTACAAACACGAAACTACTTGCAACTCCGGATGAGGACAAGGGTGGTTAAGAAGCCGAGAGGGTCAATTAAGGATCCCAATGCGTGGTAATAAGCTGTTTCATGGATCACAAACACAGAACTCAGTTCACGAGGGCGGCTGCAATGAGACAACCCACCATGTACTCCTACATGGCCTCTCACCGCTACCTTTACCAAAGCGTGTTCACACACTTAGCTCACACAATAGGACATGTTCATAACAATTCCAATTCATTCCCGATGAATCAGACCGACTCAACTCTAAGCGATAGCAGGCATGACAAGCATAAATGAGTAGGCACAACATGGCTCAAACAACTCCTACTCATGCTAGTGGGTTTCATCTAATTCTTGTGGAATGACGGTCATGCAGAGAGGATAAAGGGTTCAGCTACATGACAAGTAACACATGAGTCGTTGTTGTCCTAATGCAGTAAAATAGAGCAGGGGCGAGAGAGTGGGATTATATCGGAATGAACAAGGGGTTTTGCTTGCACAGCACTTACGAAGATAATATAGTTCTTCATCGGTGTCATCGAACTCATCGTCGGTACATCGTCTCTAGGGAGGGACAATTACGGCAAACAGAGAAAGAACACAATCAATGCAATGCACATCACATGAATGACATGTCATGTTAAGGTACTGAATTCACCTAATGCAATATCTAGCAAGTTAATTGGAGTGGAACTCAAGCAAGGACAAATTCAACTCAAATGCTAGTTCTTAAATTAACCTAATCATGATTCATCCTATTCAGTGAGGTTAATTTGTTCAAACATGCATGATCATGGCATAAACAGATTCTTCATATTTTTCTGATCATTTTCATATATAAATTATTTCAATCCGAGTTACGGTTGAATTTCTATGATTTATTAAAGTTTAGAGCATTTCGAAATTTCCTGAATTATATTAAATCCGAGAAACTAGTTTATTAACGTCGACTGACGTCAAGGTGACGTCGGCGAGTCAACAGGGCTGGTCCGGTCAAAGCTGGCGATGGGTCCCGCGTGTCGAGTAATTAACTTAATTAAATTTTAATTAAAACTAAACCTAGATTATTACCGAAATTTGGGCCCACATCATTGACTTCGGGAGAGTCAGCGAACCCCTGGTCAAGAGTCAAAGTCGGCTCGGCGTTTAACCCGGCGAGCCAGCTGTGGCGTGGGAGTGATTTTTGCCGATCCGGCCACCAAATGGATCGGGAAAGCATCTAAATGGGCGAGGGCGGGCGAAGCTCTTGGTGGAAGGTTTGAGCTCGGGCGGTAGGAATCGGCGTCGGCTGACGAGTTGGCGGCAGCGGAGTTAACCAGCGGCGGGTTAAGCGATCTGAGGCGCTAGGGGTGTTGGCGCGTGCTACGTGCTCTGGTCTTCTGCTGAGCACGGAGGTGGGGTTAGCCGAGCCAATGGGGCTCTATGCACGGCGGCTGACGAGCCGCAGCGGCGCGGCTTCGACGCGATGGGAATGGTGGCTAGGGAGGAAGCGAGTCGGGGAAGAGGAAACAACTCGGGGGCTCACCGTGAAGTCGGCGATGGCATCGGCGAGCTCGAGGGAGCACGGAGCCAACAGTCGTCGATGAAGTCAGCGGGTCGAAGGGGAAAATGGCGGCGCCTCGGGCGCCAGTGTCAGGAGGCTTCGGTGAGGAGGGGGAGAGGGCTCGGCGGAGCTCGGGGACATGCCGGGAGGAGAGGGAGGCGGTGGCCTTGGCGAACAGCGGCAGTGGCGGCAAGCCGCTCGGTCGCGTGAGGAGGGCAGGCGAAGAGAGAAGAAGGCAGGAGAGTGAGGCGGTCGAAGTGCGTGGCGGCGTGGAGGTGTCTAGGCGTCAGGGGCCTTGAGGCGGCAGTGGAGGTGGCAGGCGTCGTGCCCGGCAGCTGCGACCCAGCCTCGTCCTCTGGCTGCCGAGGAGGAAGGCAGCAGGGGAGAGGCAGGTGGGCTGGGCAGCCTTGGTGGGCTGCCGGTGGGCAGTAAGTTTGGGCAGAGTAAGTTATTCTCCTCCTCTCTCTTTTTTATTTGTTTTAGTTTTCTAATTTTCTGCAGATGTTTGGCTTTAACAAAAATGCAGGGCATTTCCAAAATCATTAAAGCTGGTCAATATTACTGTTTGGAATATTTCCAACACAAGCATTTAAGTTTAAGATTATTTGAGCATTTAAAATATTTTATAGTATTTAAATGCCCAAATGCAAATACCATATGAATTAATTCAAAAGTCCAAATGTCATGGAAAATGTGCATCACCCTGGTTATGTTTTAAAGCATTTTTCGAGATATGAGAACATTTTGAAGTCCATTTGGTTCTTTGAAAATATTTCTTAGTTGAACCTAATTGAATTGTTTTTGGTGCTAGGGCTTGATCATCCCATTTCAAATTTCATGGAAATTAAACATGATGCATGGATGCAATGCTACTAGCTACAAACAAGCTCTAGGCTGATCTGGGGCTGTGACTCACCCCCACTAAACAAGAATCTCGCCGAGATTCAAGGCGTGAGCAAGAGGAAAGGGAGGTCACAAACTATCACAATCTTCATAATCCATTTGCCCTTCTCTAAGATGTTGATTCACTCCATCATCTTAGTCTTGGCGTCCTTGCTTTGAGGTCTTCACTTTGGACACGACAATAGAAAGAAGGGAAACCCTACATGATTCGATCTTCATGAAGATCAAGTAAACATGATCAACTCACGGATTGAGGCGGTGACACATCTCGCGTTGAGACACAAAACACATCGAGAGGGATGGAGGAACAAGCGATGGGTTTGATTGGTGGCAACAATTCCACGCTTAGAAAGATGGTGGATGGTGTCAAGGTGGTGAGAAAATATTTGCCATGATTCAATAGCGGGGCACCTCGAAAAGGTGGCGCAAAACTATTCCTTAAGTGGCAAAAAGAATTACTTTTGATCCAGAGATCATTGAAACTCTTTATACCAGCCTAAAGGCAATCACAAGCGATCATTTGATGGAATGCAAAGAAATGGTACACCGGACTAGAATGGATGATGTGGACTACCTTGTTGAAGACAACGCAATGGATGATTTTGCTTATCATCGGAGGTGGAGGGACCCATGGTAAGTCCACTTTTGAGGATGATCTTGAACAGAAATTACTAAGAAGGCAGCCCATAGAAATTGGCACAATGGGGTACAAGCTGGAAGCGAAATGCAACTGTTGAATGTTCCAACCATCATATCTGCACAGATTCAGATCTGGTTGGTGTTAGGATATTTCAGACTCAGCACGTCTGAAAAGGAAGGGTTGCAACACAACTTGACGAGATGGCGTTGCGAGATTCTCGGGATATGAACTACGATAGCAAGCTCCAAAGCATGAGCTGGTTCTGCTACAAACCTGTGAACACATTGTCCCAGACAAGCATGACCACATGGTAGTCTTATAATAAAACACTACCGAGTTCAGGTTGGGAACCATAATCGAGGATTTTGAAGTCCTTGCATAAGTCATATGATTAGCTCTTATGAAGAAACTTCTTGTCCTTGAACAAATCAATCAGTGGCTTGCTATGCTAGGAATACATATGGAATGAAGGTTGCAAGTCTCAGGACCATAGAATACTTCGCACATATGCATGGTGACTTGGAATGATTCCAAAGGAACCAAAACAAACCTTTCTCAAATTCATGGCGGCAACTTGCACCTAATGCACGTGAATTAGAGGAAGTCACTACTTTCATCCAAACATATGCTTCATGAACGAAACACGAAGAATGCTTACTCAAGTTTCCAACACTAGGTTGATGTTCAACATGACTCATGGGGAGACAAAATGCTCTTGATGGGCTCAACGACAACTCATGAATTTCCATATCACTTTGACTTCCACCATCATGTGAACACGTTGATAGCATTGGTCGGACCAAAGATGTAATGGTGTATGCTCGAGGATTAACCACGGGTAAGACAACATCACGAATATCGTTGGTTCTGATTTGACTCGACAATGGCCCATACTCGAATCAAAGAGTTGATAAGACAATAGGTCCAGCAACTGATCACAGGGACCAATCGATGAAGATATCATCCTTCTTCAACACACACTACACAAGAATATCCCTTTGGAACGAACTAAGTTAGGCAAGCTTTTATCTTCCAACTCTCCAAGTTATTGTCTAGCTTAGCCAACTAGCTCAGGGATATCCAACACAGATTCTTGGAGAAGGGTGGTTCACAAGGAACCAACTTGATCACGAGCCCAACATAACAGTCAGGAAACAACCCAGTAACACTTCTAAGAAGATATTTGGAAAGTCACGACCCACCGTATGTTACTAAGCTCGAGAACAATCTTGCTTTTCAGGGCAAGATGAAATGATCAAATGAGTGAGGACTTGACACAATCCTAACTCATCAATCGAAGTGTGCACCAGAAGTAAGGACTAAGTAGCACGATCAATCTTAGGATGATGGTTTAATAACCAACACGCCAGGAATGAGAGTATTGTCCATTTACTACCAAGCAACGAGTTGCTCGGAGTATTAATTTCACACATCACAATTCACTTGTCGGCTTTCCGGTTGCATCAACACGGAACCGAGAAATGAACAATGATGGTGAGAAGTATCACTGCATCAAGAATTCCTAGGAGGTTGTGCAATTCCCATGACATTCTTGACATAAGATGGCAATACTTCAGGGTAGAACAGAATCAAAAGCTGAATTGGCATTTTGATCTGCGGGATACAACTACTTTGACCCAATCCTAGAAATGGATGAGGTACTGGAGTTTGTTTCTCCTAGTCATTCCGGAATAGAATGGCTTGACGGACCACAAGGATAAAATGCATCGATGAACACAAATGCACACATACCCTTGGCTATCAATTGATAGATGAAGGTCAGAAGGCATCTAAGAGAACAACTCAAAGGAACATATAATTTTCGAGTTGTGGATGCACAGATTAGTATGTCGAGCAAGCTCAACATTTCTTCGGATAACCCATGCAGAAAGGTAGAATTGGCAGATTCACAATTATGAATGGAGAACTCCTCAAGAGCACTCTTATTGTGATCTTTTGGCTCAAAAGAACTTCTGCCATAAGCGGTTCGTAGTATCTGGAAGAAGGAAATACCACGGACCTTGAGGACTATTGCAAGGTTTACTAATATCCTAAAGGCACTAGCAAATACTAACAACATGAAGTAGGATGAATCTGGGTTGACAACCCGGAGTAGAATACCTACTACTAAATGGCATCACAGGATGCTTTCGAAAATGATGGCGAGAATCATCACTTGGGGATACAAAAGCATTGCTAAATTGCTAGGGACTTCCTAAACATCTAGGGTCATAATAATAGTTCCAACATATATGTCGAGGCAATGGAGTACCTCATTGTTGGTTAGTGTGCTTAATCGGCCCAAAAGGACATCGAGAGCGGGGAAGGGATTTGCAAATGCATCGGACTATTTAGAGACACAGGATAACTTGGACAGCATAACGGCTGTAAATGCTCAAAATGATTTGAGACATCCTGCAAAAATGGTGGCATAACCACTCAACAACATCATAACAAGATTACGAGATCAACGGTTATCATACGAAGTAGTAGGAACTGGTGGGGATTAAAACCAACAATCTTAAAGTCTATGGATTAGTAACACGTCATCCTAATAGATAGATGAGAAGCCTAGTTCTTAAACCCGTAGAAGAGAAGAGGATGACTTCGGATCGAGAAGGCCATGAGGTATAAGGAGTAAAAGAGCCTTACTTTCCTTCCACAATCAATTCCCTACATAACTAAAGCATTTCTAGACTCAACTTGACCAGTTTGGCTTGGTAATCCTCTGAGCGATCGGGGCTCGATACCAGCGCTGTCGGGACCCGATCCTAAGTCACACCGATCTAGCATGTAACACATCATATCACTTTGCGGCCTCACGCACGGTATTCCCACGGTGTCGCCTTACCATGGCCGGGACCGTTTGCGTCTTTTGGCTCCGTATATGATAGTGTCGCTAGCATCCATATGACAAAGAACCGGGCCGACATGGCTGGTCGTGAACCCAAAGCGGCGCTAACCTATGGGGACAGGCATACATGAATCACATCGAGCATGTCGGTCATCAGCGTATATATTCGGGCTGTAGCCTTTGGGCTATGAGGACTCCGGTATCCCGGGCTGTAGCAGGCTAGGCAGGACTCGAATAACACCGCGTGACATTTCCCGAAGGGACAGACATAAGAGCGAAGTGAAACACATGCCGGCCGATCAAGTGTCCAAGCGGTAGTCTTTGGGCTAGCAGGACTCCGGTGAACCGGGCTGTAGCGGACTACTATCGCTCGGAAGCACGAGACTACATTTCCCCATATGAGAGGCTGCCAAGGATAAACAACTAGTTTGTCGGATCCCACACATACCAAGCATTTCAAACATACACACATTATGCTCAATATGCGTAGATACAACATGGCATCACAACATAACTCTACGACTCAAATATTATTCATTAGGCTCCGAGGAGCGAGATATTACAAACATGGGTCTCATGACCCAACACTCGTGAACATACAAGTCAAAGCACAAGCGGAAGCTAAACATGTGCAGTACAGACAACTATAAATGAAAAAGGCTGAGAAGCGACTATCTACCAGATCTGCCGAGGCACAAGATCGTAGCTGAGGTAACAAGCTAAGCGTCGAAGTCCACGTGGAACTACTAAGCGAGGCCAGCGTCTCTGCAAAACATAAAATAAGCAAGCGTGAGTACAATTGTACTCAGCAAGACTTACATCGAGAACTAACTACATATGCATCATTATCAAAGGGGTGGTGGAGTTTGACTGCAGCAAGCCAGCTTTGACTCGGTGGCTATCTGAACTACATTGCAAGTAACTCTTTGAGGTGGCGCTGCGAGTCCACATATTCACCATATCAATACACCACTATGGACCCGCTCCCGTCTCCCTACGAGAACGCCATCCATAGCACTCACGCTTATCTTGCGCATTTTAGAGTATCCACTTTCACTTGTCTATGAACTGATATAGGCAACCCAGAAGTCCTTTTCCGCGGACACGGCTATTCGAATAGATCATATTAACCCTGCAGGGGTGTACTTCTTCACACACGCTCTCACCACTTACCGCCGTTTACACGACATGTACTCGGCAACCTTCAGCGGAAGCCCAGCGTGGGTGTCGGCCACGGCCTACCTAAACACTCAAGTCCCTAGTCCAGTTTATCGCCTATTCGGGTTCCATCCATGAGAGTCCGGCGAGTTTCCCATACAGCCCCGAGCGATGTGTGCAGGGTTCCCGAGATACCAAGCGGGCACTCGGTACACCGGGCCACAGTGCCTACCATAACACAACCCACCCCTAAGGTCAGCGTTGCGCGGCCCCAAACATACTACAAACACTAGAAACTACTTGCAACTCCCGGATGAGGACAAGGGTGGTTAAGAAGCCGAGAGGGTCAATTAAGGATCCCAATGCGTGGTAGTAAGCTGTTTCATGGATCACAAACACAGAACTCAGTTCACGAGGGCGGCTGCAATGAGACAACCCACCATGTACTCCTACATGGCCTCTCACCGCTACCTTTACCAAATCGTGTTCACACACTTAGCTCACACACAATAGGACATGTTCATAACAATTCCAATTCATTCCCGATGAATCGGACCGACTCAACTCTAAGCAGTAGCAGGCATGACAAACAAGCATAAATGAGTAGGCACAACATGGCTCAAACAACTCCTACTCATGCTAGTGGGTTTCATCTAATTCTTGTGGAATGACAGGTCATGCAAGAGGATAAAGGGGTTCAGCTACGCAGCAAGTAACACATGAGTCGTTGTTGTCCTAATGCAGTAAAATAGAGCAGGGCGAGAGAGTGGGATTATATCGGAATGAACAAGGGGTTTTGCTTGCACAGCACTTCGAAGATAATATAGTTCTTCATCGGTGTCATCGAACTCATCGTCGGTACATCGTCTACCGGGAGGGGGCAATTACCGGCAACTGAGAAAGAACACAATCAATGCAATGCACAGTCACATGAATGACATGTCATGTTAAGGTACAGAATTCACCTAATGCAATATCTAGCCAGGTTAATTGGAGTGGAACTCAAGCAAGGACAAATTCCAACTCCAAATGCTAGTTCTTAAATTAACCTAATCATGATTCATCCTATTCAGTGAGGTTAATTTGTTCAAACATGCATGATCATGGCATAAACAGATTCTTCATATTTTTCTGATCATTTTTCATATATAAATTATTTCAATCCGAGTTACGGTTGAATTTCTATGATTTATTAAAGTTTAGAGCATTTTCTGAAATTTCCTGAATTATATTAAATCCAGAAACTGGTTTATTCGTCGACTGACGTCAAGGTGGCGTCGGCGATCAACGGGCTGGTCCGGGTCAAACTGGCGATGGGTCCCGTGTGTCGAGTAATTAGCAATTAAATTTTAATTAAAACTAAACCTAGTTATTACCGGTGGTGGGCCCACTGTCATTGACTCGGGGAGAGTCAACAGGCCCACCAGTCAAGGTCAAGGTCGGCTGCGGCGTTTAACGCTAGTGAGTGAGCCCGGCCAGCGGGAGTGATTTTTGCCGATCCGGCCACCAAATGGATCGGGAAAGCATCTAAATGGGCGAGGACAGCGAAGCTCTTGGTGGAGGGGTTTGAGCTCGGGCGGCGGAATCGGCGTCGGCGGCGAGGTTGGCGACCGCCGGAGTTCGCCAATGGCGGGTTAAGCGATGCAGGGCGCTAGGGGTGTTGGCGCGTGCTCACGTGCTCCTGGTCTTCGCCGAGCACGGAGGTGGGGTTAACCCGAGCCAATGGGGCTCTAGCCACGCCGGCTGACGAAACACGGCGGCGGCGAGCTTCGGCCGTAGTGGGAATGGTGGCTAGGGAGAGCGAGTCGGGGAAGGGGAAACAACGGGGCTCACCGTGAGTCGACGATGGCATCAGCGAGCTCGAGGAGAACACCGAGCCGCAAGTCGTCGATGAAGTCAGCGGGTCGAGAAGGGAAAATGGCGGGCGGCGCCTCGGGCGCCCGGTGTCGGGAGGCTTCGGTGAGGAGGGAGAGGGCTCGGCGGAGCTCGGGGACATGCCGGGAGGAGAGGGGGGCGGTGGCCGCGCGAGCAGCAGTGGTGGTGGCAAGCCGCTCGGTCGCGTGAGGGAGAGGGCGGAGAAGAGAGAAGAAGGCACGGGAGAGTGAGGCGGTCGAGGTGCGTGCGCGGCGTTGGAGGTGTCTAGGCGTCGGGGGCTTGAGGCGAGGCAGTGGAGGTGGCAGGCGCGTGCCGGCAGCAAGCACGTGCCAGCGTCCTCTGGCTGCTGGAGAGGAAGACGACGAGGAGAGCAGGTTGGGCTGGGCAGCAGGTGGGCTGCCGGTGGGCGAGTAAGTTTGGGCAGGTAAGTTATTCTCCTCCTCTCTGTTTTTTATTTGTATTAGTTTTCTAATTTTATAGATGTTTGGCTTTAACAAAAAAGCGTGGCATTTCAAAAATCATTAAACTGGTCAATATTACTGTTTGGAATATTTCCAACAGCAAGCATTTAAGTTTAAGATTATTTGAGCATTTAAAATATTTTATAGTATTTAAATGCCCAAATGCAAATACCATATGAATTAATTCAAAAGTCCAAATGTCATGGAAAATGTGCATCACCCACGTTATGTTTTAAAGCATTTTCGGATATGAGAACATTTTGAAGTCCATTTGGTTCTTTGAAAAATATTTCTTAGTTGAACCTAATTGAATTGTTTTTGGTGCTAGGGCTTGATCATCCCCATTTCAAATTTCATGGAAATTAAACATGATGCATGGATGCAATGCTACTAGCTACAAACAAGCTCTAGGCTGATGCAGGGTACGTGACACAACAACCCTTACAATCATACCATAGGCTAGCTTCTAGGGTTTAGCCTCCTTGATCTCGTGGTAGATCCACTCTTGTAAACATCTACAATATCAATATCAATCAAGCGGGGCGTGAGGTTTTACCTCCATCAAGGGCCCGAACACAGGTAAACATCGTGTCCCTTGTCTCCTGTTACCATCCGCCTAGGCGCACAGTTCGGGACCCCCTACCGAGATCCGCGGTTTGACACCGGCGATTCGCCCTCTTGGAATGATCTTGGCTTGACCTTCTTGTTTTAGTAGCGGCGTGGGCTCTGCTGGTAGATCTTTGGACCGGTGAGTGCCAGCGATCGGCCCACTTCCAGCAGATCGGCGCCGTCTTGACGTGCTTCTTCCGCTTCCTCTTGATGTACATGGTGACTCGCGGGAGTCGAACTCTATATCCGTTGGGATGGCGGCTTGGCACCGTGAAGCGAGGAAGAAGGGTGTGAAGCCGATTGACTTGTTTGGAGTCGTCGCAAACTCTAGAGGACGGTGGCAACTCCTCAAGCCGACAACCGGCGAAACGCTCCATTAGTTCGACCGATCGAGAAGCTTGATGCGAACAGAATGAGGCCGTTCGCTCGCTCCACACAGCGTTTGATTGCGGATGGGCAGCGGGCGCTAAGTCGATCGGATGCCTTGCGTCGCGCGAAAGCGGGCAGGGCGCCTTTGGCAAAATTTGTGCCGTTGTGGGTGATGATGCTGTGTGTACGCCGTGCGAGTCATGATGTCGGTGATGAAAGTCACTGCGGTAGGACCATTCAACTTCTTGATGGGTTTTGCTTCTATCCACTTGGTGAACTTGTCCACCGCGACAAGTAAGTGAGTTAAACCGCCTCGTGCCGTTTTGAATGGTCCCACCATGTCCGGGCCCCAAACAGCAAAGGGCGAGCGATGGGGATAATCTTGAGTCTGGCTTGGCTGGAGCGGCTTGGAGCGGAACACCGCAGCACCTTGTATTTTGAACTAATTCCTTGGCTTCTTCTAGGGTAGTTGGCCGGAAGAAACCGTGTCGAAGGCTATGGCGGCGAGTGCTCTTGAGGCCGCATGATGGGCCTTTTCGCCTTGATGAATGTCTTCGAGAATCGCTTGGCCTTGCTCTGGCTCGACGCAACGCTGGTAGACACCAGTGACGCTGCGCCTGACCAACTCTCTGTTGACTATAGTGTAGGCTGCGTCTCGGCGTTGTACTTGCCTAGCCAAGGTCTCATCGGTTGGTAGCTCTCCGCTTACTAGGAACTTCAGGATGGGCTGGGCCCACGAGGGTGCTTCTATTTCTTCAACTGCCAGTACTGCCACTTGGACGAGGGCGGCTGGGCTGGGAGGCGGCGGGCTGGAGTCCGCAACAGCTTGCTGGGTTGAAGAAGTCCCCGGGCCGAGTTCTGGAGTCTTCGCAATGGTCGCCGCAGTCCCCGGGCCGGGTTCTGAAGTCCCCAGGCCGGCTTCGACTGCAACATTCTTGGGGCCGTCTGCAAGAATTCTCATGCCGTCTGCTGAGGCTTTGGAGTCGGATCCGACTTCTTCAGGGGGAGCCGGCACAAAAATGGAGTCTGATTCTGGTGATGGCTTGACGGATGGCTTGAGGAGGCGAAGGGCGGCGCGGATGGTATTACTGGCGGGTGGAGCCGATTCTTGCGAGTATCTGCTTGGTCGTTGTCGTTTCTTGTACGTGGAGGAACTCGCACCCTCAAAATATCCACTCAATTGCTGTACCAGAAGCGGTAGCTCGCCATGTTTGCATCTTTGGCGTCGATCGCCGGATATTGTTGGACCACCGGTCGGATCGCCATAACACAGGATCTGGCGGCGCCAAGTTCTTTCTTGGCGAGCCCGTGAATGGCGCCTCGTATTGGCGCCGTTGTTGGAGGCGGCGAAGTGGATCTGCGATGCATACTTGAGCTTGTCGCCTTTGGGGAAGTGAGGACAACGCCGGCTCCCAAGCCGATGCGCATCTTGGAGCCATCGAAATGCATCCGCCAATGGGTGGAGTCGGTATTTGGCGGCGGTCTGAGTCTCGGCCGGTCGGCGAGAAGTCGGCGATGCTTGCGACTTGATGGCGGTGCGGGGCGGTAATAGATGGTGTAGGGGGCCAGCTCTATGGCCCATTTGGCCACTCGGCCAGAAGCATCTCGGCTTCCGATGATCTCGGCTAGTGGGGTTGTGCAAACCACAGTGATTGGATGCTCTTGAAAGTAAGGCTTCAACTTCTTGGGGGCAAAGTGCACGCCGTAACACATCTTCTGGTAGTGGGGGTAGTTCTGCTTGGAGGTCGACAATACTTCGCTCAGGTAATATACTGGTCTCTGGACGGGTAGCGCCTTGCCTTCCTCCTTGCGCTCAACTACAATGGTATCTTGACTACCCTTTGGTGGCGGCAATGTATGTGAGCATGGGCTCCTTGGGGTCGGGCCGCCTTGACATGGGGGAGTAGTCAGCATTTTCTTCAACTGGAGAAAAGCTTCGTCCGCCTTGTGGTTCCATTCGAAGAAGGTGGTCTTCTTCATGATCTGGTACAAAGGAAGAGCTTTCTCGCCTAGCCGGCTGATGAATCGGTGATGGGCGTAAGCGGCGGTGAACTTTTGCACATCTAGCGGTCGGCGGGATACTTCCATCCTCTCGATTGCCTTGATCTTCATGGGTTGCACTCTATGCCGCGTTCGGAGACCGAAACCAAGGAGTTGGCGGCTGGTACTCGAGACGCACTTCTCGAGTTGAGCTTGATCTGGAATCGGCGCGAGTTCTCAAAGGTCTCCTTGAGGTCTTCCAACATGTTCCTAGCTTTTCCGTCTTCACCACCACATCGTCCCACGTGACGCGTGGGCGTTTCGCTAAGCTGCTTGAGGAGGCACTTCGCATGCAACGCTGAAAGGTGGCGCCGACATTCCTTAAGCGAGCGTCATGGTCGGCAGCGAAGGCTCCAAGCGGCGTGATGAAGGCGGTCTTCAATCTGTCGGCTGGGTTCAGCTTGATCTGGTGATATCCTGAGTATGCATCTAAGAAGCTCAACAACTCGCATCCGGCTGTGGAGTCTATCACCTGATCAATTCTCGGCAGAGCGAACGGGTCCTTGGGACAAGATTTGTTGAGGCTTGTGTAATCAATACACATCCGCCACTGCTTGTTCTTCTTCAGTACCAAGACCGGGTTTGCTAGCCATTCTGGAAAGAACACTTCCATGATGAAACCGACTGCTAGGAGCCGGGCTATCTCTTCTCCAACTACTCTTCTCTTCTCTTCTGACAGGCAGCGCAAGGGCTGCCTGACCGGCTTCACATCATATCGGACATGTAACTTGTGCTCGGTGAATTCCGTCGGTACACCTGGCATGTCTTTAGGGGACCATGCGAAAATGTCCCGATTCTCACGGAGGAAATCGACGAGCTCGCCTTCCTATTTATTGTCAAGGTTTGCACCTCGAAGCGTACCTCTCCGGTGCTCGGGTCCAAGGTATCTTCTTCGTTTCTTTGGCGGCTTGAACAAGCCCTCGACTTCGACTCCTTGGGGTTGGCGATATCTTTGGCTGCTTGCCAGCCATTGCCTAACCGATCAAGAAGCCGCTTCTCGGCCGCAATCACGGGGACTCGGCCAGCCGATTGCTTTCAGCCAGCATAAGCGACGACTTTCTGTGAGTCGCGGCTACGGTCAGAATCCCCTTGGAACTCAGCATCTTCATCTTGAGGTAGACGTAGTGGGGGACTGCCATGAACTTGGCCAGAGCAGGTCGGCCAAGCAGAGCGTGGTACGGGCTTTCGAGGTCCACCACTTCGAACCAGACTGGCTCTCGGCGAAAATGATCATTGTCCCCAAAGAGGACGTCTATCAGGATCTTGCCGATCGGTGAGCAGGAAAGGCCAGGTATAATGCCGTGGAACACAGTCCGGCTGCTCTGAAGTTGTCTTTGCTTGATTCCTAACTTCTCCATCGTGTCCTTGTACAAGATGTTGATGCTGCTACCTCCGTCTATCAGCACTCGCGAGAAGCGAGCGGCCCGCCTATCCGCGGCAAGGGTGGCTCCCAAGACCAGGGCGCAGGAGCCCGGATTCGGCATCACCTCTGGGAGATCAGGTCGGCTCCAACTGATAGGTTTCTTGGACCAGCGCATGAATTCTGGAGTATCTGATGCTACCGCATTAACTTCTTGCTGCTGCAGCTGCCTGCTGCGTTGGTCGTCGGCCACACTGGTGAACACTACATAAGCTCCATGCTCTTCTGGGTACTCGTCTTGTACTGCGCCGACTATCCTGATAGCCGGCTGTTGGGGCGGCGGTGGAGGCGGCGGCCCAGCAGGCGGGGCGGCAGGAGGCCGTCTCCCTTGGGATCCTGATGAGCCAGTGGCACTTCCGGGTGGTGTGGTTTGACGGCTTCGCGCCTCTATGGAACTTGCAGGGACCATCTAAAGTCTGCCCAGAAAGAAGGCCGGCAACCAGTTGGACTTGCCGCCTTTACATAAACGGGAGGCTGCCCCTCTGGCTGTTGGTCTCGATCGTCGCCACCGCCGGCTGTTGGAAGCCGACTACACGGGCCTTGCGCTTGTGATCATTCATTCTTTGTCGCCGACTGTTGTCGCCAGCCGGAGTTCAGGAGCTGAGGAGCCACCTTGCGATCGTGACCGACTTCAATCTCCGTCTTCATGGAGGAGTCGGCTGTTGCGTGCTTATGCTGCTACAATCAGCAGCTCGTCGAGGTCTCGGCTCGTCGCAAAGGAGCTTGTGCTTGAGGAGGTGCCTTCTACGCACCCGGCAGTGAAGTACTCGATAGCCTGCACCTCATGCACTCCCTTGCAGGAGTTTGAACTCGCCCAGTAGCGTGAGGTAGTCGCGAGTTGACTTCGTTGGGGCCTTACGCACAAGGAAAGGCGGGCGAGGCTTGGGAGGTCGCTTGTATGTGCTCGTGAAGTTGCGGATGAAGGCCTCGGTGAAGTCGACCCAGCTGTTGATGCTGCGGGGCTTCAAGCTGTTCAACCATGTCCGGTCGTGCCACGGAGCATGGGGAACATACTTTACGGCAACGCTTGTTGCCGTTCGCTATGTTGACGGCCGTGGAGTAGTCAACTAGCGATCTTCGGCTTCACGGGCGGTATATTTGGGTGTATCTCGGGAGTGTGAACCCTCGGGAAGGGCTCGTCTCGGACGCGAGTCCGAAATAGGGCGGGCCAACTCGTCTTCCTCTTCGGCGCCGAGGATCGGTGGAGCGGTCGATCCGGTGGCGGGCATCGTTTTCTCCGACTCCTCTCGGCGGCCAAGGCGGTCGCCGAGAGTCGGATGCTCGGACGGGTGGCGGGAGACTTCGCCTTTCTCTGCGGGGAGGAGGCGGATAGTCGTCCCGCCGCTCCTTTGCTCTTGGGCGGCCGTCTTGGTCGCGCTTCGATGGAGATGTGAGTCCGATTGTGGCTGATACTGGATCCTTGTTTTTCTTCCACGGACACCGCCGATCGGTGTCCGAGGCATCGCGCCTTGATCTCGGCGGGAAGGCAAGTCGCCGTGTTGTCGTCGCGCGCGCCTCCGGCGGCAGCCGGCCGTCTTCTTGCGCGGCAGCCGCGCCGAGGGACTCTTTGGACTCGCTCGTCATCGGCGGCGCTCCTCGCCCTGAAGTTATCCAGCTCGTCCGCCGCCGCCTGGGCGGCGCGGATGTTCTTCGCGGGCGTGGCGTACACAGGGCGATTGGCCCCGAACAGGTTGGCGATGGCTACGCCGCGCTGTTGGACCGCGCCTAGGCGGCTAGGCCCAGTCGGAACCGGCGAGCCGCCCACAGCGCGATCTATCTCACGCTGGTAGGCTTCTGACAAGCGTCTCATGCTTGCCAGCTTCTTCGCGCCTTTGAGGAGCTGAAGGCGGCATGCCTCCAGCATCCCAGTGTCAGCGTCTTCCGGAATAGGCGCGGTCAGGTCTTGTAGAGCCGCGTCGAGACGGTCATGAGCTCCTTCACCGGAAGGCTCGCTATGACCGATGACGAGCACTTCCGTGACGGTGCTTCCGCCGCTCTCCCCGCGAGGGAGCGGCTCATCGTAGACCACCACGTTGGTGGGGAAGCGCGTCGGCGACGCGGTGTCGAGTCGACCAGCATCGGGTCGGTGGAGCCTATGGACTCCAGGTCGGTGGCGAGGCTCGCGGCGGCGTGGAGTTGTTCGAGGAGGCCCGCAAGGAGGCTCGGGGCCGCCCGATGCTGCGTCGGATGCGAGGCTCGTCGGAGAGGCGAACCTCGCCGACAAGTTCGGCGAGGCAGCTGGCCGCGCAGGCGATCTCAGCGCCATGCAGCGTGTCGGCGCAGACTCCGTCTGGCGTGCCGGGCTGGCTGCGCTCGCCAGGGAGGAAAAGGGTTCCCGTCCAGAGCAGGTCTCCGGATGACGGTGCACCTAGTCCCACGGTGGGCGCCAAATGTCGGGGGTTTGGTGCGACATATGCCAAAGGATGGCTTATCATGGTGTGGGCGAGTAGAACGTCGCCGGCGCCTGGAAACGGGATGAGGCGAAGGCATGCACGCCGGCGAATCTTACCCAGCTTCAGGGCTCTCCGTGGAGATAACACCCCTACTGCTGCTCTGCGGGGTCTCCGCATGATCACTATGGCAAAGTGGGTACAAGGTTGCTCCTTGAGCTGCTCGGGGTGAGGAAGGAGAAGGGCACGGCTAGCTCTTCTCTTCCCTCTATGTGTGTCTAAAACTATTAGGGTCCAACCTCTTGCATGGGTGCCCCGGGGGGTTTATATAGGACTACCCCCCGGGGGTACAACGGTAATCCGGCTGGGCGGGGTCCCAGCCGTCTGTCTCTTAGGTCACCGTCCTCTCCGCCGACTTACGGGTCCCTTGAGACTAGTGGGCCCTTGACCGACCCGTCATATGGGGCCGACAGGCCCGTCCATCATGGATGGTCTTGCGGCTGCGGATTACTAGCCCGCGCCTCTAATGGCGCTTGACTTGGTCATGGGGTCATGGCGGCAGCGCCGCGCCCCGGGCGAGGCGATCTTGTTGCCATTCCCTGTCTCGTCTGGTTAATGGCGTGCGGTCCCGTGGGAGGGGTCGGCCGACTCCTGGGGGCTGACTCCCAACGGGTCCGTCTTCCTGCGCTCTCGCCGACTACTGCACCCTCACCGACAGGCGGGTCCCGCTGTCTCTGGGTCGTATAGACAGGCCGTCGTGGGTACAGGGATCTGCCAGGGGTTGATGTCGAGGGCGGCATGGCAACAATGCCCGCACGGACGGAAATCTCCGTCGATGGCGCCTGTGTGGCCATGCCTGCCCTTCGTGAACAGGGCAGGGATGGGCCGCGCAGTGGCCACACCCCGCCCCGCCCGTAATTAGGTGGGTAGGAGATGGTTGGAGTCGCGGGCCGGCTCCCCATAGCCGACTTCTCCGGAAGCCGCCAGTTGGGAGTCGGCTCATCTCGAGGCCGTCTCTGGGACTCGGCTGGGGCAGTCGGCGGCCCCGCCACTGACTCTCAGGAGGCGGCTCTTCGTCTTGAGGTCTTGAGGGGCGCAGTCTGCCCCGCCACATTGTTGAAGACTTTGTAGGTGTGCGAGTCCTTTCCGTAACAAAGCATAAAAGCTTCATGTGCTTTTGGTGCAAATTTAGCATTGTGATGAGGATCTCTAATCCAACATTTAGCACCGAAGACTTTGAAATAACTCACATTCGGTTTTTTGTCAGTGAGGAGTTCATAGGCAGTCTTCTTGAAGAATTTGTGAAGATATACTCTGTTGATGATGTGGCACGCAGTGTAAATTGCCTCAATCCGAAGTGACGAGGCGTCTTGTACTCATCAAGCATAGTGCGAGCCATCTCAACAAGAGTTACATTCTTGCGCTTGTAACACCCGGAGTAACTTTCCATATTTGTAACTCCAACTCTTGCCATTTTCGGCATTGTGATATGATATTCCCTCCGTGGTTGGGTTTTCTTCATTTTGCATTTTGTCCATGTCATGCATTTTATATCATGTCATCATGTGCATCGCTTTTGCATACGTGTTAAGTCTCATGATTCGAGCATTTTTCCGTTGTCCGTTTTGCAATCCGCACTCCTATCTCCCGGCGGCCCCTTTTACGTTTTTCCGTGTGTGGGTACTAAACCTTCTCGGAATGGACCGAGGTTTGTCTAGTGGCCTTGGTATATCACCCGTAGACCACCGGTCAAGTTTCGGGTCATTTGGAGCTCGTTTGGTACTCCAACGGTTAACCGCACTCTCGCAAAGGCCTCTTTTAAGTTGCAGCCCAACACCCCTCCAAAATGGTCCAATAACCCATCTAAGTCACTTCCATGCTCTCCGTCGTTCGATCACGATCTTGTGGGCGAAAACTACACCTCATTTGGACTCTCCTAGCTCCCTCTATGCCTATTTAAGCAACCCCCCCTCAAAATTCCGGGTCTTCTTCCCCCCTAACCCTAGTTTTCTCCTCTGCGCCGGGCCGGACGTGTCCGCCGGCGCCGATTTCGTCGCCGCCGCCGCTCCAGCCAACGGAGCGCGCCACGTGGCGGCTCCCGCCCGCCGCCGCCACGAGGCCCGCTGCCCGTAGCCGGCCCCCTCGCTCCATCCGGGCGCGCCCGCCCTCGTCGCGCCGCCCGCCTCCTCGGCGCGCGCCCGCCTTCCCCGCCGCCCGGCGGCGGCGCCGCCACCTCCTCCGCCCGGCCACGCCGCCGCCCGCGCTCTCCGCCGCCCAGGCTCTCGTGACCCAGCGCTCCGGCCGCTCCGGTCGGTCGCGCGCCGCCCTCCGTCGGCCGGCCGGCCCGGGCTCGCGCCGACCTTCCCCCTCCTCCGGCCGTCGTCCCTTGCAGCTCGGCGAGATCCACCGTCGACCGGCCGGATCCGGCCTCGGGTCGCGCGTTGGGTTGACTTCTCCCCCTCCATTTTTTCCTCCAAGTTTTCAATCTCGGGGATATTTTGTTGCATTTTCAACGTAGCGTAACTTTGCATCTGTAGATCCATTTTGCGTGTATAATATATCAAAATGTTCGTCTCGAAGAGTAGATCATTTCATCTCATTGCATAATTTTCATTTGAGCTCATCTTGATGTCCTAAATGCTGTTAGAAGAGGGCTATGTGATGTTAGTTTCTGTTTCTTAACAGAACTTGCACTTTTGTTATTTTTGCTATGATTGATGTGTGCACCCTATGAAGTTGAGTCCTACATGTGTTTTGTAATATGCCATGCCATCTTTCCAGGGGTGTATGCCATGTATTTTTGTGATCTATGTGGTGACTAGCACAAGCATGCAAAGTAGGTGTCCTGATGTTGCTGTTTTCAACCTTGTTTAGCTGATTTTTGATGCCATGTTAACTTGATGCTACCAAGAGATCCATGCATATTTTGAGATACTTCAGTAAGGATGTTTTGTTAAACATGTCTTGCTCTATCCATCCATGCCCTTTTTTGCAATAATGGAGTGCCATAGCTTGAGTCAATCGAGCTCTACTTTTGCTATCAAATGTTTCTGGCAGATTGTTTACATGTTATTCAATTTTGCCAAGGTTGTTGTGGTTGATCCATGTATGCTATGATATTGTTCTTGCCATGTATGTCTTCTATGTCATGTCTTCTTGATGTATGTATGCTTAGTTTATCATATAAGGCTCTGTAGTGAGTGCATTGAGCTCTTAAACATGCCTACTTGTTATCAGTTTTGACATGCCATGTTGCTGAATCTGTTAATGAAATTTTCAATATTGACATGGGTGTTACTATATTTTCTGATCCTTTTGGCTTATGGTCAGTAAGGGACTTTTGTTCTATGCTTTGAGTAGATTCATACCATGCCTTGTTTTGCTATTATAAGTTCCTGTAGCATGTAGTTTTGTTGCTCTGAACATTGCAACCTGATGCTGTTTTTGCCATGTCCGACTGATATTTTGTGCACTTTTGCCATGCTTGTTTGAACCTGTTATGATGTGAACTAGCCGTAGCTCAGTGCTCATCTTTTGTCAAGCATCTTGTGTAGATCACTGCCATATACTTTGTTGGTACGTTTGGGTGCAGTAGCTTAATTTCTTGTTGCTTGCTAAGTGGCATCATGCTGTAAATGGCAGATTTGTGCCATTCTTGTTTTGCTTGTCATTTGCAAACCGTGCATCCGATTCGGTGATCTTTATATCGATTTCAACGAAATCATCTCATCTTTCAGTGGCATGCTTGGTTTGCCAAGTTGATGCCTGGTTCATCATTACCTTCGGGGGCGCATCGCATTGCATATCACATCCGCATATCATGTCATGTTTTGCATCATGTTGATTGTGCATTGCACCGTGATTTATTGTGGTTCCTTTGTTTGTGTTGTTGCTTTGGGTAGAGCCGGAGGCGAGTGCGTGAGCGAGGAACCTGTTGAGAAGCGCTTACGAGGATCAAGCTTTCGACAACTCGAGAACATTGCGAGCAAGATGACCATACCCTCGAAATCACTTCTATCTTTGCTATGCTAGTTGCTCGCTCTTTTGCTATGCCTATGCTGCGATGCCTACCACTTGCTATATCATGCCACCCATATTGCCATGTCAGCCCTAACCATCCTTTCCTAGCAAACCGTTGATTGGCTATGTTACCGCTTTGCTCAGCCCTCTTATAGCGTTGCTAGTTGCGGTGAAGTTGAAGTTTGTTCCTTGTTGGAACATGGAGATGTTGTTCCTTTTTGGAACATGTTTACTTGTTGGGGATATCACAATATATATATCTGCTATAATTAATGCATCTATATACTTGGTAAAGGGTGGAAGGCTCGGCCTTATGCGGTGTTTTGTTCCTCTTGCCACCTAGTTTCCGTCATACGGTGTTATGTTCCTTGATTTAACGTTCCTTACGGTTGGGTGATTTATGGGACCCCTTGACAGTTAGCTTTGAATAAGACTCGTCCGGCAAGGCCCAACATTGGTTTTACCATTTGCCACCTAAGCCTTTTTCCCCGGGTTTCGCGAGCCGAGGGTCATCTTTATTTAACCCCGGACGGTGCTCCTTCGAGTGCTGGCCCGAACTAGAACCTGTGCAGCGCCCCTCAAGGCAACTTGAGGTCTGGTTTTAGTTGTATGGACTGCTCATCCGGATGTGCCACGAGAGCGAGATATGTGCAGCTCCTATCGGGATTTGTCGGCTGTCAGGCGGCTTTGCTGGTCTTGTTTTATTGCTGTCAAAATGTCTTGTAGTCCGGATTCGAGATTGATCGGGTCTTCCGGTAGAAGAATATCCTTCGTTGACCGTGAGAGCTTATAATGGGCTAAGTTGGGACACCCTGCAGGTAATATCTTTCAAAGCCGTGCCGCGGTTATGAGGCAGATGGGAATTTGTTAATGTCGGTTGTAGAAAACCCAAAGTTGACCTCAATTAAAATACACATCAACGCGTGTGTAACCGTGATGGTCTCTTCTCGGTGAGTCAGGGAAGTGAACACGATGTTGGAGTTATGTCGGCGTAAGTAGTTCGGGATCACTTCTTGATCGCTATTAGCTTCACGACCGTGCTTTGCTCCTCTTCTCGCTCTCTTTTGCGAAATAGCCACCATATATGCTAGTCGCTTGCTGCAGCTCCACCTTACTACTCTGTCCTTCCCTTAAGCTTAAATAGTCTTGATCTCGCGGGTGTGAGATTGTTGAGTCCCGTGACTCACAGATTCTACCAAAACAGTTGCAGGTGCCGATGATGCGGTCAGGTGGCGCATCCGAGCTCAAGTGGGAGTTCGACGAGGCGTGGTCGTTACTATGTGTCTTTTCACGATGATCGTAGTGGTGCCCGGTTGGGACGATTCGAGGATCTGTGTAGCATTTGGGGTATCTTCTTTTATTTTGGTTCCGTAGTCGGACCTTGAGTGTACTCGAATGATGGATGTTTATTTATGTCTTGTGTGAAGTGGCATTGTAAGTCAACTATGTATCTCTTTTCCTTACTTATTACATGGGTTGTGTGAAGATTACCTCACTTGCGACATTGCTTTCAATGCGGTTATGCCTCTAAGTCGTGCCTCGACACGTGGGAGATATAGCCGCATCGAGGCGTTACAAGTTAGTAATCGAGCCTTCCCGACTTAGGAGCCCCTACTTGATTGTTTCTTTGGCGTTGTTGAGTCTAGAATGGAAAATGTTTTGAGTCTTAGGATTATATATATCGAGAGTAGGATTCTTTTACTCCCGGTCCTTCGTCGCTCTGGTGAGGTATCTGGCGTAGAATTTTGACTCTCCTCTTCTTAAATTTCACTAAATTTTTTTAGGATCACGTGGGTATCTTGGGATCGTTCGATGGTTTTGTGGCGAGAACATTGTTCTTGGTGCCTCGACATTTAGGGGTTGTGGCGGTGTCGGGGAGTTGAGCTCCGAGGTGTTGTCGTCACAATTTTATCGTTGCGATTCTGGAATACGAGTTTTGCCGACATCGAAATCTCTTTTGTGCAGTTGTTGGTGAGATAACCCGATAACCCGATCTTGGGGTGAGAGTGGGAGTATTGCCATGACTTGTATAACGGATGTTTTTGAAGGTCGAGGTACATGATTTCGAGGATTTCTTGGTTATGTGTTGACGGATGGATACATTTGGATCTAGGTATTGTTAGTTTGGGTGATATATTTTGTGTCCCTGTATCCCCAACACCAGATTGCATAACCGAGAAAGTTTGGGAGTTTATAGGTGGGAATTCTAGTAGCTTACGGATATCTTTCCGACGGATGTATGATTTGAGATTGGGGTTCAACGTCTAGTGGTCCGCCCATTCACGGTCGATTCTGGTCGTGTCATGGCGTCTTAAAGAATCCTTGGCTATGCTGATTCGGGGCGTCTTGTTTGTCATTCGTGGCGTCCGCTATCGTCGTGTCCGTGTGGGCCCCACCACGAACACTTTGGCGAAATCTCTATCATGTGTTTGTTCGGCTCATTCTAGAAGCCAATCTTTTGTTTTCAGTTGTGATATTGAGTTGTTTCTAAGGCAGATGTTGTTTCCATATCTTTATCTAAGTGGCTTATCACCTTATTGGACGTGTGATGTTTAACTTTGGAATTCATTCGTTCATTCTTGTTGAATGTTTATTGTGAAGACTATATGTTGCAATTTCTATCCGTTGATTCTACTTGACTATTTGTCTATCAAAGGACTAACGGATGTCACCCTCTTGAGGATGGCTCCGCCAGCGTGCGAATCCGGATCGCAATGATGGGGATCGATCAACCCTCCACCTCCACCTCCGCCTCCGGAGGCTGGCAAGCTATCATGGCAGCCACCAATGCCAATGCTCGAGATGATTTTGCAGCTCTTGCAAAGCGTACTCAGGGCAAGGCAATCAAGGAAATCAAGGTCAAGGCAACAACCAGCCGCACTTTGCTACTCTCGGTCGGTTCCTCGCTAATCAGCGAAGTCTTTCGGTTTACGTGCCGAGGCCACGAGCGCTGACGATTGGCTTGTGGACATCTGCAAGCATTTTGATTGTAGCAATGTCGGACGAGGACTTTGTCAAGTTTGCGTCATTTCAACTCAAGGATCAAGCTGCTTGAGTGGTACCGACAATACAAAGATTCGAGAGGAGGTCGTGTCATTACAGGATGAGTTCCGCCGAGATTTGAGCTCACCACATTCGAAAAGTGTTGTTGAGAGCAAGCGTGAGGAGTTCCGCAATCTCAAGCAAGGCAACATGTCTGTCTATCAATACAATATCCAGTTCGAGCTTCGCTTCGCTTTGCTAAGCAAGGCGTACACGATGAAAAGAGTATGATCTATCAATTCAGAGGTGGTGCGAGAGAAGATCTGCAATTAGCTCTTGTGCTTTTGAGCGAGAAAAGTATGATGATTTCTACAACATGGCTTTGAAGCAAGAAGCTGCCCAGCTCAAATGTGAGGCTTCTAAGAAGAGAATCGGGGATGCGATTCAGTCTTCTTCTTCCTCTCAAGTGGCAGCTAAGCACCGAAGTTCTACCTTCCTCCTCCTCCGTTCCGTCGGCCTTATCGCAGAAGAACTCAGGTGGCCGTGGATCTTCCCACCCACCCAACCCAAGCTATCGAGAACAAGTCTAATTCTCAAGCTCCAAGGTCAAGTGCTCCTTACCACCGTCCGCTCTCGAGGTGACTTGCAACAAGTGTCGCAGAAAGGTCACTATGCGAACAAGTGCTTCAACCAAAAGCGCCTTCCGCCTCCTCCTCTGTGAAATCTTCCAGCAATGCGGTGGTCAAGCATAATCCAAAGTCGCAAAGGTGAACATGATGAATGCAGCTCAAGCGGAGGATTCTTCCGATGTGATTATGGGTAATCTCTCGATTAATGATATTCTGCAAAAGTCTTATTTGATCTTGGTGCATCGCATTCTTTCATCTCAAGACCTTTTGTGGCTATGCATGATTTGGTTACTCAAGCTTTGCCAAGACCTTTGTCTATTGTTTCTCCGGCTAAGGAGATGACTTCTCGAGTTTTGGTTCGGATGTTTCTATCAAGATGGGCGATTATAGATTTACGGCTAAACCTATTGTCCTTGGTGACTCGGATATTGATCTTATTCTCGGAATGGGTGGCTTTATCAGCACAAAGCTCAGCTTGATTGTGCTGCGGGAAATTCAATTGACTCACTCTTCTAATGATGTGATCATCTATGCGCTCGTGATGAAACCATTGGTTGTTTTCTCTCATTGAGAAGGGCGAACTGAATGGTATCTCTCGATTCGATCGTTTGTGAGTACCAAGATGTCTTTCGAGAAGAGCTTCGGGTATGCCTCCTCATCGGCCGATTGAGTTCGTTATCGATCTTGAGCACGCATTGAACCCGTTTGCAAGCGTCCATACAAGCTTGGACTGATGAGCTGAAGAAATTGAAGAAGCAGCTCGATGAACAAGAGCGTCTGGGTTTGATCGGACGAGTTCATCTCCTTGGGGTTGTGGTGTTCTTTTGTCCGGAAGAAGGATGGCACGGACCGACTTTGCGTCGATTACCGTCCATTGAATAAGAAGACAATCAAGAACAAGTATCCACTTCCCAACATCAATGAGCTTTTCGAGCAACTCAAAGGTGCTAAAGTGTTCTCCAAGCTTGACCTTCGTATGGGTTATCATCAGATTCGCATTACGTGAACAAGATATTCCCAAGACAAGACATTGAGAACAAGCTTTGGTTCTTATGAATATACTGTCATGTCTTTTGGCCTTGTCAATGCTCCTCCAACATTCTCTCGGATGATGAACTTCATTTTCAATCCCTACACCAATGAATTCGTCTTGGTCTATCTTGATGATATTTTGGTCTTCTCCAAGAATAAGAAGGATCATGCCAAACATTTGCGATTGGTGCTAGACAAGCTCAGAGGGTATCAATTCTATGCTAAGTTCTCCAAATGTGAATTTGGCTTGATGAAGTGCTTTATCTTGGTCATATCATCTCCGCTAAGGGCATCGCTGTTAATCCAGAAGGTGTCGCAATTGTGAATTGGGAACCTCCTCGGAATGTCAAGCAGCTCCACAGTTTTCTTGGTCTTGCAAGCTATTGCGAAGATTCGTTGAGAACTTCTCCAAGATTGCAAAGCCTCTTTCCAACCTCCTCGAAGCATGTGAAGTATATACGGTCTCGAGTGTGGCGTTGCTTTCAATACCCTCAAAGAGAAACTCGTCACAGCTCTGTCTTAACTCCTCTGATGAATCCAAGCCATTTGAAGTTTTACGTGATGCTTCTCTTCAAGGTCTCGGTGCTGTGTTAATGCAAGAGAAGAGAGTTGTGGCTTATACCTCTCTTGATTGAAGCCCAGCGAAAAGAACTACCCCACTCACGATCTTGAGTTGGCGGCAGTTGTCCATGCATTGATAACGTGGAGACATCTCTTGTTGGGAAGGAAAGTGGACATTTTCACCGATCACAAGAGCCTCAAGTACATTTTCACTCAGCCCAACCTCAACCTCAGGCAGACTCGTTGGGTGAAATGATTCAAAGTACAACCCAAGTATTGAATATACTCGGGCAAGGCCAATGTCATTGCAGATGCTTTGAGCAGGAAGGCTTCTTGCAGTCTAATCCTCAAGCCCTTTCGGCGGATCTCTCGTGAAGCTTTCCAAGCTGAATCTTCAAGTTGTTCCTCAAGGCTTTCTTGCCAACCTCATAGTCTCTCCTACTTTGGAAGATCAGATTCGTGAGGCTCAACTTCGGATACCATGGTGAAAAAGGTGAAGCGTGGTATCGACAAGGGCATTTCAAGTACAAGTGCTTCCACATTGATGACAAAGATACTCTTTTCTTTGAGGACGGATTGTGGTTCCTAAGGGTGATCTAAGAAAAGTCATTATGAGCGAGGCTCACAATTCGCTTCTATCCATTCATCACGGAAGTACGAAGATGTACCATGATCTCAAGCAGTCATATTGGTGGACTCGAATGAAGCGAGAAATTCTCAATTCGTGAATGAATGTGATGTCTGCAGAAGAGTGAAAGAGAACACCAAAGACCAGCTGGTCTCCTCCAACCTCTTGCTATTCGAGTGGAAGTTTGATCATATTGAAATGGACTTCGTGACTGGGTTTCCAAAGTCCAAGCGTGGAAATGATGCTATCTTCGTTGTCATTGACAAGCTTACTAAAGTGGCTCATTTTCTTCCTATCAAAAAATCTATCACAGCAGCTCAATTGGCGAGCTATACACCTCGAGGATTGTCTCCTTGCGGCATTCCACAAGTGATCTCTTGAGACCGTGGCAGCATCTTTACCTCCAAGTTTTGGGATTCTTTTGAGAAGGCCATGGGCACCAACATTCGTTTCAAGCACAGCTTTCCATCCTCAAACAAGTGGCCAAGTTGAGCGAGTAAATCAAATCCTCGAAGATATGCTCGGGGCTTGTGTCATTTCTTTCGGTATGAAGTGGGAAGATTGTCTTCCATATGCCGAGTTCTCCTACAACAACAGCTTCCAAGCGAGTTGGGCAAGGCCCCATTCGAAATTCTCTATGGCGAAAGTGCGTACTCCTCTCAATTGGTGCAGGGCAGGTGAGCGCCAACTTCTTGGCAATGACTTGATCCGAAGCGGAAGAAATGTGCAAAGTCATTCGTGAGAATCTCAAAGCAGCATAATCGCGCGGAAAAGCTATTATGATGATAAGCACCGTGATGTGGCTTTTGAAATCGGAGACCATGTCTACCTCGCGTCTCCCCAATGAAAGGCACTCGCCGCCCGGTATAAAGGGAAGCTTGCCCCTAGATCGTGGGTCCTTTCAAGATCATTGGCAAAGAGGCGATCTAGCCTATCAACGAGCTTCCATCCAACTTTGCAAGCGTGCACGATGTGTTTCACGTGTCACAGCCGCAAGTGCTTCAAGACTCTGACGCACTATCAACCGAAGAGATTGACCTTCAAGAAGATCTCTCTTATCATGAGCACCCGTTGCTATTCTTGAAGAAACCGGCGCAAGACTCGCAACAAGTCAATCAAATTCCTGAAAGTGAAGTGGTCACACCATTCCGACCGAGAAGCCACACGGGGCGCGAGGATCACCTCCGTTCGAATATCCGGAGTTCTTTCAGTCCTAGATCTCGGGGCGAGATCCTCTTGTAGTGGTGGAGTGTTGTAACACCCGGAGTAACTTTCCATATTTGTAACTCCAACTCTTGCCATTTTCGGCATTGTGATATGATATTCCCTCCGTGGTTGGGTTTTTCTTCATTTTGCATTTTGTCCATGTCATGCATTTTATATCATGTCATCATGTGCATCGCTTTTGCATACGTGTTCGTCTCATGATTCCGAGCATTTTTCCCGTTGTCCGTTTTGCAATCCGGCACTCCTATCTCCCCCGGCGGCCCCTTTTACGTTTTTCCGTGTGTGGGTACTAAACCTTCTCGGAATGGACCGAGGTTTGTCTAGTGGCCTTGGTATATCACCCGTAGACCACCGGTCAAGTTTCGGGTCATTTGGAGCTCGTTTGGTACTCAGCGGTTAACCGCACTCATAAAGGCCTCTTTTAAGTTGCAGCCCAACACCCTCCAAAATGGTCCAATAACCCATCTAAGTCACTTCCATGCTCTCCGTCGTTCGATCACGATCGTGTGGGCGAAAACTACACCTCATTTGGACTCTCCTAGCTCCCTCTATGCCTATTTAAGCAAGCCCCCCTCCAAATTCCGGGTCTTCTTCCCCCTAACCCTAGTTTTCTCCTGCGCCCGCGCGGACGTGTCCGCCCGACGCGGACACGTCGCCGCCGCCGCTCCAGCCAGCAGGGCGCGCCCGTGGCGGCTCCGCCCCCGCCGCCACGAGGCCCGCCGCCCGTAGCGGCCCCTCCCGCTCCATCCGGGCGCGCCGCGCCTCATCGCGCCGCCGCCTCCTCGGCGGCGCCGTCCCGCCACCGCCCGTCGCCGCCCTGCACGGCGCCGCCACCTCCTCCGGCCCGGCCACGCCGCCGCCCGGCGCCTCCGCCACCACAGCGCCTCGGTGACCCAGCGCTCGGCCGCGCTCGGGTCGCCCGGCGCCGCCCCTCCGTCGACCGACCGGCCCGGGCCGCGCCGACCTTCCCCCTCCTCCGGCCGCCGTCCGCCGCGGCTCGGCGAGATCCGCCGTCGACCGGCCGGATCCGGCCTCGGGTCGCGCGTTGGGTTGAATTCTCCCCCTCCATTTTTTCCTCTAAGTTTTTCATCTCGGGGATATTTTGTTGCATTTTCAACGTAGCGTAACTTTGCATCTGTAGATCCATTTTGCGTGTATAATATATCAAAATGTTCGTCTCGAAGAGTAGATCATTTCATCTCATTGCATAATTTTCATTTGAGCTCATCTTGATGTCCGAAATGCTGTTAGAAGAGGGCTATGTGATGTTAGTTTCTGTTTCTTAACAGAACTTGCACTTTTGTTATTTTTGCTATGATTGATGTGTGCACCCTATGAAGTTGAGTCCTACATGTGTTTTGTAATATGCCATGCCATCTTTCCAGGGTGTATTCCATGTATTTTGTGATCTATGTGGTGACTAGCACAAGCATGCAAAGTAGGTGTCTGATGTTCTTTGTTTTCATACTGTTTAGCTGATTTTTGATGCCATGTTAACTTGATGCTACCAAAAGATCCATGCATATTTTGAGATACTTCAGTAAGGATGTTTTGTTAAACATATCTTGCTCTATCCATCCATGCCCTTTTTTGCAATAATGGAGTACCATAGCTTGAGTCAATGTTGTTGTGGTTGATCCATGTATGCTATGATATTGTTATTGCCATGTATGTCTTCTATGTCATGTCTTCTTGATGTATGTATCGTAGATTATCATATAAGGCTCTGTAGTGAGTGCATCGAGCTCTTAAACATGCCTACTTGTTATCAATTTTGACATGCCATGTTGCTGAATCTGTTTATGAAACTTTCAATATTGACATGGGTGTTACTATATTTTCGATCCTTTTGGCTTATGGTCAGTAAGGGACTTTTGCTCTATGCTTTGAGTAGATTCATACCATGCCTTGTTTTGCTATTATAAGTTCCTGTAGCATGTAGTTTTGTTGCTCTGAACATTGCAACTTTGATGCTGTTTTTGCCATGTCGACTGATATTTTGTGCACTTTTGCCATGCTTGTTTGAACCTGTTATGATGTGAACTAGCCGTAGCTCAGTGCTCATCTTTTGTCAAGCATCTTGTGTAGATCACTGCCATATACTTTGTTGGTACGTTTGGGTGCAGTAGCTTAATTTCTTGTTGCTTGCTAAGTGGCATCATCTTTGTAAATGGCAGATTTGTGCCATTCTCGTTTTGCTTGTCATTTGCAAACCGTGCATCCGATTCGGTGATCTTTATATCGATTTCAACGAAATCATCTCATCTTTCAGTTGCATGCTTGGTTTGCCAAGTTGATGCCTGGTTCATCATTTACCTTCCGGGCGCATACGCATTGCATATCACATCCGCATATCATGTCATGTTTTGCATCATGTTGATTGTGCATTGCACCGTGATTTATTGTGGTTCCTTTGTTTGTGTTGTTGCTTTGGGTAGAGCCGGAGGCGAGTGCGTGAGCGAGGAACCTGTTGAGAAGCGCTTACGAGGATCAAGCTTTCGACAACTCGAGAACATTGCGAGCAAGATGACCATACCCTCGAAATCACTTCTATCTTTGCTATGCTAGTTGCGCGCTCTTTTGCTATGCCTATGCTGCGATGCCTACCACTTGCTATATCATGTCACCCATATTGTCATGTCAGCCCCTAACCATCCTTTCCTAGCAAACCGTTGATTGGCTATGTTACCGCTTTGCTCAGCCCCTCTTATAGCGTTGCTAGTTGCAGGTGAAGTTGAAGTTTGTTCCTTGTTGGAACATGGAGATGTTGTTCCTTTTTGGAACATGTTTACTTGTTGGGGATATCACAATATATATATCTGCTATAATTAATGCATCTATATACTTGGTAAAGGGTGGAAGGCTCGGCCTTATGCCAGGTGTTTTGTTCCTCTTGCCACCTAGTTTCCGTCATACGGTGTTATGTTCCTTGATTTAGCGTTCCTTACGGTTGGGTGATTTATGGGACCCCTTGACAGTTCGCTTTGAATAAGACTCGTCCAAAGAAGGCCCAACATTGGTTTTACCATTTGCCACCTAAGCCTTTTTCCCCGGTTTTCGCGAGCCGAGGGTCATCTTTATTTTAACCCCCGGACCAGTGCTCCTTGAGTGCTGGCCCGAACTAAAGCCCTGCAGCGCCCCTCAAGGCAACTTGAGGTCTGGTTTTAGTTGTATGGACTGCTCATCCGGATGTGCCACGAGAATGAGATATGTGCAGCTCCTATCGGGATTTGTCGGCACAATCGGGCGGCTTTGCTGGTCTTGTTTTATTGCTGTCAAAATGTCTTGTAGTCCGGGATTCGAGATTGATCGGGTCTTCCGGTAGAAGGAATATCCTTCGTTGACCGTGAGAGCTTATAATGGGCTAAGTTGGGACACCCTGCAGGTAATATCTTTCAAAGCCGTGCCCATGGTTATGAGGCAGATGGGAATTTGTTAATGTCGGTTGTAGAAAACCCAAAGTTGACCTCAATTAAAATACACATCAACGCGTGTGTAACCGTGATGGTCTCTTCTCGCGGAGTCCGGAAGTGAACACGATGTTGGAGTTATGTCGGCGTAAGTAGTTCAGGATCACTTCTTGATCGCTATTAGCTTCACGACCGTGCTTTGCTCCTCTTCTCGCTCTCTTTTGCGAAATAGCCACCATATATGCTAGTCGCTTGCTGCAGCTCCACCTTACTACTCTGTCCTTCCCTTAAGCTTAAATAGTCTTGATCTCGCGGGTGTGAGATTGCTGAGTCCCCGTGACTCATAGATTCTACCAAAACAGTTGCAGGTGCCGATGATGCCAGTGCAGGTGACGCATCCGAGCTCAAGTGGGAGTTCGACGAGGAACGTGGTCGTTACTATGTGTCTTTTCACGATGATCGATAGTGGTGCCCAGTTGGGACGATTCGGGATCTGTGTAGCATTTGGGGTATCTTCTTTTATTTTGGTTCCGTAGTCGGACCTTGAGTGTACTCTGAATGATGGATGTTTATTTATGTACTGTGTGAAGTGGCGACTGTAAGTCAACTATGTATCTCTTTTCCGTTACTTATTACATGGTTGTGTGAAGATTACCTCACTTGTGACATTGCTTTCAATGCGGTTATGCCTCTAAGTCGTGCCTCGACACGTGGGAGATATAGCCGCATCGAGGGCGATCTGGCGCTCCACAGCGCCATTTTTTGAGGAGTATAAGGCAGATAACTCATGAGTAATACCAAGTTCATCAAGATAGTCATCGGACCGAATTCTTGAACTCAGTTCCATTGTCCTCTGATGTGCTTGATCTTCACACCAAAGTTGGTTGAAGCCCTCGAGGAAAACCGTTTGAAGACTTCCCGCACTTCATGTTTGTAAGTAACAATGTGTACCCATGTGTAACGAGAGTAATCATCAACAATAACAAAGCCATATAGAGATGCATCATTAGTGACTGCTGAGTAATGATTAGGACCAAAGAGGTCCATGTGAAGCAATTCGAATGGTCGAGTAGTGGTCATGATAGTCTTTGCTGGATGCTTGGCCTTGGTCATTTTTGCAGCTTCACAGGCTCCACACAAGTGATCCTTGAGGAATTTGACAATCTCAATGCCAATGACACTCTTCTTCTTCGCAAGCGTGTGCAAATTCCTCATGCCTGCGTGACCAAGTCGTCGATGCCATAGCCAGCCTTCTGAAGCTTTTGCAAGTAGGCACACGGCTGGTTGTGGACCTGTAGAGAAATCAACAATATACAAGTCTCCTCTCCTAAAGCCTTCGAAGACTTTGGAATTGTCAGCTTCCATAATCACAACACAACGATACTTGCCAAAGACAACAACCATATCAAGATCACAAAGCATTGAGATCGACATGAGGTTGTATCCTAAGGACTCAACAAGCATGACTTTGTCCATGTGTATGTCCTTAGAGATCATAACCTTACCAAGACCCAACACCGACTTTTGCCTTTGTCAAAGAAAGATAATATGTTTGAGATGTGATGGTGATAAGGAGCATCCATCAATAGATTCTTGTCACCAGTCATGTGATTTGTACATCCACTATCGAGGACCCACTCGGAGGCTTTGGGAAGATCATCCTGCGGATGAATTAGTGCAACTTATGAACTCATATACTTCATCGATGAAGAATATGATATCAAATTCATCAGATGAATTTCATCAAGCGATAAAAGCAGATATAGTAGTAGGAGGGCGTGTGAAATGAAAGTTCATTTCTTCATGATTAGCCTCGTCCTTTCGAGCAATTTGTCAGCCCCAGACAAATTCTTGAGCGTTAAAGCACGTCTGGAGACCTGACCCTCAGAAGAGATTAGTTCTTTTCTTCACCACCCACATCTGAAGGGGTGGCAAAGAGTTCATCACTCTCTGAGCTCCATATGAGAATGGTGGCATAGAAGCCAATCCATTTCGTTTCACACAAGAGGGGTTAGGGTAAGCATATGAATAAGCAGAGAAATTCTTGAGGACTTATGAACATAATGGTTTGAAGAATAATGCACATATTCATAGCCCTTAGCTCTACCTGCGAAGCAGAGTTTTAGTACGATGATAATCATATGAGGACTTTGATCCTTTTGAGAATTTGATCCACATGAGGAATTTGGTCCGTATGAGGACTTGGATCCATATGAAGAATTTGGTCCATATGAAGAGTTTGATCTGGGGTTCCTATTCTTCACGGTGATGTCATGAGGACATTCACTGAAGACTTTCAAGGCACTTTTGGGAACCCAGATTTTCTTCATAGGGAACCGTTCTGCAGATTAGTGCCAACATATCTAGCAAATACTTCACCATTCTGATTTTGAACAGTTTATAGTTGGATTCAAATGACTCATCGGAAGAATGAGGAGATTCACATGTAAAGCCGGATAAGTTAGATGGATCAAGCTGGAGGTCCCTTTGCAGCAACCCATGAGGTTTTGGGGTCTGCTCGGGCTTCAATATGTTCCATCAGCATTGAGTTTCCTCTCAAATGCAATACCCTCTTTCCTAGGGTTCTGTTGAGGATCTGCTTTTAAGCACATCACAAAAGTCGATGCCTTTTGAGGCTTTTGTACATGCATCATGTACAATTCCTTCAACCCTGCATCGTTAGTGATACTAGCAATGTCCTCGGATGAGGAATTAGTGATAGCAGAGCGGAGAAGAATTTGTAACAATTGAAGCATTTGAACATTGGTGAAGAATTAGCGATTCACGTTCGATGCACTTTAAGCATGGAGGAACAAATTCTTCTCGAGCAGCGCTGATTTGTTGAGCAAGTAATGAATCGCGCTCCTTACGAAGATCTTCATAACTCACTCTTAGCTTCTCAAGATCTTGCTTTCTTTGAAGAAATTCATAAGAAAGCTTCTCATGATCGAGACAAGAGAGTGTTATGATGACCTTGAAGGCTGTCAAACCTAGGTGAAGTCTTTGAAGATTTTCGATCGGGGCTTTAGTGCGATCCATTTCTTCACCCAACATATCATCACTTTTGTCTAGCATGTTTTGAACCTTTTCAAAAGCCCTTCGTTGTTTTACAACAATCTTACCAAGTTTAGAGTAGCTGAGCTTGAGGTCTTCATCAGATTCATTCTCACTAGATTCAGAGGAGGTATATTTGAGTACATTGGCACCCTTTGCCATGAAGCAATAGGTGGGAGCGTAGTCATCATTATCTTCATCAGCCTTGTTGCTGCGGTCGGTTTCTTGAGTTGAAGATAGACTTGGCGCGAATGCGAGAGCGAGAGCAGACTCGCCACCCGAATCAGACTCCTCGGATGCCTCCTCTTCCTCATGTTCCTCGATTTAGCTTGAGTCCATTTCCTTGCCAATGAATGCAGAGCCTTCTTGGAGCTTCTCTTCTTGGGAGATGAAGACTTGAGGATTTTGATGATGAAGATTTTGACGATTTCTTCTTCTTCTTAGCGTCATCAGAACTATAATCCTTGTATTTCTTCTTCTTTAATTCCTTTTCCCACTGAGGACAATCTTGAATGTAGTGACCAGGTTTCTTGCATTGGTGGCATAGCCTTCTCTTATAGTCACTGAATGAGGAATCACTGCTCCTTGAGGATTTTCCAAAGCGACCACGTCTTGAGAACTTCTGGAACTTCTTCACGAGTAGTGCTAGCTCCTGGCTCAATTCTTCGGGATCACCAAGGCTGCTACCAGAATCTTCACATTCAGATTTAGACACTGCCTTGGCCTTCAGGGCACGTGATTTGTCATAGCTCGAACCATAGAGATCTCTCTTTTCAGCAAGCTGGAACTCATGAGTATTTAGCCTCTCGAGGATATCAGCGGGATCAAGTGACTTGTAGTCAGCACGTTCTTGTATCATCGGTGCGAGTATCAAATGAGGAATCAGCGATCTCAACAATATCTTCACCACCTCATGGTCGGTGATGTCGGTGGCACCAAGCGCTTGAAGCTCATTTGAGATGTCGATGAAAGCGATCGAAGGTTTGTTGAACATTTTTATTGTCGAGTCTTTTGAAGCGGTTGAAGAGATTGCGAAGAACATCAACTCGAGAGTCACGCTGAGTTGAGACTCCTTCATTTACTTTGGACAACCTATCCCAGATAATCTTAGCAGTTTCCAAAGCACTCACTCTTCCATATTGTCCTTTGCTCAGATGGCCACATATGATATTCTTCGCTTGAGAATCGAGTTGCTTGAATCTCTTCACATCGGTAGCGTTCAGTGAGGGTGAGACAGTGGGAACACCATTTTCCACAACATACCAGAGATCGTTATCAATTGCCTCAAGATGCATTCGCATCTTATTCTTCCAGTAGGGGTAGTCTGTCCCATCGAAGGTAGGACAGCCAGCAGAGACCTTGATCATACCCGCAGTCGACATAACTAAAACTCGAGGCGGTTAAACCAAAATCACACAGAACAAGGGAGTACCTTGCTCTGATACCAATTGAAAGTGCGTTATATCGACTAGAGGGGGGTGAATAGGCGATTAATATGAATTCTTCACTGAGGAATTTGCCGGTGAGGAAATTCCTTAGCGAAGAACTACTTGCAGCGGAATAAGTACTCAAGAGTAAGCATAACAAAATACAAGCATGGTCATCATGATGAAATGAAGACAAGCACAGTGTCAGGACCCCGATTTCAAGTCACATCGATCTAGCCGGTAACACCTCATATCACTTTGCGGCCTCACGCACGGTATTCCCACGGTGTCGCCTTACCATGGCCGGGACCGTTTAAGCCTTTTGGCTCACGTATATGATAGTGTCGCTAGCATCCATATGACGAGAGAACCGGGCCGACATGGCTAGTCGTGAACCCAAAAAGGCGCTAACCCATGGGGACAGGCATACATGAATCACATCGAACATGTCGGTCATCAAGCGTATGAATCCGGGCTGTAGCACTGGGCTAATGGACTCGGTAACCGGGCTGTAGCAGGCTAGGCAGGACTCCAAATATCACGCGTGACATTTCCCGAAGGACGGACATAGGAGCGAAGTGAAACAAATGCCGGCCAGATCAAGTGTCCAAAGTGTAGTCTTTGGGCTAGCGAGGACTCCGGTGAACCGGGCTGTAGCGGACTACTATCGCTCAGGAAGCACTAGACTACATTTCCCCATATGAGAGGCTGCCAAGGATAAACAACTAGATTGTCGGATCCCACACATACCAAGCATTTCAAACATACACACAATATGCTCAATATGTGTAAATGCAGCATGGCATCACAACATAACTCTACGACTCAAATATTTGTTCATTAGGCTCCGAGGAGCGAGATATTACAAACATGGGTCTCATGACCCAACATTCAGAGCATACAAACAAAGCACACGCGGAAGCTTAACATGTCTCGAGTCTGAGACATCTACAAATGAAAAAGGTGAGAAGCGACTATCTACCAGATCTGCCGAGGGCACAAGATCGTAGCTGAGGTAACAAGCTAAGCGTCAAGTCCACGCGGAACTACTAGCGTAGACTGAACTCTCTCGCAAAAACATAAAATAGGCAAACGTGAGTACAATTGTACTCAGCAATTCTTACATCAGAACTAACTACATATGCATCAGTATCAACAAAGGGGGTGGTGGAGTTTGACTGCAGCAAGCCAGCTTTGACTCGGTGGCTATCTGAACTACGATTGCAAGTAACTCTTTTGAGGTGGCGCACACGAGTCCACATATTCACCATATCAATACACCACTATGGATCCGCTCCGTCTACCCACGAGCGCCATCCATAGCACTCACGCTATCTTGCGAGTTTTAGAGTATCCACTTTCACTTGTCTATGAACTATGCAAGGGTCCAAGTTTCCATATCCGAGGAATCCGGCTATTGAATAGATAATGATAACCCTGCAGGGTGTACTTCTTCACACACGCTCTCGCCACTTATCGCCTGTACACGTCATGTACCTCGGCAACCTTCAAGCGGAAGTCGGGCGAGGAGTCAGCCACGACCGACTAACCACCCAAGTCTCGTCCGGGTTTATCGCCTATTGGGTTCCATCCGCAAGGAGATCCGGCCGGGTGTCGCCACGGCGTCAAGCGATGTGAGCAGGGTTCCCAAGCCCACCAACGGGTGCCACTTGGTACACCGTGTACATTGTGCCTAGTCTGTCCCAAGCCCACATGCACGGGTGCCACTTGGTAGACTACTAACACTACCTACAAACACCGAAACTAGTTGCAACTCACAGGGACAGAGATCAAGTTGATTAATAAGTCGAGAGGGTCGAGTTACGGAACCCAATGTGTGGTAGTAACTGTTCATGGATCACAAACACAGAACTCAGTTCACGAGGGCGGCTGCAATGAGACAACCCACCATGTACTCCTACATGGCCTCTCACCGCTACCTTTACCAAATCGTGTTCACACACTTAGCTCACACACAGTAGGACATGTTCACCACTTTCCAATTCATTCCCGATGAATCAGACCTGACACAACTCTAAGCAATAGCAGGCATGACAAACAAGAATGAATGAGTAGGCACATCAGGGCTCAAACAACTCCTACTCATGCTAGTGGGTTTCATCTATTTACTGTGGCAATGACAGGTCATGCAGAGGATAAAGGGGTTCAGCTACCGCAGCATGTAACAATTGAAATGTTGTTGTCCTAATGCAGTAACATAGAGCAGGAGCGAGAGAGTGGGATTATATCGGAATGAACAAGGGGGTTTTGCTTGCCTGGCACTTCCGAAGATAATATAGTTCTTCATCGGTGTCATCGAACTCATCGTCGGTACGTCATCTCTCGAGAGGGACAAACACGGCAAGCGAGAAAGAACACAATCAATGCAATGCACATTCACATGAATGACATGTCATGTTAAGGTACTGAATTCACCTAATGCAATATCTAGCCAAGTTAATTGAAGTGGAACTCGAACAAGAACAAATTCCAACTCCAAATGTTATTTCATAAATTGCCCTAATCATAATTTGTCATATTCAGTGAGGTTAACTTGTTCAAACATGCATGATCATGGCATAAACAGATTCTTCATATTTTTCTGATCATTTTTCATATATAACTTATTTCCATTGGAGTTATAGATTATTTTCTATGAATTTTAGAAGTTGGCACTATTTTCTGGAATTTCCTGAATAATAATAAATCCAGAAAATGGGTTATTGCGTCAGCATTAGGTCATGCTGACCTCAGCAGGTCAATAGGTGGGTCCAGGTCAAACCTGACGTGTGGGGGCCACACGTCAGTGGCACAGAGCTGGCTAGTGTCACAGACAGGTGGGCCTAGTCAACAGCCACGTCAGCGCGGTCAACTCTGGCGCATGGGTCCACTGGTTTTGCTAATTAGCCTAATTATTTTGGTTAACCATAAACTAATAAGCGGGACCCTCATCGGTGACTAGTGTTAACTAATACGGTTAATTAGTCCCTAATCTAATGTCAGCCACGTCGGCGGTTAGCCGGTGACACCTGACGCAGCGGCGTCGCTCGTCCGGCGACTCGGCGGCGAGAGGAGGTGAGGTTGGACTCTAAGGCTACAGCGCAACAAAGCGCGATCGGGTGGTGGCTGCGGGCTGCGGAGATGGCTGGCGGCGACGGCGTCAAGCGGGCGGCGCGGAGCTTCGCAAAGGGGGAAATGGTGCTAAAGGGCACGGCAGGCGAACCACAGGTGCTGCAGAGTTCACGAGGCCTGGCGAAACGCTGGTGATGCTTTCGAGGCGGCGGAAGAGCTCAGAGCATGGAGCTCGTCGGCCATGGCGGCAGCGAGCTTGGCGGAGGTGGGGAGCGGAGCTAAAGCAAAACGCGAGCAGGAGAGGAGGGGGAGTCGGTCCGTGAGCTCACATCGGTTGCAGAACGCGTCTCAGTGGGCTCGGGGGAGGTCGGACGGCGTCGGGGCATTGTCGGCGATCTCGGAGGCCGGAGTTGAAGATGACGGTGGTGGCGGCGTTCCCGGGCAACTGGCGTTGCATGACTCGGTGGAGAGTACGAGGACGACGAGGCGGGGCTTTTGGACGGGTCAGTGAGGCGAGGGAAGCACGGTGGTCATGGTGGCGACGAACGGCAGCGGCGGCCGCTCTGCCGGGAGAAGGCGAGAGGCGGGGGGAGAGAGTGGAGCGGTTGAGGGGTCGAGGGGTCTGCGTGGCAACGCCAGAGGCGTCAAGCCATCGAAGAGGCGGTAGCAGGGTGGAGGTGGCAAGCGTGCGTGTGCTCAGCTTTCTCCTCGCCTCTTGGCAAGAGGTAGAAGCGAGGCTGCCCCGGTGGGCTGGGCCGCCAGTGGCCTGGCCAGCTAGGCTATGTGATGCGAGCCGGAGTAAGCCAGTGGTTTTCTCTCTGCTCCATTTCTATTTTATTTCTCTTTTCTATTTTCTGTAATTGTGTTTGGCTTTAATAAAAATGCCAGGGCATTTCCAAAAATCATGAAACTGCTCAATGTCACTGTTTGGAATATTTCCAACAGCAAACATTTCAGTTTGTGATTATTTGAACATTTAAAATAATATATAAAATTTAAATGCCAAAATACAAATAAAGTATGATTTAATTCAGAGCCCAAATGTGTCATGGAAAAATGTGCATCACCTCTGGTTCCTGTTTCCAGCATTTTCTAAGAATGATGAACATTTTTGGAAGCCATTTGGATTTCTTGGAATATTTTGGTTGAACCTAGTGAATTCCTTTAATGCTAGGGTTTAGGCAATCCCCATTTCAAGTTTCATAAAATTTAAACATGATGCATGGATGATAAAGCAAAAACAAGCAAGGCACAGGCGGGGATGTGACAACTCACCCCACTAAACAAGAATCTTAGCCCGAGATTCAAGGCGGAGAGTAAGAAGGCGGAGGGATACAAAGATAACTTGATCTCCATGATCCAACTGTCCTTCTCAAGATGTTGACTCATTGCTTCATATTGATCTTGACGTCTTTGCTTTCGAGATCTTCACTCGACACGACAACAGAAAGAGAGGGAAACCCTATAGGATTTAATCCTCTTGAAGATCGAGCAACTCAAGATCAGTTCATGGAGTGAGACGTAAGAACATCTCCTGAGTTGAGACACCAAACACACATTAGGAATTATGGAAAGATACGGACGACGAAGGTTCAAATTGGTAGGCAACCATTCCACGCTTAAGTAAAATGGTGCATGGTTTCAAAGTAACAAGGAGATGATTGCCATGATTCCATAACGGGACACCTTAGGAAAGATGACTCGTAGAGCTGTGCCCTTAGGTGGCAAAAAGAATTACTTTTGATTCAAAGATCATTAAAACTCTTCATACTAGCTTAAGGCAAATCACAATTGATCATTTGGAGGAGTTCGGTAGAATGACATACTCAGACTAGAATGGATGATGTGGACTACCTTGTTGAAGACAACGCAAGGAATGATTTTTTTCTTGCGTGCTCTCAAGAACTTGAGCATTTCCATATTCATCAAGGTTTTACCAACATCCGTGTCAAGGATCCCGCAACACAACATACTACCATGATGAATAGTGGTGGGCGATGCGGATGCAAAGGAAGGTAACACCTTCTCGATTTTACCTTAGCGGAGCCAAGGAAGTAAAATCGGATGATCGATCGAGAGACATTTAGCACTCCGCTTCTAATGCTCTCCCTGATGTGCTAAGCGTAACCCATTTACATGGTTTGGTATCTAGAACATCAAGTAAAAGGTCGGACTTCGGGAGCATTAAAGAAAATCCATAAGGAACAACTAAGGAGTAAATCCTACGAAGTCCTTATGGGAGGTGGCCAACTTCCTCAAACAAGATCTGCAATAATAGGTCTTCCGGTTGGGTGTGTTGGCCACAACATCCACTTTACCGGGTTACAAAGAGACCAATATTATAGTTCTTGAGAAATGTTCCAACCATCATATCTGCACGAGACTCGAGATCTGGTTGGTGTCAGGATAATCCGGACTAATCGGTGCGGAAAGAAAAATGAAAGTTTGCAACACAAATCGACGAGATGACGTTGCGAGATTCTCGGGGAGTGAACCACGATAGCAAGCTCCAAAACATGAGCTGGTTCTGCTACATACAAGTGAACACGCTGTCCCAGACAAGCATGACCACGTAGTAGTCTTATAATACAACACTACCGAGTTCAGGTGGGGAACCATCATCAAGGATAATGAAGTCCTTGCATAAGGCATGCTCTTAAGAAGGAACTTCTTCTCCTGGAACAAATCAGTTAGTGGCTTGGTGTGGTAGGGATACATATGGAATGAAGGTTGCGAGCCTGTCAAACCATAGCATACTTCGCACATGCATGACTGACTTGGGATGATACCCGGGGAAGCAAAAACAATCTTTTCTCAAATTCATGGCGGCAACTTGCACCTAATGCACGTGAATTAGAGGAAGTCACTTCTTCCATCCAAGCATAGCTTCATGAACGGAACACGAAAGCATTGCTTACAAGGTTTCCAACACTAGGTTGATGTTCAACATGAATCATGGGGGAGACAAAATGCTGCTGATGGGCTCAAACACAACTCATCGGAATTTCCATATCACTGGACTTCCACCATCATGTGAACACGGTGATAGCATTGATCAGACCAAAAGATGTAATGGTGTATGCTCAAGGGATCAACCACGAGTAAGACAACATTACGAACATCGTTGGTTCTGCTTTGACTTGACAATAGCCCATACTCAAATCAAAGGATTGATAAGACAATAGGTCCAACAATTGATCACAGGGACCAATCGATGAAGATATCATCTTTCTTCAACACACACTACACAAGGATATCCCTTTGGAACGAACTAAGTTAGGCAAGCTTTTATCTTCCAACTCTCCAAGTTGTTGTTTTGCTTATCCAACTAGTTCAGGGGTATCCAACACAGATCCTTGGAGAATGGGTGGTTTATAGGAAAACCAACATGATCACGAATTCAACATAGCGGTCAGGTGACAACCTGGTAACACTTCCGAGAAGATTTTCGGAACATCACGATCCACCGATACGTTATTAAGCTCGAGAACAATCTTGCTTTTCAGGGCAAGACGATATGATCAAATAAGCAAGGGATTGAATAATCCTAACTCATTGATCGAAGGGTGCACCAGAAATAAGGACTAGGTAGCACGATCAATCTTAGTATGATGATTTAATAACCAACACGCTAAGAATGAGAATATTGTCCATTAAATACCAAGCAACGAGGTTGCTAGGAGTATCGATTTCACACATCACAATTCACTTGTCGGTATTCCGGTTGCATCAACACGGGACCGAGGAATGAATAATGATAGCGAGAAGTATCACTATGTTAAGAATTCATAAAAGAAGGTGCAATTCTCATGACGTTCCTGACATAAAGTGGGTAATACTTCAGGGTAGAACAGAACAAAAGCTGAATTGGCATTTTGATCTGCGGAATACAACTGCTTTGACCCAATCCTGGATATGGATGAGGTACTGGAGTTTGTTTCTCCTAGTCATTCCGGAATAGAATGGCTTGACGGACCACATGAGTAATAGGCATTGATAACATGAATGCACAACTACTCTCGACTACCAAGCGATAGCGGGGATCGAATACATTGCAATGGAAACAACTCAAAGGATCATATATCTTTCTGAGTTGGATGCATAGATTAGTATGTCGAACCAAGTTCAACATGTTTCTTCCGAATAACCCATGCAGAGAGGTAGGACTGGCAGAGTCACAATTATGAATGGAGAACTCCTCAAGAGTACTCGGATTGTGATCTTTTGGTTCAAATAACTTCTGCCTTAAATAGTTCATGGTATTTGGAGGAAGGAAATGCCACGGACCTCGAGGACTATCGCAAAGTTACTAATATCCTAAAGGAACTAGCAAACACTATCAACATGAGGTAAGTAGGGTGAATATCGGGTTCAAGGACCCAGAAATAGAATACCTACTAACTAAGTGGCATCACGGAATGCTTTCGAGAATGATGGCCAGAATCATCACACCGGGAACACAAAGCATGGCTAGATTACTAGGTGACTCCCTAAAACACCTAGGGTCATAGTAATAGTTCCAACATATATGTCAAGGCAATAAATTACCTCAACGCACCGGTTAGTGTGCTTAACCTGACCAAAAGGACATTGGGAATGGAAAGAAAGGATTTGCAAATGCATCAGACTATTTAGAGACCTGGGATGACTCAGACAGCATAACGGCTGTAAATGCTCAAAATGATTTGAGACATCATGCAAATTGGTGACATAGCCACTCAACAACATCATATCATGGTTCCGAAATCAACAATTAACATACGGAAATAATAGAAACTGAACTAGGGCTTAAAACCAACAATCTTAAAGGTCTATGGGTTAGTAACACGTCAACCTGATAGATAGATGAGAAGCCTAGTTCTTAATCCCCGTAGAAGAGAAGAGGATGACTCAGATCAGAAGGCCATGAGGTATAAGGAGTAAAAAGAGCCTTATGTTCCCTTCCACAATCAATTCCCTTACATAACTAAAGCATCTCTAGACACAACTTCGACCAGTTGGCTTGGTAATCCCTGATGATCGGGCTCGATACCAAAGCTATCGGGACCCGATTCCAAGTCACATCGATCTAGCTGGTAACACCTCATATCACTTTGCGGCCTCACGCATGGTATTCCCACGGTGTCGCCTTACCATGGCCGGGACCGTTTAGCCTTTTGGCTCACGTATATGATAGTGTCGCTAGCATCCATATGATGAAGAACCGGGCCGACATGGCTAGTCGTGAACCCAAAGCGGCGCTAACCCATGGGGACAGCATACATGAATCACATCGAACATGTCGGTCATCAACGTATGAATCGGGCTGTAGCATGGGCTATGAGGACTCCGGTAACCCGGGCTGTAGCAGAGCTAGGCAGGACTCCAAATATCACCGCGTGACATTTCCCCAAAGGGATGTACATAGGAGCAAGTGAAACACATGCCGGCCAGATCAAGTGTCCAAAGTAGTCTTTGGGCTAGCAGGACTCGGTGAACCAGGCGAAGAGCGCCTACTATCGCTCAGGAAGCACTAGACTACATTTCCCCATATGAGAGGCTGCCAAGGATAAACAACTAGATTGTCGGATCCCACACATACCAAGCATTTCAAACATACACACAATATGCTCAATCTGTGTAAATGCAGCATGGCATCACAACATAACTCTCGACTCAAATATTTATTCATTAGGCTCCGAGGGCGAGATATTACAAACATGGGTCTCATGACCCAACATTGAAACATACAAACAAAGCACCGCGGAAGCTTAACATGTCCGAGTACAGACATCTACAAATGAAAAAGGTGAGAAGCGACTATCTACCGAGATCCTGCCGAGGGCACAAGATCGTAGCTGAGGTAACAAGCTAAACGTCGAAGTCCACGCGGAACTACTAGTGAGACTGAAGTCTCTCTGCAAAAACATAAAATAGGCAAACGTGAGTACAATTGTACTCAGCAAGACTTACATCAGAACTAACTACATATGCATCGGTATCAACAAAGGGGTGGTGGAGTTTGGTGCAGACAAGCCAGCTTTGACTCGATAGCTATCTGAACTACATTTGCAAGTAACTCTTTTGAGGTGGCGCTACGAGTCCACATATTCACCATATCAATACACCACTATGGATCCGCTCCGTCTACCTACGAGAAGCGCCATCCATAGCACTCACGCTATCTTGCGAGTTTTAGAGTATCCACTTTCACTTGTCTATGAACTATGCAAGGGTCCAAGTTTCCATATCCGAGGAATCCGGCTATTGAATAGATAATGATAACCTGCAGGGTGTACTTCTTCACACGCTCTCGCCACTTATCGCCCTATACACGTCATGTACCTCGGCAACCTTCAAGCGGAAGCCGGGCGAGGGAGTCAGCCACGACCTGACTAACCACCCAAGTCTCTCGTCCAGGTTTATCGCCTATTCGGGTTCCATCCGCAAGGAGATCCGGCCGGGGTGTCGCTCACGGCGTCAAACGATGTGAGCAGGGTTCCCAAGCCCACCAACGGGTGCCACTTGGTACACCGTGCCCTTGTGCCTAGTCTGTCCCAAGCCCACATGCGGGTGCCACTTGGTAGACTACTAACACTACCTACAAACACCGAAACTAGTTGCAACCCCGGACAGAGATCAAGTTGATTAATAAGTCGAGAGAATTGAGTTACGGAACCCAATGTGTGGTAGTAACTGTTCATGGATCACAAACACAGAACTCAGTTCACGAGGGCGGCTGCAATGAGACAACCCACCATGTACTCCTACATGGCCTCTCACCGCTACCTTTACCAAATCGTGTTCACACTTAGCTCACACACAGTAGGACATGTTCACCACTTTCCAATTCATTCCCGATGAATCGGACTGACACAACTCTAAGCAATAGCAGGCATGACAAACAAGAATGAATGAGTAGGCACATCAGGGCTCAAACAACTCCTACTCATGCTAGTGGGTTTCATCTATTCTTGTGGCAATGACAGGTCATGCGAGAGGATAAAGGGGTTCAGCTACCGCAGCATGTAACAATTGAAATGTTGTTGTCCTAATGCAGTAACATAGAGCAGGAGCGAGAGAGTGGGATTATATCGGAATGAACAAGGGGGTTTTGCTTGCCTGGCACTTCCGAAGATAATATAGTTCTTCATCGGTGTCATCGAACTCATCGTCGGTACGTCATCTACTGAGAGGGGACAAACACCGGCAACTGAGAAAGAACACAATCAATGCAATGCACATTCACATGAATGACATGTCATGTTAAGGTACTGAATTCACCTAATGCAATATCTAGCCAAGTTAATTGAAGTGGAACTCGAACAAGAACAAATTCCAACTCCAAATGTTATTTCATAAATTGCCCTAATCATCATTTGTCATATTCAGTGAGGTTAACTTGTTCAAACATGCATGATCATGGCATAAACAGATTCTTCATATTTTTCTGATCATTTTTCATATATAACTTATTTCCATTGGAGTTATAGATTATTTTCTATGAATTTTAGAAGTTGGCACTATTTTCTGGAATTTCCTGAATAATAATAAATCCAGAAAATGGGTTATTGCGTCAGCATAAGGTCATGCTGACCTCAGCAGGTCAACAGCCGGGTCCAGGTCAAACCTGACGTGTGGGGGCCACACGTCAGTGGCACAGAGCTGGCTAGTGTCACAGACAGGTGGGCCTAGTCAACAGCCACGTCAGCACGGTCAACTCTGGCGCATGGGTCCCTTGGTTTTGCTAATTAGCCTAATTATTTTGGTTAACGATAAACTAATAAAGCGGGACCCTCTGTCCGGTGACTAGTGTTAACTAATACGGTTAATTAGTCCCTAATCTAATGTCAGCCACGTCGGCGGTTAGCCTCGGTGACACCTGAGCTGGCGGCGTCGCTCGTCCGGCGACTCGGCGACGAGAGGAGGCGAGGTTGGACTCTAAGGCTACTGGCGACGAGGCGCATCGGGTGGTGGCTGCGGGGCTGCGGAGATGGCTGAGGCGGCAGCGGCGTCAAGCGAGCAGCGCCGGAGCTTCGGCGAAAGGGGAAATGGCGCTCAGAGGGCACGGCAGGCGAACCACAGGTGCTGCGAGTTCGCGAGGAGCACGGCGAGCACGCTGGTGATGCTCGGGCGAGCGAAAGAGCTCAGGAGCATGGAGCTCGTCGGCGATGGCGGCGGCGAGCTTCGGCGGAGGTGGGGAACGGAGCTAAAGCAAAAACGCGAGCAGGAGAGGAGGGGGAGTCGGTCCGTGAGCTCACATCGGTTGCAGAACGCGTCTCAGTGGGCTCGGGGGAGGTCGGACTGCGTCGGGGCATTGTCGGCGATCTCGGAGGCCGGAGTTGAAGATAGCGGTGGTGGCGGCGTTCGGCAAGCTGGCGTTGCGTGACTCGGTGGAAATACGAGGACGACGAGGCGGGCTTTGGGACGGGTCGATGAGGCGAGGAAGCACGGTGGTCACGGTGGCGGCATTTAACGGCGGCGGCAACCGCGCTGCCGGAGAGAGAGCGAGAGAGGCAGGGAGAGAGTGGAGCGGTTGAGGGGTCAGGGGTTCGTGGCAACGCCGAGGCGTCGAGGCCGTCGAAGAAGAGGCGGCGAGGGTGGAGGTGGCGCAAGGCGTGCGCGTGCCCAGCTTCTCCTCTGCCTACTGGCAAGAGGTAGAAGACGAGGCTGCCCCTGGTGGGCTGGGCCGCCAGGTGGCCTGGCCAGCTAGGCTGTAATAGTGCCAGGCCAGGTAAGCCAGGTGGTTTTCTCTCTCTGCTCCATTTCTATTTTATTTCTCTTTTCTATTTTCTGTAATTGTGTTTGGCTTTAATAAAAATGCAGGGCATTTCCAAAATCATGAAACTGCTCAATGTCACACTGTTTGGAATATTTCCAACAGCAAACATTTCAGTTTGTGATTATTTGAACATTTAAAATAATATATAAAATTTAAATGCCCAAATACAAATAAAGTATGATTTAATTCAGAGCCCAAATGTGTCATGGAAAAATGTGCATCACCTCTGGTTACTGTTTCCAGCATTTTCCAAGAATGATGAACATTTTTGGAAGCCATTTGGATTTCTGGGAATATTTTGGTTGAACCTAGTGAATTCCTTTAATGCTAGGGTTTAGGCAATCCCCATTTCAAGTTTCATAAAATTTAAACATGATGCATGGATGCTAAAGCAAAAACAAGCAAGGCCTGAACTGGGGATGTGACACACAGTGTACAGAAAGCGTAATCACAGGATAACACAAGATGAAGACAAACAGACTGAAGAAATTGAATTGAGGAAATTGAGAAAGTCTTTAGTCAAAGTCTTTAAACATAGATATGAACAAACACTCAACACAGTAATGAGGAAATGAAAGAGTTGAGGAAATAGAACCAGTAAGCTTGGTGAAGACAATGATTTGGTAGACCAGTTCAAGCATTGTCTCGGTTGTATGTCCAGTTGGAGCGGTGAGTATTTAAACTCGAGGACACACAGTCCGGACACCCGATCCCGAAAGCACGCAGCTCGGGACACCAAATCCTCACCGTATTCTCCTTGAACTAATGTCACACAGACCTCGTCCAATCACTCGTGGTAAGTCTTCAGGCGACTTCCAAACCTTCACAAACTCGGTCACTCGGCGATCCATAATTCCTCTTGGATGCTCTAGACCATGACGCCTAACCATCTGGAAGAAGCATAGTCTTCAAAGGTAACAAGCGTCGGATCCACGCAGGATCAATCTCTTCGGTGATGCTCAATCACTTTGGGTTTGTACGTGTTTGGGTTTGGGTTTTCCTCACTCGATGATTTTCGCTCAAAGTCCTCAGAGGATGGGATGCTCTCAAATGACAAGTGTCAGTTTCTCTCGGAGCAGCCAACCAGCTAGTGGTTGTGAGGGGGCTATTTATAGCCTAGGGAGCAGCCGACATGATAAGACATAAATGCCCTTCAATGATATGACCGTTAGGTGGATAAGGTATTTTGGAACAGGTGGCAAGAAGACAAGAACGGTCGGAAATTTGACTCTCAAATTCCTCGGGGCTATCATGATCCTCCTTGTGTAGGCAATCCAGATGGCGAATTCCTAACTCCTTAGTCGGGACAAATTCTCAAATGACTGGAAGAACTTCGTCTCATCATGAAGAAATTGTTGAGCGGTATGAGATTTCAAAGGCTTCACTCGAAGGGATTGGTAGGTGTAGGATTTTGAGTTGAGCATCACATGGAAATTTTTCCTTAGTATTTCCTCGACCCCCTTTAACAATACGGTGTTTCCTATGACTCAAGAAAGAGAAAGCGAAACTACGAAAACAAAAGTCTTCACGCTTCATGTTCCTCAAATGAATACCAAGTCTTCAAGGTCACACCAATTTCTTCACTTTCAAAGTCTTCGAATACCAAAGTCTTGATTGAAGAACTTCATTTTTAGAATTCGACTTTCCTTTGTAAATATCAAACTCCTCATAGACTTATAGACTTGTGTACACTCATAAATGCATTAGACCCTTAACCTATAAGTTTTCAATACACCAAAATCACTAAGGGGCACTAGATGCACTTACATTGATCCTTTTTTGCAAATCACCTAGGACATTAGTGTCCCAATGCCTCAGGTCTTCTCCACTCTCCTTAGTTTCTGTGATAAATTGTTTTCACCCCTTATCTCTGCAGTAGACCATGCATTGCTAATCACCTCCTCACATCCTTCTTCCTGTAGCCACTTCGCCTCAAATCTAAAGCCACAGTGGCCTCCATGCTTTCTCATGGATTTATCCGTGCCCTCTACATAAATGGTCAAAGCCGATGGTCCGAGTGTCTAGGATCCCCAATTATTACCTTATATGAAGGAAACCTGTTGCACCAAGTCCGGGTCCCCACGGCTCTGTCAAGTCTTTCTTTTATATATTTACTAGCTTCATGACTATGGTTTCTCCAAGTGTATTTGTCACCCATGTATCCCAGGTCACGCAAGCCACAATCTGCCAAAGTCATCCTGAAAGTCTCCATTTGCTGAGTAGCCCGAGCTGATCCACCTTTCTTTTCATGGCAATATAAGACTTCATTGAAGTCACCTGCACACAACCATGGAAGCTTAATTTGTTGATCGAGGATCCTCAAAAGGTCCCATGTTTTATCCCTTTTATCAGTCGCAGGCTCACCATATATGCCCGTAAATCTCCATGTAAAACCATCTTGCTCCACTATCTTTACATCAATATGATATCTCGAATAATTATGCAATTCAACATGCACATGCCTCTTCCATAATAAAGCAAGTCCTCCGCTCTTTCCTTTACAATCCTTGACCACCATATTTGACATTCACAACAAGTACTTGAGCCACTGCATCCTTCTCTCATCCAGTTTTGTGTCGGATAAGAAGAGGATATCGGGGTCCACCCACTTCTAGAGGTCCAGAAGCCCACGTACTACCGGGCCATTCCCCAAACCCCGACAGTTCCAGGTTGTGATCCTCATTTTGGTTCGCCGGGCTGTCCCTCCAGCCCAGCGTTCTTCTTCTCAGGGTTGTTTATTTCCTCTTTCTCTATAGCCGCAAACACTTTGCCCACATCCATTCTTGCTTTTTTCATAATCTGAGCCTCCAAGTCTAATTCCATTAGGTTGACATTTCTTTTCTTCAACTCTGTTTTGAAATTTTGACCCTGACCTTTATTTCCATTAGATCTTTCATATCGCTTGAAAGTACCCTGACTTTGACGTTTCCCTCCTTTCATGGTTTTCCTATCCAAAATTACTTGTCCTACTGTTGTGGATGTTAAAGTTTGGGACTTCACCTCGTCTACTTGTATTGTTCCATCGTGTATTAAATTTTCTTCTCCTACACCCCTCTTACCTGACTCCCGACCAGATTCTGACTTGGGTACATGATCAGTGTTTTCTATTCCTTCAAACAAATCTGGAGTTTTTGATTTATCCTCAAAAATCAGTTTCTCGCTTTCTTTGGACCCCGTTTGGTCATCCTGACTAAACTTCGAAGGGCACTCAACTGCTTTCTCCTCCTCTTTCCTTGCTTCATCTTCCTCCTTGCCCCATTGAGTGTTATTTCTCCATGATGGACTGTCACTTCCATGCTTACCACCCCGGTTTCCAGCAACATTTGTTAACCAGAAATTTTCCTTATCACTTGAGCTTCTACTCCTCTCTTCACTAGAGCCTCCTTTATAGATAATTGCCCACAGATCCGGCCCATACTTTCTAGCTCCCTCTCTTCTGGCTCTAGATGGGCATGATTTTTCTATGTGCCCAATGATGCCGCAACAATAGCAAAAATCAAGCAGATACTCATATTTGAAATCAACAACCTTCTCCACTTTTTTCTTCTCTCTGTTCTCTGCATTACTCATCAACTCCTCACACATGGCCTCATGTTCTTCCTCGTCATATTCAATTTCCAAAGTGATGAATATTGTTATTGGCACTGTAATATCCATTCGGACTTTGATTCTCATAAACTGGCCCATTGCTGTTCCGTCCCGATCCACATCAATATCAAGTACTTATCCTGTTCTCCTTCCGACTAAATCTCCCGTTTCTGAACTCATCATCCCCATGGGGATGACATAAGCTCTGACCCATATAGGGATCCATTTAAACTCATATTCATCTATTGTTTTACTGGTGAAAGTGCAACTATCCCTAGGTGGTTTTGGTAATTCATAACCACATATAGCTCATTGAGCTAATGTTATTCCAAGATGAACATTTCAGGAAAGCTCAATGAATGGCATGGCATGGATGATGAAAGTGGATACCTCAAAATGCTAATGACAAAGGATTGGATCAAGCTCAAAAGCTCAAGACTCTTCATTTTATATTTTAGTGATTCATGATCACATTGAGTCTATAGGAAAAGCCAATACTATCAAGGAGGGATGAGGTGTTGCTTAATGAGCCTCTTGCTTCATGTGCTTAGTGATATGATCTAAAACCCTCAGCTACTTTCTCACATCCACATATGACCTAAACTTAAAGCCAAAATCGGTCTCACCGATTCTTCCTACCCGGCGCCACCGATTTCATATGTCATAGCCACTGCCACAAACCCTAGGCAAATCGGTTCTACCGATAGGGATCTCGGTTTCACCGAGATGGGATTGTAATCTCTCTGTTTCCTTTTTATAACTTTTCGGTCTCACCGAAAGAGCGAATCGGTCCCACCGAGATTACAATGTAAACTCTCTGTTTCCCTTTCGTAACATTTCGGTCTCACCAAAAAGAGAAAATCGGTCCCACCGAGTTTACCTGACCAACTCTCTGGTTAGCTAATTACCAAAATGGGTCTCACCGAGTTTGTGTAATCGGTCTCACCGAGATTACGTTATGCCCTAACCCTAACCATATCGGTCCCACCGAGATGCATGTCGATCCACCAAAAACCCTAACGGTCACTAGGTTTACTAAAATCGGTCGACCGAGTTTGTTGATTCGGTCCCACCGAGATTGGTAAATTGTGTGTAACGGTTAGATTTTGTGTGGAGGCTATATATATACCCCTCCACCTCCTCTTCATTCATGGAGAGAGCCATCGACTAAACCTACACTTCCAACTTACCATTTCGAGAGAGAACCACCTACTCATGTGTTGAGGCCAAGATATTCCATTCCTACCATATGAATCTTGATCTCTAGCCTTCCCCAAGTTGCTTTCCACTCAAATCTTCTTTCCACCAGATCCAAATCCTATGAGAGAGAGTTGAGTGTTGGGGAGACTATCATTTGAAGCACAAGAGCAAGGAGTTCATCATCAACACACCATTTGTTACTTCTTGGAGAGTGGTGTCTCCTAGATTGGCTAGGTGTCACTTGGGAGCCTCCGACAAGATTGTGGAGTTGAACCAAGGAGTTTGTAAGGGCAAGGAGATCGCCTACTTCGTGAAGATCTACCGCTAGTGAGGCAAGTCCTTCGTGGGCGACGGCCACGATTGAAACACTCATATCCAGTCAATGCAATCCGTAGAATAGCTTTGATTCAAAAATTTAGGGTTAGGTTTCCGCCGAAACCATCTCGGACCCACCGAGTTGAAAAACTCGGTCCCACCGATTTGGCTTATGCCATTGCACTAGTAAGACTCGGTCTGACCGAGAATTGCTAATCGGTGAGACCGATTTTAGGACTTTGTGAAACCCTAGCAGTCTCGGTGCCACCGAACTGTGACTCGGTCCAACCGAGTTCATCAGTTTAGGTTCCAAAACTGCTTCGGTATCACCGAGTTTGAAAATCGGTTGATCCGAAATGCTTTCTGTGGAAAACTAAAACTGAATTTTTGAGTCATTCTTTTGCAAAAATCTCTGCATTTTGTGATGCTCATCCACTCTACCTCATCTATAACTCTTCACAAGGTCAGATCAGTCTTTTGCAGCATGTCGGACCAGAGAGTGTCAAACAAGGTCAGAGGAGCAGGTGGACATGAGTGAGGGCACTAGTCCCTCCAGCTCTTCAGTTGAAGGCAGCAGGAGCACCCCAAGCAATCTGCCTAAAGCTGCCACCAGGCAAAGGAAGAAGAAAACCTCATATTCTGAAGATGAGGATTATAGGGCAGAAGAGGATGAAGCAACCTCCAAGAAGGTTGTGCTCAAAAAGGAGTATGGCTCAGCACATAGCTCAAAGCCTGGACTCAATAAGAAGGTTCCTGCCAAGAGGACACCTATGCCAAAGGCCAGAGCATCAACTCAAATTCCTGAAAATCCTGATTCCAAAGAGCCAGCAGCTGTTGAAGGGAGGAAAAGGAAAGAGAGGGTCAAGAAGACCACATTCAGAGTTATTGGGAAGCCTTCCATGATGGAAGAGGAAGAAGAGATTGCTGCACCAGCACCAAAGGCACCCAAGCTTATGGGTGATGCTATAAGATCAGGGGCTGCCACATCTAAGCCCAAGGAAGCACCCAAAGCTGCCCCCAAGGCCAAGTCTGCACCAAAGAGGAATACGGGAGTATTCCACTCATCGAGAAGAACAAGGCCCGGTGCCTGAGATTGCAGAAGAAGAAGATGAAGAAGGACAAGTTTTGAGGAAGCTCAAGCGAAAGATACCAGACCACAATGATGCCCATCCTGTGGCTGAGGATATGAAGATCAGAAGAGACAATGGGTTGAGGCTATGGAGGATGACAGATCCATATGCCTCAAGGAGAAGAACAGTTGTGGATTACAGATTCCACACCAAGGAACAGCAGGACTTTTATGAGATTGTTCTGCTGGATAAGAAGCCCATAGTGTGTGACATGAGGTGGGTCAACTGGACCTACATGAAGGAAAATGTAGAGCACTATCCTGGAGTGCAAGACAGTTTTGTTGCTGTTGGAGTTGCAGACTTTGTTGGGCAAAAGCTCACCAACTGGAACGATGAACTTATCATGCAGTTCTACTCCACAACACACTTTTATCCAGATGGCAAGGATAGTGTGGATGTCGAAGGTACAAGGTACCGTCAACTGTTGAGGAGTGGGCAAAGTCGATAAATGCCCCAAAGGAGAATGAAGATGACATGGATGTATATGCCAAGAAGAAAATGGACCACAACTCCATGGCACACATGTACAAGGAGATCCCAGACACAGCCATTGAGACACATAAGTTTGGATCAGTCCACTTCCTTCTGTCAGGGCTGCCTACTATCAATAGCATCTTAAGGCATACTCTACTGCCAAAGTCTGGTGACCACAACATGATCAGAGGGCATGCAATCAACATGTTGCATTTGTTTGATGTGCCACAGAAATTCAAAGTCATGAGCCTTATGGTTGAAACCATTAAGAGGATTGCAGCTGATCAGAAAAGAAGTTGTGGATATGCCCCTCAGATCCAGGAGTTGATTAACTCAAAGATGGGCACAGGCAAATATCTATTGGATAAGGAACATTTTCCAATTTATCCAGACTTTGAGGACAACGAGGTTGTCATGAATGAGAATGATCCATCGTCAGTTCAAGCACAAGAGAAGAAGGAGAAGGCAAGGAAGGAGAAGGCTGCCAGGATGCCAACTCAAGAGGAGACATCTGAGTATTTCTTGAAGAACAAGCAGGAGCACCTCGGATACTTAACAGCATCAACTCTGAGGATTGAGAAGGGATTGGCCACTCTCACTCAAAATCAGGAGAGCTTGGAGAGAATCATAGAACAAAAGTTCTATGACTTAGATGTGAAAGGCGAGATTCATCTGCGCAGTGGAGCAACTACAAGATGACATGCATGAGAGGAAGGGCAAAACAACGATCGATGCATTTGCGAGTGCCTAGAGCCCAGAGGTCATCTGCTGTGCATTCTCGACACGAGCCACTTCATCTGCACCAGCTATAGCCTCAGTGCCACCAGCTCCAGCACCTACATCAGCTCCAGCTCCATCTACTTCCGCTGAAGCTTTCGTCCTTGGCGCTATCCGGACTCCACCACCTGAAGATCAAGCCTGAGAGTCTATCTAGCACTATGCATTTTCTATGAACTTTTTGGTAACTTGTTGCCAAAGGGGGAGAAAAATGTATAGATCATAGGCTTCGAGAGAGAGAGAGAGTGTTGCTTTTGTTCTCTCTTGATTTGGTGGTTTTTCAAACTTGTTTGCTTTTGGTTGCTTGATACACTATGCTATGTTTGTGAGACATTGATGATCATGTGTTTGATCATAAGCTACACTTATGCATGTTTGATGATATTATCTTATCTATCCTATGTGATCATTCACTTTTCTTGGTGATGAGTGCATGTATTCATTCCCTATCATTTTGAGCGCTCCACCAAGATGTATGTGACATGGAAGAGTAACCCATGAGCCTAATTCCTTGTGCATTTGCAGTCCAAAGAAAATCTTAAACTATGCACAAATTTAGGGGGAGCTCTTGCTTATCACATACTTCTCAAAGCGACGATGTTCTTTAATCTTATTATCATTTGTCGAAGCTTTGATCTATGTGTTGTCATCAATTACCAAAAAGGGGGAGGTTGAAAGTGCAACTATCCCTAGGTGGTTTTGGTAATTCATAACAACATATAGCTCATTGAGCTAATGCTATTCCAAGATGAACATTTAAGGAAAGCTCAATGAATGGCATGGCATGGATGATGAAAGTGGATCCCTCAAAATGCTAATGACAAAGGATTGGCTCAAGCACAAAAGCTCAAGACTCTTCATTTTATATTTTAGTGATTCATGATCACATTGAGTCTATAGGAAAAACCAATACTATCAAGGAGGGATGAGGTGTTGCTTAATGAGCCTCTTGCTTCATGTGCTTAGTGATATGCTCCAAAACCCTCAGCTACTTTATCACATCCACATATGACCTAAACTTAAAGCCAAAATCGGTCTCACCGATTCTTCCTACCCGGCGCCACCGATTTCATATGTCATAGCCACTGCCACAAACCCTAGGCAAATCGGTTCTACCGATAGGGATCTCGGTCTCACCGAGATGGGATTGTAATCTCTCTGTTTCCTTTTTGTAACTTTTCGGTCTCACCGAAAGAGCGAATCGGTCCCACCGAGATTACAATGTAAACTCTTTGTTTCCCTTTTGTAACATTTCGGTCTCACCGAAAAGAGCAAATCGGTCCCACCGAGTTTACCTGACCAACTCTCTGGTTAGCTAATTACCAAAATCGGTCTCACCGAGTTTATGTAATCGGTCTCACCGATATTACGTTATGCCCTAACCCTAACCATATCGGTCCCACCGAGATGCATGTCGCCCCAATCGAAAACCCTAACGGTCACTAGGTTTACTAAAATCGGTCCGACCGAGTTTGTTGATTCGGTCCCACCGAGATTGGTAAATTGTGTGTAACGGTTAGATTTTGTGTGGAGGCTATATATACCCCTCCACCTCCTCTTCATTCGTGGAGAGAGCCATTAGACTAAACCTACACTTCCAACTTACCATTTCTGAGAGAGAACCACCTACTCATGTGTTGAGGCCAAGATATTCCATTCCTACCATATGAATCTTGATCTCTAGCCTTCCCCAAGTTGCTTTCCACTCAAATCTTCTTTCCACCAGATCCAAATCCTATGAGAGAGAGTTGAGTGTTGGGGAGACTATCATTTGAAGCACAACAGCAAGGAGTTCATCATCAACACACCATTTGTTACTTCTTGGAGAGTGGTGTCTCCTAGATTGGCTAGGTGTCACTTGGGAGCCTCCGACAAGATTGTGGAGTTGAACCAAGGAGTTTGTAAGGGCAAGGAGATCGCCTACTTCGTGAAGATCTACTGCTAGTGAGGCAAGTCCTTCGTGGGCGATGGCCATGGTGGGATAGACAAGGTTGCTACTTCGTGGACCCTTCGTGGACTCGCGCAACCGTTACCGTTCGTGGGTTGAAGTCTCCATCAACGTGGAGGTACGACAGCACCACCTATCGGAACCACGCCAAAAACATCCGTGTCTCCAATTGCGTTTGAATCCTCCAAACCCTTCCCTTTACTTTCTTGCAAGTTACATGCTTTAATTTCCGCTGCTCATATACTCTTTGCATGCTTGCTTGAATTGTGTGATGATTGCTTGACTTGCCCTAAGATAGCTAAAATCTGCCAAACTCTAAAACTGGGAAAAGGCTAAGTTTTTAATTAGTCAAGTAGTCTAATCACCCCCCTCTAGACATACTTCAAGGTCCTACAACTGGCCACAAATTTTTCCATCACTATCAAATCTTTATTAAACCTCCACGGTCCACCATCCAAAGCTTTCTTCTTGCTAGTCTCATCAGGAAAGGTAAACAGAAAACGATTTCTACCAAGATCTTTGCAATCAAGTTCAGCAAAAGGGCACCACAAATTTCCTAATGTTCTTCCCACAAACTCTGCTTTCGCTGGCCTCTCTGAGAAAATCTTACCCACAGCCTGTAGTTTGCTTACAGTTGAGGAGTAGACCTGCCATCTTCCGATTTTTTCACTTTTCTTTTCTGCCTCTGACAACTTCAAATCCTTCAGCATCCCCTCCACGCCGGCCAGGGAAAGAGTTCTCCTATCTCCCATGGCGAGGTTTCTACTGATAGCTTGCTCCGGGGTGAAGCCTCACAGCAGCTGCCTCTAAGTTCACCACCGCACGCACGGGACTAGGATTGACTGGTATTTCACAATTGCGCACCCTAGCAGACGCGAAAGGATTCAGGTTGGGGATTCACTCGGGATTGAAATCGCTGTCTCACTTATTCTGGATCTTGCTGTAGAAAAACAGAGTATGAGCAGCACCTATGGGAAGGGGCTCGATGCTGGAGAAATTCGTCTAGGGATCTCACTAGCTAGCAGGAACTGGAGGAAATCAGACACGGAAGTGAAGAAAATGAAGGATTTTGAGTGGGATTTGGTCGGCAGATCGCCGAAACAGGAGTCGTTGTCGAGTCAACCGAAGTCGCCAGAAACGGCACGAACCGTCACGAGCGGACGGACCTCTAAATGCTTTTTATAATGGACAGAATATTGATATTTGGAGAGATGCATGGATCCCGAATGGGGTCAATAGAAAAATTATCACTCCTAGAAGAGGGCAGCTTCTAACAAAAGCTGCTCCATTTCAAGCCTTTTCATCTCAATCTCAAGCCTTTTCTCCTCCGCAAGCACCTTTGCATCCTGAGTCGTGGCCTTTGCCCTCCACTTCTCCTCCATGGCCTTCATCTAATAGAACAATTCATCTTCTTTTCTTTGCATTCGGTCACCAAAGCACTTTTTGAATCCACCATTGCAGTCAACTCTTCCTTGTGAGCTCCAACACCACCGCTCCTCTTGACTTTCTTTGCATGCTTTCTGTTGGAGACAAGAGTTTGGCCAATGCTTCACGATTTATTGATCGGTGCATAGCGCACATATATATGGAGTATAAGGTGGGCCACAACCTCAACTATACAAAGACTAGGAGGTGGGCCAGGCTATACAATATACATGCACAAACCATATATTCAACACTTCAATGATCGAGCGCGGAGACGCAAAGACTGGACTGAACTCCTCGAAAACAGAAGTAGGCAGTCCTTTCGTCATGACGTCGGCGAACTACTGCGCCGTCGGGACGTGGAGGACCCGGATGCGCCCAAGAGCCACCTGCTCACGAACGAAGTGTATATCGAGCTCAATATGCTTCGTTCGACGATGATGGACTGGGTTGGCAGAGAGGTAGACGGCGGAGACGTTGTCGCAGTAGACGAGCGTGTCCTTGTGAACATCACAAAGCAACTCCAGAAGCAACTGATGGAGCCAAGAGCATTCAGCAACGGCGTTAGCCACTGCTCGATACTCAGCCTCGGCACTCAAGCGGGACACAGTGGGCTGTCGCTTGGAGGGCCAAGAGATCAGGGACGACCCAAGGTAGACACAAGACTCGAGGTGGAGCGCCGTGTGTCCGGCAATCGGCCCGATCCAAGATCGTAATAGGCGACGAGGTCGGTGGAGGCGGAGGACGTCGGCGTAAGTCCCAAAGGCTGGGTGCAGCGTATGTATCGGAGGATCGCTTCACCGAGTCCGATGGGAGTCGCGGAGCATGCATGTGGAGACAGACCTGCGAACAACATCATCGCAAGTCGGGGCGTGTCGGTCGCATCGCAAAGCACCCACAATGGAGCGGTAGAAGGCCGCATCAGATGCAGGCGAACCCTCCAAAGCGGAAACCTTGGCCTTGCTGTCGACGAGCGTAGGAGCGGGCTTGCAATTAAGCATGCCAGCTCGATCGAGAAGCTCATGGGCGTAGCGCTGCTGGTGCAAGAAGAACCCATCTGGCCGTCGAACCACCTCAATGCCAAGGAAGTAACGCAGGGGACCCAAGTCCTTCAGGGCAAACTCATCGCGAAGAGGAGCAGTGAGCCGCTGGAGGAGCGCGACAGTGGATGCCGTCAGAATGATGTCATCGACGTACAGCAGCAAGTAGGCCGTGTCAACTCCATGATGATACACGAAGAGGGACGCATCAGAGCGAGTCGATGTAAATCCGAGCGTCTGTAGGAAGGCGGGGATGCGCTGGTACCAGGCCCGAGGTGCCTGCTTCAACCCGTAAAGAGAATGGGAGAGCAAACACACATGATCTGGATGCGTGGCATCGACGAAGCCGGTGGGATGCTCACAGAACACCTGCTCAGCGAGGTGACCATGCAAGAAGGTGTTGGACACATCCAACTGATGCACAGGCCAAGCGCGAGACACGGCTAGCTGGAGCACGGCGCGGATCGTGCCCGGTTTAACAACCGGGGCAAATGTGTCAGTGAAGTCCACGCCCGCGTGTTGTCGAAAGCCCCGAACCACCCAGCGAGCTTTATAGCGCTCGAGAGTGACGTCCGGACGAGTCTTGTGCCGAAAGACCCACTTGCCCGTGATGATGTTGGCACGGGGCGGCCGAGGGACGAGCTGCCAGGTACGGTTACGCTGGAGTGCGTCGAACTCTTCCTGCATCGCAGCGAGCCAATGAGGATCCCGAAGGGCGGCTCGAGCTGACGATGGGAGAGGGGATGGCTCAGAGACGGAAGCAGCGAGAAGGTACTCATCACTGGGGTACCGTGTGCTCGGGCGGAGGGTGCCAGCCCGAGAGCGAGTCATCGAACAGGGCAGCGGGTCCGGAGCGGAGACGGGTGACGACGAGGAAGAGCCTGCCTCCTCCGAAGTCGCAGGTGAGGCCGCCGGCGAGGCTGCCGTGGGCGAGGCCGCCGGCGAGGCGACGGGTGACGCCGCGGGTGAGGCGGCGGGCGAGGACGACGGCGTGGTCGGGGACGTCAAGGGCATCACGGGCGCCGAGGAAGGTGCAGCCCCCAGGGCAGCCAACCGGGGAGAAACTCGACCCGTGGCGCGGGGGGCACCCTCAAAGCCGGGAGGCGGCCCAAGAGAAGCACGTGGGCGGCCGTCACCGGGAGCGGGCAAAGCCGTAACATCCGAAGGTACCTGCTGAAACGGAAAAACCATCTCATCAAAGTAAACATGTCGTGAAGTGATCACCCGATGTGAGATAGGATCATAGCAGCGGTAGCCTTTGGTGTTGGGGGGATAGCCGAGAAAGATGCAGGCCACAGACCGAGGTGCGAGCTTGTGAGGGGTAGTGGAAGCGATGTTGGGGTAGCACAGGCAACCGAAAATACGGAGCTCTGATACGTCTCCAACGTATCTACTTTTCCAAACACTTTTGCCTTGTTTGGGACTCTAACTTGCATGATTTGAATGAAACTAACCCGAACTGACGCTGTTTTCAGCAGAACTGCCATGATGTTGTTTTATGTGTAGAAAAGAAAAGTTCTCGGAATGTCCTGAAAATCCACAGAGGCACTTTTTGGAATTTATAAAATTATTGGGCGAAAAGAAATACACCGGGGGCTAGGGCCTGTCCACGAGACAGGGGGCGCCCCCCTGTAGGGCGCGCCCCCTATCTCGTGGGCCCCCTGGACCTCCACCGACCTCAACTCCAACTCCATATATTCACGTTCGGGGAGAAAAAAACAGGGAGAAAGTTTCAACGTGTTTTACAACACGGAGCCGCCGCCAAGCCCTAATCTCTCTCGGGAGGGCTGATCTGGAGTCCGTCCGGGGCTCCGAAGAGGGGGATTCGTCACCGTCGTCATCATCAACCATCCTCCATCACCAATTTCATGATGCTCACTGCCGTGCGTGAGTAATTCCATCGTAGGCTTGCTGGACGGTGATGGGTTGGATGAGATTTACCATGTAATCAAGTTAGTTTTGTTAGGGTTTGATCCCTAGTATCCACTATGTTCTGAGATTGATGTTGTTATGACTTTGCTATGCTTAATGCTTGTCACTAGGGCCCGAGTGCCATGATTTCAGATCTGAACCTATTATGTTTTCATGAATATATGTGTGTTCTTGATCCTATCTTGCAAGTCTATAGTCACCTATTATGTGTTATGATCCGACAACCCCGAAGTGACAATAATCGGGATACTTCTCGATGATGACCGTAGTTTGAGGAGTTCATGTATTCACTATGTGCTAATGCTTTGTTCCGATTCTCTATTAAAAGGAGGCCTTAATATCCCTTAGTTTCCATTGGGACCCCGCTGCCACGGGAGGGTAGGACAAAAGATGTCATGCAAGTTCTTTTCCATAAGCACGTATGACTATTTACGGAATACATGCCTACATTATATTGATGAATTGGAGCTAGTTTTGTGTCACCCTATGTTATAGCTATTACATGAGGAATCGCATCCGGCATAATTATCCATCACTGATCCATTGCCTACGAGCTTTTCATATATTGTTCTTCACTTATTTACTTTTCCGTTACTCTTGTTACAACTACTACAAAAACCCAAAACATTTATCTTTACTTTTGCTACTGTTACCATTATTATCATACCACTTTTGCTACTAAATACTTTGCTGCAGATACTAAGTTATCCAGGTGTGGTTGAATTGACAACTCAACTGCTAATACTCAAGAATATTCTTTGGCTCCCTTATGTCGAATCAATAAATTTGGGTTGAATAATTTACCCTCGAAAGCTGTTGCGATCCCCTATACTTGTGGGTTATCAAGCTCATCATAGGAAGGTGGCGTGCCAAACAAGAGGTGATGAGGTGCAAAGTTCCCGCGAGTGCGACAACGACGAATGTTGATGAGTAGTGATGCGGTGGCGAGCACGTTGGGCCAAAAACGTGGTGGCACGTTGGCGTGAAAGAGGAGGGTGCGAACGCGGTCGTTAAGAGTGCGAAGCACGCGCTCAGCACTGCCGTTTTGTTGCAAAGTGTACGGGCAAGTGAGACGAAAGATCGTGCCATGTGCGGCGAGAAGGTTGCGGATCTCAAGGTTATCAAACTCCTTCCCGTTGTGGGACGTCCAAACTGCGTGGAGACATAGGAGTAGAAGGAGGTGAGAGTGGCAACAGAGTCCGACTTTCGCCGCAACGGGAAGGTCCACACATAGTGCAAAAAATCATCAAGTATGACAAGATAATAAAGATAGCCTGTGTTACTTGCAACAGGAGAGGTCCAAACATCACTATGAATTAACTCAAACGAGTATGATGCGACATGCGAGGAATTGCTAAAAGGAAGACGAACATGTTTGCCGAGACGACAAGCATGACAAGTGTGATCGTTGATCTTATTACACGTGAATCAAAAACTCCGAAGAATATGACGAAGGGTGGCGGTGTTGGGATGACCGAGATGGGCGTGCCAAAGGTCCACTCCGGCGGAAAGCGCCATGGGTGCAGCAGCAGAGGAAGTGGATGAGTGGACCGGGCAGAGCTCGTCGGGGCTGTCACATCGGTGGAGCACAATCCGGGTATGGGAATCCTTAACAGAAAAGCCAAACATGTCAAATTCAACGGTAACAGGATTTTCACGTGTAAGAGAGCGAACGGAAACAAGATTTTTAATGATGCCAAGAGAGACAAGTACGTTAGAAAGATATAACGGCATGGAGTTAGAAGGAAAATCAGCATGGCCGACATGAGTGATAGGCATGGAAGAACCGTCACCCACGGAACGCGAGCAGCGGTGTGAACGGGGTGAGCGGCAAGAAGGTTACCGGGGTTGGCGGCCATGTGAGTCGTGGCTCCTGTGTCCATATACCAGTCGCCACCGCCAGTGTACTGCTGCGGCGTGGGGGCAGTGTGGAGGGCCGCTAGGAGCGCGGGGTCCCAATGTGCCGGCAGAAGAGCCGGGGCGGACGGCGCCGGCTGAGGCGGTGGCGCCACGAACCCACCGGCCGAGGGCAGCCCGTAGGCCGCGGAGGGGCCATAGAGCGGCACGGGCGGGTACAGTTGAGGGGCCGCATGAAGCACCTGATGAGCGGCCGGGCGGGCGCCGAAGAGGCCCGGAACGGGGGCACGCGGTATAGGCATGGAGTACGCATGCACAACCCCGGTCCAGGGGTTCTGGCCGGCCTGCCAGGGTGCCGGTGGGAGCTGCTGCTGGTGGTGGCACGGCACCCCGCCGGGCGCAGCCGGCTGCTGCTGCTGCTGTTGCGGCTTGCGGCCGCCTCCACGGGCGGCCCCAGCATGCTGCTGCTGCTGCTCGGCGGAGGGCTGCAGCGGGCGGGCGGCTGCTGCGGGTACGGGAACCCGGGCGGCGGTGGCACTGGGAAGGGACCCGGGACTGGCCTCGGCGGGGCAGTGGGACCGCGGGTACTGGCGGTGAGGGCGGTTTGGATGGCCCGGGTGCGTGACATCCGCATCCTCCGCTCCTCCAACTTCAGGTACGCAACGATCTTCGGGAACGTCGGGTTGGTGATGAGGTGGATGTTGGAGGCGACGTTCCCGAAATCGTCGTTCAGGCCGGCGATGAGGGTGCTGAGGAGGAGCTCGTCGGAGACCTTCTCACCAAGATCACAGAGCTCGTCAACAAGCTTCTTGAGGCGCATGCAGTAATCATCAACAGACGTGTCGAGCTGCTGGCACCCAAAAAATTCGCCGTGCAAGAAAACCTTGCGTTGGAGCGCGTTGTCGGTGAAGAGGCCGTTGAGCTTGGTCCAAATGGCGTGAGCATCATCATCGGCGGAGACCACCGTGTGGAAGAGGTCCTTCGAGATGGTGGTGTAGAACCAACGGATGAGAGTGGCGTCGATGGACATCCACTCCTCATCGTCCTCCATGAAACGGGAGTCCACGGAGCCATCGATGTGATCCCGGATGTTGTACTCCCGGAACACGAGGGCGAAGTACGTCTTCCATGCATAGTACATGGAGGTGAGGTGGTCGAGGACGACGGGAACCCGGGCGAGGATGCTGAGGTCGCGGATGACGACGGGATCAGGACCTTCGAACGGGTTGGTGCGGCGGCTGCGGGTGGTGTCGGAGGAGCCAGGGGAGGCCACGGGGGGAAGGGGTTGGCGGTGTCTCACGGGGAAGCGGCGCGGCCGAGGGGTGGAGGAGCGGCCGGGTGGCGGCGCCGTAGGGTGGAGGCGGAAGCGGGGGCGGCGGCGCACACGGGGGCGGCGGCGTGGGATCGTGGCGGCGATGGCGGCGGGTGGTGGCGGCGGTGATGGTGGTGGGTGGCGGCGGCGGCGGCGACGGGGATCACGGCGGCGGCGACACACGGGTTAGGGTTAGGATCTTAGCTCTGATACCATGTTGAAGACAAGAGTTTTGGCAATGCTTCATGATTTATTGATCGGTGCTTAGTGCACGTATATATGAAATACAAGGTGGGCCACAACCTCAACTATACAAAGACTAGGATGTGGGTCAGGCTATACAATATACATGCACAAACCATATATTCAACACTTTCCTACATCTAGATGCACAAGAGTAGTAGTCGGGTTCTCTACAAAGTCCTCTTCTTCACCATTGTTGAGCCTTTGCCTCTGGTGTGGTTTCAAAGTTTCTTTTTATCCACTTGTCATGTGATGCGGAGCATCCCACGTTCATCCCCATGTACACTCCGACTACTCTCCAAGCCCCAAGAGGACATATGAAGAGACCTCGACCATACGCCATTGGGCACAAGGTGAACTCACTCCTCTTTGAACCGTCACTTTCCACATGTGAGACATGGCTACTACCTCATGCATGGACCTTGCATACACTCAGGTACAACCGCGACGACCATGGAGGATCCAAGGACCAAGGCCAAGCATGGAAGAGGAGAAGGAAGAAGAAGCAGGGACAAGCTTCTGGAAAGCCCGGAACTTCCGGCCTAAGCCCGGAACTTCCGGCCCCCGGACCATCCGGCCTGCCCGGAACCTCCGGCCCCCGTAGTCCAGACCAGCCCCGAGTGCGCCAACTCTCTGGATAGCCCGAAACCTTACTGGAAATTCCGGAGCCCGGAACTTCCGGCCTACCTGCGTGCAAAGACTCGGGCCGAAGCCCATGTATACCTTTCCCACTTACCCCTTCGTGGCTTAGACTATAAATAAACCACCCCTCCTCCTAGTTAGAGTTAGCATTGGTTTAGCTCATAGTTGAGATAGAGCTTTGCTCATCCATTACGGATCTACTCCATGAGAGAGACCGCGGCCCCTCTACAGAGAAGATCCCCTTGGATTCAAGACCCCCTTTTGGGTGGCCCCATGAAGACCTCCTCACGGAGAAGAACCGGTTACCTTTGTATCGTCCTTTGTTGGACTTGGATCTTGTATCTCACCTTTATGTTCATCGATCTAGCACATGTGTGATCTATTCTTGTTGGTTTAGTGTTTTCTCTTGTTTTCCCCCGTGATTTCCCTCATGTTCTTCCGCGCGTTCTTCGTGTTCCTCGTAGGGATCCTCTCCAAACGTGAAAGATCGGCCCCTAGGGTTCCGCCCTACCTCATCTTGGTATCATGAGCCATGTTGATCACGTTTGTGGAGCCCCTACCCTTTGTTTTCTAGATTGATTTTGTTGATTTCGTCCTAAACCCGAAAATGCCCACCAAAAATAGCCCCTAATTTTTTTTTGTGATTTGTTGGTTTTGATGATGTTTTGTTGATTTTGATCTATGGATTCATTGTGTTTCAAGTGGATCTAGCTTTCCCCCATATTTTTCCCCCTTTCCATCCACGAAATCTCCCCAATTTTGACCTTGGAAATCGAGTTTTTCCGCCCCCGTTCTCAGATCTGGAATTTAGGGTTTGTCCCGGAAGAAATTCCACGAACCCCGGAACTTCCGGACTCCCCCGGAACTTCCGGGCTAAACATAAAGTTTACCCCAAAAATCCCCAGACTCCCCGTACTTTTTCTGCGACCCCCAGAACTTCCGGCCACCCCGCGGAACTTCCGGAGCCCGGAACTTCCGGCCTAACCAGAAACTTTCCCCGAAATTTCAGCATCAGCCTTCTTCACCGTTTTCATCACAACTTTTCGCTCCGAACTCCGATTTGAGTGTTCTTTGGCTCGTTTTGAAGCTATCGATGTGCCCGAGGTCCTCAAATTAGTTTTCCCACCTTTTGACTCCATCAAATTTTTGAAAATTTGGCAAGTTTGCCTAGGCCTTCCACCATATCATCCGCATAACCACCACCGACTTCCGCAACCTAACCCATTTTGATCCCCATAGCATTTGAGGTTGTTTGAGTAGTGACTTGAGTATCCTAAGGTGTTTAGGCTACTTAGGGACGGTTGCTTCTTCATCAACCACCACCATAACTTTCGCATAGGCTTGCCCACCATACACTTCCGCCACCCCAACTTAACTCAATTTTGTTTGTGTTGTGAGTTGAGTATCCTAAGGTGTTTCTGCTACTTAGGGACCGTGTTACCAACTCCGACACCGTGTATATTCCATCATACTCTTCCGCCACCTTAACCCATTTTGACCGGGTTTCCATCAATACTTCCACAACCACCACCGCATTTCGCTACCACCATTTTGACATTTGCCGTTTGAGATTTTGAGTTCGCGGTTTTTCCGTTTCCTAAGGTGTTTCAGCTACTTAGGGACGAGTCTCTATCATCTTGGTATCTACATCAAGAACACCGCCACTCATCATCGCCATTGACGGTAACCTCTATATCATCTTGTTATAGTGGTATCCCTCCATTGTATATTCCCTTGCAATTGCATTGATAACCCCTAGCCCATTTTGTGTTACTTGCCTATCGAGACTAGCCATTTGAGTATTGCCGGCAACGTTACTTGTGCACATTAGTGATCTACACCTTCTATTGCATACATACCATATCTTATTGGTATCATATCATCCCTTGTGCCACAAGTTTGTTCCCGCATATACACAATTGCTATCTTGGTTTGTGCATTTCGCATTGTGGCCATATCAAAAAAAAAGAATAAGCTTTTAAGCAAAAAAAAAAAGAGAGCACAGAAGCTTGTAAGCAAGTGCCATAGCATCATACCACATTGCACATAAGATTGTCATATCCGATCATCTTGAGAGAAACACCGGGAACCATACATACATAGCATACTTGGGATAGAGAGTTTATCCATTTTGCATCTTATAGGTTGTGCACAAGTGTCGTACCCGCCTATTGAGCAATCGTGCTAGCGTCTCTCTTGAGTTGTGCAACACGAGCGTTTTCCGTGGATTCCACATTTTGTGCTCATTCCTTGGTTGCACGACCCCATTTATCTATCTGTGTGTGTGTTTCCGTGTGCCATTCATTGCTATTGGTCTACTTGTTTCATCTGCGAATTTGTGAATCTCTTTCAACATTATTGACTCTTGCTAACATTTTTGCATCAAATTTGTGTGCCACTATCCTCACCGAGCTCCACCATAATCCTTATTTGTGTAGGTGTGAGAAACCGACAAGAATTGGTACCAATTGTGCTATTTCCTTGTTACACATTGAGTGATCATTGATACATTTTCAACATTGGTCAAGGTACATTTGGTATAAGTTCTTCTCTTTCTCCCACTCATATTTGCTCGAGTCTTTGATGGATAGGCAAGGCATTTCATCTTCGGTCTTCGACAACAACGACGGCGCGAACAACTACATCACCAAAGTGTCCATCTTTGATCTACAACGACAAATGCAAGGCACACAATCTACCTTGCGAGAGCGCCTCGACAACCTCGCCATCGACATACACCACTCCGAAGCAAGGAAAAGGGACTACATCGACACCAAGTTGGGCGAGCTAAAGGATCAACTACGAGACATGGTGGCCGACTACAACAAGTCTTCTTCCCCTTCATCATCCTCAAGGCGGCGGCGAGCAAGTCGATCATCTTCGGAGCGCAAACAAGATGCAAGCGCAAGTCGTCCACGTCAACATCTCCATGGCGACCATCGCCAACATCGTCATGAAGGGCAAGACACCTCCAAGCATCATGTGCACAACGACGACGAACGACATCTACTACGAGCTCAAGCACGACAACGACATCATCAACATGAAGATGCTCAACAAGTGCAAATGCACAAGTCCCAACAAGCCCTACTTCACGCCAAGTCCAAGCTTCATGAGCATAAGAGAAGACCGTGAGACGAGCACCACCAAGATGGAGCTACGGCTACACCAACCACTTCGGCATATTCTCCAAGTGTTCTCAAGGCATCTTCGCCTACTACCCACGAGTTCGCCTACATCGACATCTTCAACAACAAGGCGACCACCTACGAGCGAGGGCGACACTTCCATCTTTGGAAGCCCCTCAAGGAAGATGGCCGAGCATGGAAAACTCCCTTCGGTCATGGAGACGAGCTATGAGGTGCCACATCATATGGGCCTCCAACAACAAGACGGCGACAAGATGGTCGAGCAAGGGCCATCCCCTTCGACCACGACGATGAGCGCGAACCTCTTTAACAACATGAAGACGGCGCCCATATTGGACTCATACTCCGAGTCAAGCTACGCAACCGCGCATGGAGACATTTGCACCTACACCTCTCCGACACCCACATATGAAGAGATGACCCAAGTGCCATGTGAGGAGAGCCACTACCACATGGGTGACATGAGTGACTCCACCATGCGTGACATTGCGAGCATTTCCTATGAGAGGATGAGTGTGACCACCACTAGCCCCACACATGAGAGCATGCCACACATCCTATGTGAGGTTGAGAGCCATTTGAGTGACTCCACCAACCATATGATTGAGTGCATTCTTGAGGGAGTGAGTGAGCCACAACACGTAGTGAGTGAGGTAGTTGAGACGGCATGTGAGGCCACTATGATTTCTAATGACTTAACCTCTACTCCTAGTGTGTTTTCTTCTTTGGTGCTAGGTCTCCTACATGACGACATGCCTACCCTCGATGAGTCCATACCTCCAATGGAGACACCGATGGTCATGGTGGACGATGATGCACCCCCCACATGGTTCCATCAAGATGAAGATGACAACGACTTGTTCTTCGACACCTCACCTACAACGCATGAGCGACGCTCCAAAGGTAATATAGGTGATGGTGTTTCTCTTGTCCCACTAGCGGACTATCTTACCAATGATTGCTTGCATGATGTTGATCCACCTATTCCCATGCTTCATGCTATTGCGACTTCTTCATGTCACGACTTACCTATTTATGATGAATATGATGATGAGCATGTTGAATTGCCTAGTCGTGATGCTATGCTCCATAGGATATCATGTGAAAATTCTTTTGGTCACATCATGTTCGACAACCCATTGAACTTGTCATATGCTATGTGTGAGATCTCCCATATTGCTTCATTTCAATCTCAACATAGTAACTATGCATGCCCCGTTAAGATAAATCCCATTTGCACTTATGGCATAGATGACGAGATGATGGTCATTGGCTTTTGTTTCTCTTGTGATGATATTGCCATGCTTCATTTACATGATTTGCACAATTCATGTACTATGCCATGCCATGATCACATTGTTCCAAATATGCTTTGTTTTGGATGTTGTCAATATTCTCCATGTGATGTTTCTACAAATGCTCATGAGGAGACCCCCATAGTTTCCTCATACATATTAGGAGATTTTGATGCATTCCATAATTTGCATGATTCCCATAATTGCGTGCACCATATGCACTCCATGAATAACAATGCTCTACATATTTCTCATGATGCATTACATAATTTGAGTCTTCATTATGCTATACATAATAACAAACCTCTCATGATGGATGACATGTTTCTATATCACGCATCTCATTTCTTTGAGCATTGGCTATTTTGTGCTAACCAACACATGCATGTGCGCATCATGATAGATGATGTGTACATCTACCACGCACACACAATTTTTCCTTTGTCTTTGTCTTGTGTAGGTACTCATGTATACTCGTCAACCTCTCAATCCCAAGAGTTGACGAAACGAGCTCTTGAGAGCAATGACGATTTGGGATCCCGTGGACTATCCTTACCACCATCCCGTTCGCGCAAGCACTACGCGCATCTCTTTTACTTGTCTCTCACACGGCTATGGGCTATTTACCATTTGTTTCCTTATGCTCATTTTTCCGTGTTCACTTTGCATGTTATGCTTGCTTCTATGCCTTTGCCATGCAATTGTGACCCTTGCTTGCATTTACCCATGATTCACAATTATGCTACTTCTATGTGTATTTGCATGCTTGGTGGAGATCCTTGTTGCTATTGCCATGTTTATCATGTGCCTCATGCTATTGATGCTATTTTGCTCATATCTTGCCTTCATGCTTGTGATTTGTCTCGTGCATTATTCATGCCCACTATTTGCACACATGACATGATTGCCATGATTACCTCTAGTATGTTGCATCGTCGCACTACTAGCTTGCTTGACTTGATCAATATGATTGCTTGCTTTGTCGCATCACCCATGTTCCATTCTTACTCGCTTTCTTGGGTTGATGACATATATGTTCATGCCTCTCACTGGATTTTTGTTGATCATTGTCTCTTGTCTCCATTAGTTGCATCTCTCATATCACCTTGTATTGAATGCCAACTTATTATGCTTATTGATCGTGGAGACTTGAACATATTACTTGTGAAGCATGCTTGTTTACTTGAGCCTATTGTATTTGGTTGTTCTCGCATCATATGCCTCCATACTATGAAATGCTCCATTGTCCTTTCTTATGATGAGCATGATGCATACACTTGTTGGGTATTTCACCACACGAATGTTTGGTTTTGCCTTTCCGCTAACCTCATTCGTTTTTCCGAGTGTTTGCCATGTTCTTTCATTTTGAGGGATTCACAAGGCGGTGCCATCATGCGACAACTTGGTCATCTGAAGGCATACACGATGCGCAACACCAACATCTTTGACATCTCATAAAGGTGAACTCCTTCACTTTGAGCCATCCTCAAATACGCATATTGGATGGGTCATTCTTTCATTGTTGTCTCCTTATTTTTGTCTACATGATACATCTATTGGAGGGAGGACCGGCATTGAAGATTGTCTCTATGGACCTTCACATTGAGGAGCGCTCGGACTTATAGGATGCACCTTCGGACTTCTACTCATGCCACGACATCGAGCATTGGTACATCAACACTCCTTTGACACATTTCACCCACACCTTCATACTTGTTGATTGTGCTCACACATGTCATGTTCGATGGACAACCATACTCACCACAAGTTTACACCCTATGCATGGATTGACACCGATTATGCTTGTCTTGTTACACCTATTTCCATGTCATCCATGATATATGAGCTTGTACATTTCCTTAGCAAATTTGTTGTGATCTTTCTTGATGGCATATTCATACATCATGAGCACATTGCCTACCATCAATTGCATGATAACATAATCATATTGAGCATCCATTGCCATATTCATGCTATTGATAAACCGTCTCACTATGACATCATTTTGCACCGTGGTTGCCTTGATCATATTCACAAGACATTTGTGTGCACAATGAATGCTTTTGCTTCCATGAATGCTTTGCATATTATTCTATATCATCTTGTTAAGCTTCATGCGCTTTGTCATAAACAATCTTGCCTCACGGACTCATACTTCCTTGATGGACACTTTGTGTGCGCTAACCATTGTATTTCCGAGTGTCGCTTGTGTTTGCTCTTTTTGCATGTCTACCACTCCGGCAACACCTTGGAGTACTTGGATTGCGCCATGTCTTCAACTCCGTCCAACTCCCAGTCCGTCCATGACAACCGTTTCCATGGTGATGAGGATCACGATCCGAGGTCGGATCTTTCCCAAGGGAGGGCAGATGATGCGGAGCATCCCACGTTCATCCCCATGTACACTCCGACTACTCTCCAAGCCCCAAGAGGACATATGAAGAGACCTCGACCATACGCCATTGGGCACAAGGTGAACTCACTCCTCTTCGAACCGCCACTTTCCACATGTGAGACATGGCTACTACCTCATGCATGGACCTTGCATACACTCAGGTACAACCGCGACGACCATGGAGGATCCAAGGACCAAGGCCAAGTATGGAAGAGGAGAAGGAAGAAGAAGCAGGACAAGCTTGAAAGCCGGAACTTCCGGCCTCGACGAACTTCCGGCCCCGGACCTCCGGCCTGCCGGAACCTCCGCCCCGAGTCCAGACCAGCCCCGAGCGCCAACTCTGGATAGCCGAAACCCGGCGGAACCTGCCGGAACTTCCGGCCTGCTGCGTAAAGACTCGGGCGAAGCCCATGTATCCCTTTCCCACTTACCCCTTCGTGGCTTAGACTATAAATAGACCACCCCCTCCTCCTAGTTAGAGTTAGCATTGGTTTAGCTCATAGTTGAGATAGAGCTTTGCTCATCCATTACGGATCTACTCCACGAGAGAGACCGCGGCCCCTCTACGGAGAAGATCCCCTTGGATTCAAGACCCCCTTTTGGGTGGCCCCATGAAGACCTCCTCACGGAGAAGAACCGATTACCTTTGTATCGTCCTTTGTTGGACTTGGATCTTGTATCTCACCTTTATGTTCATCGATCTAGCACATGTGTGATCTATTCTTGTTGGTTTAGTGTTTTCTCTTGTTTTCCCCCGTGATTTCCCTCGTGTTCTTCCGCGCGTTCTTCGTGTTCCTCGTAGGGGTCCTCTCCAAACGTGAAAGATCGGCCCCTAGGGTTCCGCCCTACATCATCATGCCCATCGAGCTCGTTGTAGCAATGGTGTAAACCAAACAGTTTGCTGCCATTTTTGTTGTTCCTTTCTTCGTAAATAGCTTGCATTGCTTCCTCGTATTGGTAGGTGGGCACTCCACTTGGCGGCTACAAGTTTACTTGCCCCACACAACCACCCACCGGTTGTCTTGCTCTTGGATGTTACCCCACAGATGACTAGGAGAACCGATTCTTCGACTAGAGGGGATGGGCGCAATGTTGCTCCTTTGTTTGGTCAGCACCGATCGTGGCATCGAGAGAGACGTTGATCCAAGATTCACACAAAGATTTGCCTTCATCGATCTTGTAGTTACCCGTCCTCGGCTTCCTCTTCACTTGACTCTCATCGATCTCCTCGTCCATCATCTTGACATCTCTCGTTTGGTTATATGGCATAGTCATCGCAATGTCTTCGAGCCCAAGTGTGTGACTTGAATTCATTTCATTCATGAAATATTGGGCATCATTGTTCAATTGCTCACTACAAAAGTAAAGGAGGAACCTAGCAATCAATATCGAAGAATGCATTAGTATACTAAGAAAATACAAACAATAATGAAAAGAGGCATTTTTTTACCTTTTGGGCATTTCCTCGAGCATGTCGTCGTCGCAGGTTGTAGCATTCGAATCCATCCCATCCTCGGCCGCCTGCGGTGGAGGGGTTGCCGGTGTGGCAACAAGAGGTGGGGTAACAGCCACTGGAGCCGCTGCAGGTCGAGGGGGAGGCGAACAGGTCGCCACATTCTTCTTTTTCTTCGTCAGAGTCACCATGTTGACCGTCGCCTTTTCCGTTGGCCGGCGTTGAGACTGTCAACGACTGTCATCGACGCTTTGTTGCCAATGAGATTCCTCTCCTGATGTTGCCTTTTTTATGGCTGCGCCACCGAATTCATGGCCATCGATGGGTCTCCGACGCCGACGCTAGTGTGCAAGGGTGCGGTGGGGGAAGGCATACTCATTCCGCTTGATCATCGGGAAGGGGACGGTGACAGCAGCGTCGGGGTGGGCGGGAGGGGGTGCGGGAGTTTTATTCAGCCAAGCTGACACAAACTAAAATTGAGAGAAGGGGGGGGGGAGGGGGAAGCTTTGGGGAGGGGGGGGTGTCAAAAACTCAGATTTAGTAAAGTTTTGTGTTTAGGGGGTCTACTAGTTGGCTCTTTTTGGCCCAAATATCACTTTTGCTCCTCAAATTTGAGTTTCAGGGTATTTGCTAGAGATGTCCTAAGACAAGGTGTTAGGGTTAGGAGTTTTTTTTTAAGGAAGGGCTAGGAGGTTTAGCGTGAACAATGAAATTGAATCCAACAACTCCCTCAAAAAAAAAAGAATCCAACAACAGCAACAAACGAACAAGCAATCCAAAAGGTGACGACAGTAGAGACATCAAATGGTTGGTGTTGGGGTGGTTGGATTGTAACGAAACACCAGGATGTGTGACTGGATTAAATCGATCGAACTGGATACATCTTGGCCTTGCTCTTTTCCATGCGGACAGGCAGTTAAAGCACGCACTGCGCGTTGCGCAATGAAATGGGGGCAGCCAACTCGTGCTAATCCGCAGACCGGTCATACGGTTGCCATTTCCGTTCCTTTGAAACTGCACGATAGTACGATGCCACAAATAAAGTATTTTTACAAGGACAAAGGTCATGCTCATGCACATGGTAGAAGATCAATCATGTGCAGTTAACTGCCAATCTGCCACCTCCCTGAACTAAATTTGGGTCTCATTTTGAAACCTATGCAACGACTTGACAGACGATCAACCGACACAGGTCTACGGCACGCGAGAATTGCAACCACGAGTCATGGGATGAGAATAACAGGAGGCTCACAAGAATTTTCCAGAAACATGCAACTAGATCGCTGAGAGGAGTAAATCGAATAGAATAGTCAAAACTAATGGGTGGGATACTGTTCCAGCATTCCTTGAAGCGACTGTAGGACTAGTTGGGTTGCCTATAATTTGAGATCTGTCTCCTTTGTCACCACTCACCAGACATGTGATGTTCGGTAGTACTACTACCGTACTATGAAAACTGCAAAACAGGTTGTACGAAGAAATTATTGAGACCTCCGGCTTGAGAGAGAGAGAGAGGGTCGCCATGCATTCTGAAGCAGTCCCTGAAGAAATCCGCTGTCAGACACAAATGTGTTAAATGTTGGTATCATCAGTAAAAAAGCATGTTACATGCACACACTGGGGAGACTTACACAGCCTTAGTCAGCTATTCCACGTGTCTTTTGGGCGTCGATGGCGAACCTGGAGACCAGATTCCATACACGGTTCACAACCCCATGCGACATGATGGCAAATGCATCTTTTGCAGCTCCTTGGCGTGCTTCTAGAGCTTTGGAATCGCCAAGCAGTTCTTTTAGCACCTCCAGCAGTTCAGCTTCTCCTGTCAACTGGCAAGAACATTGGCATCAGTTTTCTAGCTGGAGTGGGAGGAGTGAAAAGACCAGCCTTCACCGATAGGCCCGATCACAAGATCTTGTGTCTAAAGAGCAGTCTATGGGCTTTCACCCTGTTATTAAACATTAATATTACTTCCTAACAAATTTCCCAAATAGAAAGAAAGCCAACCAAGAAAGTACCACTATGCATGATCGAACTACCCTTGGCATTGGTTAGTGGTGTGCAGGAGCAAGTCATTCAATAAACAATGCAAATGATGCGCCATAGTTATGTTTCAGTAAAGGGGCCCCTTAAATAAATGGGAAGTTACGGAACAACTTGTCACCTGCTTGACAGCTAGAGGATTTATTTGCCACATTTCAACCAGCATATGATAGAAATGTCCAACATGGGGACCTGAAAGCCAGCGCAGATTGTAAAACTCTATACGCTCTGATTTGGCCAAAGAAACGATGCAAGCTCAAATAGGTAGATACCTTTGCCTTACCAGTTAGAACAGCACAACCAGCTGCAGCAGCCTCGGAAAAATTATGGCCAGACAAGCTAGGTAAAAATGAGCCTCCCACAACTGCTATTGGAGTGACCCTGTAGAGCATTCTTAATTCCCCTGCTTTCCATCATATTTTCTGCCATTAACTAATAGTTCAAACGGATATATACATAATCTGTACAGAAATAATGCACACATTTTCCAATGGAGGGATTACACAAACCTAAAGTATCAACCACGTATACCCTAGTGTTTATAGACACCAATTCCATTGTTGACCTCAGCACAAAATTGACCTTATGTTTTTTCAGTGCCTGCAAGAAATTGTATACAAATATATGGTTCAGGCCCATTATAGTACCAAGTTTACATTAAAATGTATCGTATGCTCTTTATGCTTTAAAAATAATACAAGAAAAACACTAGAACTACAGGGAGTAGCCTCTTTGTTTGTTTTTCATAAAGAACGAGAGGCAACCCTGAGCTCCCTGTGGAGTTCACAACACGAAAGCAAGTGGGCTGGGCATGCACTGACACACCAAACTAACTTGGCAACGCTCAGTTATCTGCTCTTCATGCTTTAGAAAAACTATCAAACTTCAAGTCATGTACAGTTCTGTTATTCACAGTACTCGAACCTTATACAGTAAACACAGTAACTCCCATAACACTTGCTCCTCATCTTAAGTATTTACAATCATTTGATTTTTGAATAACCAACAAGATATGATACTTACTTCACTCCAAACTGTAAGCAGTTTTAGTATTTGTCCAAGTCAAACTTTTTAAAGTTTGACCATAATTATGGAAAAGAGCTGGTAGCATTTACAAAGCTTAATTAGTATGACTAGATCCATTGTGAAATATATTTCCATACTGTATATAAATTTTTGCTTTACACAACATATGCATCGTAAAAAAATACTGTTCAAAGTATCAACTTGGAGAGTCAATGTCTAAAACTACTTACATTTTGGAACGGAGAAAGTATTAGAAAACTGGTAAGTAGCCAAATAACTACTCCCTCCGTCCCATAATATAAGAACGTTTTAGTGTCAAAAACGTTCTTATATTATGGGACGGAAGGAGTAACATTGTACTCAGGAACTGGCTCATACACCAAACAGGGTAAAATAGAAGGGGTATGAAAAGGCACCATTAACATACTAAAGAAACATTCTTGATGTCCTGAGGATGTCTTGGCACGAGAATTAAAAGTAGCGAAGGATACGCCTTGATTAACTCGCCATGAACGCGGAGAATGACTGAAAAACAAAAATAAAGTTAAGGTTGCCTCAAGGAATCGTTTTGTGTTGAGAACACTGCCATTATGACCTAGGAAATGAATTCTTTTACGTTGCTTCACAAAAAAACACTGTGCGAGGTCCTTTTCCATGATTGGTGTACTACGAGAATGGTAGGAAAACTGAAGGAAAGGACAGAAGATCAATTAGAAGGATATGAAATGATAGGTGGGTCCAAGAACAGAGACAACTATAATTATAAATTTTGGCAACCTGGAGAGTACAGAAGTCTCCGTTGACTAGGCAATCTTAAATATATTGAAGACATATTCCATTAACATAACAGCTCGCGAAGGCAATCTGCTTATCTACTCCCCATTCCTAATCCAAGTCCCCTTCGAAAACAGCTGTCAAACATTTAAAACTTGCAATTCTGACCCCTTGATTGGCCATGTGAAGATTGCATGAATATATTCATCATGTGAGATATTTTACTTAATGTTGATTTCATGATTTGAACAGCACTTAGCAATGAATAAACTTGTACTTGGAGACTGTAAGGAAGTCAACAAAGAGGTTAGGCTAGCAGGGGACCACCATATAGTTGATTGAGCGTACAGTTCACTGGAACGGCAGATGCACAACAAATTATATTGGTGCACTTAATAGCAAAAAGGGTGCACTTCTGGTGTGCTTACCTTCCTCTTCACCTCTGTGGATTGAAGCTGCCATCCAGATGGGCCTATCGTTGAACTGCCGCTGCAGATCTTTGATTGTATTCAACTCTTTCTCCCGAACCTCAACATCACCAACAGCTAGGTAAATCATGAGTCACAATAAATCACTTCACTTGTGAACAGGGTCATTATTTCAAGCTCCTGAGATTACCTTTAGAATTATGCCACTCGTAGGTTCACTACCAAATGTATTCCCAAAACAATGAATGACTAGAAAAAAAAAGATAAACAGAAAATACCATATTTTAAATCGCCAGCGAAATGGATTTTGTACGGTGGTGTATGGAGCAACTGAAAACGAACAGCCTGGATGGTACTCTGCACCAGATAAAATGAACACTGATGGGGGTAACAGTTGTACGACATAAAAGTAGGGCTTAAACCTCTACTGTTACTTACCAGTGGGATAACAAGTGATAGTTTAGAGAGCATCAGAGCGACTAATGGCAACCCTAGAGGCACAGACCAACGGTTGAACGACTTCAGTGACATGCGGGCATTTAAAAGAGCCACTGCAATCTGAAAATATGCAGGCCAGTCATGTTCATAACAAACAATTAGCTAGGGAATGATGCAGACACTAATGAAAAACAGAGGCAATACAATCTGCTCATGTATACAGCATGCAGGAAGTTTTGAAAAGGCTGCTCAGACTCTAGAAACTAGAATATGGGAAACATCATTAACAGAGAGCTGGTGATGCACAAGATCATGAAAGAACTGCTCACCCCTTTCTCTGCTGCAGACATGATGAGGTTTGGCCACAATTCACTTTCCATGAGAAGTATCAAACTTGGTTTCCAGTATCCAATGAACCTTTCTATTGCGTCAGGACAGTCAAGAGGTGCAAACTACAGACACTCAACAAATGCATCATTAGAATTTAGAAGGACAAATAGCTATAATCACACAATTTGCTATCAGATATTACAACCTAACAACCAAAAGTAAGTGGCCATAACAGAATCTTATGAAGTTTAAGTGGTACAGCTGAACAAAGTAGTATCATTACCAAACAAATTTCATTAGCCATATGTTGAGGCAGAAACAGTTTTCTTGAGAGAGGTGAACAAAGTCAATATAATTACTTCCTCTAGGTGTCGAGATGGTTGTATTATCTCTTTGCTACAGATAGTTATATGCATAACAGCATAAGTACCAGATAAGGTTAACCACCGGTGCCTAATCAAGCACCAATGCTACAAAATTAGCACCTTACCTATTCGAACCTTTCTTTAAGGATATAACCTACGTGATTGCTAAGCACCTGCATTTTACATAGATGGTTGCATTTTCTCTTAGTTAAGATATACAGTTGCATGCATAAGCACTTGGAGTCTTACAAGATGAGCCCATGATTTATCCTATGTGGCAATAAGACATGGCTTCCTGTTATGAATCACCTCTCCAATCATCTACATTGGATATGACATTGCTAAATTAACTCTAGCATAACCTGGGAGCTTGGAAGGTGTGGAGCAAGAAAACAACGATACTTCCAGCAACCAGCGTATCCGTATCGGATACCATATCTGATACTGATTCTTTACCAATACGTCACTGATACCTCAGGTTCTAGTAGTGCCGGAGGTGGGCTTCTTTCCCCGGTGCTCCAGCTCCCCTTCCCCCCACTATCCTGTAGAATTCTATCTAATGGAAGGCTGCTGATTTCCTCCTCCTCTTTCATTTCTTGCTGACTGAACTTTTATGTTTGGCACACCCTTTGGCTGTTGGTTCTTGCTTTTGTTGGAATCATGGATCCGATAACAGACTGCACTGACTAAATATATGCTAAACGGATTGATGCTTAATTGATACTCCCTCTGTCCAGAATTACTAGTCGTAGAAATGGATAAAAATGGATGTATATAGAACTAAAATACGTCTAGATACATCCATTTCTCCGACAAATATTTACGTACGGACTACGGAGGGAGTAACATATTTTTTATATTGTTTTAAAAAGTAGTCAAACGTATCCCCGTGTTGTCGCTTTTCAGAAATGACGTATTTACGTATCCGTATCGCCCCGATACTGATAGTTTGATACGCATATCCGTATCCGTGCAATCTAGGTGTGAGGCAATCTCCAAACACACCTGATATATGACAACATCCGGTAGCATATCCTTTATCACTTCGCTACATCAAAACAAAGAAGGGAGCTTAAAGCTTGACCACATTATGTTAATCTAAAAAGGCCCTTGCTCCATGGTGGTGGTGGTGGGACTTACAAGGCAGAGAGAGTGGTGGTGGTGAGGAGGATGGGGAGGCTGGGATGGAGGCGCGCGCAGTGACGGACGACTGGGAGCGCGGCCATGCCCTCGCCGAGGGAGACGGCGTGGAACCACACGAGCGGCGAGCCTGGCCGAGGCCGCGAGACCGACGGCCGGCCCAGCCGCTCAGGCCAGCGCGACGGGTGCTCCAGCCCTCGCAGCCGCCGCCACAGGAGCACTGCCGGCGCCGCCGTGCGGCTCGCTGCCCTGTACAGCTCGTACAGCGCCCGGCCTCCGCGCGCCGCCGACGCCGGCGCATGGGCCGGTCGCATGGTTGGAACCTGGCCGATCCAACGAAAGAGGCAGTGACTAGTTTTTTTTGGAGGGGGGTCAGAGGCAGTGACTAGTGAGCGGGCCGTTACACGCCTAGTGGTTCAATATACAAGCCCAACCTACACGAAAATGACGCGTTCGAAATGTGGTTGGGCCCTTCCCGGGCCTCCGTAAACTTGTCGTGCTCACGAAAAAAAGGACGTTTACGCTTTCAAAGTTTTTGTCTAAAAAAAAAAACTTTTTCAAAGTTCAGAATATCACATGCTCTCCAGGTTCCAACATGCAGAGAGTTCTTGTTTGCTCCCACCCTTGGACTCAGAATTCATAAAACCGTGGAGCGGTAGGAAAGACCTAAGATGAAAACCCATCAAAATTGATATCAATGTGTACAATTCCGGCACAGTTTTGTTAAATCTCAGTTGATTGAGACTTGGTTATGTCTCGGACTATGTTGTATTTATGAGATCTTACATTTCCTGCAAAATTTTCTATTCAGTCTTTTCTTTTCTTTTCTTATGTGTTAGAGCAACTCTAGTCGACCTCCTAAAAAATAGAGTATCTGGACGAGTAAAACTTAGTGGGAAATTCGACACATAATTCACATTAACATCCAACGAAACATAGTCTAGTTTAAACAGAAACTTAAACCTTACTAATCGGACTTTGCGAGGGCTAGACAGTCTCCCTAGACATCCCACCGCCCATGGGGTTAGGCCCTGTGCCATCATTGCCGAAGTCGGGGAAGATTCTTCGCTATTCTTCAACGTCAAAGTTGGAATCGCTGCCGCCATTCTTGCCTCCTCTGTTGTCCTCCTCATCGCCCCGCCGGCCGCTCGCTCCTCGTACACGCGGCGCTCGGCCTCCACGAGCTTGGGGTACTGGCGCACGGAGGTCCGCCATGTAAGCCTCATCAACAGCCTCTGCTGCAAGCCCTTCCCTCGCCTCCCGGTCCTTCCTTGCCACCCGCGCGTTCACCACCCGACTCAACCGGATCGAGCAGCGGCATCTCACCCCACTCGAAATTCCGGTGGCCCACGGCGCCATGCAGACCGACCTTATGTCATACTCATGGGTGTCGAGCTCGGTGGTGTGGAAGGATCCGAGCCACATTTTCTTGTAGGTCTCGCGACTGTAATCTCCACGAACCACATACCCCATGCCCGCTGCCGCATGCTGTGGTACCGCCTCTGTGGAGGCTGTGGCGAGGAGGTCGGAGAAGCCGAAGAGCGTACCGGATGGGGCGGTGTGAGAGGATACGCCTGTGCTGCGCTTGTGGCAGCGTGGATCCGCGTTGTGGATGAGCGACGAGGAGCAGCGGCCACGCGATCCGGCCATGGCGGCAGCAGTGGGGGAGTCGCCGGCGGCGTGGATCGGGGGAAGGAGAGGCAGGCGGGGCGTAGGGAATTTAACTCCGAGCCCGGGCAGTGGAGTATTTTTTTTTCCTCGCTGGCTAAGCAGTGGAATAAAATATATACGCGACTATAACTCTTAGGAGATCGGCTAAGTCCCGGTTGGAGTAGTAAAACTTGAATTTTACTCCTTTAACCGGTCTTAGGGATCAGCTAAGTGGCTCTTATCTCAGTTCACTGAGATTTGATTAAATATCAGTTGAGTGAAATCTAGGCACACCATTTCGACAACAGCATTCATACAAGGGAAGCTATATATAAGAGCACACTTCAGCTCTTCCCCTCGAGCTGAACGCTTGCCGGGTCACATTCATCTGCCTACATAACTTATCCAGAACCAAAACTCGATATGTACTCAGCCGACCAACAATTTCCGACGGTTCGTTGGCAAAGTCGAAGCTCAATGCCAAGCCACAAACGGCGACCACAGCATATCCCCGCGTACGCACCACGTCAAGCGGAGCCTCACACGTTAGCGAAGAGCTTGTACGTGCCGGCGTCCAGCACGATCTGCCTGACGGCGGCCACGGACGCGACGACGGCGACCGCGGAGAACACGACGGCGATGGCCGTGTTGAGCCAGAAGACGAAGCCCTTCTTGGAGGGCTTGAACGTGAGGTTGTAGAAGAGCGCCGGCACGGCGAAGTCGAGCGGCATGAAGCCGAAGGCCCCGATGAGCGCGTTCATGTCGCCGAAGAAGGGTATCATGGCGGCGATGGTGGTGCCGAAGGCGACAGCCAAGGTCCGGGACACGAGGCGCGGCACCACGTTCCGCGCCGCGTACTGCCCGGCCTTGGGGTCCGACAGGAGGCCCTCCAGCACCTCGTTGGTCGGCTGCAGGTACACCGTGGCCGTGGCCGACAGCTGCACCAGCGTGAAGAGCTCCGCCATGAGCAGCAGCCACACCGGGATGACGGGCTTGCCGTCCACCATGAAGTTGTTGAGCAGCAGGCCCTGCGCCGCGTTGCCGAACGCCCAGTACCCGGCCGTGGCCACGCTGAAGAAGGTGGTCACCACCACCGCGTAGCACAGGCACAGGCCCTTGAACATCTTCCCCGTCACCGGCGCCGCCACCGTCGCCTGGAATCACCATGCACAGCACACAGGTATACGTAAGTAAGTACTCATCAATCGTAACAAGCCACGGATCTTCAGAGACTCATCAGAGGGTTCAGACGTTCAGCTACCTGTATCTCGGGGATGATGCCGTTGCCGTAGGTGGTGGCGATGACGGCGAGGGCGTTGAAGACGCCGTAGACGCGGGCATGGGTGTCGCCGACGATGGAGTAGTCCTTGGGCGGCGCCCGGTCGGAGGTGCCGAGGTAGACGCAGCCGGCGACGGCGCAGAGGCTGTAGGAGAGGCAGAGCAGCAGGGAGACGAGGTTGACGTGGCGGAGGGAGTGGAAGGACGGCAGCTGCGCGAGGACGACGAGGAAGACGCCGAAGATGGCCACGAAGACGTAGAGCTTGATGGCGCCGCCGGGGCTGGCGATGAGGTAGACGGCCTTCATGCTCTGGCCGGCCAGCAGCGTGGACGCGACCACGGCGCCGAAGCACACCATGAACTGGATCGGCCCGATGTAGTAGCGCGCCCATCCGGGTCCTGCGTCACACAAGGAGTGTCAAGTGTTAACACGACCACTGCTCGCTGGAATGATATTCGATCATAGTATGCTCCTGCATGTCTGTAAAACTTGGATGTCTGACGGAGGTCTTTTTTTTAGGCAAGAAGGTTTGGAATTTTGGCAGAGAAATGCGCTGCGGTCATTGCTCGTTTTTCACCTTCGGAAATTGCTCTCCTGCCATGCCATGCCGGCGACGAGCCCACGGTACGGTAGTAGTACGTGTGTAGCCCCGCCCACGCCGTCGACACCAGATCTGTCGCCTGTGCGTGGCGCAGGGGTCGCAAATTATTGGAAGAAGATGCTCAAGTGATGGCATCTCATGATCCTTGAGTCCGAAAGGCTGGAGCTAACTGCTGGATGTCGGCTAGTGCTAGCAGTCCTTGACCACGTGCTTTGACCTCACATGCATGAGGCATCGGTCATGCATGCATGCATGCATGACCAGCCAAGATATATGGGGACACTGCCGTGGACTAGTCCAACACGCCCATCATTTGCTCATCCGTCGCTGCCATACACGTACTCCGTACAGATGTCCGGCATGCTGGTTTTACGCTCGAATCATATGACGGCAGGAGAACGTCACGTACGTAGTACCGGAAAATGGCGCCTGGATTTGGATATCGGCCGTGTGCCTGTGTCATGCATGCTTGACGTGGACTTGTGCGGCCGTGCACAGCGCACGGCGCGGTGTAGAGTGTAGAGCCCAAACAACGACTAGTAATTCTACCATCTGCGTGATTGGAGCTTTGACATACGAGCTGAAGTGGACTGGAAGAATTGCAAAAAGGAGCCCAGACCAAGTAATCGTCATGCATGCATGACGACGTGTGGATCATGCTGTTATTAGGAGCATATACTGTACGTACTGACCTAGTATGTCGGCGGCCATGTCCCTGAAGCGGAGCTGGCGGCGGCCCTGCTGCGCGTGGTGCTCGAGCACGCGGGAGAGGAGGTTGTAGGAGTAGAAGGTGACGGCGGCGCCGACGACGAGGCACACCATCCCCGCCGACCACCCCAGCGCCGCGAACGCGAACGGCAGGCTCAGCAGCGGCGGCGCCACGATCGACGTCGTCAGGTGGTACCCGCAGTGCAGCCATGACCCTGCATGCAAATATGGACACACATAAACACGTCAGCTCCCCGCTCCACGAAACACTGTCTGTTCATTGTCGACAAGCGAGGATATTTTTGTTAACATAATGGCATAATAATATCACGTTCATGCTGTCAGAAATGGGGCCGGGCGTTTGTGTCCATTGCAGGACGATCGCTGCCCGGTCAAAAGTTGGCGGATGTCAGAAGCCCCACGAATCCACGGTGCACCACATCGAAGAAATCATGTGCCGAGGATGAACTTGTTTATTCCTGCGTGTGCCAAATTTCCGGAGGCGCACGTCAGCGCACTGAATTCTTCTCCTCGGAATCGGAACACTGATGAGCGTGTGGTTCAGGGGTCAACAGCTCAACATACAAGACGTGCCGGGAGACCTCCCATTGATACTGACAGAAACCTACAGCCGCACTTGTTATTCGTCTTCTCTAGCTCGAGTGGTTGATCATGTAGTAGTATGAGTATTAGCGTGGAATTTCAAGCCGTGCCGGCCGACCTTTCAGTGGTCTATTTTCTGCAAGACAATGCTAGTTAATGTTGTCCGGCGAGTGCAATATGGATGCGCCATGAATGCATTGTATCCGCGAAACGGCGATTGTGTACCGGTCCGGCCACGGTGCACACAGCACTACACCTCGTTTAACACAAGGAAATTCAGTGGAAATCCTACGTTCCCACCCTAACATTAATTCACTTTTGGCAGCTCCGATCCCTAGTAATAATTACTTAATGGAAGTTGAAAAAATATTGCTCACTGGAGCATAGGCTGGCCATAGTGGGGGTAACATAGTTAGACCAGTTGACTGGCTGCTAAGCAGGCTAATAATAATATGTTGTGCTGATCTGGGCATCTGGCTGCACATGTTTAGAGACACTAGATAATATTTAGTGCACATGTTTTCTAGGAATAAAAATGCAGTGGCTATGGATGGGGAGGAATCCCAGCATGTCGCGAGTACTATTGTGTGTTGTCTCTTCTTTCTTTGCTGCTAAAGACATTTGGGCACGCAGGGTGAAGAGGGGAGGGAAAGTAAAAAAAAAAAGTGACATTTGCAGGGGGGAAAAGCAGGAATGTAGAAAGCACAACTCCCATAAAGTAAACAGTGAAATAAAAGGGTGAAAGGAGAGACCCTCTTGAAAGGATAGATATGGGCAAGGGGCCATTTTTTTTTCTTTTCTTTTAACGGGGAAAGGCACCAGAGGCCAATTCAAACATGCATCAGCTATCCAGCAAGAACTTTTGATCAGGAGATCCCCACAGGTGGAACTTCAATGGCATGACCAAAAAAATCATTGCCTTGCAAACCAAACCTTGTTAGCAGCTGGCCAGCGATTGTATATAACGCGATTACTACTAGGACATGAGCCATTTTCAGGCGGACTAATCAAGCAAAAATGGCACACATAATCAATCCTGCCTCCTGCCTCTGCTTTGGTAGATATATGTACAGTTGGTAATCAGGGCTGCTGTTTTAGCTGGGGCAACCAATCAGCAGTTTCATGCAGCAGCATGATCCTGACGCTCTCTCGACGAACACATGCGGTCATGTGCTCCCCTGACGCGCTACAGAAGAGAAAGAGAAGATGGGTGTAGGCACCTTTGGACTGGAGGACGAAGAGCGCGCCGGCGTCGAGCTTCTGGCCGACGGTGTCGCCGCCGGCCTCCATCTTCTTCGCCTCCTCCTCCTCCCTGCTCGGAGCCCCCATGCCGTCTAGCTAGCTAGCTCTAGCTCTTACAGGCAGGGGCAGGACTCACCCGGAAAGAAAGGTGGCTGGCCGAGCTACCAGTGGCAGACTCACACCTCGCGAAAATAATTTCACCGGTCGACAAACTTCTCTGCCCCTTTGCTGGATCGATGTACGCACGGAGCGGAGAGCTGAGCTACCCCACTATATAAGCGGCGCGGTGCCGTGCTGAAAAGCCGACGAATGTGAGCGCACGCCAAGAGCGCGCGCGAGTATCAGGCTCCTGCATCCTGATTCTCTTTGGCCGCTTCACCGGCAAATTAACTGAACCTAGAGCCAAATGCTCCCTCCGTCTTATAATATAAAAGCATTTTGACGAAGAGAGTAATTAACACGTTGAGGCATGTGATTTTTTTTCTTAAAAAAAAAACAAAGGCACGTGATTATACTGAATATTACACCCAGGTTTCGTTGTCTCGACGGATGGAACGACCGGGGCGGACCGACGGGGACAGTGGAGAGGCAGGCGTACATTCATACGTACTCCCTTCATCTCATAATATAAAAGCATTTTTTACACTACGTACTATTGATGCCCACCGAATGATGAACAGAAGTGCAGGTGCAGGAGTAGGAGTTTTCGTTGCGGGCCATGGCGCCAGGCTTGGCCGGGTTTGTTGGCAGTGCGTATCAACGGGATGTTGGGGGCACGACGGGGACGCGCCGGAGGAGGAGGGTCTCAATATACTTACTCCAGTGGGTAAGTAGCGTTCGCTGTCATGGCAACTGCAACAGCCCGATCCGCAGCCACAGGTAGCGCCTTCTGACATAAATAAACCGGTGATCTCCGAATCTTTGGATCGATGCAATCGGTTAAGTTGCCAGGTTATCAGCCTCCTCTGGCCTATCAACTTGATTGTTCTTTAGGCCGGGGTTATCCATCAACTTCAGAGCTAATAGTTTTTTTTTAAAACTTCAGAGCTAATAATAATTTTCTTTTTGAAGCAAGCATGCTGTCACAGCTGAGATACTCCTATTGAGAGCATCTTCAACAGTAGCTTAAACTAGCCATGCGCATAAAATAGGTCGTTTACCTCGCAAGAACGCGTCGAGCGCTCCAATGTAGCCAAAAAAGCGCAGCAGCTAAAGCGGTTTGGTAGCGGTCAAAACACTTACCAGCGGCGTATTTGGCGCTACTACAGTAGCAGCACACTCGGCCTTCGCGCCGCTTCCTCTCTCGCTTCCACTTCGACCGGCGGCGCCGCGCCGCCACCAGACACCCGGCGACTGTCTCGAGCTTCCCGGCCTATCCCCAGCGCCAGCGCTTCGCCCATCCTCCTAGTACTGGCGCCCGCGCCTCCGTCGTCGAGGAACGGCGGCTGAAGGCCTTGCCTGCCAGCGCCCGCCAAGGTGTTTGACAAAACGCCTACAAGGTATGTATTGCTCAAACTTCATGAATTTGGTGCATGTTTTGAATTGTAGTTTTATAGTATAGTATTGAACATTGTAGATGAGTTCGTCAGTATGATTCTTCGAAGAAGAATTTGATATGGAAGAGGAGGAGGATCTTGCAATGATCGTAGCTATGCATATCAATAAAAACCGAAGCACGGTGGTTCGGTTATGGGTCGGGAGAAAATTTGGAGAGATAGGATTGATGCCCATAACAGATTGATGAAGAACTATTTCGTGGAGAATCCCACATACCCGGAGTCGTATTTTCGTCGCCGGTTTAGGATGAGCACCGACTTGTTCAGGCGCATTGCAGAGAAACTAGCGAGCCATGACCGGTTTTTCGAGCAAAGGAGGAATGCCGCCGGAGAGCTCGGGCATAGCACTTTTCTAAAGGTGACAGCCGCATACAGTATCCCGGCTGATCTAGTTATGCGATGATCATTTTTGCTCATCTTCTTTGAAATGTACATGTGGTTTATCTGGGCGCATGGCTGTATTTTTACGCCCTCTTTGAGCGGCGGCGTACTGCAGAGATTATAAGCCATTCTTGGGCCAACGTGATCGGAAGGTATTAATAGGTTTTCTTGTATGCGCTTTAAGCATTATTGGAGATGCTCTGACAAGCTCTCCCGGTCTCAGGCTCGCTCAACGACTCAATAACTCATGGACTGAAATCTGTAAGATTCGCAATTAATCACAACCACTTGCTGTTTTTCTGCGGAAGGGAATATTAATAATCGAAAATCCTCGTGGGAGGCCTTTGTGTGGTGGCATAATAATGAACTTCAACGCGATTACGTTGCAGGTGTTGACTTCACAAGCTCGAATGCGCTCGCTCATCTTCAACGGTTGGTTAACTGATGTCATGTTTGTTGACTGCTTCGCACAACTAGCCAGGTGCACGTGCTCTGTATAATAAGCAAACGCTTTGCATGCACCGGAGGAGCAAAACATTTCCACAATTGCAGGCCATCAGCCTGCATTTTCTTCTTTGACAATGTACTGGATTCTTGGTGCCTGCGGGTGCACGCCGCTCTCCTCTCCGTTAGTAATTATTAAGCACTCTGTCATCCCCGTCAAATCAAAATAAAATAAAATTGAATACTCTGTCAGTGCGTATTTATCGATCAGTTGACGCGACACCGCAACAGAAAATGTAAAGAAAATTAGCCATTACAAGCATTTACTAGTAACAACATTTCACCCAACCAGGGTTCAAACCTCAAAGTGATATTGAACCCCTTCACGTTGATCTGCCATCTTGACAAGTCGACGTGGTAGGCGACGTGTTGTTCGCGGCATGGGCATGGGCGTGTTTTTTCTACCCAAAAAGAGGGGGCAGGGGAGGAGGTTGTCTAAAGCGGGCGACCCGGACGCACAAAAGTTCAGAAAAGATTGGATTTGCCGTGGAAAGGGTCTCCACTGATGACCGATCACCGTGAGTGGGTTATGGTAAAACAGTGCCAAAGCCAGGAGCAGGCAGCCAGGTTAATTGCCCCGTCAATCTGTGATCGTGCCGGAGAACCGTTCGACGGAGACGCCCGGTGATAATGGACGGAGAGGGAAACTTCTGTTCTCGTCAGTGGGTAGTGTCCGTGTGATTAAGAACAGAGAGCGTGTACTTTCATGGTCTCTAATGAGCCTTTTTGAATTAGCCACTGCTGGTTACATATCATCATGACGAGTGCCGCACGTACTGTGAATGCACTGTAATTGAAGATGTATTGGTCAGTTATTTTCTTTTGGGCGAAAGAAGGGCCTTCCCTTACGATTTCTATTAAAGAAACCAACTGGTTCAACTATAAGCAGCACCAGAACTAACACCAAGCTCAAAAGACAAGAACACGGTGCAAAACTTAGGCATACTCAAGAATGCCACCACACATCAAAGAGTCAATTACACCACTAGTGCTAAAACTTGGCGTGAAAAATCACTTTAGTGTCAGAACTTGCGACATACATTGAATTGGTATTACAATTTGCCTTTGACGCATATACGGTGCAAATCACATATATATACAGACAAGATGCTGACTGGGCACGCCATGTGGCATGGGGCCGCTGTCGGACAGTAAACCATAGAGATAAGGCGTGTATGGGAAACCCCTCGGAATTCTTTTTTCTCACGGTAAAGTCCCTAACAGATGTTTGTCCATCTGTATCAAATTATATGCAAAAAAAAAGATCCTATGGCTGTCAAACACGTGACCTGCAGCATTAAGGGGTGGGTGGCGAACCATTACGCACACAAGCATTTGATATTGTAACAAAAAACGCACGTTATATAACATGTGGCCGTAAGCTAGCTGGAGACCCTTCACCATTCTGCAGTTTTTTTAATCGTGTTTCATGCTTTAAGATTTTTTATCATTTTTAATATATTTTAATAAACGTTTAGATAAGTTTCAAATTTTCACGGTTTTAACAAGATATTAATGTAGAGTGTTCATGCTTTAAGAAAGTTACATATTTTTACAAATGCGTATATAAGTTAAAAAATGTCCATAGTTTAAAAACAATACTCATATGGTCTATAAAAGTGTTGGTTGGGATTCAAACCAGCAACATGTAGTCATCAGGTGCGCGTGGCCACCACCCCAGTCAACATCGTTATTTTTTTCAGAAATTTAAGTACATAAATTATAATATTATGTTATAAATAATATAATAATAATATTACATTGTACAATGATTCACATATTATTTCATAAATTATCCATATGATTAAATTATAAATAAAAAATTATGCACATAATAATTTCCATATTCTATAAAAGAATCAAGTAATTTTATATTTTTCTATATATTTAAAAAATTCTAATATATATTTAAAATGTTCATGCGCTTAAGAATTTTTTTATCTATTATATAAAATTATTCATTTTATTCTAAAATTTACTTTATTTATAACACACAGTTATAACTTACATATAATTTACTTTTTTTGTAAAAAATATCAGTGCAAAATGGGCCTGTCCGCTTAAGGTTTAACGAACATATATGATGCGTATCCTCCCAAAAGTAAAAACAGTTCTTGGTGCATTGGTGTAACACCCGGGTAATTAAGCTACAGTAATCACCTCGGTTACTGTGACTAAACTCACGTTGGTTCGAACCCGGTTTAAACCAAATTTAAAACTTAGGCAAACAATAAAAGTTTTCAAAATTGAAAACTAAAATGTTCGGGGGTTGTCAAATATTACAAAGTTAATTAAGGTGGGGTGCACACATTTTTGTAAAGTGTTTAGATATTTTAATTAAACCAAAACAGAAAACAGAAAAAGAAAAAAGGAAAATAAAACAAAAAGGGTGGGGGAGAAAACCCCACTGGCCCAACTGGGCCAAGCCCCCACTGCCCAGCCCCCCCCACTGGCCTAGCCCCTGGCCCGCCCAACCGGCCACTCCCTTATCCCCCCCCCCCGGTCGGCAGGGAAACCCTAGCCGCACCCCCCATTCGCCCTCCCGATCCCTTCCTCCTCCGCCTGATCTAGATCGGGCCGATCCACCGTCGCGCCCGCCCGACGACCCGACGACCCGCCGACCGTCGCCTCTCCCTCGCCCCTCACTGGCTCCGCCCGCCTCACGGAGCCGCCCGTCGTCCCGACCCCGCCGCCTCGCGGATCACCGGCGCGGCCGGCGGCCTCTCCTCTCCTCCTCACCGGACGACCACGACCGCCCACGAGCGCTCTTCATAGACCCCCCCCCGTGAGCTCCGCCTCACCTCCTCTCTCCTCTCCCAAGCGCCGCGACGCGCTCCCAGCCCCGTCGCGGCTCGGCCCCCCTCATGGTCACCGCGATCGCCGCCATGCCCACCTCCCCCCCCCGCTGCTCGTCCACGAGCCCGCCGCGCCGTTAAGTGGCTCGCGTGGCCGCCCCTACTTCCTCGACGAAGCTCGCCTCTCGCCTCGCTCGTCGCCGTCCCGGCCTCCTCTCCGTCTCCTCGCCCGAGAGGCCCCCCTCCGCCGCACCAACGCCCCCGCCGTCGCGGCGCCATCCCGGCCAACTCCGCGAGGCTAACACCGCCGTTCGACTCGTGGCGAGTGCTCGACCGACAGTGCCAACCTGACGCTAAACGGCCGCCCTAGCGCATTTCGGCGAGGCCCGAGGCCCTCGCCATGGCGTCTGGATCTTGCGGCGTCAAGCCGCCCGGCAGGCTGAAGCCGGCACGCCTGGGCCACCCCAGAGTCATTGCCAATGCCCCCACGGGCCCCGTTATTTGAGTTGACCCAATAATCAGCTGGCAGCTAAGCGACCCGATCAGCGACATGGGGCCCCACCCCAGCGAACGTTTTAAAAGTAAAAAGAAAAGGATAATGAAATTTAAATAAATAATAAATAAAATGAATAAAACTAATTAATTAATTAATTAAGTAATTAATTAATTTTAATTAATCTGATTAATTAAACCTAATGACTAATTAACCTAATTAACTCATCATTAATTAAACTTAAATAAGTTAATTAGTTAACGTGTATGATGACAGGTCCCACATGTCGGGGTTGACCTAGTCAACCCTGTTGATCTTGACGTCAAGCATGACATCATCTTGGCGTCATAATTCCATTTTTGAATTAATTAATTAATTAATTAAATTCCGTGATTAATAAAATCTTTAAAATTCATATCTTTTAATCCGTAACTTCGGATTAAAATATTTTCAACATGAAAGTTACTCGAGCGGCGTGGCGAATCCGGACACGTGATCGTTCGTCCGCCACACCCCCTAGCCTATCGAACCTGCAACTTTCCCCCTCGGCTCCTGCGCTGAAAACTTCGAAACAAGGAATACTTTCCGGATGTTTCCCATAACAGTACCACCTCATACCACGTTAGGGCACGCCTAGCATCGCTTCTTGGCATGTCATGCATCGATATGCATCTGTTTACTTGGTATTCATTGTTTCTTCCCCTCTTCTCTCCGGTAGACTAAGAGACCGACGCTGCTTTGGCCGGTTCGACTACGGTGTTGACGACCCTCTCTCTTGCCGAGCAACCAGGCAAGCCCCCTCCCTTGATCACGGATATCGCCTACTCTTCTCTATCTGCTTGCATTAGAGTAGTGTAGCATATTCGCTTTCAAGATACTCCTATCTTCTTTGCATAGCTTTGTCCTTGTAACTCTCTGTTGTTACTTTACGCAATCCTAAATGTTTAGCATAGGATGCTAGTACTTTCATCTGTGGCCCTACATTCTTGTCCGCTGCCGTGCTATACTATCCGCCGTGATCACTCGGGAGTTGATCACGGTATATCTATATACCTTATACATGATACATGTGGAGACTAAAGTCGGGTCGGTGATGGAGCACCATGAGTGGATCTTGAGGCGGAGCGACAGGCAGGTTGAGACCGCCTAGAGAGAGGTGGGCTGGCCTGTTCGGCGTTCAGCGGAGACTTAACACGCTTAACGAGGTCTTGGTATTTGATCTGAGTTGGCTCTGAGCTTATCGCACTAACCATCTCTGCGGGAGTAGTTATGGGTATCCGGCGTCGTGGTATCACCAAGCACTTGAGACGTCGGCGACGAGGCAGCGCGCCGGATTGGACTGGAACGCCACTAGGCTAGGTGCGCTTCCGGCCGCCCGCATAACGTCGTGGTGTGCTCGAGGCGATGGGCCCGGACCCTGGCGCTTAGGTTTAGACCGGCGTCTTGGCCTCTCTGTTGTGCCTAGGTGGGGCTGCGGCGTGTTGATCTTCCGCGGCGGGCATGACCGAGAAAGTGTGTCCGGCCAAATGGGATCAAGCGTCTTTGGGTAAGATGGTGCACCCTGCAGGAAGTTAATCTATTGAATAGCCGTGATCTTGATAACAGGGCGACTTGGAGTTGTACCTTGAGCTTATGACAACTAGAACCGGATACTTGATAAAACACACCCTTCCAAGTGCGGATACAACCGGTGGTCGCTCTCTCTCGGGGATATGAGGAGGGATCGCGGGTAGGATTATTGCTATGTGATGTTACTTGGAGGACTTGATTGTCCTTTTCTACATTTGCAAGGCGGTGTCGAGCGTAGTCTTCGTTAAGACTAGCTATCCCCTCTTATTCGGCATTCGCAGTTCGGTCCAGCGATATGGCCCTTTACACATATATCCATGCATATGTAGTGTAGCTCCTTGCTTGCAGTACTTTGGATGAGTACTCACGGTTGCCTTGTTCCCCTTTTCCCCTACCTCTACTCGATTCTGCAACAGACTATGGAGCCCAGGGCGAGCGCCATTGTCGATGGCGACTACTACTCGGAGGTGCCTACTACTACGTGCAGCCTGCGGCGACGACCGAGGAGTAGCTTAGGAGGATCGAGGCGGGGAGGCCTGCTCCTCTTCGATCTGTATCCCGGTTTGTGCTAGCCATCTTATGGCAACTTGTCTAACTTATGTACGTACTCAGATATTGTTGCTTCACTGACTCGTCTATGATCGAGCACTTGTATTCGAGCCCTCGAGGCCCCTGGCTTGTATTATGATGCTTGTATGACTTATTTTATTTGTAGAGTTGTGTTGTGATATCTTCCCGTGAGTCCCTGATCTTGATCGTACACATTTGCGTGCATGATTAGTGTATGATTAAATCGGGGGCGTCACAAGTTGGTATCAGAGCCGACTGCCTGTAGGAATCCCCCTTCAACACTCCTTGGCCGAAGTCGAGTCTAGACATTGCAAAAACTTTTACTAACTTGGCTGTGTGCCTTACGGGCCCACGTCGCCATCGGGTGGTACTAGGATCTTTTACTCCTCGACCTTTACTCTGGGACTCTGAACTCTCTTCTACTCGGGTTAAACGATTTTACTAACTAACACTAGGATCCCGTGACAACATTCACCCCAAAGTTGGATATAGCCTTAGTTGTTCTTGGAATTGTATTTGAGCAATTCCCACACTGTCATTTGACTCCTTTGAAACGTCTTTGTTTTTAGATGGAACCCACGAGGCAGGTCGTGCGCCACACGACGGCTATTGGTGCCTCGGGATCACTGCGGTGCTAGCCGAGATGATGACCTATCGGGTTATCATTTGGCACCCTGAGTACACCGTCTATGAGGAGTACCGGGACTATAACCGAGGAGCGATGCAGCGCCATCGTCCACCTCTACTCTCGGAGTACGAGTCCACTACTATCTTGCACACCGCACATGGTGTTGGAGTGACTATCGATATGGCAGTCCACGATGCTGCTTATGCTTTGCTCGACACGTCTTCATCTTTGAGTATCGAGAGTTGGACACCTCCCCTTGAGCACATTGCTATTGCGTCGATGTTGGTGAGGAGGGTTACTACACTGCTGCCTACTCCCTTGTCACCAGAGAGCCCTTCTACCATCGAACTTTGTTACGCATGCGATGGGCTGGATCGAGCTAACCGAGCTCTTCGCCACGAGTTGTACATCACCCGTCGGCACCTTTACCGTGCTCGACGCTGATGCACCCTTTGTCCGATCCGAGAGCTGCCGCGATTCTGCGATCTACCCAGCCAGGGCGGTGATGCCTTAGGGTGTCGGTTGGCGGGCGTGGGAGGCTACTCTCCGCACTTGGCCCTCTTCGCCACACGGGCGTCGGATTCAGCACGAGTATCCGCGGCCCTGTGTCAGCGGCGTGGAGGACTACCGCTGCCGCACTACCGACTTTGGGCTACAACTACCTCCGCGATGCAGCGTGGGACTGATGTAGACTTGCTCGTTAGTGTTTGATGTATTCGCCATGAGCACTGCGTGCCGCCTATGATGTCTTAGTCTATGTCTTGAACTCTATGTATCGAACTCTATGCATGATCCCTTTTGTAAGATATGCCGACTACTATGTAGTTCCTATCGTCTTCGCTTTCATTATGCATGTTTCATCATGAATGATTCTGTCTCTTGCTTAATTTCTCAAATGCTGAACTACCCTGTTATATAATAGCGGGATGGTTAGGCCACCTGGTCGTGGTCGTGGTGGCAACTTCCCACCACCGCTTTGAGTACATGGCTGGTATGATCCAACAGCTTGAGATGAATCGCCATTCATGGAAAACATGATGGCTCAGTTTCCTCGCCCCAATATGAACCGGCACCCAAATGGAACAACTCTGCGAGGATTTCATACGCTGAACCCGGCGTGTACCGCAGCTCAACCCAGCCTTTGGATCTTGATGGTGGCTCCATGACATCACCTATGAGATGGAGTCTGCTGATGTAGCCCTCGACTATGTCACTTTTGCTTCCTTCTTCTGAAGGACCCGCAACTCAATGGTGGGACAGCCACAGCGTACTCTCCCGTTGGAACACTCATCACTGGCGGACTTCCAAGCTGCCTTCCGTGCCGCTTCATCCCACAAGGGGTCATGGACCGAAGAAGCGTGAATTCGCAACCTCACCCAAGGCAACAAGGCTGTTGAAGCTTATCGTGAGTTCTGGACTTGTCTCGCTATCTTTGAAGAGGATATTGCAAGCGGCGACGCAGATGACGGAGAAGTTCCGTGGCGGCTTCAAGTCGACATCAAGCTCGCACTTCTAGTGCACGACTTTGCTGATTTCGCCACCTTGGTGAACAAAGCTATCAATGTCGAAACTGGTCTGCAGGAATACGAGCTCTAACGAGCGAATAACCGTGACACGGGCTCATCTTGGGCCCGTCCTCGCAGAAGCGCAAGATATGGATTCCCAACGGTATGTACCAGCCGAATGCACTGCTCCAAGGCAGAACTATGCTGCACCTCGTGCGCCTACAACTAAGCAGCCAAAGTTTCCAGCTCCACCACCCCAAGCTCCTGTTCCCACCCCAATAATGGCTTGTGCTTGTGTGGACAACCAGGGCACCGTGCTAGAGAATGCAACCGAACCGAATCAGTGGCCCTTCCAATGATCGACCGTGGAAACACCCAGCCCGCAACAACAACGCCAAGCCTTATGGTCGAGTTCAGGCCAACCACGTTGATCTGAGCGAAGCTCAAGACCAACTGCTCTTGTGATGGGTACACTTCTCGTAAATTCAGTACCAAGCATGCGTTCTATTTGATCTGGTGCATCGCATTCATTCATGTCGAAGATTTTGCATGCTTGCGACACTAAATGTGAAGACATGAATGCTTCACTATTAGTACACACCCTGCGGGCCAATGTCGAACCTCCATGATTTGCAACGGCGTCCCGTTGAAATCGAGGACTGGAATTCCTTGTCTCTCCCATCGTCTTTGAAGTCTTGTAGCATTGACCTCATTCGGGAATGAATTGGTTAAAGGCGCATACTGCTTCCATAGTTTGCGCCTCGAAGACCGTCCATCTGCTACACCCTTCAGATGAAATAGTCACTTACCAAGCTCATCTGGTGCAAAATGCCGCGGCAAGGCTCTATGCATTGAATGCATTGAACGCCGCACCGCTCGAGGGTATTGAAAACATTCCTGTCGTTTGCGATTTCCAAGACGTCTTTCCTGAAGAACTTCCAGGGATTCCCCCTGCTAGAGTTGTCGAATTCGTCATCGACTTGAAACCCGGCACCACTCCTATAGCCAAGCGACCCTACAAGATGCCGCCGCATGAACTCCTTGAGCTAAAGGAGGAAATCGACAAATCTCTTCAAAGTGGTTTCATTCGCCCAAGTTGCTCTCCTTGGGGAGCACCTTCTCTCTTTGTTAAGAAGAAGGATGGGACAAACCGATTGGTCCAAGACTACCGTCCTATAAATCAAGCTACCATTCGAATAAATATCCTCTTCCTCGGATCAATGATCTTTATGATCAAGCTGGCTGGTTCGTCGGTGTTCTCGAAACTTCGACTTGAGGTTGGGTTACCACCAGATCCGTGTTCGTGAGGAGGATATCCCCAAGACCGCATTTGTGACTCGTTATGGTTCATACGAGTACACCGTCATGTCTTCGGCAACCAATGCTCCAGCCACCTTCTCTACTTTGATGAACTATATATTCATGGATTACCTCGACAAGTTCGTCGTGGTTTATCTGGATGATATCTGATCTTCTCCAAGAATGAAGAAGAACATGTTGAACATCTTGGTCTTGTCTTTGGAAAAGCTACGAGAGCATCAACTCTATGCCAAGTTCTCCAAATGTGAATTCGGCTTCCCGAAGTAACCTATCTTGGGCATGTCATTTCTAAGGATGGTATTGCCGTCAACCACGAAAGAGTTCGAGGCTATTCTCGATTGGACTCCTCGAAGAGCGTTAAGCAAGTCGAAGTTTTCTCGGTCTCTTGACTATTGCCGTCGATTCGTCGAGAACTTCTCCAAGATTGCCGAGCCTCGACTAACTTTGTTGCATAAGGCGTCAAATTCCAATGGACGAGATAAGTGTCGGGAAAGTTTCCGGGCACTCAAAGACAAGTTGACTTCTGCCGATGCTAGCTCCTCCTGATACTAAGAAGGACTTCGTTATTTACTGCGACGCTTCCCGTCAGGGATTAGGCGGTGTCCTAATGCAAGAGCGCAAAGTGGTTGCTTATGCCTCTCGAAAATTGCGCCCTCACGAAGAGAACTACCCAGTTCACGACCTCGAGCTTCTTCTTTGTCATTCATGCCTTTGAATCGGTGGCGACATTACCTTCTCGTAATCGTTGCGAGATCTTCACCGACCACCAAAGTCTGAAGTATCTGTTTACTCAGCGGACCTGAACCTCCGCCACAGAGATGGATGGAAGCTGCTGCAGACTTTGATTTGGGTATTTCCTATATGCCGAGCAAGGCTAATGTAATGGCTGATGCCTTGAGCCGCAAGTCTCATTGCAACCACCTTGAGTTCACAAAGTTCAGCCCCACTTGTTGAAGAATTCAGAAAGCTGAACCTCCATATTGTTCCTCCGGGTTTTTCGCTCCCCTCCTCGGAGTTCCGCAAGATGAATCTCCGTGTTGTCTCCTGAGGGTTCCCTCTATACCGGCTGTTGAACCCGATCTCGTGGGCACCATAAAGACAATGCAGGATTTGACTTTGAAGTCTACAAGATTAAGCAAGACCTCAAAGAAGGAAATCCCTCATTCTTCACTATTGGCGATGATGGCGCCTTGTACTTCAAAGGCCGCCTAGTGGTGCCGTAAGAAGGAAAACCTGAATATGACTCGAAGGTTATGAAAGAAGCTCGTGATCGCCTCTATGTATCCATCCTGGTAATACAAAGATGTATCAAGACATTAAATCGAGATTCGGTGGTCTAATATGAAGCAAGACATTGCTCGCTATGTTCTTTGAGTGTGACATTTGCCGTCGTATCAAAGCAGAACATCAAAGGCCTCTTTGGAACTCGCAACCTATCTCTATTCCTGAATGGAAATGGGACCATGTTGAAATGGACTTCGTCACTGGATTTCCCAAATCGCAGAAAGGTAATGATGCTATTCTTGTCGTCATTGACCGGCTTTCTAAAGTTGCACATTTTCTGGCGGTCAAAGAAACGATCATTGCTAGTCAGCTTGCAACGCTCTATATGTCGAGAATTGTTTCACTTCACGGTATTCCTTTGGTTATCGATTCGGACCGTGGCAGCTTATTCACTTCAAGATTACGGGCAAGTTTTCAAGAAGCTATGGAACTCATTTATCCTTGATCTTTGCGTTTCATCCATGATCTCAAGGGCAAGTTGAGCGTGTCAACCAAATTCTCGAAGACATGCTTGAGCTTGTGTCGTTCCTTGACAAGAAATGGGAGGAATCTCTCCGTATCTTTGAGTTCTCTTATAATAATAGCTATCAAGCTAGTCGAAGATGGCCCCCTTGAGGTGTTATATGGACGAAAGTGCGAACCCTCCGAACTGGTCAGAAGCGGGGGCGTCCACTCTTCGTCCGGATATTATCCAACATGCGAAGAACAAGTCCGCATTATTCGCGAGAACCTCAAGACTGCTCGATCACGTAAAAGAGTAATTATGACCGTCATCATAAAGACATGGTCTATCAACTTTGGCGAAAAGGCCTATCTTCGCGTTACACCAATGAAGGGTGCTCACGCTTCGGGATCAAGGGCAAGCTAGCTCCTCGCTATATTGGCCCATTCACTATTCGGAAAGGCGTGGAAAAGTGGCATATCAAGCTGGAGCTTCCGTCGAACCTTTCTCGAGTTCACGATGTGTTCCACGTGTCACAACTCCGACGCTGCTTCAAGGACCCAATCCGGCGATGGACCATGAAGTGCTCGAATTGCAACAGAGCTCTCCTATAAAGAGCATCCGGTCCGCATTCTCGACCAAGCTGAACGCCGCACACGTCGGAAGGCGATCAAGTTCCTCAAAGTCGATGGTTGAATCACTCGAAGGCGAAGCCACACAGGAGCGAGGGTCGTCTTCGAGATGAATATCCCGCACTCTTTCCTTCTACCTCCTAAATCTCGGGACGAGATTTCTTGTAGTGGAGGAGATTTGTAACACCCGGGTAATTAAGCTATAGTAATCACCTCGGTTACTGTGACTAAACTCACGTTGGTTCGAACCCAGTTTAAACCAAATTTAAAACTTAGGCAAACAATAAAAGTTTTCAAAATTGAAAACTAAAATGTTCGGGGGTTGTCAAATATTACAAAGTTAATTAAGGTGGGGTGCACACATTTTTGTAAAGTGTTTAGATATTTTAATTAAACCAAAACAGAAAACAGAAAAAGAAAAAAGGAAAATAAAACAAAAAGGGTGGGGGAGAAAACCCCACTGGCCCAACTGGGCCAAGCCCCCACCTGGCCCAGCCGGCAACCCCACAGCCCAGCCCCCTTGGCCCGGCCCAACCGGCCACTCCCTTATCCCCGGTCGGCAGGGAAACCCTAGCCGCACCCCCCATTCGCCCTCCCGATCCCTTCCTCCTCCCCGCCCGATCTAGATCGGGCCGATCCACCGTCGCGCCCAGCCCCGACGACCCCGCCCGCCCGACAGCGTCGCCCCTCTCCCCTGCGCCTCTCGCGGCTCCCCTTCGCCTCGGAGCCGCCCCCGTCGTCCCCGACCCCCACGCCGCCTCACCGGATCCGCCCCGACGCCGGTCGGCCGCCTCCCCGCCCTCCTCCTCACCGGACGACCACGACCGCCCCCGAGCGCTCTTCATAGACCCTGCGCCCCCCCGTGAGCTCCGCCCTCACCTCCTCTCTCCCCTCGTCCCCCTCCCGAAGCGCCGCCGACGCTCCTGGCCCCCGTCGCCGGCTCCGGCCGCCCCTCATGGTCACCGTGGTGCGCCCGGCAGCATGCCACGCCGCCTGCGGCCACCTCCCTGTCCCGCCTCTGCTCGTCCACAGGCCGCCCGCGCCGTTCGTGGCTCGCGTGGCGTGGCCGCCCTTACCCTCGGCAGGCTCGCCTCCGCCTCACTCGTCGCCGTCCCGCCTCCTCTCCCGTCTCCTCGCCGAGGCGCTCCCCCCCTCCGCGCATCCGAACGCCCCCCTCGTCGCCTATCATCCCGGCCAACTCGGCGAGGCCAACACCGCCGTTCGACTCGTGGTGAGTGCTCGACCGAACGGTGCCAACCGCCACGCTAAACGGCCGCCCTAAGCGCATTTCCGTGAGGCCCGAGGCCTCACGGCGTCTGGATCGCCCGGCGTCAAAGCCAGCCCGGCTGTTGGTAGCATGCTGGGGCACCCCAGGTCGTTGCCGTGAGCCCCACGGCCCCATTGATTGGGTTGACCCGGTCAAGCTGGCAGCAGGCAGCCCAGATCACTAACATGGGGCCCCACCCCACCAAGCGTTTTAAAAGTAAAAAGAAAAGGATAATGAAATTTAAATAAATAACAAATAAAAATGAATAAAACTAATTAATTAATTAATTAATTAATTAATTAAGTAATTAGTTGATTTAAGTAATCCTGATTAATTAAACCTAATGACTAATTAACCTAATTAACTACTGTTAATTAAACTTAACTAAGTTAATTAGTTAACAGTGTATGACGAACGGGTCCCACATGTCAGGGTTGACCTAGTCAACCCTGTTGACTGCTGACGTCAGCATGACATCATGCTGACGTCATAATTCCATTTTTCGAATTAATTAATTAAATTCTAGGATTAATAAAATCTTTAAAAATTCATATCTTTTAATCCGTAACTCGGATTAAAATATTTTCAACATGAAAGTTACTCAGAACGACGTGACGAATCTGGATACGCAGTCCGTTCGTCCGCCACACCCCCCTAGCCTATCGAACCTGCAACTTTCCCCCTCCGGCTCCTCTGCCCGAAAACTCGAAACACCGGGAATACTTTCCCGGATGTTTCCCCCCTTAACCAGTACCACCTCATACCACGTTAGGGCACGCCTAGCATCCCTTCTTGGCATGTCATGCATCGATATGCATCTGTTTACTTGGTATTCATTGTTTCTTCCCCCTCTTCTCTCCGGTAGACTACGAGACCGACTTGTTGCTAGCCAGTTCGACCACGGTGTTGACGACCCTCTCTCTTGCCGAGCAACAGGCAAGCCCCCTTGATCACGGATATCGCCTACTCTTCTCTATCTTGCTTGCATTAGAGTAGTGTAGCATGTTCTTGCTTTCAAGATACTCCTATCTTCTTTGCATAGCTTTGTCCTTGTAACTCTTGTTGTTACATTACGCAATCCTAAATGTTTAGCATAGGATGCTAGTACTTTCATCTGTGGCCCTACATTCTTGTCCGTCTGCCGTGCTATACTATCCGGCCGTGATCACTCGGGAGTTGATCACGGGTATATACTATATACCTTATACATGATACATGTGGAGACTAAAGTCGGGTCGGTGATGGAGCACCATGAGTGGATCTTGAGGCGGAGCGACAGGCAGGTTGAGACCGCCTAGAGAGAGGTGGGCCTGGCCTGTTCGGGCGTTCGCGGAGACTTAACACGCTTAACGAGGTCTTGGTATTTGATCTGAGTTGGCTACTGAGCTTATCGCACTAACCATCTACGCGGGAGTAGTTATGGGTATCCCGGCGTCGTGGTATCGGCGAAGCACTTCAGACGTCGGTGACGGCGGCGCGCGCCGGATTGGACTGGAACGCCACTAGGCTAGGTGCGCTTCGGCCGCCCATAACGTCTTGGTGTGTGCTCGAGGCGATGGGCCCGGCACCCGCGCTTAGGTTTAGACCGGCGTCTTGGCCTCTCTGTTGTGCCTAGGTGGGGCTGCGACGTGTTGATCTTTCCGCAGCCGGGCATGACCCAGAAAGTGTGTCCGGCCAAATGGGATCAAGCGTCTTTGGGTAAGATGGTGCACCCTACAGGAAGTTAATCTATTGAATAGCCGTGATCTTGATGTAACAGGACGACTTGGAGTTGTACCTTGAGCTTATGACAACTAGAACCGGATACTTGATAAAACTGAAGGAAATATGCCCTAGAGGCAATAATAATGTTATTATTTATTTCCTTATATCATGATAAATGTTTATTATTCATGCTAGAATTGTATTAACCGGAAACATAATACATGTGTGAATACATAAACCTACAGAGTGTCACTAGTATGCCTCTACTTGACTAGCTCGTTAATCAAAGATGGTTATGTTTCCTAACCATGAACAAGAAGTTGTTATTTGATTAACGGGATCACATCATTGGTTGAATGATCTGATTGACATGACCCATTCCATTAGCATAGCTTTTGATCGTATAGTTTGTTGCTAGTGCTTTTCTTCATGACTTATACATGTTCCTATGACTATGAGATTATGCAACTCCCATTTGCCCGAGGAACACTTTGGGTGCTACCAAGCGTCACTGGCGTAATCGGGTGATTATAAAGGTACATTACAGGTGTCTCCGAAGGTACATGTTGGGTTGGCATATTTGAGATTAGGATTTGTCACTCCGATTGTCGGAGAGGTATCTCTGGGCCCTCTCGGTAATGCACATCACATAAGCCTTGCAAGCATTGCAACTAAATGTGTTAGTTGTGAGATGATGTATTACGGAGCGAGAAAAGAGACTTGCCGAACGAGATTGAACTAGGTATTGGATACCGACGATCGAATCTCGGGCAAGTAACATACCGATGACAAAGGGAACAACGTATGTTGTTATGCGGTCTGACCGATAAAGATCTTCAGTAGAATATGTAGGAACCAATATGGGCATCCAGGTTCCGCTATTGGTTATTGACCGAGAATAGTTCTAGGTCATGTCTACATAGTTCTCGAACCCGTAGGGTCCATGCACGCTTAAGGTTTCGATGAAAGTTATATTATGAGTTTATGAGTTTTGATGTACCGAAGGAGTTCGAGTCCCGGATGAGATCGGGGACATGACGAGGAGTCTCGAAATGGTCGAGACGTAAAGATCGATATATTGGACGACTATATTCGGAGTTCGGAAAGGTTCGAATGATTCGGTATTTTTGAGTACGGGGAGTTACGGGATTACGGGAGAAGTAATGGGCCTTGATGGGCTTTAGTGGGAAGAGGAAAAAAGGCTGCTGCGCCCCCTCCCTCTAGTCCGAATTGGACTAGGGAAAGGGGCGGACACCTCTCCTTCTCCTCCTATTCCTTCTCCTTCCTCCTTTTGGTGGACTCCTACTAGGACTTGGAGTCCTAGTAGGAATCCATATCCTGGCCGCACCTTTGCCTTGGCGGCCTCCTCCTCCTCCATCCTTTATATCTGAGGCAGGGGCACCCCATAGACACACAAGTTGATCTTCGTGATCGTTCCTTAGCCGTGTGCGGTGCCCCCCTCCACCATATTCCACCTCGGTCATATTGTAGCGGTGCTTAGGCGAAGCCCTGCGACGGTAGAACATCAAGATCGTCAGCACGCCGTCGTGCTGACGGAACTCATCCCCGACACTTTGCTGGATCGGAGTCCGGGGATCGTCATCGAGCTGAACGTGTGCAGAACTCGGAGGTGCCGTACGTTCGGTACTTGGATCGGTTGGATCGGGAAGAAGTACGACTACTTCCTCTACGTTGCGTCAACGCTTCCGTTCTGGTCTACGAGTGCGTGAGACAACACTCTCATCTCGTTGCTATGCATCACCATGGTCTTGCGTGATCGTAGGAAAATTTTTGAAATTACTACGTTCCCCAACAGTGGTATCCGAGCCTGGTTTTATGCATTGATGTCATATGCACGAGTAGAACACAAGTGAGTTGTGGGCGATACAAGTCATACTACCTACCAGCATGTCATACTTTGGTTCAGCGGTATTGTGAGATGAAGCGGCCCGGACCGACATTACGCGTACGCTTACGCGAGACTGGTTTCACCGCTGTGAGCACTCGTTGCTTAAAGGTGGTGGCGGGTGTCTGTCTCTCTCACTTTAGTTGAACGAGTGTGGCTCGCCCGGTCCTTGAGAAGGTTAAACGGAGTCTATTTGACGAAATATCGTTGTGGTTTTGATGCGTAGGTAAGAACGGTTCTTGCTCAGCCCGTAGCAGCCACGTAAAACTTGCAACAACAAAGTAGAGGACGTCTAACTTGTTTTTGCAGGGCATGTTGTGATGTGATATGGTCAAGACGTGATGCTATATTTTATTGTATGAGATGATCATGTTTTGTAACCAAGTTATCGGCAATGGCGGAGCCATATGGTTGTCGCTTTATTGTATGAAATGCAAGCGCCATGTAATTGCTTTACTTTATCACTAAGGAGTAGCGATAGTCGTAGAAGCAATAGTTGGCGAGACGACAACGATGCTACGATGGAGATCAAGGTGTCGCGCGGTGGCGATGGTGATCATGGCGGTGCTTCGGTGATGGAGATCACAAGCACAAGATGATGATGACCATATCATATCACTTATATTGATTGCATGTGATGTTTATCCTTTATGCATCTTATCTTGCTTTGATTGACGGTAGCATTATAAGATGATCTCTCACCAAAATTATCAAGAAGTGTTCTCCACGAGTATGCACCGTTGCGAAAGTTCTTCGTCTTTGAGACACCACGTGATGATCGGGTGTGATAGGCTCTACGTTCAAATACAACGGGTGCAAAACAGTTGCGCACGCGGAATACTCGAGTTAAACTTGACGAGCCTTGCATATAAAGATATGGCCTCGGAACACGGAGACCGAAAGGTCGGCGTGAATCATATAGTAGATATGATCAACATAGTGATGTTCACCATTGAAACTACTCCATCTCACGTGATGATCGGACATGGTTTAGTTGATTTGGATCACGTAATCACTTAGATGACTAGAGAGATGTCTATCTAAGTGGGAGTTCTTAAGTAATATGATTAATTGAACTTTAATTTATCATGAACTTAGTCTGGTAGTATTTTGCAAATTATGTTGTAGATCAATAGCTCGCGTTGTTGCTTCCCTATGTTTTTATATGTGTGTTCCTAGAAAATTGTATTGAAAAATGTTAGTAGCAATGATGCGGATTGGATCCGTGATCCGAGGTTTATCCTCATTGCTGCTTTGAAGAATTATGTCCTTAATGCACGCTAGGTGACAGACCTATTGCAGGAGCAGATGCAGGCGTTATGAGCGTTTGGCTAGCTCAATATGAGCGATCTGAGGCGTTATGAGCGTTTGGCTAGCTCAATATGATGACTACTTGATAGTTTAGTGCACCATGCTTAGCGGCTTAGAATCGGGACTTCAAAGGCGTTTTGAGCGTCATGGACCATATGAGATGTTCCAGAATTGAAGTTAATATTTTAGCAAATACCGAGTTGAGAGATATGAAGTCTCCAACAAGTTCTATAGCTAAAAGATGGAGAGAATCGCTCAACTAGTGAGCATGTGCTCAGATTGTGCGAGTACTTCAATCACTTGAATCAAGTGGGAGTTAATCTTCCGGATAAGATAGTGATTGACAGAATTCTCTAGTCACCATCACTAAGTTAGTAGAACTTCGTGATGAACTATAATATGCAAGGGATGACGAAAACAATTCCCAAGCTCTTCGCGATGCTAAAATCGCGAAGGTAGAAATCAAGAAAAACATCAAGTGTTGATGGTTGACAAGACCACTAGTCTCAAGGAAAAGGGCAAAGGGAAGAAGGGAACTTCAAGAAGAGCGGCAAGCAAGTTGCTGCTCGAGTGAAGAAGCCCAAGTCTGGATCTAAGCACGAGACTAAGTGCTTTTGCTACAATGGAACTGGTCACCGAAGCGGAACTACCCCAAGTATTTGGCGGATAAGAAGGATGGCAAAGTGAACAAAGGTATATTTGATATACAAATTATTGATGTGTATTTTACTAGTGTTTATAGTAACCCTCGGTATTTGATACTTGGTTCGGTTGCTAAGAGTAGTAACTCAAACAGGAGTTGCAGAATAAGCAGAGACTAGTTGAAGGGAAGTGACGATGAGTGTTGGAAGTAGTTCCAAGATTGATATGATCATCATCGCACACTCCCTATACTTTCGGGATTAGTGTGGAACCTAAATAAGTGTTATTTGGTGTTGAGCATAAATATGATTTGATCATGTTTATTGCAATACCGTTATTCATTTAAGTAAGAGAATAAATTGTTGTTTGCATTTACATGAATAAAACCTTATATGGTTACACACCCAATGAAAATGGTTCATTGGATCTCGATCATAGTGATACACATATTCATAATATTGAAACCAAAAGATGCAAAGTTAATAATGATAGTGCAACTTATTTGTGGCTTTGCCGTTTAGGTCATATTGGTGTAAAGCGCATGAAGAAAACTCCATCTTGATGGACTTTTGGAATCACTTGATTATGAATCATTTGATGCTTGCGAACCGTGCCTTTTGGGCAAGATGACTAAAACTCCGTTCTCCGAACAATGGAACAAGCTCTTGACTTATTGGGAATAATACATACCGATGTATGCGATCCAATGAGTGTTGATGCTCGTGGCAAGTATCGTTATTTTCGACCTTCACAAGATGATTTGAGAAGATATGGGTATATCTACTTGATGAAACATAAGTCTGAAATAGTTGAAAGGTTCAAAGAATTTCAGAGTGAAGTGGAAAATCATCGTAACAAGAAAATAAAGTTTCTGCGATCTGATCGTGGAGCGAATATTTGAGTTCTGAGTTTGGTCTTCAATGAAAACAATGTGGAATAGTTTCACAGCTCACGCCACGGAACACCACAACGTTATGGTGTGTCCGAGCGTCGTAACCGTACTTTATTTTGATATGGTGCGATCTATGATGTATCTTACCGATTTACCACTATCGTTTTGGGGTTATGCATTAGAGACAGCTGCATTCACGTTTAATAGGGCAACCATCTAAATCCGTTGAGATGACACCGTATGAACTATGGTTTAGCAGTAAACCTAAGCTGTCGTTTCTTAAAGTTTGGAGTTGTGATGCTTATGTGAAAAAGTTTTCACCGATAAGCTCGAACCCAAATCGAATGCGTCTTCATAGAATACCCAAAGGCAACTATTGGGTACACCTTCTATCACAGATCCGAAGGCAAGTTTTTCGTTGCTAAGATGGATCCTTTCTAGAGAAGAAGTTTCTCTCGAAAGAAGTGAGTGGGAGGAAAGTAGAACTTGATGAGGTAATTGTACCTTCTCCCTTATTGGAAAGTAGTTCATCACAGAAATCAGTTCCAGTGATTCCTACACCAATTAGTGAGGAAGTTAATGATGATGATCATGAAACTTCAGATCAAGTTGCTACCAAACCTCGTAGGTCTTCGAGTAAGATCCGCACTGAGTGGTGCGGTAATCCTATTCTAAAAGTCATGTTACTAGACCATGATGAACCTACGAACTATGAGGAAGCGATGATGAGCCCAGATTCAGCGAAATGGTTTGAGACCATGAAATCTGAGATGGGATCCATGTATGAGAACAAAGTATGGACTTTGGTTGACTTGCCGATGATCGGCAAGCCATTGAGAATAAATGGATCTTCAAGAGGAAGGCGGACAGCGATAGTAGTGTTACTATCTACAAAGCTCGACTTGTGCAAAAAGGTTTTGACAAGTTCAAGGTGTTGACTACAATGAGATTTTCTCAATTGTAGCGATGCTTAAATCTGTCGAATCATGTTAGCAATTGCCACATTTTATGAAATCTGGCAAATGGATGTCAAAACTACATTCTTTAATGGATTTATTAAAGAAGAGTTGTATATGATGCAACCGAAGGTTTTGTCAATCCTAAAGGAGCTAACAAAATGTGCAAGCTCAATGATCCATCTATGGACTGGTGCAAGCATCTCGGAGTTGGAATAAGCGCTTTGATAGTGTGATCAAAGCATATGGTTTTATCTGAGACTTTTGGAGAAGCCTGTATTTACAAGAAAGTGAGTGGGAGCACTACAGCATTTACGATAAGTATATGTGAATGACATATTGTTGATCGGAAATAATGTAGAATTATTCGCAAAGCATAAAGGAGTATTTGAAAGGAGTTTTTCAAAGAAAGACCTCGGTGAAGCTGCTTACATATTGAGCATCAAGATCTATAGAGATAGATCAAGGCGCTTGATAAGTTTTTCAATGAATACATACCTTGACAAGATTTTGAAGTAGTTCAAAATGGAGCAGTCAAAGAAAGAGTTCTTGCTGTGTTACAAGGTGTGAGATTGAGTAAGACTCAAAACCCGACCACGGCAGAAGATAGAAAGAGAATGAAAGTCATTCCCTATGCATCAGCCATAGGTTCTATAAAGTATGTCATCTCTGTGTACGGATCATTGCATACCCTACCACTAAGATTGGCAAGGAGTGCAATAGAGATCTAGGAGTAGATCAATGGACAGCGGTCAAAATTATCCTTAGTAGAATAAGGATATGTTTCTCGATTATGGAAGTGAAAAAGGTTCATCGTAAAGGTTACGTCGATGCAAGTTTTAACACTAATCTAGATGACTCGAGTCTCAATCTAGATACATATTGAAAGTGGGAGCAATTAGCTAGAGTAGCTCCGTGCGAGCATTGTAGACATAGAAATTTGCAAAATACTTACGGCTCTGAATGTGAGCAGACCCGTTGACTAAAATTATCTCACAAGCAAAACATGATCACACCTTAGTACTCTTTGGGTGTTAATCACATAGCGATGTGAACTAGATTCTGACTCTAGTAAACCCTTTGGGTGTTGGTCACATGTCGATGTGAACTATGGGTGTTAACCACATAGAGATGTGAACTATTGATGTTAAATCACATGGCGATGTGAACTAGATTATTGACTCTAGTGCAAGTGGGAGGCTGAAGGAAATATGCCCTAGAGGCAATAATAATGTTATTATTTATTTCCTTATATCATGATAAATGTTTATTATTCATGCTAGAATTGTATTAACCGGAAACATAATACATGTGTGAATACATAAACCTACTGAGTGTCACTAGTATGCCTCTACTTGACTAGCTCGTTAATCAAAGATGGTTATGTTTCCTAACCATGAACAAGAAGTTGTTATTTGATTAACGGGATCACATCATTGGTTGAATGATCTGATTGACATGACCCATTCCATTAGCATAGCACCTGATCGTATAGTTTGTTGCTAGTGCTTTTCTTCATGACTTATACATGTTCCTATGACTATGAGATTATGCAACTCCCATTTGCCGAGGAACACTTTGGGTGCTACCAAGCGTCTGGCGTAATCTGGGTGATTATAAAGGTACATTACAGGTGTCTCAGAAGGTACATGTTGGGTTGGCATATTTGAGATTAGGATTTGTCACTCCGATTGTCGGAGAGGTATCTCTGGCCCTCTCGGTAATGCACATCACATAAGCCTTGCAAGCATTGCAACTAAATGTGTTAGTTGTGAGATGATGTATTACGGAACGAGAAAAGAGACTTGCGATGCGAGATTGAACTAGGTATTGGATACCGACGATCGAATCTCGGGCAAGTAACATACCGATGACAAAGGGAACAACGTATGTTGTTATGCGGTCTCGACCGATAAAGATCTTCGTAGAATATGTAGGAACCAATATGGGCATCCAGGTTCCGCTATTGGTTATTGACCGAGAATAGTTCTAGGTCATGTCTACATAGTTCTCGAACCCGTAGGGTCCGCACGCTTAAGGTTTCGATGGCGGTTATATTATGAGTTTATGAGTTTTGATGTACCGAAGGAGTTGAGTCCCGGATGAGATCGGGGACATGACGAGGAGTCTCGAAATGGTCGAGGCGTAAAGATCGATATATTGGACGACTATATTCGGAGTTCGGAAAGGTTCGAATGATTCGGTATTTTCGAGTACCGGGAGTTACGGGATTACGGGAGAAGTAATGGGCCTTGATGGGCTTTAGTGGGAAGAGGAAAAAAAGGCTGCTGCCCCCTCCCTCTAGTCCGAATTGGACTAGGAAAAGGGGCGGACACCTCTCCTTCTCCTCCTATTCCTTCTCCTTCCTCCCCTTTTGGTGGACTCCTACTAGGACTTGGAGTCCTAGTAGGAATCCATATCCTGGCCGCACCTTTGCCTTGGCGGCCTCCTCCTCCTCCATCCTTTATATACAGGGCAGGGGCACCCCATAGACACACAAGTTGATCTTCGTGATCGTTCCTTAGCCGTGTCGGTGCCCCCTCCACCATATTCCACCTCGGTCATATTGTAGCGGTGCTTAGGCGAAGCCCTGCGGACGGTAGAACATCAAGATCGTCAACACGCCGTCGTCGCCGACGGAACTCATCCCCGACACTTTGCTGGATCGGAGTCCGGGATCGTCATCGAGCTGAGCGTGTGCAGAACTTCGGAGGTGCCGACGTTCGGTACTTGGATCGGTTGGATCGGGAAGAAATGCGACTACTTCCTCTACGTTGCGTCAACGCTTCCGTTGCTGGTCTCTGAGTGCGTAGACAACACTCTCATCTCGTTGCTATGCATCACCATGGTCTTGCGTGATCGTAGGAAAATTTTTGAAATTACTCGTTCCCCAACAAAACACACCCTTCAAGTGCGGATACAACGGTGGTCGCTCTTTCTCGGGGATATGAGGAGGGATGGCGGGTAGGATATTGCTATGTGATGTTACTTGGAGGACTTTGATTGTCCTTTTCTACTGTTGCAAGGCAGGTGTCCGAAGCGTAGTCTTCGTTAAGACTAGCTATCCCCTCTTATTACGGCATTACGTGAGTTCAGTCCATCGATATGGCCCTTTACACATATATCCATGCATATGTAGTGTAGCTCCTTGCTTGCAGTACTTTGGATGAGTACTCACGGTTGCCTTGTTCCCCTTTTCCCCTACCTCTACTCGATTGCTGCAACGGACTATGGAGCCCAGGGGCAGACGCCATCTTGTCGATGGCGACTACTACTCCGGAGGTGCCTACTACTACGTGCAGCCCGGCGGCGACGACCGAGAGTAGCTTAGGAGGATCCCGAGCGGAGGCTGCTCCTCTTCGATCTCAGTATCGATTTGTGCTAGCCATCTTATGGCAACTTGTCTAACTTATATACGTACTCAGATATTGTTGCTTCCGTGACTTCGTCTATGATCGAGCACTTGTATTCGAGCCCTCGAGGCCCCTATCTTGTATTATGATGCTTGTATGACTTATTTTATTTGTAGAGTTGTGTTGTGATATCTTCCCGTGAGTCCTTGATCTTGATCGTACACATTTGCGTGCATGATTAGTGTACGATTAAATCGGGGGCGTCACAATTGGTTGGGCGCACACCCCTTCATGCTGCAGATCATGGGTTCAAATCACATCAGCCTCCAGTTTTGCATATAATTTGCTCGCTGGCAGATGGACCTTACACGTGTCAGGGAACTTTTCGTTAGAAAAAATAATTCCGAGGGGTTTTTCACGAAATAACTGGCCACACGTCGTACCTCTACCGTTCAGTGGATGACAGCGGGCCCCACGCCACATGGCATGCCTAGTCAGCACTGTTTTCGTATACAAATGTGTTTTGCACCGTATATGTATGCCAAAGCCAAGTTATAGCACCAGTTCAATGTATGCCACAAGTTTTGGCACTGAAGTGATTTTTCATGCCAAACATCAGTTCAAACGAAACTAACCAACCTCCCAGGCACAAGTGCCAGGTGAGGTAAACCACGGAAACCAGCTTAAAGTCTGAGCCTAAAACGGACTTCTATTAAAGAGGGAGTGGATCCCCCAAATCATTCTTCTATTGAAGAGGGAGTGGATCTCAACCCAAAAGTACATTTCAGCAGGCTCCACACGAGAGAAGCAATAGAATAGGTAAACATCAAATGATTAACTGTTTCATCTTTGCCACAAAACACAAAGATTTTACTCCCTTTCCATCCACTCTTAAGGAGAATCCCTAGTTAGGTTAATTTTCTATTAACCAGCCAAAATAATACCTTAATTTTAGCAGGAACTTTTACTTTCCGCATAAATTTCTGTGGAAAGTAGCATTCTACTGAAGGAAATATGCCCTAGAGGCAATAATAAAGTTATTATTTATTTCCTTATACCATGATAAATGTTTATTATTCATGCTAGAATTGTATTAACCGGAAACATGATACATGTGTGAATACATAGACAAACAGAGTGTCACTAGTATGCCTCTACTTGACTAGCTCGTTAATCAAAGATGGTCATGTTTCCTAACCATGGACAAAAGAGTTGTCATTTGATTAACGGGATCACATCATTAGGAGAATGATGTGATTGACTTGACCCATTCCGTTAGCTTAGCATTTGATCGTTTAGTATGTTGCTATTGCTTTCTTCATGACTTGTACATGTTCCTGTAACTATGAGATTATGCAACTGCCGTTTACTGGAGGAACACTTTGGGTGCTACCAAACATCACAACGTAACTGGGTGATTATAAAGGAGTACTACAGGTGTCTCCAAAGGTACATGTTGGGTTGGCGTATTTCGAGATTAGGTTTTGTCACTCCGATTGTCGGAGAGGTATCTCTGGGCCCTCTCGGTAATGCACATCACTATAAGCCTTGCAAGCAATGTAGCTAATGAGTTAGTTATGGAATGATGCATTACGTAGCGAGTAAAGAGACTTGCGATGCGAGATTGAACTAGATATTGGATACCGACGCGATCAAATCTCGGGCAAGTAACATATCGATGACAAAGGGAACAACGTATGTTGTTATGCGGTTTGACCGATAAAGATCTTCGTAGAATATGTAGGAGCCAATATGAGCATCCAGGTTCCGCTATTGGTTATTGACCAAGAATAGTTCTAGGCCATGTCTACATAGTTCTCGAACCCGTAGGGTCCATGCACGCAAGGTTTCGATGGCGGTTATATTATGAGTTTATGAGTTTTGATGTACCGAAGGAGTTGAGTCCCAGATGAGATCGGGGACATGACGAGGAGTCTCGAAATGGTCGAGGCGTAAAGATCGATATATTGGACGACTATATTCGGAGTTCGGAAAGGTTCAGTGATTGGGTATTTTGGAGTACCGGAGAGTTACGGGAATTCGCCGGGAGTATATGGGCCTTATTGGGCCATACGGGAATAGAGGAGAGAGGCCAAAGGAAGGAGGCCTCGCCCCCTCTAGTCCGAATTGGACAAGGGCGCAGCCCCTTTCCTTATTCCTCTTCCCTCTTTCCCTTCTCCTACTCCAACAAGGAGGTGGAATCCTACTAGGACTAGGGAGTCCTAGTAGGACTCCACACTTGGCGCCCCTCCTAGGGCGGCCTCCTCCCCTTGCTCCTTTATATACGGGGTAGGGGCACCCCATGACACACAAGTTGATCTACGGATCGTTCCTTAGCCGTGTCGGTGCCCCCTCCACCATATTCCACCTCGGTCATATCGTTGCGGAGTTTAGGCGAAGCCTGCGCTGGTAGAGCATCATCATCCTCCCACGCCGTCGTCTTGACAGAACTCATCCCGACACTTTCTTTGGATCGGAGTCCGGGATCGTCATCGAGCTGAGCGTGTGCTGAACTCGGAGGTGCCGTGACGTTCGGTACTTGGATCGGTCGGATCGTGAAGGCGTCGACTACATCAACAGCGTTGTCATAGCGCTTCCGTTCGGTCTCGAGGGTGCGTGGACAATACTCTCCCTCTCGTTGCTATGCCATCACCATGATCTTGCGTGTGCCTAGGAAATTTTGGAAATTACTCGTTCCCCAACAGTGGCATCCGAGCCAGGTTTTATGCGTAGATGTCATATGCACGAGTAGAACACAAGTGAGTTGTGGGCGATACAAGTCATCTTGCTTACCGGCATGTCATACTTTGGTTCAGCGGTATTGTGAGATGAAGCGGCCCAGACCGACATTACGCGTACGCTTACGCGAGACTGGTTTCACCGTTGCGAGCACTCGTGCTTAAAGGTGACTGGCGGGTGTCTGTCTCTCTCACTTTAGTTGAACCGAGTGTAGCTCGCCCGGTCCTTGCGAAGGTTAAAACAGCACCAACTTGACAAACTATCGTTGTGGTTTTGATGCGTAGGTAAAACGGTTCTTGCTCAGCCCGTAGCAGCCACGTAAAATTTGCAACAACAAAGTAGAGGGCGTCTAACTTGTTTTTGCAGGGCATGTTGTGATGTGATATGGTCAAGGCGTGATGCTATATTTTATTGTATGAGATGATCATGTTTTGTAACGAAGTTATCGGCAAGCTGGGAGGAGCTATATGGTTGTCGCTTTATTGTATGAAATGCAAGCATACCTGTAATGCTTTACTTTATCACTAAGTGGTAGCGATAGTCGTAGAAGCATAAGATTGGCGAGGCGACAACGATGCTACGATGGAGATCAAGGTGTCGTGCGGTGGCGATGGTGATCACGGCGGTGCTTGAGATGGAGATCACAAGCACAAGATGATGATGGCCATATCATATCACTTATATTGATTGCATGTGATGTTTATCCTTTATGCATCTTATCTTGCTTTGATTGGCGGTAGCATTATAAGATGATCTCTCACTAAATATCAAGAAGTGTTCTCCCGAGTATGCACCGTTGCGAAAGTTCTTCGTCTTTGAGACACCACGTGATGATCGGGTGTGATAGGCTCTACGTTCAAATACAGCGGGTGCAAAACAGTTGCACACGGAATACTCGAGGTTAAACTTGGCGAGCCTAGCATATACAGATATGGCCTCGGAACACGAAGACCGAAGGTCGAGCGTGAATCATATAGTAGATATGATCAACATAGTGATGTTCACCATTGAAACTACTCCATCTCACGTGATGATCGGACATGGTTTAGTTGATTTGGATCACGTAATCACTTAGAAGACTAGAGAGATGTCTATCTAAGTGGGAGTTCTTAAGTAATATGATTAATTGAACTTTAATTTATCATGAACTTAGTCCTGGTAGTATTTTGCAAATTATGTTGTAGATCAATAGCTCGCGTTATTGCTTCCCTATGTTTTTGCTTCCCTATGTTTTTATATGTGTTCCTAGAGAAAATTGTATTGAAAAATGTTAGTAGCAATGATGCGGATTGGATCCCTGATCTGAGGTTTATCCTCATTGCTGCACAGAAGAATTATGTCCCTAATGCACCGCTAGGTGACAGACCTATTGCAGGAGAAAATGCGAGGCGTTATGAGCGTTTGGCTAGCTCAATATGATGACTACTTGATAGTTTAGTGCACCATACTTAGCGGCTTAGAATCGGGACTTCAAAGGCGTTTTGAGCGTCATGGACCATATGAGATGTTCCAGGAGTTGAAGTTAATATTTCAAGCAAATACCGAGTTGAGAGATATGAAGTCTCCAACAAGTTCTATAGCTAAAAGATGGAGGAGAATCGCTCAACTAGTGAGCATGTGCTCAGATTATGCAGGTACTTCAATCGCTTGAATCAAGTGGGAGTTAATCTTCGAGATAAGATAGTGATTATAGAATTCTCTAGTCACCATCACTAAGTTACTAGAACTTCGTGATGAACTATAGTATGCAAGGATGGCGAAAACGATTCCCGAGCTCTTCGTGATGTTGAAATCGACGAAGGTAGAAATCAAGAAAGAGCATCAAGTGTTGATGATTGACAAGACCACTAGTTTCAAGAAAGGGCAAAGGGAAAAGAATGGGAAACTTCAAGTAGAATGGTAAACAAGTTGTCACTCCGTGAAGAAGACCAAAGCTGGACCAAAGCACGAAACCGAGTGCTTACCTTTGCAAAGGAAATGGTCTTTGGAAGTGGAACTGCCTGAATATTTGGTGGATAAGAAGGATGGCAAAGTGAACAAGGGTATATTTGATATACAGGTTATTGATGTATGTATGCCTTACTAGTGTTTATAGTAGCCCTGAGTATTTGATACTTGTTAGGTTGCTAATATTAGTAACTCGAAACAGGAGTTCTGAATAAGCAGAGACTAGTTGAGGTGAAGTGACAATGAGTGTTGGAAGTAGTTCCAAGATTGATATGATCATCATCGCACACTCCCTATACTTTCGGGATTAGTGTTAAACCTAAATAAATGTTATTTGGCCTTTGCGCTGAGCATGAATATGATTTGATCATGTTTATTGCGATACGGTTATTCATTTAAAGTTAGAGAATAAACTGTTATTCTGTATACATGAATAAGACCTTCGATGGTCATACACCCAATGAACATAGTTTGTTGGATCTCGATCGTAGTGACACAATTCATAATATTGATGCCAAAAGATGAAAAGTTAATAATGATAGTGCAACTTATTTGTGGCACTGCCGTTTGGGTCATATCGGTGTAAAGCGCATGAAGAAACTCCATAAAGATGGATTTTTGGAATCACTTGATTATGAATCATTTGATGCTTGCGAACCGTGCCTTTTGGGCAAGATGACTAAAACTCTGTTCCCGGAACAATGGAGCGAAGCTCTTGACTTATTGGAAATAATACATACCGATGTATGCGATCCAATGAGTGTTAAGGCTCGCGGCGTGTATCGTTATTTTCTGACCTTCACAGATGATTTGAGCAGATATGGGTATATCTACTTGATGAGAAATAAGTCTGAAACATTTGAAAAGTTCAAAGAATTTCAGAGTGAAGTGGAAAATCATCGTAACAAGAAAAATAAAGTTTCCACGATCTGATTGTGGAGATGAATTTTTGAATTACGAGTTTGGTCTTCATTTGAAACAATGTGAAATAGTTTCGCAACTCACGCCACCTGGAACACCACAATGTAATGGTGTGTCCGAACATCGTAATCGCACTTTACTAGATATGGTGCGATCTACGATGTCTCTTATCGGTTTACCACTATCGTTTTGGGGTTATGCATTAGAGACAGCTGCATTCACGTTTAAATAGGGCACCGTCTAAATCCGTTGAGACGACACCGTATGAACTATGGTTTAGCAATAAACCTAAGCTGTCGTTTCTTAAAGTTTGGGGTTGCAATGCTTATGTGAAAAAGTTTCAACCTGATAAGCTCGAACCCAAATCGGAGAAGTGCATCTTCATAGAATACCTAAAGGTAACTATTGGGTATGCCTTCTATCACAGATCCGAAGGCAAGTTATTCGTTGCTAAGATGGATCCTTTCTAGAGAAGAAGTTTCTCTCGAAAGAAGTGAGTGGGAGGAAAGTAGAACTTGATGAGGTAATTGTACCTTCTCCCTTATTGGAAAGTAGTTCATCACAGAAATCAGTTCCAGTGATTCCGACACCAATTAGTGAGGAAGTTAATGATGATGATCATGAAACTTCAGATCAAGTTGCTACCAAACCTCGTAGGTCTTCCAGAGTAAGATCCGCACCAGAGTGGTACGGTAATCATGTTCTGGAAGTCATGTTACTAGACCATGATGAACTTACGAACTATGAGGAAGCGATGATGAGCCCAGATTCCGCGAAATGGCTTGATGCCATGAAATCTGAGATGGGATCCATGTATGAGAACAAAGTGTGGACTTTGATGGAGTTGCCCAATGATCGGCAAGCCATATTATATAAATGGATCTTCAAGAGGAAGATAGATGCTGATAGTAGTGTTACTATCTACAAAGCTCTACTTGTCACAAAAAGGTTTTCGACAAGTTCAAGGTGTTGACTACAATGAGATTTTCTCAACTGTAGCGATGCTTAAGTCTGTCCGAATCATGTTAGCAATTGGCACATTTTATAAAATCTGGCAAATGAATGTCAAAACTGCATTCCTTAATGGTTTTTCTTAAAGAAGAATTGTATATGATGCAACCAGAAGGTTTTGTCAATCCTCAAGATGCTAACAAAATGTGTAAGCTCCAGCGATCCATCTAAGGACTGGTGCAAGCATCTCAGAGTTGGAATATATGCTTTGATAAGTTGATCAAAGCATATAGTTTTATACAGACTTGCGGTGAAGCCTGTATTTACAATAAGGTGAGTGGGAGCACTACCGCCTTTCTGATAAATATATGTGAGTAACATATTGTTGATTAGTAATGATGTAGAATTTTTCTGGAAAGCATAAAGGAGTATTTGAAAGGAGTTCTTTAAAAGAAAGATCTCGGTAAAGCTACTTACATATTGAGCATCAAGATCTATTGAGATAGATCAAGGCGCTTGATAAGTTTTTCAATAAGTACATACCTTGTCAAGATTTTGAAGTAGTTCAAAATAGAGCAGATCAAAGAAAAGTTCTTGCTGTGTTGCAAAGGTATGAAATTGAGTAAGACTCAAATCCCGACCACTGACGAGAAAATAGAAAAGAGAATGAAAGTCATTCCCTATGCCTCGATCATAGGTTCTATAAAGTATGCTATGCTATGTACCGGACCTATTGTATACCTTGCTCTGAATTTGGCAAGGGAGTACAATAGTGATCTAGGAGTAGATCACTCGACATTGGTCAAGAATATCATTAGTGAGGACTAAGGAGATGTCAGGACCCCGATTCCAAGTCACATCGATCTAGCCGGTAATACCTCATATCACTTTGCGGCCTCACGCACGGTATTCCCACGGGTGTCTCCTTACCATGGCCCGGGACCGTTTGCGTCTTTTGGCTCACGTATATGATAGTGTCGCTAGCATCCATATGACAGAGAACCGGGCCGACATGGCTAGTCGTGAACCCAAGCGGCGCTAACCCATGGGGACAGGCATACATGAATCAACCGAGCATGTCGGTCATCAACGTATGAATCCGGGCTGTAGCTTTGGGCTAACAGGACTCCGGTAACCCGGGCTGTAGCAGGCTAAGCAGGACTCGGATGTCACCGCGTGACATTTCCCGAAGAGACGGAACACGAGCGAAGTGAAACACATGCCGGCCAGATCAAGTGTCGAGCGGTAGTCTTTGGGCTAGCAGGACTCCGGTGAACCGGGCTGTAGCGGACTACTATCGCTCAGGAAGCACTAGACTACATTTCCCCATATGAGAGGCTGCCAAGGATACACAACTAGTTTGTCGGATCCACACATACCAAGCATTTCAAGCGTACACACAATATGCTCGATATGTGTAAATACAACAAGGCATCACAACATAACTCTCGACTCAAGTATTTATTCATTAGGCTCCGAGGGCGAGATATTACAAACATGGGTCTCATGACCCAACATACGAAACATACAAGCAACAAGCACAAGCGGAAGCTTAACATGTACGAGTCTGAGACATCTACAAATGAAAAAGGCTGAGAAGCCCGACTATCTACCAAATCCTGCTGAGGGCACAAGATCGTAGCTGAGGTAACAAGCTAAACGTCGAAGTCCACGGGGAACTACTAGCAAGACTGAAGTCTCTCTGCAAAAACATAAAATAGGCAAGCGTGAGTACAATTGTACTCAACAAGACTTATCGAGAACTAACTACATATGCATCATTATCAACAAAGGGGTGGTGGAGTTTGATTGCAGCAAGCCAGCTTTGACTCGGTGGCTATCCTAAACTACATTGCAAGTAACTCTTTTGAGGTGGCGCTACGAGTCCACATATTCACCATATCAATACACCACTATGGATCCGCTCCGTCTACCTACGAGAACGCCATCCATAGCACTCACGCTATCTTGCGCATTTTAGAGTATCCACTTTCACTTGTCTATGAACTATGCAAGGGGTCCAAGTTTCCATATCCGAGGAATCCGGCTATTGAATAGATAATGATAACCTGCAGGGTGTACTTCTTCACACGCTCTCGCAACTTATCGCCTCACTGTACCGTCATGTACCTCGGCAACCTTCAAGCGGAAGCCGGGCGAGGAGTCGGCCACGACCTGACTAACCACACAAGTCTCTAGTCAGGTTTATCACCTATCGGGTTCCATCCGCAAGGAGATCCGGCCGGGTGTCGCTCACGGCCCCAAGCGATGTGAGCAGGGTTCCCAAGCCCACCAACCGGTGCCACTTGGTACACACTGCCATTGTGCCTAGTCGTCCCAAGCCCACCTGCACGGGTGCCACTTGGTAGACTACTAACACTACCTACAAACACGAGAAACTAGTTGCAACTCACGGGCAGAGATCGAGTTGATTAATAAGCCGACACGGGCCGAGTTACGGAACCCAATGTGTGGTAGTGCTGTTCATGGATCACAAACACAGAACTCAGTTCTGAGGCGGCTGCAATGAGACAACCCACCATGTACTCCTACATGGCCTCTCACCGCTACCTTTACCAAATCGTGTTCACACACTTAGCTCACACACAAGAGGACATGTTCACCACTTTCCAGTTCATTCCCGATGAATCGGACTGACACGACTCTAAGCAATAGCAGGCATGACAAACAAGCATGAATGAGTAGGCACATCAGGGCTCAAACAACTCCTACTCATGCTAGTGGGTTTCATCTAATTCTTGTAGAATGACAGGTCATGCGAGAGGATAAAGGGGTTCAGCTACATGACAAGTAACACATGAGTCGTTTTGTCCTAATGCAGTAAACTAGAGCAGGAGCGAGAGAGTGGGATTGTATCAGAATGAACAAGGGGGTTTTGCTTGCCTGGCACTTCTGAAGATAATATAGCTCTTCATCGGTGTCATCGATCTCATCGTCGGAACCACGTCTACTGAGAGGGGACAAATACCGGCAAACAAGGGAGAACACAATCAATGCAATGCAACAATATGATGCATGAATGTGACATGGCAATATGCTGTTGTTTGGGCTAATGCAACTAGCACCAAGGTTAAATGAAGTTGGTTTGAACCCAGGGTTCAAATTCAAACTCCACATATGGTTATTTAAATTCCATTCACTTGATTTGTCCTAAACAGTATCTATAAGTTGTTCTAACATGCATGAAAATGGTACAGATGGATAGATTGAATTTTTCTGATCATTTTTCATATATAATTTATTTGATTTGGATCTACGGTTGAATTTCTATGAATTTTAGAAGTTTAGGGTATTTTCTGGATTTTCCTGGTTATTCTAAAAATAAACTTAATCCGAAAATGTATTCTCACGTCGACATGGCGTCGGTGCGACGTCATCAAGTCAACAGGTGCTCTCCAGGTCAAATCTGACCGGTGGGACCCGCTGGTCAGTCTCATAGTGATGGCTAGGGTCACAGACATGTGGGGTCAAGTCAACGCCCACATCAGCATAATCAAATTGACACGTGGGCCCACTGTAATTAGATTAATCTTAATCTTACTTAGTTAGTCGGTTAGTTAGGCCGTGGGGCCTGGCTCAGTGGCTCTGGGGGGTTAGCTGGCCGTAATTAACACTAATCACGCGGCCACGTCGGACACACCGGCGGTTAGCCGCCGGCGACCAAGCAGAGCGGCGGAGACGCTCGGGTTTGCATCTCCGGCGACCAAAGGGGCGGATGAGGGCATCTACGTGGAGCTGGGACTCGCCCGCATCCATCTGCAAACGGCGGGGCTGAGGTGGCCGAGCTCGCCGGAGGCAAGCTCGCGGGCGGTGGCGGAGTTCGGGCCAGACGGGCGCGAGGCTACGCTTGCGAAAGCGAGCGAGCCGAGAGGTGGCGGGCTCCTGGGAGATCCACGAGCTCGAGGTCGTGCTCGGACGCGAGTTCGGTGACCTGCAATGACGGCGGCGACAGGCGTGACGGCGGTGAGCTTCCGTCGCGGTGGCCAGGGGGGATAGAGGAGGGATTCGACGGTGGGGAGAGAGGGGTTGGGAGCAGGAGCTCATAGGGAGGCGGCGCAGTAGGTCAGTGGGCTCGGGGACGTCCTTGACGGCGCGAATCGACGGCGAGGGGCCCGGGTGCCTGAGGTTGAAGATGACCGCGATGGCGGCGTTGCTGGCCTCCCGGGTCGCGTGCTTTGGGCGTCTTGTTTCTCTGGCGTCGGCGGAGCTCGTCGCATATCCTAAGGCGTGGGGAGGTCGGTGGTAGCGGCGAACGGAGACGGTGGCGGCGGCTCCGTTCGGTGGCTGCGCGCAGGAGAGGCAGAGGAGGGGGAGAGAGTGCAGCGAGTGAGGGAGAGGCGAGAGGGGCTTCGAGGCGTCTCCAGGCGCGGGATTGGGTTGACGGAGAGCGTGACACGGCGAAGCAGGAGGTGGCGCGGTCGGGTGCATGCGCTGGCTGCCAGTGGGCACAAGGTTGAAGACAACCTTGCCCCTGGTGGGCTGGGCCAACAGTGCCAGGCCAGCTGGGCTGCCAGCTGCGCCGGTTGGTGGCGCCAGGTAAGTTATTCTCTCTCTCTTATTTCTGTTTTCTATTTTTCTAAAACTTTGTGGCTTTATTAAAAATATCTGGGCACTTTCAAAAATCACCAAACTGTGCATGCCCAATGTATAGAATATATCCAACATGGAACATTTCAGTTTAGGAGTATTTGGACATTTAAAATATTTTATAGAATTTAAATGTCCAAATTCAAATACTTATGATTTAATTCAGTGACCTCAGGATGACCTAGAAAATTGTGCAGCATTTTTGTCAGAGGTTTAAGACCAAGGCAAAGATGATGAACATTTAGAAAGCCATTTGGATTCACTGAAAATATTTTTAGGTTGAACCTATTTGAATTCCATTTGGTACTAGGGTTTGGACATCCCCATTTCAGGTTTAAATGAAATTTTAAACATGATGCAGCAACAAGCTAGTCCAAGTGCATAGCAAGGCTAGGGACGTGACAACTCACCCCCACTAAACAAGAATCTCGACCCGAGATTCAAGACGTGAGGTAAGAAGGCAGAGGGGACACTAGCTAACACGATCTTGTCGATCCAATTGCCCTTCTCGAAGATGTTGATTCATTGTTCCAATTGATCTTGACGTCCTTGCTTTCGAGATCTTCATCCAACACGATGGCGACAGAAAGAGACTCTATAGGAGACAATCTCCTCGAAGATCGAGCACTCAAGATCAACTCGTGGAATGAGATGTTGAAGCATCTCGAGTTGAGGCAGAAAACACGTCGAGAGGGATGGAAGAACAAACAACGAGGTTTGATTAGTGGGCAACAATCCAACGCTTAGAGAGATGGTGGATGGTGTCAAGGTGGCGAGGAAATAATTGCCATGAGTCAATGACGGGGCACCTCAGGGGAGGTGACGCGAGGAACTATTCCCTTAAGTGGAAAAAAGAATTACTTTTGATTCAGAGATCATTGAAACTCTTCATACCAGCCTAAGGCAATTCACAACGATCGTTTGGCGGAGTGCAAAGGAATGGTACACCCGGACTAGAATGGATGATGTGGACTACCTTGTTGAAGACAATGCAAGGAATGATTTTTCTTGCACGTGCTCTCAAGAACTTTAGCATTTCCATATTCATCAAGGTTTTACCAACATCCGTGTCAAGGATCCTGGCAACACAACATACTACCATGATGAATAGTGGTGGACGATGCAGATGCAAAGGAAGGTAACACCTTCTCAGATTTTACCTTAGCGGAGCCAAGGAAGTAAAATCTGGATGATCGACCGAGAGACATTTAGCACTCCGCTTCTAATCTCCTTGATGTGCTAGCGTAACCCATTTACATGGTTTGGTATCTAGAACATCAAGTAAAAGGTCGGACTTCGGAAGCACAAAAGAAAATCCATAAGGAACAACTAAGGAGTAAATCCTCGAAGTCCTTATGGGGAGGTGGCCAACTTCCTCAAACAAGATCTTGCAATAATAGGTCTTCGGTTGGGTGTGTTGGCCACAACATCCACTTTACCGGTTACAAAGAGACCAATATTATAGTTCTTGAGAAATGTTCCAACCATCATATCTGCCTGAGATTCATATCTGATTGGTGATAGGATACTTCAGACTCAGCATGTCTGAAAAGGAAAGGTTGCAACAAAAATCGACGAGATGATGTTGCGAGATTCTCGGGATATGAACTACGATAGCAAGCTCCAAAACATGAGCTGGTGCTGCTACACACATGTGGACAAGCTGTCCTAGACAAGCATTACCACCTAGTAGTCTTATAATAAAACACTACCGAGTTCAGGTTGGGAACCATCATCTAGGGTAACGAAGTCTTGTGCATGACCTAGAATTTGCACAACAACTCCTTTTCCTTGAACAAATCAATCAGTGGCTTGGTGTGCTAGGGACACATGTAGAGCGAAGGTTGCAAGTCTCCGAACCACAAAATACTTCGCACGTATGCATGACTGAATTGGGATGATTCCAGAGGAAGCAAAACAAACCTTTCTCAAATTCACGGCGACAACTTGCACCAGATGCACATGAATTAGAGGAGGTCACTACTTTCATCCAAACATATGCTTCATGAACGGAACACGAAGGCATTGCTTACAAAGTTTCCAACACTAGGTTGATGTTCAACATGAATCATGGGGGAGACAAAATGCTGCTGATGGGCTCAACAACAACTCATCAAAATTTCCATATCACTGTACTTCAACCATCATGTGAACACGGTGATAGTATTGGTCAGACCAAAAGATGTAATGGTGTATGCTCGAGGGATCAACCACGAGTAAGACAACATTACGAGCTTCATAATACTGATTTGATTTGACGATAGCCCACACTCAAATCAAAGGATTGATAAGACAATAGGTCCGACAAGCGATCACGAGGACAAATCAATGAAGATATCATCTTTCTTCAACACACACTACACAGGAATATCCCTTTGGAACGAACTAAGTTGGACAAGCTTTTATCTTCCAACTCTCCAAGTTATTGTTTAGCTCAACCAACTAGCTCAGGGGTATCCAACACAGATTCTTGGAGAAAGGGTGGTTCACAAGAAACCAACTTGATCACGAGCTCAACATAACAGTCAGGAAACAACCCGGTAACACTTCCAAGAAGATATTTGGAAAGTCACGAACCACCGATATGTTATTAAGCTCGAGAACAATCTTGCTTTTCAGTGCAAGACGATATGATCAAATAAGCAAGGGATTGAATAATCCTAACTCATTGATCGAAGGGTGCACCAGAAATAAGGACTAGGTAGCACGATCAATCTTAGTATGATGATTTAATAACCAACTCGCTAAGAATGAGAATATTGTCCATTAACTACCAAGCAATGAGTTGCTCGGAGTATTGATTGCACACATCACAATTCACTTGTCGGCATTCCGGTTACAACAACACGAGGACCGAGGAATGAATGATGATGGTGAGAAGTATCACTACGTCAAGAATTCCTAAGAGGTTGTGCAATTCCCATGACATTCTTGACATAAGATGGCAATACTTCAGGGTAGAACAGAGTCAAAAGATGAATTGACATTTTGATCTGCGGAATACAACTGCTTTGACCCAATCCTAGATATTGATGAGGTTCTGGAGTTTGTTTCTCCTAGTCATTCCGAAATAGAATTGCTGGACGGACCACATGAGTAATAGGCATCGATATGAATGCACAACTACTCCTGACTACCAACTGATAGACGGGGATCGGAATACAACTAAGGAGGAACAACTCGAGGAGCATATAACTTTCCGAGTTGTGGAGGCATGGATTAGTATATCGAGCAAAGCTCAACATTTCTTCCGGATAACCCATGCAGAAAGGTAGAATTGGCAGATTCACAACATGGGATAGGAAACTCATTGGGAGCACTCTTGTTGTGATCTTTCGGTTCAAGAGAACTTCTGCCAAAATGGTTCATGGTATTTGGAAGAAGGGAATACCACGGACCTCGAGGACTAATGCAAAGGTTACTAATATCCTGAAGGAACTAGCAAATACTATCAACAGGAGGTAGGTAGGGTGAATCTCGGGTTCAAGAACCCAGGAGTAGAATACCTGCTACTAAATGGCATCACATGATGCTATCGAGAATAATGGCCAGGATCATCACACTGGGAACACAAGCATTGCTAAGTTACTAGGTGACTTCCTAAAACACCTAGGGTCGTAATAATAGCTCCAACATATATGTCGAGGCAACAAAGTACCTCAGCTCACCGATTAGTGTGCTTATTCTGACCATAAAGGACATTGGGAATGGAAAGAAAGGATTTGCAAATGCATCAGACTATTTAGAGACCTGGGATGACTCGGACAGCATAACGGCTGTAAATGCTCAAAAAAAGTTTGAGAGATCCTGCAAAAATGGTGGCATAACCACTCAGAAGCATAATATCAAGGTTCCGAGACCAACTAAGAACACATGGAAGTAGTAGAAACTGAACTGGGGCTTGAAACCATCATTCCTATAAGTCTCTACCATAGTAACTCGTCATCCTGATAGATAGATGAGAAGCCTAGTTCTTAAACCCCGTAGAAGAGAAGAGGATGACTCAGATCAGAAGGCCAAGAGGTAAAGGAGTAAAAAGAGCCTTACGTTCCCTTCCACAATCAATTCCCTTACATAACAAAAGCATTTCTAGACATAACTTCGACCAGTTTGGCTTGGTAATCCTCTGACGATCGGGGCTCGATACCAAAGCTGTCGGGACCCGATTCCAAGTCACATCGATCTAGCCGGTAACACCTCATATCACTTTGCGGCCTCACGCACGGTATTCCACAGGTGTCGCCTTACCATGGTCGGGACCGTTTGCGTCTTTGGCTCACGTATATGATAGTGTCGCTAGCATCCATATGACAGAGAACCCGGCCGACATGGCTAGTCGTGAACCCAAAGCGGCGCTAACCCATGGGGACAGCATACATGAATCAACCGAGCATGTCGGTCATCAACGTATGAATCGGGCTGTAGCACTAGGCTAACAGGACTCCGGTAACCCGGCTGTAGCAGGCTAGGCAGGACTCGGATGTCACCGCGTGACATTTCCCGAAGGGATGAACCACAGAACGAAGTGAAACACATGCCGCCGATCAAGTGTCCAGAGCAGTAGTCTTTGGGCTAGCAGGACTCCGGTGAACCGGGCAGTAGCGGACTACTATCGCTCGGGAAGCACTAGACTACATTTCCCCATATGAGAGGCTGCCAAGGATAAACAACTAGTTTGTCGGATCCCACACATACCAAGCATTTCAAACATACACACAATATGCTCGATATGTGTAAATACAACAAGGAATCACAACATAACTCTACGACTCAAGTATTTATTCATTAGGCTCCGAGGAGCGAGATATTACAAACATGGGTCTCATGGCCCAACATACAGAGCATACAAGCAACAAGCACAAGCGGAAGCTTAACATGTCTGAGTACAGACATCTACAAATGAAAAAGGCTGAGAAGCCCGACTATCTACCAGATCCTGCTGAGGGCACAAGATCGTAGCTGAGGTAACAAGCTAAACGTCGAAGTCCACGCGGAACTACTAGCGAGACTAAAGTCTCTCTGCAAAAACATAAAATAGGCAAACGTGAGTACAATTGTACTCAGCAAGACTTACATCAGAACTAACTACATATGCATCATTATCAACAAAGGGGTGGTGGAGTTTGACTGCAGCAAGCCAGCTTTGACTCGGTGGCTATCCTAAACTACGACTGCAAGTAACTCTTTTGAGGTGGCGCACACGAGTCCACATATTCACCATATCAATACACCACTATGGATCCGCTCCCGTCTACCTACGAGAACGCCATCCATAGCACTCACGCTTATCTTGCGCATTTTAGAGTATCCACTTTCACTTGTCTATGAACTATGCAAGGGGTCCAAGTTTCCATATCCGAGGAATCCGGCTATTCGAATAGATAATGATAACCCTGCAGGGGTGTACTTCTTCACACACGCTCTCGCCACTTATCGCCCTGTACACGTCATGTACCTCGGCAACCTTCAAGCGGAAGCCGGGCGAGGGAGTCGGCCACGACCTGACTAACCACACAAGTCTCTAGTCCAGGTTTATCGCCTATTCGGGTTCCATCCGCAAGGAGATCCGGCCGGGGTGTCGCTCACGGCCCCAAACGATGTGAGCAGGGTTCCCAAGCCCACCAACCGGGTGCCACTTGGTACACCGGGCCACTGTGCCTAGTCATCCCAAGCCCACCTGCACGGGTGCCACTTGGTAGACTACTAACACTACCTACAAACACCGAAACTAGTTGCAACTCCGGACAGAGATCGAGTTGATTAATAAGCCGAGAGGGGCCGAGTTACCGGAACCCAATGTGTGGTAGTAACTGTTCATGGATCACAAACACAGAACTCAGTTCACGAGGCGGCTGCAATGAGACAACCCACCATGTACTCCTACATGGCCTCTCACCGCTACCTTTACCAAATCGTGTTCACACACTTAGCTCACACACAGTAGGACATGTTCACCACTTTCCAATTCATTCCCGATGAATCAGACCTGACACGACTCTAAGCAATAGCAGGCATGACAAACAAGCATGAAAGAGTAGGCACATCAGGGCTCAAACAACTCCTACTCATGCTAGTGGGTTTTATCTAATTACTGTAGAATGACAGGTCATGCAGAGGATAAAGGGGTTCAGCTACCGCAGCAAGTAACGCATGAGTCGTTGTTGTCCTAATGCAGTAAAATAGAGCAGGAGCGAGAGAGTGGGATTTTATCAGAATGAACAAGGGGGTTTTGCTTGCCTGGCACTTCTGAAGATAATATAGCTCTTCATCGGTGTCATCGATCTCATCGTCGGAACCACGTCTCTCGAGAGGGACAAATACGGCAAACAAGGGAGAACACAATCAATGCAATGCAACAATATGATGCATGAATGTGACATGGCAATATGCTGTTGTTTGGGCTAATGCAACTAGCACCAAGGTTAAATGAAGTTGGTTTGAACCCAGTGTTCAAATTCAAACTCCACATATGGTTATTTAAATTCCATTCAATTGATTTGTCCTAAACAGTATCTATAAGTTGTTCTAACATGCATGAAAATGGTACAGATGGATAGATTGAATTTTTCTGATCATTTTTCATATATAATTTATTTGATTTGGAGCTACGGTTGAATTTCTATGAAATTTAGAAGTTTAGGGTATTTTCTGGATTTTCCTGGTTATTCTAAAAATAAACTTAATCCAGAAAATGTATTACTGCGTCAGCATGACGTCGGTGCGATGTCATCAAGTCAACAGGTGCTCTCCAGGTCAAATCTAACCGGTGGGACCCGCTGGTCAGTCTCACAGTGATGGCTAGGGTCACAGACATGTGGGGTCAAGTCAACGCCCACATCAGCATAATCAAATTGACACGTGGGCCCACTATAATTAGATTAATCTTAATCTTACTTAGTTAGTCGGTTAGTTAGGCCGTGGGGCCTGGCTCAGTGGCTCTGGGGGGTTAGCTGGCCGTAATTAACACTAATCACGCGGCCACGTCGGACACACCGGCGGTTAGCCGCCGGCGACCAAGCAGAGCGGCGAGACGCTCGGGTTTGCATCTCCGGCGACCAAAGGCGGATGAGGGCATCTACGTGGGCTGGGACTCGCCGCATCCATCATGCAAACAGCGGGGCTGAGGTGGCGAGCTCGCCGGAGGCAAGCTCATGGGCAGTGGCGGAGTTCGGCCAAGACAGGCGCGGGCTACGCTTGGCGAAGCGAGCGAGCTGAGAGGTGGCGGGCTCTGGGAGATCCACGAGCTCGAGGTCGTGCTTTCGACGCGAGTTCGGTGACCTGCAATGACGGGCGGCGACAGCGTGACGGCGTGAGCTTCGCCATGGTGGCTGTGGGGGATAGAGGAGGGATTGACGGTGGGGAGAGAGGGTTGGGAGCAGGAGCTCACGAGGAGGCGCGCAGATAGGTCATGGGCTCGGGGCGTCCTTGTGGTCTGAATCGGCGAGGGCCCGGTGCTCGAGGTTGAAGATGACCGCGATGGCGGCGTTCTTGGCCTCCGGTCGCGTGCTTTGGCGTCAGGCTCTCTGGCGCCGAGGCGGAGCTCGTCGCATATCCGGAAGGGCGTGGGGAGGTCGGTGGTAGCGGCGAACGGAGACGGTGGCGGCGGCTCCATTCGGTGGTCTGTCTTGCAGGAGAGGCAGAGGAGGGGAGAGAGTGCAGCGAGTGAGGAGAGGCGAGAGGGCTTGAGGCGTCTCAGCGCGAGATTGGGTTGACGGAGAGCGCGACACGGTGAAGCAGGAGGTGGCGCGGTCGGGTGCGTGCGCTGGCTGCCAGTGGGCACAAGGTTGAAGACAACCTTGCCTCGTGGGCTGGCCATGAGCCACGCCACTGGGCAGTTGGTGGCGCCTGTAAGTTATTCCTCTCTCTCTTATTTGTTTTCTATTTTTCGAAACTTTGCGGCTTTATTAAAAATATCTAGGCACTTTCAAAAATCACCAAACTGTGCATGCCCAATGTATAGAATATACCCAACATGGAACATTTTAGTTTAGGAGTATTTGGACATTTAAAATATTTTATAGAATTTAAATGTCCAAATTCAAATACTTATGATTTAATTCAGTGACCTCAGGATGACCTAGAAAATTGTGCAGCATTTTGGTCAGAGGTTTAAGACCAAGGCAAAGATGATGAACATTTAGAAAGCCATTTGGATTCATTGAAAATATTTTTAGGTTGAACCTATTTGAATTCCATTTGGTACTAGGGTTTGGACATCCCCATTTCAGGTTTAAATGAAATTTTAAACATGATGCAACAACAAGCTAGTCCAAGTGCATAGCAAGGCTAGGGACGTGACAGGAGATGTTTCTCGATTATGGAGGTGATAAAAGAGTTCGTTGTAAAAGTTACATTGGTGCAAACTTTTACACTGATCCTGATGACTCTAAGTCTCAATCTGGATACATATTGAAAGTGGGAGGAATTATCTAGAGTAGCTCCGTCCAGAGCATTGTATACATAGAATATTTGCAAAATACATACGGCTCTGAATGTGACAGACCCGTTGACTAAGCTTCTCTCACGAGCAAAACATGATCACACCTTAGTACTCTTTGGGTTTTAATCACATTGCAATGTGAACTAGATTATTGACTCTAGTAAACCCTTTGGGTGTTGGCCACATGATGATGTGAACTATGGGTGTTAATCATATACAGATATGAATATTGGTGTTAAATCACATGGCGATGTGAAGTAGATTATTGACTCTAGTGCAAGTGGGAGACTGAAGGAAATATGCCCTAGAGGCAATAATAAAGTTATTATTTATTTCCTTATATCATGATAAATGTTTATTATTCATGCTAGAATTGTATTAACCGGAAACATGATACATGTGTGAATACATAGACAAACAGAGTGTCACTAGTATGCCTCTACTTGACTAGCTCGTTAATCAAAGATGGTTATGTTTCCTAACCATGGACAAAAGAGTTGTCATTTGATTAACGGGATCACATCATTAGGAGAATGATGTGATTGACTTGACCCATTCCGTTAGCTTAGCATTTGATCGTTTAGTATGTTGCTATTGCTTTCTTCATGACTTATACATGTTCTGTAACTATGAGATTATGCAACTCCGTTTGCGAAGGAACACTTTGGGTGCTACCAAGCGTCACAACGAATCGGGTGATTATAAAGGAGTACTATAGGTGTCTCCAAAGGTACATGTTGGGTTGGCGTATTTGAGATTAGGTTTTGTCACTCCGATTGTCGGAGAGGTATCTCTGGGCCCTCGGTAATGCACATCACTATAAGCCTTGCAAGCAATGTAGCTAATGAGTTAGTTACGGAATGATGCATTACGTAACGAGTAAACAGACTTGCCGATGTGAGATTGAACTAGGTATTGGATACCGACGATCAAATCTCGGGCAAGTAACATACCGATGACAAAGGAACAACGTATGTTGTTATGCGGTTTGACCGATAAAGATCTTCATAGAATATGTAGGAGCCAATATGAGCATCCAGGTTCCGCTATTGGTTATTGACCAAGAATAGTTCCAGGCCATGTCTACATAGTTCTCGAACCCGTAGGGTCCGCACGCTTAAGGTTTCGATGACAGTTATATTATGAGTTTATGAGTTTTGATGTACCGAAGGAGTTCGGAGTCCCAGATGAGATCGGGGACATGACGAGGACTCTCGAAATGGTCGAGGCGTAAAGATCGATATATTGGGCGACTATATTCGAGTTCGGAAGGTTCCGAGTGATTCGGTATTTTTCGAGTACGGTGTGACGCCTCGATTCAATCGTACACTAATCATGCACGCAAATGTGTACGATCAAGATCGGTGACTCACGGAAGATATCACAACACAACTCTAAAACATAAATAATTCATACAAGCATCATAATACAAGCCAAGGGACTCGAGGGCTCGAATACAAGTGCTCGATCATAGACGAGTCGTGAAGCAACAATATCCGAGTACGGACATAAGTTAAACAAGGTGCCATAAGATGGCTAGCACAAACTGGGATCTGAGATCGAAGAGGCGCAGGCCTCCCTGCAGGATCCTCCTAAACTACTCCCCTGGTCGCCGCCACCGGCTGCACGTAGTAGTAGGCACCTCCGTGTAGTAGTAAATCATCGACGGTGGCGTCGCCTCTGGGCTCCATCGTCAGTTGCAGCAATCGAGTAGAGATAGGGGAAAAGGGGAACAAGGCAACCGTGAGTACTCATCCAAAGTACTGCAAGCAAGGAGCTACACTACATATGCATGGATATATGTGTAAAGGGCCATATCAAGGGGTGAACTGCAGAATGCCGAATAAGAGGGGATAGCTAGTCTTATCGAAGACTACGCTTCGTCACCGTCTTGCAACAGTAGAAGAGGGTAGGTTGAAGTCCTCCAAGTAACATCACACAGCAATAATCCTACCCGGCGATCCCCTCCTCGTCACCCTGAGAGAGAGCGACCACCGGTTGTATCTGGCACTTGGAAGGGTGTGTTTTATTAAACATCTAGTTCTACTTGTCATAAGGTCAAGGTACAACTCCAAGTCGTCCTGTTATCGAAGATCACGGCTATTCGAATAGATTAACTTCCCTGCAGGGGTGCACCAACTTACCCAACATGCTTGATCCCATTTGGCCGGACACACTTTCCTGGGTCATGCCCGGCCGCGGAAGATCAACACGTCGCAGCCCCACCTAGGCTCAACAGAGAGGCCAACACGCCGGTCTAAACCTAAGCGCACAGGGGCCTGGGCCCATCGCCCATAGCACACCTGCACGTTGCGTACGTGGTCGGAAGCAAAACTAGCCCCCTTAATACAAGAGCAGGCTTACGTTCCAATCCGGCGCGCGCCACTCAGTCGCTGGCGTCACGAAGTGCTTCGGCTGATACCACGACGCCGAGTGCCCATATCTTTCCCACGTAGTTGGTTAGTGCGTATAGGCTCGTAGCCAACTCAGATCAAATACCAAGATCTCGTTAAGCATGTTAAGTATCCATGAGCGCCGAACAGGCCAGGCCCACCTCTCTCCTAGGCGGTCTCAACCTGCCCCTGTCGCTCCGCCACAAAGATCCACTCATGGTGCTCCACCACCGACCCGACTTTAGTCTCCACATGTATCATGTATAAGTATATAGTATATACCCGTGATCACCTCCCGAGTGATCACGGCCCGATAGTATAGCACAGCAGACGGACAAGAATGTAGGGCCACAGATGGAAATACTAGCATCCTATACTAAGCATGTAGGATTGCGGTAAAGGTAACAATGATAGTAGCAAGGACAAGGCTATGCAGCGGTATAGGATTAAGCGAAAGCGATAACATGCTACACTACTCTAATGCAAGCAGTATAGAGTAGAATAGGCGATATCTGGTGATCAAGGGGCTTGCTGGTTTCTCCGGCAAGAGAGAGAGTCGTCAACTCCGTGGCGAGCAGGGCACCCAGCGTCGGTTCATGATCTACGGAGAGAAGAGGGGAAGAAACAATGAATACCATGTAAGCAGATGCATATCGATGCATGACAAGACAAATAACGATGCTAGGCGTGCCCTAGCGTGGTATGAGTGGTACGGTTAAGGAAACATCCGGAAAGTATTCCGGTGTTTAGCGTTTCAAGCGAGGAGCCGGGGGAAAGTTGCGAGTTCGATAGGTTAGGGGTGGGTGGCGGATGAACGGAATTGCGTGTCGGATTCGTCTCGCTGATTCGAGCAACTTTCATGTACAAAGTTTTTCCATCCGAACTACGGTTTATTTTCTATTAATTTTAAAAGATTTAATCATTTTAGAATTTATTCAATTATTATAATTCAACATTATCGAGAATAGTGCACGCCGACGTCATCATGACATCAAGATGACGTCGGCAGTCAACGAGAGGTGTTGGTGGTCAACGATGTGGGTCCTGCATGTCATTGGTGATTAGTCTAATTAGGGTTTAATAAAACTAACTACTTAATTAGATTAATTAAACATGATTAATTAACTTAATTAATCCATTAATTATTTTAATTATTAATTAATTAATTATTAATTAATTTCTTATTTATATACTTATTTTTATTATAATAATATATTATTTTTTTAATTCTCTTTTCTTTTTCTTTTTAAAACGTTCTGGGTCGGGCCCCACGTGCCATAGGCACACGGGCCATAGCGGCGGGCGGCGGCGGGTGTCGGGCACAGCAGCAGCGTATAGGCGCATGGGCTTGACAAGCAAGGGCAGCTAAATCGGGCGCCGGCGACCACGGCAGAGCGCGGAGAAGAGGGGGCGGTGGCTGGGGCGGCTGGGTGGGCGCGGGTTTGGCAGTGAGGGAGCTGCAGCGAGGGGGGCGCGGCACACCGGGGCACGGGGAAGGGTAGCCGCAGCTGCGGTCGGCGTGAGCGTGCGACCATGGGCGCGCGAGCGAGTGGGAGGAGGGGGGGAGGCGGTGCGGTGGCCGTGGTGCCGTTCGGCGATCCAAACGGCGCGACGGGACGGTGCCGGGAGGGAGAAGAGGAGGCCGGGGCCTCACCGAGGGAGTGTAGGGGACGGGGCCATGGGCTCGATGAAGGTCGGGGTCGGCGGCGACGTTGGGGAGGCGGTCCGGCGAGGCGGCGTTGTCGAGGCGGCGGAGCGGTCCTCGGGTGGCGGCGGTGTCTTGCGGCGTCGGGCGGCGGCATGGGCGGCGTGGCGGCAGCGGCGACGCAGGGAGGACGACGGCGCTGGCGGACCAGCGAGGTGGCCTCCGGTGACGGGTCAGGGGCCACGGATGGGCGCATGTGAGCTCGGGGAGACGACCCGTGCACGAAGGAGAGGGAGGAGGCGGGAAGTGCGGCGCCGGTGAGGCGCGTGGTGGCGTGGGGCGTTGGCGTTAATGACGAGTGGTGGGGGGCGAGGATCGGGATCCGATCCGAACGACGGAGGGAGAAGAGAGCGAGGTGGAGTGGGGCGGGATCGCCTCGATCCGCATTGGATCGGGAGGGGGAGGAGTGGCGTCGTGGGGGAGTGGGTGCGTTGGGGGTTAGGGTTTGGTCGTCTAGGGGGTAATGGGGAGTGTGTGGGGGGGCCGGCTGGGCCGTGGGGTGGGCCAGCCCGTTCGGGAGGTTGAGGCCACTGGGCCACTTGGCCCAGTGAGAGGGTGTCTGTTTTCTTTTCCCTTTTTTTGTTTGCTAGTTTTCTGTTTTCCTTTTTTATATTTTCTTGTCTCTTTTTATTTGTAGTTTCTTTTATTTTCAGTTTTATAAAATTACCACTAGTGCCTAATTTGTATTTACCAATAAACTACTATGAGATTAATTCTTAACCCATAATAAAATAGTGTTAGCATTTTATAAATTCAATAGGCATTCGTTTAATTGTTTTCACTATTGTTTTAATTGTTTTAGGGCCTTTAAACATTTTATCAAAGTTTGGTTTCTCCACCATAATTACCTATGTATTATTTGGTTCCTCGAACATTTAAATTTTAATATTTGAAAACTTTTATTGTTTGCTCGATTTTGAATTTGAAATTGAACTAGGTTCGAACTAACGCGAGTTTATCCACAGTAACCGAGGTGACGTGGCATCATTAGCCGGGATTACTGTAGCTTAATTACCCGGGCGTCACAATTCTCCTTCACTACAAGAAATCTCGTCCCGAGATTTAAGAGGGGAGTAAGGGGAAAGTTCTGGTTACGATATTCTAACGGATCTTCTCGAAGAAGTTAATCCCTTTCGTTGATGTCTTCAATCCTTTATTCCGATGCATCATGATAAACTTGTCATCATTTCTTCGGGAACTCCATCATACTTACGAAAGGATAAGGGGGTATTCCGGCAGAATGAACCTCTACAAGGTTGACTATCCGTAGCTAACATCGGGAAGGTGGCGGAAAGTAACTCTCAAGCTGGAACTTAAGAAAATATCGAGAGCAAAGTAAGAAGGTACCATGAGAAGTTTCAAGCGGGTAGGCAATCATTCGATGCCCGAAACAAAGTGTAAAAGGGTCCGAGCAATGGTAATAAGTTTTGTGTCCGATACCGAATAGATTACTAGGAAAGTGACCCGTGAATTACATACGAAGTCAAGCACGAGGAATAACTTGGGCAACAGGGTGTACAGGAGAGTCGGTTTCGATCTGTGAAACTGTGGGTTATGGGCCAACCATGTGGGTTAAACGTTGAAAGAGCGGTGACATCTTGCACGGTTATGATAGCAAGGCATGCGAGAGAATAACTGTCGGTTATGTCGGTAACAACGTCGGTACCAAGGGCGAGGGACGAAGAGAACCATTTTCCCTTTCGTTGAGCGAGGCGGGCCAATAGGCAAGGTTCTCGTCCATCGGTGGCTACCGAAATGTCATCAACAATAATGTGAGGTCTTCTTGACAGAATTGTACACCGAGGTATATACAAAAGCAGGAGAATATTACTTCTTAGGTCATATAGATCACAAGAAAGGTTAAACCAAACAATGGAAAGGAAAATATGAATATCAGATTAAACAGAACAATGGAAAGGAAAATGTGTTAAAACACATAATTCAGGGGTATATCCTTCCCAAGGACAAGCAGAGCAAGATATCCATGACAGGATATAAAGTAGAAAACCATTTAGGTAAGGGGGGAGGAATCTCATGATATTACCCATACAACGGTGTTAGGATAAATGATAAACAAAATTTAGCATCGTGCTTCAAATGTTCCTGTTGAAAATTGGAGTACCATTGACATGCTTCGAGGTAGCATTGACATGGTCTTCAGGTGAAGATCAAACTTTGGAAACACGAAGGATCCATCAGGAATAACTTGTAGAATAAGTCTTACAATTTCCTCATGGATGAATGGATAACCTTGCTGAAAAGGAATCTATAATGATAGGTCCTCCACCGGAAGTGCTAGGCATGACATCATGTTACCGGGTCATCAAAGGATCAACATCATAACTCTTGAAAGTTGTCCCAACCATCATATCGACGGAGATTCAGGTATGATTGGTGTCGATACCTCGGGCTCGGGATGCCCGAGAAGAAAGGTGCAACACAAATTGACGGGATGACCTTTGTAAGATTCTCGGAAATGAACTATGAAGTGATTTCCGTTAACAAGAGTTCATCATTAACCCAAGCAGAGGACAAGGAGGTGGCTAATGGGCTCAGCGACAATCCATCGAGAATTCCAAACGGATGGATTTCCACAATAATGTGAACAAGAAGATGACACTTGTCAATTCAAATGTTATAATGTTGTATGCTCTAGGGAGACATACACCATCAATCATTAGTTGAAAGGTGTGCCCGAAATATGACCTTAGGCAGCAAGATCAATGTTAGAGTGACGATTCAATAATCAACATTCTAAGAACGAACTGTCGATCGTTAACTTCAAAGCAATAGGGTTGCTAGAAGTACAGAACTCAAACAGCATCTATTGGTATCTTTGGTTAAAAACAACACAGGACCAAGGAAGAATGGTGATGGTCGGAAGTATCACCATACCAAGAATTCTTAAGAGGTGGTGTAATTCTCACAACATTCTTGTCATCAAAGATGGTAATACTCCAAGGTAAAGAACAAATTCTGGATAGCAAGGAAATCAAGGTACAACACAAAATGTGAACAAGTTTGTGTTGGGGGGGGGGGAAGGCAAGAATGTTGCCGATGATAACACAAATCATCGAGGGACAAGGATGGTATTTCCCATCATGAATTCGATAGATATCTTGGAAGGCCTCAGAATGTTGATGATGATCATGACACATTTGTCGAGAGGTTTCGAGAAGATGTAACTGATCGGCGATGACACCAAGTCAACAGAATGATGAAGCAAAAAGTTATTGGAACCATGGGTACGACACAAATTCAAAATCAAGCCTGTTCAAGGAGAAATGATATGACGAGGAAGATCACGGTAGATTAGCTTACCATCTAAATCTGTGCTCCGGAAAGAGGGGCCCGGTAGCACAGTTAGAAGTTTGCACGATAATGATATAGCCGATAAGGCTAGGAATGACTTGAAGGATTAATAAACTCGTAAGCAACAAGAAATACTTAGAGTTATTGAATCGAGTGCGGAATTGATTCACTTATCGGGGTTCTCGGTGGGCGACAACCCGAACCGGAAAATTAGAATCGGTGAGAAATAACAGTTGATGAAGAACCCATAAGAAGTTATGTAGTTCCATGATATTCTCGCGGTACGGAGGGTATATTCAAGGGTAGAGCGGGATAGAGGTTGGACAAGTGAAATCATTTGCATAAGGCAAGCACTTAAACTTGTCCAAGAAATGGGATCAAAGAAGAACAATATGGTCGAAACCACGGTGCAAAAAGACCAAGCATAGATAAGAGAAGAAGATATAACAAGGGGATTATTATTACTACGAGAAGCTTCCATGATAAGTTCCACCTCGGGTCCATGGCCATGAACACAAAGTTCAAGGTCGACTCCCACTTCTCCAAAGCATAACCTTACATTCACTTCTCGTTTCAATAATGGCATTATTGTTGAAAGTTTTACCTGGTGAAATACCAGATGAGTATAACCCGTGAAAACTTCCGAGTTCACACATAGTAAGGAAGGCATAGGTTCAACCCATCGGGTCATCTTACGAACATATACCACAAACTTCGGGGTAAATAATACAAGCTCGAAAGTAGAGCATTGTTCAAAAGAAGATGATACAATTTACCAAAGGCATTATATACCCATGGAAAGGCTCTCAAGTTTATTCAATATGAAGGACACTGTCGGATAAAATCCAACAAAGGAACCGATGGTCCACAAGGGATCTGATGTGAGCATCGGTACTCAACCAGAGGTAGAAGAATGCATGGAGATCAGATTATAGAAACAACTGACTAACTCAATTGTGAAATGCAAAGGAATTATGATTTCAAATCAAGGGATCAGAAGCAATGCTCTGATTAGGGATGGATAAGTTGAATAGCCTTAGGGTACAATCAAGCGACAATTGGATTGGTCGAGAACCAATTCCGGTTAAAAGAATGGCAGCTTAGCGGAAAAGTAATTTATAAGGATCAATGATGATTGCGTGTATTCAAGAAACATATTGAGTCAACAGACTCAAAATGATAATGACAAGGAATGTCATTAAGACTACGAGAATTATGGGATTAACCATAATGCAAGCAAGCAAGAATTTCAAGAGCCAAAGGCTCCAGAGGATTTTCGGAAGATCGAATATTATTTTGAAGACTTTTGTGAAACACATGAACAACTGGGGATGAGCGGATACTCGGCAAGCGCGAGTATTTATCCGTAGGGGTATTCATGCAGCAAGGAACTGCAGGGCACTAAGCGTAAAGAATTCTCGAAATATCGATGAGTATTTCAGGACATCTTGTAATAACAAGAGCAACTGGGGATGACAATATGAACGATAGGTGTAAGTAGTTATCCAGAGGGATTTATCGATGGAAGTGAATTGCAAAAGCGATGGCACATAGTCTCGAGAGCACATCGTAGAGTATCTTTGGAATCTTCTGGTGCAGCAGGCGGTCATCGGTAACAAGTGGCTCTCCGGGAGAAAGTACTTGCGAGAACCTAAAGTTAGTTTTGTTTTTAGCAAAATCATTTAACCCGAATAGAAGAGAGCTCAGAGTCCCAGAGTAAAGGTCGAGGAGTAAAAGATCCTAATACCACCCAATGGCAACGTGGGCCCATGGGCCGCACAGCCATGTTAGTAAAAGTTTTGTAAAGTCTAGACTCGACTTCGCCTAGGAGTGTGGAAGGGGATTCCTACAGCGATCGGCTCGATACCAACTTGTGGCGCCCCGATTCAATCGTACACTAATCATGCACGCAAATGTATACGATCAAGATCGAGGACTCACGGAAGATATCACAACACAACTCTAAAACATAAATAAGTCATACAAGCATCATAATACAAGCCGAGGGCCTCGAGGGCTCGAATACAAGTGCTCGATCATAGACGAGTCAGCGGAAGCAACAATATCTGAGTACAGACATAAGTTAAACAAGGTGCCATAAGATGGCTAGCACAAACTAGGATACAGATTGAAAGAGGCGCATGCCTCCTGCCTGGGATCCTCCTAAACTACTCCTAGTCGTCATCAGCGGGCTGCACGTAGTAGTAGGCACCTCCGGTGTAGTAGTCGTCATCGACGGTGGCGTCGCCCCGGCTCCATCGTGCAGTTGCGCAATCGAGTAGAGATAGGGGAAAAGGGGAACAAGGCAACCGTGAGTACTCATCCAAAGTACTGCAAGCAAGGAGCTACACTACATATGCATGGATATATGTGTAAAGGGCCATATCGATGGACTGAAGCTGCAGAATGCGAGAATAAGAGGGGATAGCTAGTCTTATCGAAGACTAAACTTCGGTCACTGTCTTGCAAGGTAGAAGAGGGTAGGTTGAAGTCCTCCAAGTAACATCACATAGCAATAATCCTAACCGGCGATCCCTCCTCGTCACCACGAGAGAGCGACCACCGGTTGTATCCGCACTTGGAAGGTGTGTTTTATTAAGCATCCAGTTCTAGTTGTCATAAGGTCAAGGTACAACTCCAGGTCATCCTGTTACGAAGATCACGACTATTGAATAGATTAACTTCCTGCAGGGTGCACCAACTTACCCAACACCCTTGATCCCATTTGGCGGACACACTTTCTGGGTCATGCCCGCCGCGGAAGATCAACACGCCGCAGCCCCACCTAGGCTCAACAGAGAGGCCAAAGACGCCGGTCTAAACCTAAGCGCCGCAGTGTCTGGGCCCATCGCCCATAGCACATCTGCACGTTCGTGACGCTGGCAGGAAGCGTAACTAGCCCCTTAATACAAGAGCAGGCTTACGTTCCAATCCGACGCGCCACTCGATCATTGGCGTCACGAAGTGCTTGGTGATACCACCACGCCGAGTGCCCATATCTTTCCCACGTAGTTGGTTAGTGCGTATAGGCTCGTAGCCAACTCAGATCAAATACCAAGATCTCATTAAGCATGTTAAGTATTCATGACGCCGAACAGGGCCAGGCCCACCTCTCTCCTAGGCGGTCTCAACCTGCCCTGTCGCTCCGCCACAAAGATCCACTCGCGGGTGCTCCACCAGCCGACCCGACTTTAGTCTCCACATGTATCATGTATAAGTATATAGTATATACCCGTGATCACCTCCCGAGTGATCACGGCCCGATAGTATAGCACAGCAGACGGACAAGAATGTAGGGCCACAGATGGAAATACTAGCATCCTATACTAAGCATGTAGGATTGCAGGTAAAGGTAACAACAGTAGTAGCAAGGACAGGCTATGCAGCAGTATAGGATTAAGCGAAAGCATAACATGCTACACTACTCTAATGCAAGCGGTATAGAGTAGAATAGGCGATATCTGGTGATCAAGGGGGCTTGCACGGTTGCTCGCAAGAGAGAGAGTCGTCAACTCAGTGGCGAGCGGGCACCAGCAGCGTCGGTCTCGTAGTCTACCGAGAGAGAAGAGGGGGAAGAAACAATGAATACCATGTAAACAGATGCATATCGATGCATGACAAGACAAGTAACGATGCTAGGCGTGCCCTAGCGTGGTATGAGGTGGTACCGGTTAAGGGGGGAAACATCCGGGAAAGTATTCCCGATGTTTCGTGTTTTCGGGCAGAGGAGCCGGAGGGGGAAAGTTGTGAGTTCGATAGGTTAGGGGTGGATGGCGGACGAACGGACTGCGTATCCGGATTCGTCTCGTCGTTCTGAGCAACTTTCATGTACAAAGTTTTTCCATCCGAGCTACGGTTTATTTTCTATTAATTTTAAAAGATTTAATCATTTTTAGAATTTATTCAATTACTATAATTCAACATTATCCAGAATAGTGCACGCTGACGTCATCATGACATCAGCATGACGTCAGCAGTCAACAGAGGTGTTGACTGGTCAACTAACGTGTGGGTCCCACATGTCATTGACTGATTAGTTTAATTAGGGTTTAATAAAACTAACTACTTAATTAGATTAATTAAACATGATTAATTAACTTAATTAATCCATTAATTATTTAATTATTAATTAATTAATTATTAATTAATTTCTTATTTATATATTTATTTTTATTATAATAATATATTATTTTTTAATTCTCTTTTCTTTTTCCTTTTAAAACGTTACAGGTGGGCCCCACGTGCCATAAACACGAGGCCATAATGGCAAAGGCAGGCGGCGTCGCGCACAAAGCGCAAGTGACAGTAAAAGTATGGGCGCCTTGACAAGGGCAACCCAATCAAGCGCTGGCGACCACGGCAGAGCGCCGGAGAAGAGGGGGTGGCTGGGGACGGCCTAGGTGGGTGGTCGGCAGTGAGGGGAGCCGCCTTGGGGGGCACGCGCACACCGGGCACGGAAGGGCAGCCGCACTGCGGTCAGCGCGCCTTGCGACCATGGCGCGCGAGCGAGTGGGAGGAGGGAGGAGGCGGTGCGGTGGCCGTGGTGCCGTTCGGTGATCCAAACGGCGCGACGGGACGGTGCCGGGAGGGAGAAGAGGAGGCCGTGGCCTCACCGAGGTAGTGTAGGGGACGGGGCCATGGGCTCGATGAAGGTCGGGGTCGGCGGCGACGTTGGGGAGGCGGTCCGGCGAGGCGGCGTTGTCGAGGCGGCGGAGCGGTCCTCGTGGTGGCGGTGTCTTTGCGGCGTCGGCGGCGGCATGGGCGGCGATGGCGGCAGCTACGCAGGGAGGAGGGCGGCTGGCCGGACCAATGAGGTGGCCTTGGTGACGGGGTCGGGCGGCCATGGATGGGCATGAGCTCGAGGGAGACCAGTGCACGAAGGAGAGGAGGAGGCCGGAAGTGCTGGCGGTGAGGCGCCGTGGTGGCGCTGTGGCGCGGCTGGCGTTGGCGGCGACGAGCGATGGGGGCGAGGATCGGGATCCCGATCGAGCAACGGAGGGGGAGAGAGCGAGGTGGAGTGGGGCGGGATCGCCTCGATCCAGCATGGATCGGGAGGAGAGGAGTGGCGTCGTGGGGAGTGGGTGCATTGGGGGTTAGGGTTTGGTCGTCGGGGGTATGGGGGAGTGTGTGGGGCGGCTGGGCGTGGGGTGGGCCAGCCTGTTCGGGAGGTTGAGGCCACTGGGCCACTTGGCCCAAATGAGGGGTGTCCTGTTTTCTTTTCCCTTGTTTTTTTTGTTTGCTTGTTTTCTGTTTTCCTTTTTTTTATATTTTCTTGTCTCTTTTTATTTGTAGTTTCTTTTATTTTCAGTTTTATAAAATTACCACTAGTGCCTAATTTGTATTTACCAATAAACTACTACGAGATTAATTCTTAACCCATAATAAAATAGTGTTAGCATTTTATAAATTCAATAGGCATTCGTTTAATTGTTTTCACTATTGTTTTAATTGTTTTAGGGCCTTTAAACATTTTATCAAAGTTTGGTTTCTCCACCATAATTACCTATGTATTATTTGGTTCACTCCGAACATTTAAATTTTAATATTTGAAAACTTTTATTGTTTGCTCGATTTTGAATTTGAAATTCGAACTAGGTTCCAAACTAACGCGAGTTTATCCACGAAGAATCGAGGTGACGTGGCATCATTAGCGGTATTATGTAGCTTAATTACTCAAGGCCACAACCGGAGAGTTACTGAATTCGCGGGAGTATATGGGCCTTATTGGGCCATACGGGAAGAGAGAGAGAGGCCAAAGGAAGGAGGCTGCGCCCCCCCTCAGTGCAGAATTGGACAAGGCGCAACCCCTTTCCTTATTCCTCTCCCCTCTTTCCCCTTCTCCTACTCCAACAAGGGAGGTGGAATCCTACTAGGACTAGGGAGTCCTAGTAGGACTCCACACTGGCGCGCCCTCCTAGGGCCGGCCTCCTCCCCTGCTCCTTTATATCTGAGGCGGGGGCCCCATGACACACAAGTTGATCTACGGATCGTTCCTTAGCCGTGTGTGGTGCCCCCTCCACCATATTCCACCTCGGTCATATCATTGCGGAGTTTAGGCGAAGCCTGCGCTGGTAGAGCATCATCATCGTCACCACGCCGTCATCTTGTGGAACTCATCCCGACACTTTCTTTGGATCGAGTCCGGGATCGTCATCGAGCTGAGCGTGTCTGAACTCGGAGGTGCCGTGACGTTCGGTACTTGGATCGGTCGGATCGTGAAGGCGTCGACTACATCAACAGCGTTGTCATAACGCTCCGCTTACGGTCTCACGAGGGTGCGTGGACAATACTCTCCCTCTCGTTGCTCTGCCATCACCATGATCTTGCGTGTGCGTAGGAAATTTTTTGAAATTACTACGTTCCCCAACATCTACAGCTATCATTTCTCTATACAAGGATTTCACTGAGAATTTTTTGTCAGCACTCACGGACCGTTCCACCATATCTCTGTCCACAACCATATCTATTTCCTCACATCTAGTTTTCAAATTATTCCATAGATCTAAGGAATCGCCATGGAGGGTTCTTCTAAACTTGGACCCCCCCAACCCTGTCTTAATGGCTTCATCCACAGTTATATTATGGTCAAAGCAGAGAGCATAGAGTCTAGGATATTCATATTTAAGGGCCTTTTCATCTACCCAAACATCTTCCCAAATTTGGTATTCCTCCCATCTCCAATTTTTTTCTTTGCATATCTATAGAAAATATCTTTGACTTTTAACATGCTAGATCAGAACTACGAGTCACCAACTTTCTTCTTAACTCTGGAAATGCATCTATCGGGCACATATTTCTCAAGGAGGACTGACTGCCAAAGCGCTTCTTCTGTCTCCATCTTCCAGAACCATTTGGCCAACAAGGCTTTATTCATAATATCCAAGTTAAGAATCCCCACTCTTTTGGGAGGCAACAAGATTTCTAGTTAACTAAATGGTCCTTCTTCCCATTTTCATTTCCCGGCCAGACCAGTCTAGCTCTGTAGAAGTCATCTTTCTTCACAATGCCAACAGGTATGGGATAGAAGGACATTATAAAGAGAGGAATATTAGTTAAACAAGCTTGCACTAGGGTAATCCTACCAGGAATAAATCCCAGTTGATTTCCCTACCAACAGCTGCATCTTTTTCAATTTTATCCGCCACCCAGGTCCAATGCTTGTTTCTAATTCTAATATCTGACACATGCATACCAAGATATTTCATGGGTAATTATCCCATCTTGCATGTAAATATTTCCTGGCAAATGTTTTGTTTACCCATAGCTTTTCCAAATAAAAGGAGCTCACTTTTATGAAAATTGATTTTAAGCCTGACATCTGTTCAAAGGCACATAGAATAAATTTCAAGTCTATATCATCTTTCAATAGAAAACTGTGTCATCTACATATTAAAGCATATTGACCCCTTTATTTGAATTTCCCCCTAGGAATCCCTTAACCACATCATTTTTCTTGGCATTATCTATGATAACAGCAGGAGCATCAGCTGCTAGATCAAAAAGTAGAGGAGATAAATCATCTCCCTACCTCGGCCCCTTGAAAGTTTTAAAATAGGGACCAATTTTTTCATTAACTCTCACCCCTACATGTCCCCCTCTCATAGTTTTCATAGCACAATCACACCATCCATCAGGGTACCCTTTTAATTTTAGCATCTGAATAACAAAATGCCATTTTATTTTGTCATATGCTTTCTCAAAGTCTACTTTGAAAATCAAAGCACTTTGTTTTTATGTATGAATGGAATTGAGTGCCTCATGCACCACCACCACCCCCCCTCCATAATATATCTCCCTTTAACAAATACAGTTTGGGTAGTAGAAATCACTGGGGACGCACATTTACTCAATCTATTTGTTAGCACCTTAGTGCTTATTTTGAAACTGGCATTCAGAACACATATGGGTCTAAACTTCTAAATTTGTTTTGCATCTCCAGTTTCAGGGACAAGTGTGATAGTAGCATAACTCAACCTGGCTATATCTAAAGTACCATTAGCAAAGTCATCAATTAAAGCTTTCAAGTCTCATTTAACTAAATCCCAAAATTCCAGGTAAAATCCAGCAGGGAAACCATCTGACCCTGGACATTGATACGTCTCTGTCGTATCTACTTTTCCAAACACTTTTGCCCTTGTTTTGGAATCTAACTTGTATTATTTGAATGGAACTAACCCGGACTGACGTTGGTTTCAGTAGAATTGCCATGATGTTGTTTTATGTGCAGAAAACAAAAGTTGTCGGAATGACCTGAAACTCCAAGGAATATCTTATAATAAATAATAAAAAATCCTCGCCAAAGATGAAGACCAGGGGGCCCCACACCCTGTCCACGAGGGTGGGGGGCGCGCCCCTCCCCCCTGGGCGCGCCCCCTACCTCGTGGGCCCCCTGGATGCCCTTCGACGCCAACTCCAACTCCATATATTGTCTTTCGGGGAGAAAAAAATCAAAGAGAAAGTTTCATCGCGTTTTACGATACAGAGCCGCCGCCAAGCCCTAATCTCTCTCGGGAGGGCTGATCTGGAGTCCGTTCGGGGCTCCGGAGAGGGGCTTCGTCGCCGTCGTCATCATCAACCATCCTCCATCACCAATTTCATGATGCTCACCGCCGTGCGTGAGTAATTGCATCGTAGGCTTGCTGGACGGTGATGGGTTGGATGAGATTTATCATGTAATCGAGTTAGTTTTGTTAGGGTTTGATCCCTAGTATCCACTATATTCTGAGATTGATGTTGCTATGACTTTGCTATGCTTAATGCTTGTCACTAGGGCCCGAGTGCCATGATTTCAGATCTGAACCTATTATGTTTTCATGAATATATGTGTGTTCTTTATCCTATCTTGCAAGTCTATAGTCACCTACTATGTGTTATGATCCGGCAACCCCGAAGTGACAATAATTGGGACCACTCCCGGTGATGACCATAGTTTGAGGAGTTCATGTATTCACTATGTGCTAATGCTTTGTTCCGGTTCTCTATTAAAAGGAGGCCTTAATATCCTTAGTTTCCAATAGGACCCCGCTGTCACGGGAGGGTAGGACAAAAGATGTCATGCAAGTTCTTTACCATAAGCACGTATGACTATATACGGAATACATGCCTACATTACATTGATGAATTGGAGCTAGTTCTGTGTCACCCTATGTTATGACCGTTACATGACGAACCACATCCGGCATAATTATCCATCACTGATCCGGTGCCTACGAGTTTTCTGTATACTGGTTTACGCTTATTTACTTTTCCGTTGCTATTGTTACAATCACTACAAAAATACCAAAAACATTACTTTTGTTGTCTTTACTTTTGTTACCGTTACCACCACTATCATATTACTTTGCTACTAAACACTTCGCTGCAGATACTAAGTTTCCAGGTGTGGTTGAATTGACAACTCAGCTGCTAATACTTGAGAATATTCCTTGGCTTCCCTTGTGTCGAATCAACAAATTTGGGTTGAATACTCTAGCCTCGAAAACTGTTGCGATCCCCTTTACTTGTGGGTTATCAAGACCTTTTTCTGGCGCCGTTGCCGGGGAGCGTAACTCTATTCTTTGAGTCACTTGGGATTTATATCTGCTGGACACTATGAAGAATTTGAAAGACGCTAAGACAACAATTTATCCCTCAACTACGAGGGAGGTAAGGAACTGCCATCTAGCTCGCACTTGATTTACCTTACATTATAAGTAAGCTAGCGACACCTAAACCTGCTTCGCTATTAGTTCCAATATGTCGCATGTTATTGATGATGCCACTTACGCTATGCATGATACTTATGATGAAACTACTTCTATGCTTGATACTACTGTGCCTCTTGGTGAATTTCTAGATGAACAAATTTCTAGGTCTAGAGAAAGAGAAATTATTGAAACTGAACACGATGATGTTAGTGATGATGAAAATAGGCCTGCTATTCCTGAGGGTTACCTTTTTAATGCTGAATCTACCGAAGCTATTGTTGCTTGCCAGGATAGTCTTGAACGTAATAGGTTGCTAGTTAAATGGAGTAAAGAATCTTTTAGAGGTAGGATGAGACCCGACCCTACTTTTGCTACTTCACCTATCTGTGTTCCTGATCAGGATTATTATGATCTTTCTGTTGATCCAGATATAATTACTTTGGTTGAATCTGATCCTTTTTATGGCTACGAATCTGAAACTATTGTGGCACATCTTCGTAAGTTAGATGATATAGCTGCCCTGTTTACTAATAATGAGAGATCGCGCTACCTTTATTTACTTAAAATATTTTTGTTCTCATTAAAGGGTGATGCAAAGATATGGTTCAATTCTCTTGATCCTGGTTGTGTGCAAAGTCCCCAGGATATGATTTATTACTTCTCTGCTAAATATTTCCCTGTTCATAAGAAACAAGCTGCTTTGAGGGATATATATATAACTTTGTGCAAATTGAAGAAGAAAGTCTCTCACAAGCTTGGGGGAGGCTTCTCAAGTTACTTAATGCTTTGCCTGATCATCCTCTTAAGAAACCTAAAATATTTGATATCTTTTATAATGGACTAACCGATGCTTCCAGAGATTACCTGGATAGTTGTGCTGGTTCTCTTTTCAGGGAAAGAACACCGGATGAAGCTGAAAATTTATTGAATAATATGTTGACAAATAAAAATAATTGGGCACCTCTGAGCCAACTCCCGAGCCAGCTCCGAGCCAATTCTCGAGCCTATTCCTAAACCAACTCCGAAGAAGAGAGGTGTTCTATTTCTCGATCCGAAGATATGCAAGAAGCAAAGAAATCTATGAAAGAAAAAGGTATTAAAGCTGAAGATATTAAGAATTTACCTCCTATTGAAGAAATACATGGTCTTAATTCACACTTTGTTGAAGAAGTATATGATCTCAATTACTTATTTATGAAGAACCCCGATATCCCGACCACGGTAGTAAAGGTAAATTCTCTCTATAGATATGATAAAACTGAAGTCCCTCCTACTAAAATTGCTAGTCGATTGCTTGGATGAGTTTGATGACTTTATGTTTAAGCAAGATGACTATAATGCTTATTTTGGTAGACAATTAAAACAGAATACCTTTATGATTAAGCGCTTGAGTGATTATATGGCTAATATTAGAGGTGAACTTAAACTTGTTAGCAAACATGCTTCTATGGTTACCACTCAAGTAGAACAAGTACTTAAAGCTCGAGAAAGAAGTGCTTGATGAAATGAATAGTAAGAAAATGATTATCTTTGTTAGAGTGGCTACTAGAACTGGTAGAATGACTCAGAACCTTTGTATCCTGAAGGCCACCCTAAGAGAATCGAGCAAGATTCTCAGAGAAATAATATTAATATGCCTAGTTCTTCTAAGAGGAAGAAAAGAAAATGATAGAACTGTGCAAACTTCTAGTGAACCTATTCTGAACCACCGATAATCCAAATGATATCTCTATGTCCGATTTGAAACACAATCTGGTAATGAACATGAACCTAGTAAAAATGTTAATGATGATGTTCATGATGATGCTCAACCTAGTAATGATAATGATGTAGAAGTTGAACTCTTTGTTGATCTTGATAACCCACAATCAAAGAATCAACGTTATGATAAAAGAGACTTCGTTGCTAGGAAACATGGTAAAGAAAGAGAACCATGGGTTCAGAAACCCATGCCTTTTCCTCCCAAACCATCCAAGAAAAAGGATGATGAGGATTTTGAGTGCTTTGATGAAATGTTTAGACCTATCTTTTTGCGTATGCGATTAACTGATGTGCTCAAAACAAATCCTTATGCTAAATATATGAAAGATATTGTTACAAATAAAAGAAAGATACAGGAAGCTGAAATTTCCACCATGCTTGCTAATTATACTTTTAAGGGTGGAACACCAAAGAAACTTGGAGATCCAGGAGTACCTACTATACCATGCTCCATTAAAAGAAATTATGTTAAAACTGCTTTATATGCTCTTGGAGCCGGTGTTAGTGTTATGCCTCTCTCTTTATATCGTAGACTTGATTTGAATAAGTTGACACCTACTGAAATATCTTTGCAAATGGCTGATAAATCAACTGCTATACCTGTCGGTATTTGTGAGGATGTGCCTGTTGTGGTTGCAAACGTTACTATTTTAACGGACTTTGTTATTCTTGATATTCCCGAGGATGATAGTATGTCTATTATTCTTGGAAGACCTTTCCTTAATACTGCAGGGGCCATTATTGATTGCACCAAAGACGATGTCACTTTTCATGTTAATGGCAATGAGCATACAGTACACTTTCCGAGGAAACAACCTCAAGTTTATAGTATCAACTCTATTGGAAAAATTCCATCGATTATATTTGGAGGTTTTGAATTTCCTCTCCCTACTGTCAAGAAGAAATATGATATACTTATTATTGGGGATGTCCATATCCCCGTTGAGAGGAAACAATATGCTTAGGAGGATGTTCCAAGGTGGTTCTTCAAGGAAGCAAGGTCCCGGGCTTGCAATGCATGATGGTGACGAGGAACCACCAAGAGACGCTCCCGTGAGGCCATGTGAATGTCCTTCGGAAAATTTTATGAATCAAGTGGGAATTAAAGAAGAATTCTACGCATATTTGCGTAATGCCGGTCTTGAGGACTTTGAAGCTGATAAATGCCCCTAGTATCGTTACCTCACAAGTTCATTTGTGGGGAGGTTTGATTTTCATCTTAGCGTAATTCTCCTTGGTCATGTTTGACCTTTATGACAAATCTTATACCATGGACTTAGAAGATTTCACTCTTGCATGCAAACTTCCATCTTGGGGTAGTATCAGGGATCCCCCTAAATCTGAATATAGAGACTTTCTTGCTAGAATAACTGTGGGGGAATCTAGAGATATAGCGCAGCCACTATAGGGAGCATTCACTCTCTGCTATACATTATTTTGCTCTCTTCATTGGTAGATGCATAAATGCTAAAGATGAAGCATGTCACATGTGTGCCTCGATCTCAGCATTCTCGGAAGTCTTGTGTTAGGGGACCAATCTTATCATATGGGAGCCATTGTAGCTCGTGAGGTTGCATCATAATAGACATAACGGAGATTTCTTTGGAGGAATTTATGCAACCCGCTTAGCTAATTTTCTTGATGTAGACATTCGTGAGGGTGATATGGAGTTACCTCCTTCTTATTTAGATCTTGATTCTATGTTTTCCCACCAGTTCATTGAGAGGACTGGACCACCTTTCCAGTATCGACTAATCTTTAACAAACGGCATGTGGTCCGTGTTGCTCTTCCTGCTCCTACCTTCTTTGATTTTCAGGCGAGAGGAAAATATATTATTACCAGAGAGGAGGCAGATGAATATGAGAGGAGAGCGGAGGCACCTCGACGCCACGCTGCAATTCAGGAGGCGATAGCAGCTGCATCATGATCGACCCAGCTACACCTACGGGTATCGGCCAAGGCTATCCTCGGCAATAGACCAACTTAGGCCAAAAGCCTAAGCTTGGGGAGTACGTATTCTCACCGACATTACATTTATTCTCACGCACACTCATTGCTAGATGTCGGTGCTCATACTCTTTCACTGTAATATCCATGCTAGTTTATTTTCTTTCTTCTTGTGTGTTTGATAAACCTTAGAAAAAACAAAAAAATTAGTTAGTCTACTCTCCATGCTTGCAGTAGAATTAAAAAGAAAACCCAAAAATATTTCCCGTTCTTCTTTTGCTTGTTGGGAGCTTTCCCGTGTAAATAGTTTTTGTTTCTTTTCCTTTCTTTGGGGGTCGAGAAGACCATATTGAAAATGCTTAGTGGCTCTTATATGCATTATTGTTTATCTAACTTAGAGCCCATATTACTTGTCTTCTCTCTTGAGTTTAATGCTTGCAGATTCCAGCTTAGTCCAATGCACGTGCACTCTTATTATACACACCGTTAGGATGTGCAAGTGAAAGGCAGTAATGATGATATATGATGGACTTATTGGGATGAGAAAAGCTGGTATGAACTCGACCTCTCTTGTTTTTGTAAATATGATGATTCATAGTTCCTGATTCAGCTATTATGAAGTAAACATATTTGCAATGACATTTAGAGATTATAGTTGCTTGTGCCATGCTTGATTAGCTATGAGTTATAATGGTTTACCTTGCATGCCAACATGTTATTAGAATGATTATGATGTGGTATGATGGATGGTATCCTCCTTTGAATGAATTGAGTGACTCGACTTGGCACATGTTCACGCATGTAGTTGAATCAAATCAACATAGCCTTCATGATATTTATGTTCATGGTGGATTATATCCTACTCATGCTTATAATCGGTGTAAATTAATTTTAATGCATGTTTACGACTGTTGTCGCTCTCCCCGTTGGTCGCTTCCAGTCTTTTGCTAGCCTTCACTGTACTAATTAAGGGAATACTGCTTGTGCATCCAAACTCCTTAAACCCCAAAGTTTTTCCATATGAGTCCACTATACCTTCCTATATGCGGTATCTACCTGTCGTTCCAAGTAAATTTGTATGTGCCAAACTCCAAACCTTCAAATAAAAATTCTGTTTTGTATGCTCGAGCAGCTCATGTGCAACTAGGGTTGCCTATATCTTCCATGCTAGGTGGGTTATTCTCAAGAGGAGTGGACTCCGCTCCTCATTCACGAGAAAGGGCCGGTAACCGGGATGCCCAGTCCCTTGATCCAAAAAGATCAAAGCAAATCAAAATAATTAAACAAAACTCCCCGTGGGACCCGTTGAATGTTGGAGGCACTCGTTGTTTCGAGCAAGCCATGGATTGATGCTTGTGGAGGAGGGGGAGTATAAACCTTTACCATTCTGTTTGGGAACTGCCTATAATGCATGTAGTATGGAAGATACAGCCATCTCATAGTTGTTGCGTTGACAGTGAAAGTATGCCGCTCAAAATATAATTTATCTCTATTTCAAAATCGAGCTCTGGCACCTCTACAAATCCCTGCTTCCCTCTGCGAAGGGCATATCTATTTACTTTTATGTTGAGTCATCACCCTTCTTATTAAAAAGCACCCGCTGGAGAGCACACTGTCGTTTGCATTCATTATAATTGGTTTATATTGGGTATGACTTGACTGGATCTCTTTTACCATGAATTACAATATTTAGTCAATCCTTGATCTTTAAAGGTGCTCTGCATTTATGTTTTGCGGTCTCAGAAAGGGCTAGCGAGATACCATTTGGTTATATCATGTTATGATTATTTTGAGAAAGTGTTGTCATCCGAGTTTTATTATTATGGCTCGCTAGCTGATTATATTATTGATATGAGTAATTGTGAGACCTACGTGTTATTGTGAGTATGGCTAGTTCATAATAATTGCTGAAACTTGAATGCTGGCTTTTCATGTTTAGAACAACAAGAGCAAACAGAGTTTGTAAAAAATTTTCTTTTTCTCTTTCAATTTGTCAACTGAATTGCTTGAGGACAAGCAAGAGTTTAAGCTTGGGGGAGTTGATACGTCTCCGTCGTATCTACTTTTCCAAACACTTTTGCCCTTGTTTTGGACACTAACTTGTATGATTTGAATGGAACTAACCCGGACTGACGCTGTTTTCAGCAGAATTGCCATGATGTTTTTTTATGTGCAGAAAACAAAAGTTCACGGAATGACCTGAAACTCCACGGAATATCTTATAATAAATAATAAAAAATCCTCGCAAAAGATGAAGACCAGGGGGCCCACACCTTATCCACGAGGGTGGGGGGCACGCCCCTCCCCCTGGGCACGCCCCCTACCTCGTGGGCCCCCTGGATGCCCTCCTACACCAACTCCAACTCCATATATTGGCTTTCGGGGAGAAAAAAATCAGAGAGAAAGTTTCATCGCGTTTTACGATACGGGCCGCCGCCAAGCCCTAATCTCTCTCGGGAGGGCTGATCTGGAGTCTGCTCGGGGCTCCGGAGAGGGGGATTCGTCGCCGTCGTCATCATCAACCATCCTCCATCACCAATTTCATGATGCTCACCGCCGTGCGTGAGTAATTGCATCGTAGGCTTGCTGGACGGTGATGGGTTGGATGAGATTTATCATGTAATCGAGTTAGTTTTGTTAGGGTTTGATCCCTAGTATCCACTATGTTCTGAGATTGATGTTGCTATGACTTTGCTATGCTTAATGCTTGTCACTAGGGCCCGAGTGCCATGATTTCAGATCTGAACCTATTATGTTTTCATGAATATATGTGTGTTCTTGATCCTATCTTGCAAGTCTATAGTCACCTACTATGTGTTATGATCCGGCAACCCCGAAGTGACAATAATCGGGACAACTCCCGGTGATGACCATAGTTTGAGGAGTTCATGTATTCACTATGTGCTAATGCTTTGTTCCGGCCTTAATGTCCCTTAGTTTTCAATAGGACCCCGCTGCCACGGGAGGGTAGGACAAAAGATGTCATGCAAATTCTTTTCCATAAGCACGTATGACTATATACGAAATACATGCCTACATTACATTGATGAATTGGAGCTAGTTCTGTGTCACCCTATGTTATGACCGTTACATGACGAACCACATCCGGCATAATTATCCATCACTGATCGAGTGCCTATGAGTTTTCCATATACTGGTTTACGCTTATTTACTTTTCCGTTGCTATTGTTACAATCACTACAAAAATACCAAAAACATTATTTTTGCTGTCTTTACTTTTGTTACCGTTACCACCACTATCATATTACTTTGATACTAAACACTTTGCTGCAGATACTAAGTTTCCAGGTGTGGTTGAATTGACAACTCAGCTGCTAATACTTGAGAATATTCTTTGGCTCCCCTTGTGTCGAATCAACAAATTTGGGTTGAATACTCTACCCTCGAAAACTGTTGCGATCCCCTATACTTGTGGGTTATCAGACATGTATTGATCAGTTGGACGAGTATTTTCTTTTTGAAAAGGAGGTTGAAACCCCCGAGCTCGGCATGCATGCTTGTGATTCACACAACTAATTTTCATTCGTTATTGAACGAAGTATATAACAAATGCAACCATCCGCGAATCATTACAAGGTATGAGACACCTAAAAGTAAGTCTACTTCTTTTGCAACTACACCTTCAAAAGGGATAAACGTTCTCGCGTCATCATCGACATGTTCGGCCTAAGACAACCTGGGCAAGGATTTTCATCTGGTTGCCAAGAGCAATCAATGAAGGCTAGCGCAACAACAAGTAGACAATGCCTCCAGTAAGATAATGTCGCAAGTTCGTCGTTGTTGAGCCCAATCAATAAATGTTAGAACAAGAGTTTTACTCTGGACATGAAGCGATGTTCCAATAAGCATCTTTCACTAGACAATTGCATCCGCCAATACTCCAAGCCAGGCCAAAAAGGCACCAACAGATTGGTGGGATGACTTCTTCCCAGCTTAGACCACTGTCTTGGCCATCACGGGACTGCCCATGTCTCGGCGTGCATCTGTCCGCTGCCATTCCACATCAATGCAAGATGCACTGCAACATCCATCATACCATTGGAGGCACTGCTCCGATGCTAGATGTCGGTAAGGTATCGCCAATGTGCTCCAAACTCATCAATGCCAGAAGTTGTCGTTGCCGCCATGATCATGTGCGATAGTGCGGTCAATCACCCACAACTAATTTAGGGGAAACATGTGTGATAGTACATTTATGTCTGACGGGTGGTGGACAGAAAATTGTGTGTGATCCTTTTGAAATACATATTCAGAGACCCAAGACATAATTAATGACAGCAGAGATCCATGAGTAAAAATAGTTCTAACAATACTAAGTCATAACAGACAAAGGTTGCTGACATGGGAAAAAATGGGTCTATCAGGTTCTTGGGTAGTTTTCCAAATTGATCTGAAAGTCAATATTTTGCTTTGAATTACCTCACGTCTGTTAGTTGTTAGTATTATCTGCAAGTCAATGATTTTTCCTCAGTCTACGTGCAACTGAACAATCAGATGCTGATGTATATTAGGCACACACAGGTCAAACACAGTACATAGTTGGTATTACTCTACCACAGGTCAAACATCAATTTTTTCAAAGGGAGTTCCAGGGCGCAGACGTATATTAGGCACACACGGACACGGGCATATAAACCCATTAGCAAGTACTTGCACTTGCATGTTTTAAAAAATGATTTAGCACTGTGTATCATATTAGCATATGAGCACGGCAAAAATTGCATGATTTTTATTTGCAAGAAATAGACAAAAATTGGCATAGTAACAATGTATTCAGAAATTTGTCGCTCTTGTACAGTTCACAACCAATTATTTTGTGACAGATTTTCTTACTAAGCATAGCCTCATAAATTGCATGATGTATTGTGTATTCTGCTGGTCAGAGTTCTAGCTATTTAAAACGATGGCTGTAGTAGATATTATTTTAGTATTGAAAGCAAATCTGTAGATAGTGTCTAGTTCTAGCTATTTAAACCAAAATTGTATTTTGTATTCTGATAGTCCTGGTTTTATACCCCGCGCGCACACACACAAGGCCATTCTCTTCCGTTATTTGTCGAGACGTACTTAGTATCTATCAAATTATAGTATATAGTATCAACTTAGTATTTAAACCAAATCTCTATTGTGTATTCAGAGTCACATCTTCTGTTTTGGACTTGACTGGGAACTCTTCACATACTCAGCTATTTGGTGAGCTAAAGAAAATTCTGATCACAAAATTCTTTCATTTTCATTTTCATTAGGTTGAGTTTAATTCTTAACCCGACACTATTTTCCCAGTATTACCAAATCTAAAACTCCTAGGAAATGATTGCATATTGTCATGCTATTATTTGGTAGTTGGTAGATTGTATGCACATGCTTTCCTGATTGTTGTTTCAAGTATAAACAAGCATGTTGAACTCTTTTTTGTTTCATCAGGTTCTGAGGCACCCGAGGAAGCAAGACTAAACAAAGTGGATACTTTTGGCCACTCAAACTGGATGATCATGACATCCAAAGAACAGTTCATCTCCATTACAACATCATTTTCATCCTTTCTTGGTCTGTAATAATTACCAGCCTTATTGCTTGGTCTGCAGAAACATAACTGTTCCTGAGCTATTGCACAAGTAGTCAAGTACTCTGTTGCATTATCTTTTTTGCAAAATTATGTCATGGTTGTGATGAACTGTTGTTGCTATGATGAGACATTGATTCCAAGTCATGCAAAAAATTAAGTTGTTGCTGCGATGATCCGCAGAGATCACATTTTTATTTTGATTATCCAATTATCTTTGTGCCAAATTTATGTCGTGGTTGTGATGAACCGTTGTTGCTATGATGTGATGAGCTGCAAAGATCATGTTTTTATGTTGGTTATCCAATAGTACAAAGGCAGTCCCCAGCTGCCAAACAATATTTTTATGTGCAAGGGAATGTGGGGATTGGGATGGGAGGGAACGTGGGGGATTTGAGGGGTGGGATTGGAGGGAGTGTGGGGATTTGAGGGGGTTGGGTGAAGGGAAGGGGATCACCAAATCCCCTACAACCCCCAACCTCTTGAGGGCTGGAAAAACCCTTGTGCCAAACAAGGCCTGAGTAAGAAATAAAATACCTAGTTGAGCAATCTATACTTGTTGAAGAAACCCGTAGGTGCTAATTTAGTTTATCTGGTCTTAATATCTAATTAAGCGTGCAATGACTAATGATTAAATAGGGTGGTTACATACATGCTCTCCCACTGCTCCACTTTGGTCAGAGGGACTAACGCTTGTCTGTGGTCGTCCAGTAGCGTTGCAACTCGCGTGGCAATGACGACGGTGGCAAGAAGAGCAGGGTCGCAGCATTTTCTTCTGCTCGACACGTCCTAACCGTGAAGTTGGAGCTTGTAGCGTTGCAGGGCGACGTGGTCGCAATGATGCCATCTGATGGGCAAGTCAAGCTATGCTGGTGCATCACATAGGCCGATAGGGTTCTCATGTGTTGTTCATTTGAATGGGTCTCGAGTTGCTTGCTTGGGTAGAGGTGATATTGTAAGCAACCTTGACAGTGTGTGTCTTGTGGGTAGCCAGGTCAGTCGAGATGCTCTATTGTGTGGGCATCTTTTAACGGTTTTCGCTCATGTTTCTAGAAATTAACCAGTCAACTCTCTTGTATCTTTTTCTAGTGAATCGGAGCGCCAAGGAGCATGACGTAAAAAATATTGCTTTCAAAGGAGATGTGCATATCCGGTTATTCCTGTACTAGAACCATATTATTTATTGCATCTAAAAGAAGAGCCCTCTTATTGACTAGGAACATGTTGTGAGGGGAAATTAAACAGCACGACTTGACTAATAAAGTATCTTGGGCATGCCGCATGCCCCCATACTATAACGAAACGATTTGTGCTTGATCACCTTAAGCCCTCTGCCACAGCGCTGAATCTCCATGCCAGTAAACATCACTAACTTGTCGACAATGACAGTAGTGTCATGGAAACAGCACATCTGGCAGCACATCTCTTGCGGCCTTGTTGTCATGATCGACTTGGCGACACAGAAACGACCGGCACCTAGGTGCAGGAGGTGCGATTTTAGCTCGGTACCCTCAGGGGCAGCAAATCCCTCCCACTCTTGGAATACCACCGGCGGTGTCTGCTTTGCCGAGGCAGCACCTAGGTCTGATGCGCGGAGGACGCCACCCCCCTTTGCCGAGACACCAAACCAGAGATCGTACTCCGGAACATATTCTGCAAGGCCTTTAAAACGGCAGCGGCCAGGCACCACTCTTGCTCCACTTACCGCTCACTGTGTCCAAGCAGTAGGTGCCGAGGCTCTCTGGGGATATCAAGATGCTTGAGCTATTGACCACAGTGCACGCGGTGATCACACCAGAACGGTCATCACCATAGCCAGGGGCATAGACATAAGGCGGCGGGGGGATGGAGTGCCAGGAAAAGTCCACCCCCTTGAACAGTTTAGGCCTTTCGCCATACATAAGCGCCTCGAAAGATTGATGTTCCTTCTCTTGATCGTTCTTAGGGATCGCCTCCATGACCAACAGGTTGTCACCAACGGCGAGGGGCACTGATTGTCTTTTTTTCTTGAATATGCACGAGCGTGCATATCATATATTATAGAAGGAGAGGCATAAAAAGCCTTAAGCAGTCATATACAAAGGTGTGACAAACACCATGTACAACTCCACCTCATGCACGGTCGTGCACGCCCGCACCCGCTAACTAGACTACTACTCCCCACTCGTCCACCTAGCTAAGCCTGCAAAAACACCCTCAACATTGCCTTTGAAGAGCCCAGCCATCGACCAGCTTCTACCCTCGTTCATAATTTTGTTGATCAGATGACTAGCAGATGGCGAAGCATCATCGAAGACAATCGCGTTTCTATGCTTCCACAACTCCCACAACGTGAGAAGCAGAATAGCGTGCAGATCCTTCCTTACCACGTTAGCAGCCGCTTGCTTTTCACAAACCCACGGCTTGAGAGCATCCTGCGTAGATGGTGCCCACTCTGGCTTACCCAGAGCCGTACAAATCACCACCCAAATCTCACGGGCGAAGACGCATGTCAGCAACACATGATCAATGGTTTCCTCTTCCTGGTCACACAAAGGGCAATTAACCTGATGTGGCAGCCCCCTCCTAGCTAGCCGATCCGACGTCCAACATCTGTTTCGCAGGGCCAGCCACGCGAAGAATTTGCATTGAGATGGGGCTCTGGATTTCCATGTTAACTCCGCAGAGGGAATGACCTCCCTTCCCCAGAACTTCGCAGCGTACGCGGATCTGACAGAGAATTGTCCCGACGTCTCCCAAGACCAAACTATCCTGTCCGAGTCACTCTCCACCGGTTCCCACGCCTGAACCCGCTGCCATAGCTGAAGGAACTGTTGCAGTGCCACCAAATTTATGCTGGGACCAAGAGGGGGGGTGGGGCACTGATTGTCACTTGGCCTTTTTGAGGCTTGGCAACATGCGGACAGCTTGCAGGCCGTCATCATATAAGACGGCTCGACCTCTCTCGTCCGTGCAGACGATCTTGTTCCTGCTGCTGCCGAAGAGCATGAACTCCATTATCTCCCGTCTATGCTCGGACCGAGGAGGGTGGAAAGCCATTGTTGGTGGCGGCACAGAACGGTCCTCCACCGCCGCAGCCGCGGAGTCAGGTGCACCCTTGGGGTAAAACAATTGTGACGCCTTGATGCAGTGCAGAGTGCATTAGCTCCTTTTGACGCTCATGGCCGTCATGTACAGGAATTTTCGGTTCATTGTTCAAAGACAGACTTCTCTATGGATCAATTTTGCCAGTCCCTTCTTCTAATAATTGCCCAAGAGACCACACGATTATCTGAAATACAAATTACACGCGTTAAGAGAAAGAACTGTAAATTCAAATCAAAGTAGTAAATAATATAGCAGAGCAGCCCTGCAAATAAACAAAAAAAATAAGCAGGTCAAAAAATAAACGAAAAATAAGGTCGTGGCTTTATGTACCAATCATACTAGTGTCAGTCCACTAAAAACACCAGTTATAAATTTGTGTTAACCGATACAGCTTCCAAATACTGGCTGCTTCACAGAACAATGACCCAAGGCTACTGACTAGCGGTAGCAGGTTCCATTATTTTTGCACAAGTATACCACAAATCATACACAAGTATTATTGCTCCAACAGAAGGAAAAATACTGGTGAAATTTCTAGGCTATTTAGCCTCTGTATATACTTTCCCTGTTATTTTAAGTAGGTGGTCACAGGTATATGGTATGGGCAAAATTCAAAACAACCTGCAGTCCCTAAGAACAAATGCAAAGGTACTATATACAAGTAGAAAAAATAATACTGACACTAGTTTCTTGGCAACATCACGTGATCTAGTATACTTGGATTTGTAGAATAAAACATACATCAGATTATAAAAGGCTCTACGCCTTAATTTGATATGCAGCAGGCTTCTCTAACCTTAACTTGTACCCTCAACTAAATCACTGACGGATGGATCAAATCTATACTAGAAAATTTTAATACTGAAGTAAAGTACCCATGTACTGTTGCTCAATTTCTTGCTGGAAATTAAAGAAGCGAGGGCTCCAAGGCCAGCTAGAAGGAAGCAAAGCATTCGTAGGAGCAGCGCCTCTAGCACTTCGGTGATGGTGGTGCGGCAAGTACCCACAAGGCCCTCGATGTGCCGGCGGCGATACGGGGACGGGGACACGGCAATTTATAGAAACAGCAATACATCGATATGATGGGTATATATAAATAATTAATACTCTCTTTGTTCATTTTTATAAGGTCTTGAAGTCATTTCAAACAGTGTGCAAAGCAGTTCATTTTCAGTTGTCTGAAATGACTTACAAAAGTGAACTGAGGGAGTAGAATATATCATGTAATAAGTCCAAAGAATAACTGATTGCGTGACATGATTTCCGGTATTAATACTGCCCCATTTGTTGCATACATGCCTCTTTTTTGGTCCTTGTGGTAAGTGCCCACAGATGCCATGTATGTATATGTTACTGCCTAGCCGGAACAAGAGCAAGAGCAGCAGGTGAGCAGGAGCAAGCAACAACAACATACTGTACAAAGCGAAGCAGCAGCAAGCCAGGGCCCAGCGCACTAGAGGAGGACGGCAGGCAGGAGGCAACAGCATGGGAGGACTGAAGGAGAGCAGGGATTTGAGAAAGAAGAAGTTACCGTGCTCGCGGCAGGCGGCTACGGTCTACAGGAGGCGGCAAGGTGATTCCAGGCGGCGGCGGCGCCGTCACGCGGTCGCTCGATCCAATCCCATGGCACTGTTTGGATACTCTAATTAAGTTAAGAGGTTAGAGTTAGATTCTAATCCTGAACCAACCCTAAATTAACTCTATCCGAAAAGCTGTTTGGATGGTTGAGTTTGATTGACAATAAATATTGTTTCTCAATCATTTAACTACTTTGGACCATGTTTGGATGGGAGGAGTAATTTTTTTTACTAATTTTTCTAATGGGCCCAGGAGAACTAACCCAAATAAGCTCCTCTAATGTGGGCTAGTTTTTTGGGTGGGTTAGATCCAACTAACCCAAACTAACACATCATGTTTGGATACTTTTGGGTTATTTGAGCCCCAACTAACTAGAACTAACTCTAACTTAGGGATCCAAACAGGGCCCATGTCATGTCAATCGAGCGAACCGAGAAAGACCGAAGGGTTAGGAGGTGGGCTTCTATTGGGCTCACTGTGCTCCGATGTCGCCGGCTTCCCGGCGACTTGTCAGCTCTTTTTTTTCTTTTCTTTTTTTAATCATATCTTTTTTTGCGGGGTATTTTTTTAATCATATCAGATCAGATCAAAAAATAGGATACTCTGTGACACCCGTATCAGCCACGTATCCTGCGTATCGGCGGCGTTTCGTACGCGGACACGGCACATGTGCACGTATCAATGATTTGGAGAAGAAGAACCCTAGGGCGAACCAATCTGTGGTTGGATGCTTAGAGGGACTGTGGTATCCCAGCCCACCAGGGTTCAAATTCTGGTGCTCGCATTTATTTTAGGATTTCGGCGATGCGCATTCAGTGGGAGGAGACGTTCCCGTCGACGACGAGGTGCCTATGGTGACTTCGTAAATTTCAAAATGATATGCCGGCTCACTCTTTCGGAGGTGCTCATAGGGATAGGGTGTGCGTTTATGCGTTCGTATGGGTGAGCGTATGTGATATGAATGATTGCGTCTGTACTGTGTTCAAAAAAGAAGAAGAACCCTAGGTGGAGACACCTGAGTGCTCATGCTTATATAGGGCCAAAACATGGTCTAGATGGGTTTTTTGTGGCTACAAAGATTTGCGGCAGGCGGTACTTCTGATCTAGGATTAATTCTGGGGGTTTCTGTATTTATAGAATTTTTGTCGTCGATCTGACGTCTAGATGGGCTTCGAGGTGCCCACTACCCACCAGGGCGCGCCAGAGGGAGGTGGCGCGCCATGGTAGTGGGCAGCAGGGCCCCCCTCCAGTGGGTCTTTACTCGAGTATTTTTCTTTTGTTACAAAATAGTTCTCCAAAAAGTTTTGTTCAATTCTGAGAATTTTTATTTCTTCACAGAAAACAACACAACGGTAGTTCTATTGAAAACAACGTTAGTCTGAGTTAGTTCCGTTCAAATCATACGTTCAACTCGGTGACGTCCTCCGCCTTCTTGATCCAGCAAGACGACGAGGTAGTGGATTAGTTCCGACAGTACAACGGTGATGGTGATGCTATCTCCGCAGGGCTTTGCCTAAGCACTATAAAAATATGACTGAGGGTGTAAACGGTGGAAGGAGGCGCCAAGACACAGCTAAGAGATTGTCGTAGTTATGTGCACACACACACACACACACACACACACACACACACACACACACACACACACACACACACACACACACACACACACACACACACACATATATATATATATATATATATATATATATATATATATATATATATATATATATATATATATATATATAGGTAAACTGTCTATCATAGCTTGCACATAACTAGTTAAGACTTCTAAACATTTAACGGTTTAAAAATAAGTAAAAAATATGAAATAAATAGGGGAGCCTCACTCTAATATAATACGATGATCCAACGGTGTGATTGTGAAAATATGCATTTATGTGTCCTCAGCGGCAAAAAAACAAGCATTTCAGCTCACTACAGGATCAATATATATTGAAACATTTATTCTTTTTGTTCAGGACACATACATTCATATTTTTTCATCCATCCGTTGGATCATGTTATATTATAGGTGTGTTGGTTCAGTATTTTTTTCAGGATTTTTGAGAACTTTTACACCGTCAAAAACCTTAATTAGTTCTGTGGCAAGCTATTGTAGAAAATCCGTTGGACAAATGTTTCCTACAAGCAGTGGTAGTTACCATCACTTGCATTTTGTATGTTGTATGTAATATCTGTCGAAATCGAGAGTATACATGTGTAGTATGTAGTATAACAATGATTATGTACTATATATACTAATTTTTAGGTAGTATGTACAAATATTTTGGAAAACTATTTTGAGTATGCTTTTTTACGTATAAATATATATGTATTTCATAAATATAACAAAACTATGGGTTCATATGCAATTTTCATGGAACTTGATTTAAAATATCTTATATATAGTAGATGAACATATTTAAAATAATAAAATATTATATATAATACCACATGATAGCATATGAGACATATGGGTATATATATATATATATATATATATATATATATATATATATATATATATATATATATATATATATATATATATATATATATATATATAGAGGATGGATTTGCTATCCACACTAGCTCGAATGGTGGTTATCAGAACCCTTTATTTGCTTTGAGATCCGAACTTTTGAGTGGATAAGGTTTTGATTTTATGATTTGTTGTATTTTGCCACGGCAATAGGGGAAAGCTGGGACGAACCTTTTGGTAGTCAGTGGCCGAAAAGGGAAGCCTAGCTTTTGCAGGTGTAGTCAGGGCAAGTGACCTCGTTCCTTTTTGCATGAGCAGGGTGCGGCACTAGCTCATTTCGGCAAGCATTTGAAACTGGCTCATTTCGGATATTTGTCAAAAGTTCCACGGTGCCGTGTACTTGTATATTGTTTTAAAACTGTCATTTTCGTCTAGCAAGGTGTGCGCTGCCTGGCACGGTTTGCGAGGAGTAGCTTTTGCTCTGTCGCGCTTGAAAGTGGTGGTAAGACTTGGCTTGTTTACTGTATGTGAGTTGAATACGGGTCTGTTGATGCCAAAAAGAGTTGAATACGGGTCTGGCCTTCATTTAGTAATGGCCTGCCGCCTGCCGATGTGCAAGGAACAGACGCTGCCATGCATGCGCGATCTGCAAGGGAACAGACGTGCCATGCATGAGCAAAAATGTCAGCAAAGTGAAACACGCAAAGCAGCCGTGTGGACTTCTAATTAACTGACGCCACCGTCCAGCTGTTGGTTTTTGTATATATTCACGCGTCTTGCTCGTTGTTGCTCCGTGCGCTCTCTGTACCACCTTGTATCTAGTGTCAGTGAGATGGAAGGATTGGGAGATGGCCAAGGGAAAAACGGAAGCCGGTGCTTGGCCGTGAGCACAGCTGGGGGTGAGAGTAAGACGTGTTTGCAGGCGCAATTGTTGCCGCCGTCGAGAATGCCGATGACCACTGTCACCACTGTCCTTGAGCGATTCCAAACATCTCTCTAATCTGTGTCACCACTGTCTCCGGAACAACGTGGTATGGAGGGTGGACAGGAGCAGTTCCACATGGTATGACGATGCCGGAAAATCGTTCGTGTGCTCATTTTCCCCAGCGTCTTGATCCACCTAATAACCTAGCCCCGGTGACTGCGAATGTGAAGGCAGTTTCCATGCTTACTCTGTTACAAGGAATACGGCGGGGCGCTGTCCATCTATGGGGTGCCTGTTAGCATGGTACTCGATAAGACATTTTTTTTCTTCTAAAACAGAATAAGGCATTTTTTGGGCTGTGCATTTTTGTTGCTTTTTCATGCCAACTGAACTTCTGTTTCGCCGATGTTGCTGAAGGCACGATTGGTTGGTAGGATGTGGGATTTGGAAGAAGAGATTCACTTCCGTTTCAACTTTCAAGGACGGCACGGGCACTATCGATCCCAAGATGTAGCATATTCACAGTCTCAATCTGAATTTATTCTTGCAAGTAGGCTGTCTGTGCAGTTTGCAGGGTGTCTTGTACTATATGTGTTTCGTCTATTAAGACAGCTAGCTGTCGTTTATCAAAACACTTGAATCTCTCTTCAGGCAATGCACACTATCCGATAAGTGTGTGGTCCCAGTAGTCATGCTGGTGTGATCTAATTTCCGTGAACCTAATCGGCTTCAAAACATGCGCAGCGAGGGTGACTACATTGTAGTGAATGGCTCTATAAGGTTTAACAAGTCTGTAATACTACATTGTAGTGGTTCTCTCTAAGAACAGGCGCAGTTCCACAATCTTCCTCAAGCCTCAATCTCTCGATATTCAGCCGGGAAAAATACGTACGAATGATTGCTTCCCGCGGACGGAGCGTTGTTGGCTCTAGATGCTCGTGAGTGGGATCACGGATGCTACAGCGAAAACGTTCAAAGGAGCGGCGACAAAAGGCGGCAGGCAATCTCTGACTCTAGGATTCTAGGAAGTAGGGCACGGCTGTTTGTTTCGGGGGATGAGCATTGACTTGTTGTTCGCGGAACGTTGTCAAACGCACATACTCATTCTCATCTTTTTTGTCTGTTTTGTGTATCCTCGGGCTCATTTCCGTCATAAGAGTATCTGCATCTGGACTTTGCAAACCCGACTCCTCAAACGCCCACGGACGCGTCTGACGTGTCTGCGGACACTGACCGAACACTTCCTAAATCAGTGCCTCCACACTCGCGTATCTCATACCCGGCTCCCTATATCCATATAAATTAATGCAAACTTAGTACGTAAATCACTGAACGATCAAAATCAACAGAAAACGGACATGGGAATAATCACATAAACACCAAAAAAAAATCACCAAACCAGCATAGATCCAACACATTCTAACTACATATTAGAACTAGAATATATAAAAGGAGAGGGCGAGCTGCACCACTTCCTCGTCGGCCCTTTGCCCTTTCGGTCGGCAGCGCTGTTGTGACCTCCGCAACAGGAGGTGGGTCGACGTTGGAGCCGTCGGAGTTCGACCCGTCGAAGGAGGAGGAGGAGATGATGATGTAGCCTTGCAAACGCCGGACGATGCGGTCTTGCTTGCGCTTGAGCTTGGCCACCCTTGTCGCCTTCGCCACTGCCGCCACCGCCTCCCACTCGGATTGCTCAATGCCGAGCCGGAGCTGCTTGGCATTGATCCTCCGGAGCCACCGGGCATCCGTCTCCACCATGGTAATGGAGCGACGGTACACCCATTGCAGGAGACGCTCCTCCTCGTTGGGCACCGGCATCACGCGGCGGCGGCGGGCAGACTGCGCAGCCGTGTCGGGGCCCCTGTCTCCCTTGCCCTCTGCCTCTCGTGGCGGGCGGCGTGTGAATCCGACTCCAGAGTCCGCATCCGCGGCGCCGGCGAAGCGGGCACTAGAACCCACCGTTGCCCGCACGGAGCAGCAGCCGGAGGTGGAGGAGGTCGTCGGCGGGCGAAGCAGATTGGGCAGCCCGCGTGGAGCAGCAGCCGGGGGTGGAGGAGGTCATCGGCGGGCGAAGCAGATTGGGCAGCCCGCGATGAGATCGAGCGCGGCCGTCGCTTCCTCCCCGACGACCTGTACTACGACGACAGGTATGCCCCCGATTCCCTGCTGTGGGACACTGGCTCCAGGATGAGCACGACACGCGCCGCGCGTCGTACTTCGCCGGCACGGTGTTGGGGCCGCGGCGGCCAAGTCTAGTGGTGCGCGGCCTCACGCCCACGCCGTCGCCTTCCCCTTCTCCGTCACCACCTCCACCTCCTCGCATGACAGCAGAGGAGGAGGCCTGGCTCATGCAGCGTGTCATGAAGGACTCCATGAACACGCACGACGAGCGCCGGTTTATATATGATCTTATTAAATCCTATATTGAAATGCGTAGTGGTGTGGGTGTGGTATCTCTTGGCGGCCTTATATAAACATAATTAAACAAATTTGTGGTAAGACGAAGACAAATCACAAAGTTTGCGTGAGATGTCTAGGTACCGAGTGCGCGAGGTATCGAGTAATAAAAAGTCGTGATGAGCAGAAGGAATGACATTCTGCTCGATACCTCTATGCATGCTGCACCCATCATATCATATGGCCACGCTACGGCGCCAAAAAAGGTTATCATAGCTAGCGAAAAAAAGTGCTCGTGTGGATTTTGTTTGTGATGCTGCACATATGTGGGTCGAAAAAGGAAATCCAGAGAATTATACCCCAACTCAAAATGAAAAATAATACCGGCACTGAATAAATATAAACCAGCGGGAAAAAATATTTTGAGAATGGGGGAAATCATAAATGTCGTAGTCAATTGGTATATGGAGAATAATAATACATGTGCCATCGTTTTTGCTTATTATAGATAAAAATTGTACTATTCGGAGTTGGAATGGTAAAAAAACACATAAGAAAAAAAAACGCTTGGTACGTTTTGCGGTAGTGTGAAACGCCAAAGTACATGAGAGTTGACCGTCATTTGTTGGGCCTGACAAGTACTCATCGTATGCTGGACAGGTACTCACGCAGTGCCCAGCTTGGCCACAGTGCTTGCATTTCCTGGTAGCGGACGGTAGTTTCTGATTAGTGTTTCTCTGATTTGCTGGCTTTCTGATGCTTTGGTCTGAACTACATTTGCTATTTTTTTGGCGATGATTTGAGCTGCCATTTTGAAGTACACTCTCAAGCTAATCCCCAGAGCTAGCTTTCCTTGCTATGTACATTAACCTCAAGCTGAGGTTGCATCATACATCTAGCCCAATTTTTCAGACCATGGTGATCTGAAGAAATGGTAGCCAGCATCTTCCAGAAAATATGCATAGATGTTGGTATTAGGTTGGCCGAGCTGCTCCAAATGCAGAGAGATATGGGCTACATACACGGTTTGTGCTGTCAAGCAGATCTAACAAGGAACCGGCCGTTGTCTAAAAAAAACAAGAAACTGGCCAGGCAAGCAGTTAATTTGTAGGCGCCATCATGCACCTTCAATTAGGAAAACCCTATAAAACACTTACAACAAATAAACAATCCCAGTGTGTAATGTAATCACCATCAACCATTTTGACCACAACAAAAAATTACATACACAACAAAAGAGGTCCAGAAATTTCTTCAATTAGGAAACACCAAGTAGAACATTTCAGAGAATGCATCAGTATTACACTTTAGCGCTGAAGAGAGTTAGATTCAGTCCAAACTAAATCAACCGGATCATGAAAAATACAGCCGAGCAAAGTGATTGCTAGGTAATCTAAAAAAGCATTAAGATGCAGCAGGCCGTGGGAGTTGAGATTTTCCTTGTGTAGCTGATGCGGCTCCTGCTCATCTGGTCGCTGCTGCTTGTCGTCCTTCGTCAAGTAAAACATCAAGGGAGCAAACAAGGGTTGTGTAGATAAAAAAAACCTCGGCTCAGGATGAGACCCACAAGCACCATCCACTTCCTCATGGTCCTCCTCTCGTTGAGATTGCAGCCGCACCATGGCAGTCATGGGTCCGAGATCCATGGCGTCCTCCTCTTCCACCCCATGTTCCTCCTCCTGTCGTCCAGATGCACACGGGATGCACCTGCTTGGGCTTCTGGCTTGGATGGCTGAGCTGCGATGTTCGTGCGGGTCGTAGAGGATGGTGGTGGTGCTGGGGAAGAGGGAGATTAAAAGTAAATGATGAATGTAGATGAGAAGAGTGAGTAGTGGTTGTGGTGCTCGGGTGATGGCGTATGTGAGAAGATAGCAAGGGGGTGAGTATTAAGGAACTCTTTGACCGTTTGACGTGGCTGTAGCTTTGACCGACCATACACTATACGGGCTTGAGATGAGGTGGAGAGGAAAGAGTGGGAGAGAGGAAAGAGTAGGAGAGAGGAAAGAGAAGGGCCGTGCTAGACCTAGACAAGCAAGAAAGAAAGTGCGGCAAGGAGCATTGTCTCGCTTTTGACCGTGGCCGTTGCCCAATAGGCCCATCTCCCTCCCGGGGTGTCCGGTACCCCCTCCGGTATTTCGATGACTACTCGGTACACTTCGAAACACTTTCGTGTCCGAATGTCATCGTCCTATATATCAATCTTTACCTCCGGACGATTCCAGAGCTCCTCGTCATATCTGTGATCTCCTCTGGAACTCCAAACAACATCCGGTCACCAAATCATATAACTCATATAACACTATATCGTCAACGAACGTTAAGCGTGCGGACCCTACGGGTTTGTGAACTATGTAGACATGACCGAGACACCTCTCCGGTCAATAACCAATAGCGGAACCTGGATGCCCATATTGGCTCTTACATATTCTACGAATATATTTATCGGTCGAACCGTTATGACAACATACATAATTCCCTTTGTCCATCGGTATGTTACTTGCCCGAGATTCGATCGTCGGTATCTTCATACCTAATTCAATCTCGTTACCGGCAAGTCTCTTTACTCGTTCCATAATACATCATCTTGTAACTAACTCCTTAGTCATTTGCTTGCAAGCTTGTTATGATGTGTATTACCGAGAGGGCCTAGAGATACCTCTCTGATACTCGGAGTGACAAATCCCAATCTCGATCCATGCCAACTCAACAAACACTTTTGGAGATACATGTAGAGCATCTTTATGATCATCCCAGTTATGTTGTGACGTTTGATAGCACATAACGTATTCCTTCGGTAACCGGGAGTTGCATGATCTCATGGTCGAAGGAGCATGTATTTGACATTCAAGAAAGCAGTAGCAATAAACTGAACGATCATATGCTAAGCTAACAGATGGGTCTTGTCCATCACATCATTCTCGTAATGATGTGACCCATGATGACAACACATGTCTATGGTTAGAAAACCTTAACCATCTTTGATCAACGAGCTAGTCTAGTAGAGACTTACTAGGGACACGATATTTGTTTATGTATTCACACATGTATTTAAGTTTCCGATCAATACAATTCTAGCATGAATAATAAACCTTTATCGTGATAACGGAAATATAATAATAACCATTTTATTATTGCCTCTAGGGCATATTTCCATCAGTCTCCCACTTGCACTAGAGTCAATAATCTAGTTCACATCGTCATGTGATTAACACCCATAGTTTACATCGCCATGTGACTAACACCCAAAGAGTTTACTATAGTCAGTAATCTAGTTCACATCACCATGTGATTAACATCCAAAGAGTACTAAGGTGTGATCATGTTTTGCTTGTGAGAGAGGTTTAGTCAACGGAGCTGCCACATTCAGATCCGTATGTATTTTGCAATTTTCTATGTCTACAATGCTTTGCACGGAGCTACTCCAGCTAATTGCTCCCACTTTTAATCTGTATCCAGATTGAGACTCAGAGTCATATGGATCAGTGTTAAAGCTTGCATCGACGTAACCCTTTACGACGAACCCTCTATCACTTCCATAACCGAGAAACATTTTCTTTAGTCCTCTAAGGATAATTTTGACCGCTGTCCAGTGATCCACTCCTGGATCACTACTGTACCCCCTTGCCAAACTCATGGCAAGGCACACAACTGGTCTGGTACACAGCATGGCATACTTTATAGAACCTATGGCTGAGGCATAGGGAATGACTTTCATTCTCTCTCTATCTTCTGCCATGGTCGGGCTTTGAGTCTTTACTCAATTACACACCTTGTAACACAGGCAAGAACCCTTTCTTTGACTGATCCATTTTGAACTTCTTCAAAACTTTGTCAAGGTATGTGCTTTGTGAAAGTCCTATTAAGCATCTCGATCTATCCCTATAGATCTTGATGCCCAATATATAAGTTGTTGGGGAACGTAGCAGAAATTCAAAATTTTCTACGCATCACCAAGATCAATCTATGGAGATTCTAGCAACAAGAGAGGGAGAGGATGAGCATCTTAATACCCTTGAAGATCGCTAAGCGGAAGCGTTACAAGAACGCGGATGAAGGAGTCGTACTCGCAGCGATTCAGATCGCGGTTGATTCCGATCTAAGCACCGAACAACGCTGCCTCCGCGTTCAACACACGTACAGTCCGGGGACGTCTCCTCCTTCTTGATCCAGCAAGGGAGAGGAGAAGTTGAGGAGAACTCCGACAAGACGACGGCATGGTGGTGATGGAGCTCGTGGTTCTCCCGGCAGGCTTCGCCAAGCACTACGGAGGAGGAGGAGGTGTTGGAGGAGGAGAGGGCTGCGCCTGGGAAGGTGCGGCTGCCCTCTCTCTCTCTCTCTCACTATATATAGGGGAAGGGAGGAGGAGGCGCCTAGGGTTCCCTAGGGAGGCGGCGGCCATAGGGGAAACCCTAGATGGGTTTTGGCGCCCCACCCCTAGGAAACTTGCCCCCAAGCCGGGAGGGTGGCTGCCCTAGGGTGGCGCCCCACCTCTCCGTGTTACGTGAGATGGGGTGGGAGGCGCCAGCCCTTAGTGGGCTGATGTGCCTCTCCCTTGGCCCATAAGGCCCACCAAAGCTTGTCGGGCCTCCAAACCCTTTCGGACAAGCTGGTCATCACCGGTACCCGGAACAATTTGGACTCCAATACCCTTCGTCCAATATACCGATCTTCACCTCCGGACCATTCCGAGCTCCTCGTCATGTCCGGATCTCATCCGGACTCGAACAACCGGTCACTACAAGAAATATGTCAACTAGTGACCTTCTTTCAAGTGACCTGGAAGAATTGGTCATAGATCTATGACCATTTCGCACCAATTGGTCAAAAGCTGTTCGAGGGCTCCAAACCCTAAACCATTGCGACCATTTTGGTGGGAAGGTCGTAATTTCCTTACGAAAAGGTCATAAAGCAAACAGCGCTAGTCCGCTGCCTTATTTCTAGTTGTTAACGACCAATATAGATGGTCATAGCCTTGTAAATTGTGGTGGGTTGCTATGACTAGGCGCCACCTCATCAATTTTGCCTATGTGTCATGTCCATGTGGCAGTTTTTACCCTAGGTTGTGAAGCAACCTATATTTCTGTCATTCCCAAAATTCCCAAAAAAATCTCATAAATTCTTTGGGTTATATCTTCGTCAAATATGTAAAAACATTCCTTTCCTAGTTCAAAAATAATTCGAAAATATTCATTTTTCTATTCTGTTCAGAGCAGCACTTTGTGAAGGAAGTACCACTTTGGCATGTCCAAATGGTATCCATTTTCTACAGTGCTTTCCTATGCCCAAATAACCATCCTCCACCAAATACCAGCTCAATCCATTCATTATTTTGAGCCCACCTTCAACATTCATATTTATGTCCAGTGTGGTAGTTTGTAAAACAAGTACCACCTAGGCTCCTCCTTTTGAGGTGAAAATTTGTGAAGACGGTCTTCTTAGTAACTGATCATCCTCAGCCAAAACTCACGCCCATTAGCCATGTGCATTTCCCGTACCGCAAATCAAACACTTGGCTGCTTATTCATGTTTGAGCATCGATCGGTCTCCTCGTGAGAATCCTATGTTGTGATTTTCTTCTTAGCACCTACCTGGGGAGTGCCCAACCCACTAGACATGCCTAGGCCGCCCAGAACACATGGCAACACCACGGTCACGCGGTGATCACGCGGCGGGCATGCGAGCTTACGCGCTCTAGAGTTGGGGCCCTCGGCCACCGTCCAAACCGCGATGTCTCGCCATCAAACCATGTATTTCTGATTATATAGATACTTATTTACCTAGAAATGATTTTTGGAAAAAATAAAGAGCAAACTATGAGGCAGCTGCAGTTCAAATTTGACCCGTTTCCAACTGAATCGACGACAATTTGTCTTTTTCACCAGATGTGGATCAAAACTTTTTTCACCCAACCATTTTGTCAATTGTGCATTATATATGGCCTAGTATTTTATAAAATTGATTTGGTCCATTTTTGCAACAATTATTTGGTAGTTCCTTCACAAAAAAACCTCCTTTTGGGCACTCGGAAAATGAAAATGAATTTTCCGTGCAAAGAAAATGAAAACTTCCTTAGGAAACATTGTTTGGAATTCCAAGATGTACCCTTGTGCACAATATGAGATCATTTGAACAAACTATGCCATGAATGTGGCCATAAGATTGATCATTTGGCTTGAAAGCCATGAATCTTCACGCATGATAGCTCATTTCTGAGAACACTTTTTTAAAATAATTACCGTATTACAAGTTTATTATTTTTCCTGGAAACTTGGTCACATATAATGACACAATGCGAAGGTTTTCCAATTTTTTGATTTTTTTTTGAATTTTTTATGCCCGTTTCAAAATGCGGTCAAAACGGTGGGCTTGACCGTTCCTAGCTAGTGGTTGAATCTTGGAATTTTTTTGGTGTTTCTATGATTAAATAGATACTTATTTACCTAGATATGATTTTTGGAAAAAATAAAGAGCAAACTATGAGGCAGCTGCAGTTCAAATTTGACCCGTTTCCAACTGAATCGACAGCAATTTGTCTTTTTCACCAGAGGTGGATCAAAACTTTTTTCACCCAACAATTTTGTCAATTGTGCATTATATATGGCCTAGTATTTTATAAAATTGATTTGGTCCATTTTTGCAACAATTATTTGGTAGTTCCTTCACAAAAAAACCTCCTTTTGGGCACTCGGAAAATGAAAAATGAATTTTCCGTGCAAAGAAAATGAAAAATTCCTTAGGCAACATTGTTTGGAATTCCAAGATGTACCCTTGTGCACAATATGAGATCATTTGAACAAACTATGCCATGAATGTGGCCGTAAGATTGATCATTTGGCTTGAAAGCCATGAATCTTCACGCATGATAGCTCATTTCTGAGAACACTTTTTTAAAATAATTACCGTATTACAAGTTTATTATTTTTCCTGGAAACTTGGTCACATATAATGACACAATGCGAAGGTTTTCCAATTTTTTGATTTTTTTTAATTTTTTATGCCCGTTTCAAAATGCGGTCAAAACGACGGGAATGACCGTTCCTAGCTAGTGGTTGAATCTTGGAACTTGTTTGGTGTTTCTCTGATTAAATAGATACTTATGTACCTAGAAATGATTTTTGGAAAAAATAAAGAGCAAACTACGAGGTAGCTATAGTTCAAATTTGACCCGTTTCCTACTGAATCGGCGGAAATTTGTTTTTTTCACGAGAGGTGAATCAGAACTTTTTACACCCAATCATTTGGTCAATTGTGCATTATATATGGCCTAATATTTTAGAAAATTTATTTGGTACAATTTTGCAACAAATAAATGGTAGATCCTTCACAAAAAACTTGTTTTGGGCACTCGAAAAATGGAAAATAAAATTTTTGTGCAAAGAAAATGAAAAGTCCCTTTAGCAACATTGTTTGTCAATGCAATATGCATACTTATGAAAAATATGAGATCATTTGGACAAACTTTGCCATGAATTTTGACATAACATTGGACATTTGCCATATAAGAGAAAAAAACCCTACATAAACTTAATTCTGATTGGTGGAATTACTTGTGGCTTGGATCGATGACATGGCATCCATTTGACCGTCCATCCGTCCATCCATCCAACCCACGGTAGCAAACCCCCTCTCTATCGAACCCCACCCAACCCCACCCTCGTGACCTCCTCTCTCGCTTGAACCCTAGCTTTGACTCCTCCTTGCCGCCGCCACCTCAAGCGGGAATCCTGCCATCCTCCTCTCACCCCCACCGCCGTCGTCCACCTCAAGCGGGAATCCCTGGCCACCACTCTGTACCGCACCTCTCCCTCTCTCCCATGGCACCAGATCGAGCCGACGAGGCCAGTCCGCGGTCAGATCCACCACCGCCACAGCAACCTCTCTCTCTTCCTCTCCCCGATCCAGATCGAAGACGACGGCTCCCACCGCATCGCTCATCGTCTCCCACCGTCCAATCCAGATCCCAACCTCCGGCTCTCCGTCCGTGGCGATGCCCTCCTATCCCACCCCCTTCTTCTCCAACCGCACGCGCCCGCGTCCAGCGCCCGGAGTCCCAAGCCTCGATCTCCTCCTCGCGACCAGTTCCGTTCCCGAGCGCCTTTGCCTCCCTGTCCCGTCGGCGACCGCAGCCCGAGGAGCCCGAGCCCGAGCAGGATGAGGGCCCGGAACCGCTGCCCCTCCCGACCGACGCGATCGATCCCACCCCCTCCGGCGGGGAGAAGGACGACGACGACACCTCCTCGGTCCCCTCCGTCTCATCCACCGCCACCGACGCGTCTGCGGCCGCCACCACCGCCGCGGGGGGCAAGACGGAGAGGCTGTTCCCGACGGCCACGGACCTGCTCCACATCTCCTACAACCATGACTACGTCTGCTTCACGGCAGGGACAAAGACGGCCTTCCGCATCTCCATCACCTGTCGCCAAGCGTGCAGCTCCTCGTCCAAGCTCCTCCAACTCCAACGCAGACGCAGGGGGTAAGCTCTCTTCTCCTCTCTTCATTCCCCTGAATTCAGCTTCAGGTTCCCCAATTCCAATTTACTGGTCTATAATACATACATACACATCTTTAATTTGCATATGAATTGCTTATTTGCAGATGTTGCTCAGTCCGGTGTGTGATGTTGTTTACTCGAATGTCTTTGTAGTTGTGCATTTTGTTCGTAGATTAGTTTCTGGCGTCGGACATTGTGTTTCTCATCTTGTTGTTTGACGGGGGGACATCCGACTCCTTGTGCCTGATAAGGAGCAAACTCTTTGTGTTTGTATACTCCTTGGCGAATGTCACAAATCACGCCTTAATTTTATGCTGAGATGAATGCTTATCTCACATGTTGCTACATTATTTATTTATTTTCTTCCTAAGCAAAACCTCGAGAGTTCTGCACTAAGAATGCTCATCTTGTAAACATAACCATCACCTCACCGCAAGCATTAGCTCTTGAGTTAAGAGTCGTGCTTACAATGATTCGCTTTTGTTTCCCGTGGAAGGTGGCTTTTACGGCATCCCAATGTTGCATGTTGCCCACCACACCGGTGAACTCGGTGGCGGCGTAGTGCTGCGCAGCCTTGGCGGCGCCGGCACCGACACGCGGGCACAGCACACCGGTTTCTTGAGGCCGTGATGGTGGTTTTTGTGAGACTTTCTCTTCCTCTATCGAATGTACAAGTCAAAATTTATCTCACTTTTGCATGTTAAGATGTGTATTTTATTTTCTGGGCCGGTTTCCCTTCATCTCATGGATGCTCCATGCCATAGCACATGGCAGAATCATGTTAACTGAAATAACAGGACCGATCTAATCATGGGTGAAGATAGTACTGCGTGTTTTTTAAAAGAAAAAAAAAGGAAATACTGCTATTTGTACAATATGAACAATCGCTTGGAACACTTTTTTACGCTTTTCTGAGGAATGATTCTTTTTTCCCAAGACAAATAGTTTTGGCTGGAGAAGAATTTTTCAGTTCTATCTCGGTTAAGCAACTACATTTTTCTTTTTCTTTTTTTGCACTGAATATAGATAATCTTTAGCAGATTGTCACTGTACCCATGATAGAGGATGAATGGATTTTATTTTTACTAACAGAGCGTTCTTCGATGGAACAAATTATCAGCACATGTTCATCTAAGACCTTGGTGAAATTAGAGCAGAGCTCACAAGCTCAAACTGTGCTGTTTTGCTTCCACATAACACTGATCTTACTGAAGGCAACCATTTTGTTGTACGCCCGATCCCCCTTCGTTCCTCCGTGGTATTGTGCGATCTATTAGATTTGGTAGCGTCAGTGTGTGTTGTTTTCTTAGGGTCAGATATCATGCCATGTTGTGATGTTTTCTTATAAGTCTGTGCATGATCTATTCTTGCTAGATGTGCAGCAACGAATTAAGAGATATGATACTGATTCATTTCTTGTTCAATGTAAATTTATTACATAAACATGTGGAGGGCACTGTAACTGTAGCAGAGTTGGTGATATGATACTGATTCCTTTCTTGTTCAATGTAAATTTAGTCTGAGGAGAGTTGATGATAAACACTTACGAGTTCATGAATAACTAAGCAACTGTCATGCTGAAAAAACACTTCCTGCTGTAGATTATTAATCTTAATATCCATGAGTATATTACGACTCCATATTCGGCAACCACATGTCACAAGAACACCTTGAGACTGTTATTCGCTAAATACCTGTTACTTTTGTTATTCTTTGTTCTATCTTTTTTTTGGTGAATCTGGGAGATCTGTATCCATTGTCCTCAACTAAGTAATTGCATTAGTTCTTATTCGTGGTTAGCATCCTTATTGTATCTATACCATGTAAACCATTCGAGTGTAAATGCCAGTTGCCTATTCATCCTACTAATCCTGTCTGTCTATGTACGCCAGGCAACCGAGGTACATGATCCTCTGCAAGGCTGGCGAGGAAAGCATCAGCCTCGCCGCCAGGGACGACAAGGTCTGCACCGATCGCGACGATGACACGTAGGTACACACACATACACCCAAGATCGATCGAAGATCAGTCACATGCTTCCATGATCCCGATCCAAAATAGTATAGTGAACTTGCCATTGGGATCTGGAAACTTGGGTTTCTGCCTTGTCCTTTTCTAATTGGGGAAAAGCGATATCCTGTTTGGCTTTTGCTCAAGAAACTTTTTATGTACGTACTATTTCTTCTCTGATCAAGTGGTTGATTGATTTGAATATACACATATGATGCAGCACTGTACATGAAGTACGACGCAAGGGTCAAGGATGAGGAAGGTTACCCGCCATGGCACTCGTCAACAAGGCCACCGGAGATGCATGGGCCTCCTAGCAAAGCTTTGTGGGGCATTTTCAGGTTAGTTGCAAAGCTCCTTCTAGCAATGCTTGCAGTATTTGTATTTGGTATGGCGATTTTGATCCTGTAACACCCTTTTCACATATACTAGATACGATTGATGCCTTGAAGAAGTCTGCTCCCCTTGGATGGTGCAGTGTAGCAAATCAATGTCGATTCATTCATTCTTTTGTGAGTGCACACTACTAGCACATTCTTTGCTTTGATCAAGTGTGACTCATATTCAGTTGTTTGCTCACATTATTATTTGATTATGCCATGCCGCATTGTTTGCTTAAGCATGATTTGCTCCAACCTGGCATTGTGTACGTACTTCCATTGCATGCATGCATGTTTGTTGTTCCCTGAACTGTTTGACTGTTTGTATGCATGCATGTTTGCTGTTCCTTGAACTGTTTGACGCCTGTAATGCATACAGCTTGTTTGCTCACATTACTGTGCGATCAAACAGTTCAGGAATGTATAATGACTTTGGCAATAAACGGCCATATACTGTGATCAATCGCAGCAATGCCAGCTTCTATTGTGTCAGGCTGTTGTAGGTGCTGAATTGTGATCATGTTTTATGGCCCACATGCATGCTACGTGTTGGTCGACTTGGCATGCGTGTAACGAAAACTTCATGGCATTCACAATGAATAGCACTTCTTAATTTTCATGCAGAATTGCTCTAGCTCTTCTTAATTTTCATGCTTGTTTCTTTCCGGACTTAATCTTACTAAATAGCACCCCATCACTTGTCTTTGTTGTTATTCACTATATCCTCAACATTCGCTTTTCTTGTTGGCGATATTTTGCCTAAATTCAAGACGAAAGAAGATGTTCAAAGAAAGCGCCAAGACATTTTTGTATAGCAAGTTATGTAATAATAGCTAGGTTATTTGGGCATTGTGAACTCCAGAATTTCATGTATCTTCTCTCTGTTTTTGAATGAAATGTTGTATGTGTGTTGATGTAACAGATTGTTGCTTCTTGTTATTTGAAGTATTACACTTGTTTTCTGTCTATTTTGATTTAAATATTGGTGTTTAATTATTGGCATATTGAAATCTGAGGAACATGACCATGACAAAGAAGGACCCACAAACCAGAATCGAAATTTGGGACCCACATATCGAACTCGACAATTGGGACCCATTTGAAAAAAAGAAAAAACGGGCCACAAGCCAAAAATAAAAGGCCGAATTATAGGCTGAATTATAGCTGGGCCAGCCCATGTAGCTAGCAAAAATTAATAGGAAAAATAAATATTAAAAAGGCCAAATTAATGGGCTCGGCCCATGTAGAAAACCGAATTGGACCGGGTTGAATCTTGTACCACATCAGCTTGCCACGCTGGATGCCTATGTGGCTTGGGGAGGTTGCTAGTGACCAAAACGCCACAGTAGACATATTTTGGTCATAAACATCTTCGACCATTCCAGAAGAAAGGTCGTTATAGTCAATTAACGACCCCCAGCTTTTGACCTTATGTTTTTGGTCACAAAAAGGTCACAAATTGAAAACTATGACCTTTCAGTGACCAATAGTGGAGGTCACTAGTTGACATATTTCTTGTAGTGGGTAACCACATACTATTTCCCATAACAACTCTAGCGTCACCGAACCTTAAGTGTGTAGACCCTACGGGTTCGGGAACCATGCGAACATGACCGAGACGTTCTCCCATCAATAACCAACAATGGATCTGGATACCCATGTTGGCTCCCACATGTTCCACGATGATCTCATCGGATGAACCACGATGTCAAGGATTCAAGCAATCCCGTATGCAATTCCCTTTGTCTAGCAAGATTGTACTTGCCCGAGATTCGATCGTCGGCATGCCGATACCTTGTTCAATCTCGCACGCAAGTCTCTTTACTCGTTCCGTAACACATCATCCCGTGATCAACCCCTTGGTCACATTGTGCACATTATGATGATGTCCTACCGAGTGGGCCCGAGATACCTCTCTATCACAGGAGTGACAAATCCTATCTCGATTCGTGCCAACCCAACAGACACTTTCGGAGATACCCGTAGTGCACCTTTATAGCCACCCAGTTACGTTGTGACGTTTGGTACACCCAAAGCATTCCTACGGTATCCGGGAGTTGCACAATCTCAGGAAATGATACTTAACATTAGAAAAGCTTTAGCATACGAACTACACGATCTTTGTGCTAGGCTTAGGATTGGGTCTTGTCCATCACATCATTCTCCTAATAATGTGATCCCGTTATCAACGACATCCAATGTCCATGGTCAGGAAACCGTAACCATCTATTGATCAACGAGCTAGTCAACTAGAGGCTTACTAGGGACATGGTGTTGTCTATGTACCCACACATGTATTTGAGTTTCCTATCAATACAATTATAGCATGGATAATAAACGATTATCATGAACAAGAAAATATAATAATAATAACTAATTTATTATTGCCTCTAGGGCATATTTCCAACATAAGTAGCTTCACCGAGGTTTTTCATTGATTTTTTATTCAAGTATCCTTTTATGCTATCCAAAAATTCTATATCATTTCCAGTCAACAATATGTCATCCACATATAATATCAGAAATGCTACAAAGGTCCCACTCACTTTCTTGTAAATACAGGCTTCATTGTAAGTCTGTATAAAACCATATGCTTTGATCACCTCATCAAATCATATATTCCAACTCCGAGATGCTTGCACCAGTCCATAGATGGATCACTGGAGCTTGCACACTTTGTTAGCACCTTTAGGATCGATAAAACCTTCTGGTTGCATCATATACAACATTTTTTTAAGAAATCTATTAGGGAATGCAGTTTTGACGTCCATTTGCCAGATTTCATAATCATAAAATGCGTCAATTGCTAACATGATTCAGACAGACTTAAGCATCACTACGGGTGAGAAAGTCTCATCGTAGTAAACTCCTTGAACTTGTCGAAAACCTTTTGCGACAAGTCGAGCTTTGTAGACAATAACATTACCATCAGCGTTAGTCTTCTTCTTGAAGGCTTGCTGACTATCGGGCAAGTCCCCCAAAGTCCATACTTTGTTCTCATACATGGATCCTATCTCAGATTTCATGGCCTCAAGCCATCTGTCGGAATTTGGGCTCATCATAGCTTCTTCATAGTTCGTAGGTTCGCCTTGGTCTAATAACATGACTTCCAAGAAAGGATTGTCGTACCACTCTGGTGCGGATTGTGCTCTGGTCGACCTACGAAGTTCAGTAGTAACTTGATCTGAAGTTTCATTATCTTCATCGTTAGCTTCCTCTCTGGTTGGTGTAGGCATCACGAGAACAGTTTTCTCTGATGTACTACTTTCCAATTTGAGAGAAGGTACAATTACCTCATCAAGTTCTACTTTCCTCCTACTCACTTCTTTCGAGAGAAACTCCTTCTCTAGAAAGGACTCATTCTTAGCAACAAAAATCTTGCCTTCGGATTTGTGGTAGAAGGTGTACCATATAGTCTCTTTAGGGTATCCTATAAAGACGCACTTCTTAGATTTAGGTTCGAGCTTATCAGGCTGAAGCCTTTTGACATAAGCGTCACATCCCCAAAAACTTTAAGAAACGACAGCTTAGGTTTCACTACAACATGACCTCTCCTATAACAACACTTTTTTCCGTATCTAAATGTTCATATATCCGTTGTTAGTGTATTTACCAACGGTTTGGGATGCGTAGCCTTATCCAGTGTTGCTAGCGCATAGTGCAACGCTTATACTGCCGTTGGTAAAATGGACCGTTGCAAGAATGCAACACATAAGACATACTTGCGCAACACTTATATACGTTGGCGCTTAATGCACATGAATCAAGATCCAATTGCCTTGCAACACATAAGACATACTTGCGCAACACTTATATACGTTGGCGCTTAATGCACAGGAATCAAGATCCAATTGCTTGGAACAAAGAATTTGCAACGCTTCATGTGTTCATATATATAATGTGAATATATTGCCAACAATTAAATTAACTCTCCATGTAATAGTGATAATTATGTATTTCAAGTGAACAGAAAACAAAAGAATATACTCACAAGAGGAAGAAATTATATATTAGATAAATCTATTGGATTACAATAGTTGATATTACACAAGGAACATCATCCAAATGTGATGCGTAATCTAAATATTTTCTTGACACTAAAACTTAAACTGAAAGCATACATCAACATACGTACAACTTATCTAAAATTGAACCGGGGAACATCATCCCTACAACTTAACCAAAACTGGAAGCCTCCATCATCATCATCATGAACATGATCATCATCGTCGCTACAGTATACTTGCCGCGCACCCATATAATCATCCATTTAACTTTTGAATCTACAGACAAAAAAACACAAATTAACTGTAAATACACAATGCATTGACATGATGCAAGAAGTGATAGAGGCAGGATATTAGCTATTGTATTTGTTCGTATATCTCTATAGGCGAACTGCAGAAATTCATCTACACCAGCTGAGTAATGTGGACTTTCTCTAGGAAATCGCAATAGTAATTTGGCGAATTCTAAATCCATTGCACACTGCATAGAAATAACAAATATTACTGTAGTTGTAACTTGTAACCATGAATGAACTGCACAAGCTTAACTTGTAAATATCTGATTTATGATTTAAGTTCCTATCATCGTACAACAAAAATTCACAATTGTATTGTTTTTCGACAATGCATGGATCCTCCTCCCAGCCTCTCCAACATACCAAGCAGAATTTTCTTCAAACATTGTAAAAAAAGGCTAGTAAGGTTATTCTACCATGCACACTAGTCATCAACCCATGCACGGCCTAACATTTTTGTGTTTCACATTGTTAGCTAGAAATAACTACTATGGTGATATGAAATTGTTAGCTCAGATATGACATCAGTAATGGTTTCTCCTTATGCTATTTCCCTTTAAGAAAAAAGTTGAAATTAGAGAGAAATTATCTATGCGAGGACCATGTCCACCAGCTGCTACATTGGCACACTCATTGTCATGACGGTGGCCTTGGTCTGATGTAGTTAGGAGAAGACACCAAAAAAGATTGATGGGGAATTTCGAAGATGTACAGACCATAGGCACAAAGAGTCATATGTCATTAGAAATTGCAATAAATTAGGTCTAAGATTTAAAGCGTCAATATGATCAAAGAAAACACTAAGTATGCCTGATGGCACATATATTTCCACATGCAATGAAACAAACTATGAAGAAACTGACCTTATCAAATCAAATATGTGGTAGAATTGGTAATTGTTAAGTTCATTTTGTCCTCTGCTTGCATGCCACATACCTGCACTGGTACACAGTGCTAATTAGCCCAAGTAAACATTTGTTTTCTTTTGAACTGAAAAGAAACTGTGATAATTTGTGTGCTGCAAATACGATAGAAAAACATATGTTTTCTCTGATACATAGTGACATCATTTTTATAAATCGCACAAATAATTATAATTTGAGGTGTACCTCAAAATATTAAGAAAGGTACATAAAAATCTACCAAACTGGACCATCATAATTTTTATACTGTGAGCTTATGCTTTTGCACATGCATCACACAGGCTGACTATATGTATATAATTATATTAACTGCCGAGGATAAAAAAAATAGCCACCATGCTCATATTAAACTAATCGTCGACCTGCAAACATGCAGGCATTGGCACACAGACTCAAGCATCACACGTTCAAAGTTAATTAGGCTACTGTTATGCATGCAATTTAATAGACCTAGTGCATACCATAGGTGGAGGCAGGGTGATGCGACTAATTAGTCCACTGAGTAGATTTGATTAGAAAGAAGAGAGCCCATTACGTACCAACTAAAAACCATAAAAGTTATGGTGGTCAGACCTGAGTAGACGGCCATGATAGGTGATACAACACTCGCAGATGTTCTCAATTCTACAACAACTCTGCGTAAAGTTCTAACTTCTACAACAACTCACTAGAACAAGTGAGCATTTCTACCTACTTGAGCTGTAATAATAAGGTAAAAGAAGGATTTTCCCAATAGAAATATGACCATATGACAGAGTGACTGATCAGGCCTACAACTTTGCACGTAAGCGGAAAGTGGATCTTTGAATAATCTACATCAACCACGAGAGTAACATAACAAGCCTTACCATACAATCAGTCAATCACATAATCAACGACAGCAACCAACGACTGCACAATCAAGTTTCACTTCCATGAGTTCGTAATAGTCTCCTAAGCCATAACTAGAATCAATTCGTTCACAGCAAGAGGCTTCAGTTGGAATCTCCCCTCCGCACAAACCAGCTATAATTCAACCTGTCGGTCAACATCAGGGACTGGCAAGTCGTAAGTACCAATTCCCAACTATACTGAAGTGAAGCAGAACAAGAAGGGGGAAATAAAATTGGAAGAAAAGAAGTGGTCCAGCTCACCACGACAGCTTGATCGCGAGGGTGGTTGTAGCTTGTAGCGGCAACTCTCCCCATAGCCGCAGCCCGCAGGCCCCCGTGCGGAGGTAGTAGACGCAGTTGGTCGTAGGGGAACAGTGACGAGGGGCGACGCGCCGGGAAGCAGGGGAGTGTTGAGGAGGGACGGCGCGCCGGGACGGAGGGTCGCAGGGGAGCGGTGAGGGGCAGCGTGCTGGGACGGAGGATCGCAGGGGAGTGTGAGGGGCGGCGCTTCGGGATGCAGATAGGGCAAGGGCCGGCGGCTGGCGTGGGAGCATATAGGATCGAGAAGAATAGGGAGACTCGGGATAGGGAATGACCTAGATTAAAGCCAACTTGGGCTGGGTTGGGTTAGTGCGTTGGCCTTTATTTGGAGTTATGGGCGGTTGCAGTCTAGTAGGACAGTAGGAGTATGTACTGCTACAATGCATATGCTACAGTGCTTATATCCGTATCTATTGTGAATTTAGCAACATAAGCTAAAACACTGTAGAATATATGTTGCTTTATAGAGGGTATCCTTGTAGTGTTTCTTGCCAAACCACAATTCATACAGTGTCGTTTCAACGGATTTAGACGGTGCCCTATTTAACGTGAATGCGGTTGTCTTTAATACATAAACCCAAAACGATAGTGGCAAATCGGTAAGAGACATCATAGAATGCACCATATCTAATAAAGTACGGTTACGATGTTCGGACACACCATTACGCTGCGGTGTTCCAGGTGGCGTGAGTTGTGAAAAAAATACCACATTGTTTTAAATGAAGGCCAAACTCATAACTCAAATATTCGCCTCTTGCGATCAGATCGTAGAAACTTTATTTTCTTGTTACCTCTTCACTCTGAAATTCTTTGAACTTTTCAAAACGTTTCATAATTGCATTTCATCAATTAGATATACTTATACCTACTCAAATCATTTGTGAAGGTGAGAAAATAATGATACCCGCCGCGTGCCTCAACACTCATCGGACCGTATACATCTGTATGTATTATTTTCAAAAAGTCTTTAGCTCGCTCCATTGTTCCGGTGAACGGAGTTTTAGTCATCTTACCCATGAGGCATGGTTCGCAAGTATCAAATGATTCATAATCAAGTGATTCCGAAAGTCCATCCGCATGGAGTTTCTTCATGCTCTTTACACCAATATGACCTAACGGTAGTGCCACAAGTATGTTGCACTATCATTAACAACTCTGTATCTTTTTGCATCAATATTATGAATATGTGTATCACTACGATAGAGATTCAATAAACCATTTAGATTGGGTGTATGACCATAGAAGGTTTTATTCATGTAAACAGAACAACAACTATTCTTTTTCTTAAATGAATAACCGTATTGCAATAAACACGATCTAATCATGTTCATGCTCAACGCAAACACCAAATAACATTTATTTTGGCTCAACACTAATCCCTCAGGTAGAGGAAGTGTGCGATGGTGATCGTATCAACCTTGGAATCACTTCCAACACACATCGTCACCTCACCCTTAACTAGTCTCTGTCTATTCTGCAACTCCTGTTTTGAGTTACTAATCCTAGCAACTAAACCGGTATCAAAATATCCAGGGGCTACTATGAACACTTGTAAGGTACACATCAATAACATGTATATCAAATATAGCTTTGTTCACTTTGCCATCATTCTTATCTGCCAAGTATTTGGGGCAGTTCCGCTTCTAGTGACCATTCCCTTTCAGTAGAAGCACTCAGTTTCAGGCTTAGGTCCAGCTTTGGGCTTCTTCACGGAAGTGGCAACTTGCTTGCCATTCTTCTTGAAGTTACCTTTCTTTCCATTGCTCTTTTTCTTGAAACTAGTGGTCTTGTTAACCATCAACACTTGATGCTCTTTCTTGATTTCTACCTTCACCGATTTCAGCATGGCGAAGAGCTTGGGAATCGTTTTCGTCATCCCTTCCATATTATAGTTCATCACGAAGTTCTAGTAGCTTGGTGATAGTGACTAGAGAACTCTGTCAATCACTATCTTATCCGAAGGATTACCTCCCACTTGATTCAAGCGATTGTAGTACCCAGAAATTTTGAGCACATGCTCACTGGCTGAGCTATTCTCCTCCATCTTGTAGGCAAAGTACATGTCAAAGGTCTCATACCTCTCGACATGAGCATGAGTCTGAAATACCAATTTCAGCTCTTGGAACATCTCATATGCTCTGTGGCGTTCAAAACATTTTTGAAGTACCGGTTCTAAGTCGTAAAGCATGGCACACTAAACTATTAAGTAGTAATCATATCGAGCTTGCCAAACGTTCATAACGTCTACATCTGCTCCTGCAATAGGTCTGTCACCTAGCGGTGCATCAAGGACATAATTCTTCTATGCAGCAATGAGGATATTCCTTAGATCATGGACCCAGTCCGCATTATTGCTGCCATCATCTTTCAACTTAGTTTTCTCTAGGAACATATCAAAAATAGGAGAGCTATATCGCGAGCTATTGATCTACAACATAGATATGCAAAACTATCAAGATTAATCTCATGATAAATTAAGTTCAATTAATCAAATTACTATTGAACTCCCACTTAAATAAACATCCCTCAAGTCATCTAAGTGATACATGACCCAAATCAACTAACCCATGTCCGGTCATCACGTGAGATGGGGTAGTCATCAATGGTGGACATCTCTATGTTGATCATATCTACTATACAATTCACATTCGACCTTTCGGTCTCCGGTGTTCCGAGGCCATGTCTGTACATGCTAGGCTCATCAAGTTTAACCCAAGTATTCCGCGTGTGTAAATCTGGCTTACACCCGTTGTATGTGAACATAGAGTCTATTACACCCGATCATCACGAGGTGCTTCGAAACGACGAACTTTGGCAACGGTGCATACCCGGGGAGAACACTTTTATGTTGAACTTTAGTGAAAGGGGTCATCTTATAATGCTACCGCCGTGCTAAGCAAAATAAGATGCATAGAGGATAAACATCACATGCAATCAAAATATGTGACATGATATGGCCATCATCATATTGTGCTTTTGATCTCCATCTCCAAAGCATCGTCATGATCTCCATCGTCACCAGACCGACACCTTCATCGCCATCATTGTGTCGGGGTCGTCTCGCCAACTATTGCTTCTACAACTATTGCTAACGCATAGCGATAAAGTAAAGCAATTGCGTGGCATTTGCACTTCCTACAATAAAGAGACAACCCTAAGGCTCTGATGTCTACTACACAACCTTCTTCTTGTAGACGTTGTTGGGCCTCCAAGTGCAGACGTTTGTAGGACAGTAGCAAATTTCCCGCAGGTGGATGACCTAAGGTTTATCAATCCGTGGGAGGTGTAGGATGAAGATGGTCTCTCTCAAACAACCCTGCAACCAAATAACAAAGAGTCTCTTGTGTCCCCAACACACCCAATACAATGGTAAATTGTATAGGTGCACTAGTTCGGCGAAGAGATGGTGATACAAGTGCAATATGGATGGTAGATATAGGTTTTTGTAATCTGAAAATATAAAAACAGCAAGGTAACTAATGATAAAAGTGAGCACAAACGGTATTGCAATGCGTTGAAAAAAGGCCTAGGGTTCATACTTTCACTAGTGCAAGTTCTCTCAACAATAATAACATAATTGGATCATATAACTATCCCTCAACATGCAACAAAGAGTCACTCCAAAGTCACTAATAGCAGGGAACAAACAAAGAGATTATTGTAGGGTACGAAACCACCTCAAAGTTATTCTTTCTGATCGATATATTCAAGAGTCCGTAGTAAAATAACACGAAGCTATTCTTTCTGTTCGATCTATCATAGAGTTCGTACTAGAATAACACCTTAAGACACAAATCAATCAAAACCCTAATGTCACCTAGATACTCCAATATCACCTCAAGTATCCGTGGGTATGATTATACGATATGCATCACACAATCTCAGATTCATCTATTCAACCAACACATAGAACTTTAAAGAGTGCCCCAAAGTTTCTACCAGAGAGTCAAGACGAAAACATGTGCCAACCCCTATGCATAAGTTCACAATGTTACGGAGCCCGCAAGTTGTTCACCAAAACATACATCAAGTAGATCACGTGAATATCCCATTGTCACCACAGATAAGCACATGCAAGACATACATAAAGTGTTCTCAAATCCTTAAAGACTCAATCCGATAAGATCATATCAAAGGGAAAACTCAATCCATTACAAGAGAGTAGAGGGGGAGAAACATCATAAGATCCAACTATAATAGCAAAGCTCACGATACATCAAGATCGTACCACCTCAAGAACACGAGAGAGAGAGGTCAAACACATAGCTACTGGTACATACCCTCAGCCCCGAGGGTGAACTACTCCCTCCTCGTCATGGAGAGCGTCGGGATGATGAAGATGGCCATCGGAGAGGATCCCCCCCGCAGGTGCCGAACGGGTCTAGATTGGTTTGGTGGCTACAGAGGCTTGCGGCGGAACTCCCAATCTATTCATTTCCCGATGTTTTAGGGTATACGGATATATATATATATATATATATATATATATATATATATATATATATATAGGCGAAAGAAGTCGGTCAGGGGAGCCACGAGGGGCCCACGAGTGTGGGGGCGCGCCGAGGGGGGTAGGGCGCGCCTCCTTGCCTCGTGGCTTCCTCGAAGCTTCCTTGACGTCTACTCCAAGTCTCCTGGATTGCTTCTGTTCCAAAAATAACTCTCCCGAAGTTTTCATTCCGTTTGGACTCCGTTTGATATTCCTTTTTTTCGGAACACTAAAATAGGCAAGAAAACAACAATTTGGTCTGGGCCTCCGGTTAATAGGTTAGTCCCAAAAATAATATAAAAGTGTTTAGTAAAGCCCGTAAACATCCAAAACAGATAATATAATAGCATGATTACTTCATAAATTATAGATACTTTGGAGACGTATCAGCATCCCCAAGTTTAATTCCTGCTCGTCCTCAAGTAGGTAAATGATAAAAGAAATAATTTATGAAGTGTGAATGCTAGCAGGTGCTCAAGTTTGATCAATGATAATTTCAACCACCTTTTCTAGCATCATTATATATCATAATAGTAGCTCAACTCATAAGACTTTTCATGATCAAGTAACAAACTATTCACATGTTAAAGTATAGATCATAAACTTTCTTGAAAACTAACAAACCGTGTTATTAGTCATCAAACAATTACAATTCATCTTATTTTCAGGAAGGGTCTATGTCAGAGCTTTGATTCAGCAAACTTGACATACTCAACTATCATTTAGTTTTTCACAATTGCTAACACTCACGCGATATTTATGGGTTCAAAGTTTTAATCACACAAAGTGAAAGATAGGGGCTTATAGATTTGCCTCCCAACCTTTTACCTCAAGGGTAATGTCAACAATAATAGTTCATGATGCCTTACATCCAATTGGATATATATATAGGCCCTTCGCAGAGGGAAGCAGAGGTTGTCATGCGCTTTTATAGTTGGATGCACAAAATCTTAATGCGAAAGAATGTCACTTTATATTGCCACTTGTGATAGGGACCTTTATTATGCAGTCCGTCACTTTTATTGCTTCCACATCATAAGATCGTATAAAGATTATTTTCTCCACACTAATAGATCATACATATTTAGAGAGCAATTTTTATTGTATGCACCGATGACAACTTACTTGAAGGATCTTACTCAATCCATAGGTAGGTATGGTGGACTCTCATGGCAATATTGGTTTAGGGCATGTTTGGAAGCACAAGTAATATCTCTACTTGGTGCAAAGAATTTGGCTAGCATGAGGGGGAAAGGCAAGCTCAGCATGTTGAATGATCCATGGCAATATACTTTATTTCGGATATAAGAAAACATAACCCATTACGTTGTCTTCCTTGTCCAACATCAACCTCTTAGCATGTCATGATTTAATGAGTGCTCACAATCATAAAAGATGTCCAAGATAGTATATTTATATGTGAAATCTCTCTTCCCTCAATATTCTTTAATGAATTGTTCAAGTGAGCAATACAATGTCTGCTAACCTTCAATAAATTTACCACCTCTACTTCTTATATGTGAAGTCATTACTCCCCATGGGATAAGCATATGAAACATATATAATTTCAGATTTATGATATTCGCTCATTCAACCATTTACTCATAGGATATAAGTGAAGCACATGAGTAAATGACAAACTACTCCAAAAAGATATAAGTGAAGATCAATGAGTAGTTAAATAATTATGTAGCTATGTGAAGACTCTCTCTCATTTAAGAATTTCAGATCTTGGGATATTAATCAAACAACAAGCAAAACAAACTAAAACGACATCTCAAGAATAGCACTCATCATGTGAAGAAGCAAAAACTTAGGCTCAACCGATACTAACCGATAATTGAAGAAGAAAGGTGGGATGCCAACCGGGGCATCCCCAAGCTTAGACGCTTGAGACTTCTTGAAATATTATCTTGGGATGTCTTGGGCATCCCCAAGCTTGAGCTTTTGTGTCTCCTTAATTCCTCTCATATCACGGTCTCCTAAATCTCGAAAGCTTCATCCACACCAAACTCAACAAGAACTCGTGAGATAAGTTAGTATAAACCAATGCAAAAACCTTATCATTCTCTACTGTAGAAAATCACTGAAATTATTATTCAACATTGCATACTAAATGCCTCTGCATATTTAATACTCCTATCCTCAAATAGAATCATTAAACAAGGAAACATATGCAAACAATGCAAACATAACAGCAATCTGCCAAAACAGTACAGTCTGTAAAGAATGCAAGATTCATCATACTTACCTAACTCCAAACATTATGAAATTCTCCCACACTATAGAAAATTTATCAGAGACCAATATGCAAAAAAAATTAGGATTTTATTATATTCTGACTTTTCTAGGGAATTTTTGCAACGGCGGTAAACTTTCTGTTCTGAAACAGCAACATGTATACTTGCAAAATAAGCATGGTAAAGGCTATCCTTGACATTTTTATTGAAAATAAAGATGCAAAACATTATTCTAAATAAAATCAAGCAAATCCTAGCAAAATAAAATGACGCTCCAAGCAAAACACATATCATGTGGTGAATAAAAATATAGCTCCAAGTAAAGTTACCGATGAACGAAGACGAAAGAGGGGATGCCTTCCGGGGCATCCCCAAGCTTAGGATTTTGGTTGTCCTTTAATATTACCTTGGGGTGCCTTGGGAATCCCCAAGCTTAGGCTCTTGCCACTCCTTATTCCATAGTCCATCGAATCTTTACTCAAAACTTGAAAACTTCACAACACAAAACTCAATAGAAAATCTCATGAGCTCCGTTAGTATAAGAAAATAAATTACCACTTAGGTACTGTTGTGAACTCATTCTAAATTCATATTGGTGTAATATCTACTGTATTCCAACTTCTCTATGGTTCATACCCTCCGATACTACTCATAGATTCATCAAAATAAGCAAACAACACAAAGAAATCAGAATCTGTCAAAAACAGAACAGTCTGTAGTAATCTGTATCAAACGCAAACTTCTGTAACTCATAAAAATCTTCCAAAATAGGACGACTTAGATAATTTTATTATTGATCTACTGCAATTGGAATCAGTATTTTATCATTTCTGGTGTTTTTTAACAATTGTTTTCGTGAGCAGAAAGATTCTGTATTTTTCAACAAGATCAAATAATTATCATCCAAGAAGATCCTATAGGTCTTACTTGGCACAAACAATAAATAAAACATAAAACCACATCTAAACAGAGGCTAGATGATTTATTTATTACTAAACATGAACAAAAAGAAAGGAACAAAAATAAAATTGGGTTGCCTCCCAACAAGCGCTAACGTTTAACGCCCTAGCTAGGCATGATGATTTCAATGATGCTCACATAAAAGATAAGAATTGAAACATAAAGAGAGCATCATGAAGAATATGACTAGCACGTTTAAGTCTAACCCATTTCCTATGAATAGGGATTTTTTTGAGCAAACAACTTATGGGAACAATAATCAACTAGCATAGAAAGGCAAAACAAGCATAACTTGAAGATTTTAAGCACATAGAGAGGAAATTTGATATTATTGCAATTCCTACAAGCATATGTTCCTCCCTCATAATAATTTTCAGTAGCATCATGAATGAATTCAACAATATAACCATCACATAGAGCATTATTTTCATGATCTACAAGCATATAATTTTTATTACTCTCCACATAAGCAAGTTTATTCTCATGAATAGTGGTGGGAGCAAACTCAACAAAATAACTATCATGTGATTGAAAATTAATATCAAGATGACAAGTTTCATGGTTATCATTATTATTTATAGCATATGTGTCATCACAATAATCATCGTAAATAGGAGGCATGCTTTCATCATAATAAATTTGCTCATCAAAACTTGGGGGACAAAACATATCATCTTCATCAAGCATAGCATCCCCAAGCTTGTGGCTTTGCATATCATTAGCATCATGGGTATTCAAAGAATTCATACTAACAACATTGCAATCATGCTCATCATTCACATATTTTATGCCAAGCATTCTATGTAATTCTTCTTCTAGTACTTGAGCACAATTTTCCTTCCCATCATTTTCACGAAAGATATTAAAAAGGTGAAGCATATGAGGTAACCTCAATTCCATTTTTTTGTAGTTTTCTTTTATAAACTAAACTAGTGATAAAACAAGAAATTAAAAGATTCGATTGCAAGATATAAAGATATACCTTCAAGAACTCACCTCCCCGGCAACGACGCCAGAAAAGAGCTTGATGTCTACTACACAACCTTCTTCTTGTAGACGTTGTTGGGCCTCCAAGTGCAGAGGTTTGTAGGACAGTAGCAAATTTCCGTCAAATGGATGACCTAAGGTTTATCAATCCGTGGGAGGTGTAGGATGATGATGGTCTCTCTCAAACAACCCTCAACCAAATAACAAAGAGTCTCTTGTGTCCCCAACACACCCAATACAATGGTAAATTGTATAGGTGCACTAGTTCGGCGAAGAGATGGTGATACAAGTGCAATATGGATGATAGATATAGGTTTTTGTAATCTGAAAATATAAAAACAGCAAGGTAACTAATGACAAAAGTGAGCACAAACGGTATTGCAATGCGTTGAAAAATGGCCTAGGGTTCATACTTTCACTAGTGCAAGTTCTCTCAACAATAATAACATAATTGGATCATATAACTATCCCTCAACATGCAACAAAGAGTCACTCCAAAGTCACTAATAGAGGGGAACAAACAAAGAGATTATTGTAGGGTATGAATCCACCTCAAAGTTATTCTTTCTGATCGATCTATTCAAGAGTTCGTAGTAAAATAACACGAAGCTATTCTTTCCGTCCGATCTATCATAGAGTTCGTACTAGAATAACACCTTAAGACACAAATCAACCAAAACCCTAATGTCACCTAGATACTCCAATGTCACCTCAAGTATCCGTGGGTATGATTATACGATATGCATCACACAATATCAGATTCATCTATTCAACCAACACATAGAATTTCAAAGAGTTCCCCAAAGTTTCTACCAGAGAGTCAAGGCGAAAACATGTGCCAACCCCTATGCATAAGTTCAAATGTTACGGAACCCGCAAGTTGTTCACCAAAACATACATCAAGTAGATCACGTAAATATCCCATTGTCACCATAGATAAGCACATGCAAGACATATAAAGTGTTCTCAAATCCTTAAAGACTCAATCCGATAAGATCCCTTCAAAGGGAAAACTCAATCCATTACAAGAGAGTAGAGGGAGAGAAACATCATAAGATCCAACTATAATAGCAAAGCTCGCGATACATCAAGATCGTACCACCTCAAGAACACGAGAGAGAGAGAGAGAGATCAAACACATAGCTACTGGTACATACCCTCAGCCCCGAGGGTGAACTACTCCCTCCTCGTCATGGAGAGTGTCGGGATGATGAAGATGGCCACCGGAGAGGGATCCCCCCTCCTGCAGGGTGCCGAAACGGGTCTAGATTGGTTTTCGGTGGCTACAGAGGCTTGCGGCGGCGGAACTCCCGATCTATTCTGTTCCCCAATGTTTTTAGGGTATACGGATATATATAGGCGAAAGAAGTCGGTCAGGGGAGCCATGAGGGGCCCACGAGGGTGGGGGCGCGCCCAGGGGGGTAGGGTGCGCCTCCCTGCCTCGTGGCTTCCTCGAAGCTTCCCTGACGTCTACTCCAAGTCTCTTGGATTGCTTCCGTTCCAAAAATAACTCTCCCGAAGGTTTCATTCCGTTTGGACTTCGTTTGATATTCCTTTTCTTCGAAACACTGAAATAGGCAAGAAAACAGCAATTTGGGATGGGCCTCCAGTTAATAGGTTAGTCCCAACAATAATATAAAAGTGTTTAGTGAAGCCCATAAACATCCAAAATAGATAATATAATAGCATGAATACTTCATAAATTATAGATACGTTGGAGACGTATCAGGCTCCTGCTAGTTGTCGATATTACAAAACATGATCATCTCATACATCAACATATATCACATCACGTCTTGACCATATCACATCACAACATGCCCTGCAAAAACATGTTAGACGTCCCCTTCTTTGTTGTTGCAAGTTTTACATAGCTGCTACGGGCTTCTAGCAAGAACCATTCTTACCTACGGTAAAAACCACAATGGTGATTTTTCAAGTTTGTTGTTTTTACCTTCTTCAAGGACCGGCCGTAGTCAAATTCGATTCAACTAAAGTAGGAGAAACAGACACCCGCCAGCCACCTTTATGCAAAACAAGTTGCATGTCTGTCGGTGGAACTGGTCTCATGTACGTGGACATGTAAGGTTGGTCCTGGCCGCTTCATCTTACATTACCGCCGAATCAAAATAAGACATTGGTGGTAAGCAGTATGACCATCACCGCCCACAACTCTTTGTGTTCTACTCGTGCATATCATCTACACATAGACCTGGCTCGGATACCACTGTTGGGAAACGTTGCATGGAAAATAAAAAAAATCTACGCACACGCAAGATCTATCAAGGAGATGCATAGCAACGAGAGGGGAGAGTTAGTCTACGTACCCTCGTAGACCGTAAGTGGAAGCGTTTAGTAACACGGTTGATGTATTCGAACTTCTTCGCGCTCCAACCGATCAAGTACCGAACATACGACACCTCCGCATTCAGCACACGTTCAACTCGGTGATGTCCTCCGCCTTCTTGATCCAGCAAGACGGCAAGCTAGTGGATGAGTTCCGGCAGCACGACGGCATGGTGACGGTGATGGTGATGCTATTTCCGCAGGGCTTGGGCTAAGCACTACAAAAATATGACCGAGGGTGTAAACGGTGGAAGGGGACGCCGCACACGGCTAAGAGATTGTCGTGGTTATGTGTGGCGCCCCCTTCCCACATATATATAGGTGGGGGGAGAGGGGAGAGGCCAAGGGGCGCCCCAAGTAGGGTTGAATCCTACTTGGGGTCCTACCCTTGGCCGCCCCCTTCCATATTTGCCGGATGGGAAAAGGGAAAGGGGGAGAGGGAAGGAAGGGGGAGGCCGAATCCCCCCTTTCCTTTCTCCCACTTGGCCAGCTGCCATAGGGGGTGCCCCAGCCCCTTGGTGGTCTGGGGTGCTCCCCTATAATGGCCCACTAGGCCCATTACCCTCCCGGGGGTGTCTGGTACCCCCTCCGGTATTTCGATGACTACCCGGTACACTCCAAAACACTTTCGGTGTCCGAATACCATTGTCCTATATATAAATCTTTACCTCGGGACCATTACAAAGCTCCTTGTCATATCCGTGATCTCATCCGGGGCTCCGAACAACATTCGGTCACCAAATCATATAACACTATATCATCAGCAAACGTTAAGCGTGCGGACCCTACGGGTTCGAGAACTATGTAGACATGACCGAGACACCTCTCCGGTCAATAACCAATAGCAAAACCTGGATGCCCATATTGGCTCCTACATATTCTACGAAGATCTTTATCGGTCAAACCGTTATGACAACATACGTAATTTCCTTTGTCCATCGGTATGTTACTTGCCCGAGATTCGATCGTCGGTATCTTCATACCTAGTTCAATCTCATTACCAGCAGGTCTCTTTACTCGTTCTGTAATACATCATCTTGTAACTAACTCCTTAGTCATTTGCTTGCAAGCTTGTTATGATGTGTATTACCGAGAGGCCCAGAGATACCTCTCCGATACTCGGAGTGATAAATCCCAATCTTGATCCATGCCAACTCAACAAACACCTTCGGAGATACCTTTAGAGCATATTTATGATCATCCCAGTTACATTGTGACGTATGATAGCACATAAGGTATTCCTCCGGTATCAGGGAGTTGCATGATCTCATGGTCGAAGGAACATGGATTTGACATTCAAGAAAGTAGTAGCAATAAACTGAACGATCATATGCTAAGCTAACGGATGGGTCTTGTCCATCACATCATTCTCCTAATGATGTGATCCTGTTATCAAATGACAACACATGTCTATGGTTAGGAAACCTTAACCATCTTTGATCAACGAGCTAGTCTAGTAGAGGCTTACTAGGGACATGGTATTTGTTTATGTATTCACACATGTATTTAAGTTTCCGATCAATACAATTCTAGCATGAATAATAAACCTTTATGATGATTAAGGAAATATAATAATTACCATTTTATTATTGCCTCTAGGGCATATTTCCATCAGTTATGGGTACTGCAGGCCAGCCAACTATCTTCACCTGCACAAAAGCGGGTCATGAGTGAGGTTAGGGCTGCTACGGTTCTCGGCTTATCCTTCCCGAGCTGGCAGGCGAGCCACTCATCTCGGATGGTGTTCTTGAATGCAGCTATAGCCTCGGCGTCGGAGCGGTCTATGATTTGGTTCTTTTTAGTGAGGAACTGGTTCCAGAATTTCCGAGCTGATTCACCGGGCTGCTGAGTGACACGGCTGAGGTCATCGGCGTTCGGAGGTCGGACATAAGTGCCCTGGAAATTTGCCCAAAGGCGTCCTCAAGGACTTCCCAGCTACCAATAGAGTGGAGAGGCAGGTTGTTAAGCCAGTGCCTCGCCGGCCCCTTTAATTTGTGCAGCAGGTATTTAATGGCATGGAGGTCCTCTCCATTAGCCATGTGTATATGAAGTAGAAAATCTTTGATCCATACTGCTGGGTCCGTGGTGCCATCTTATGATTCTATGTTGATGGGTTTAAACCCATCCGGGAACTGGTGTTCCATTACTCTATCTATAAAACAGATCGGGTGGGCTGCACCTTGGAACCGAGCGTTATCACGTCGGACGTCGGGGGAGAGTCGTGTGTAAGCTTGATCTCGGGTGCGACCGTTCCTATCTAACCAGGCATCGTAGCCATCAAGCCCGGCCGGAGCGCGTCCTCTTGATCCGTAAATGGACCAAGGCGGCGCTTGGTTTGCCTCTATCCGACGTCGAGCGTCCCGAGGGTCGAAATAGTCCACATGGTCCTTGCCATGACAGAGTGGAGCTGATAGGGTGTGGAAATCTTCTCGTGCTGGTCTGTCGCATCCTGGGGGGGGGGAGGGGGGCGGTCAGGTACATCGGCGGTTAGTTCATCATCAAATTCAGCCAGCAAACATCTGTGTGGATAAGATTTAGGTGCACTATGGTGTCGTTCTTCGAGGTCTTGTTCGGCTGAGAGTATTTTGACCCACTTGTAATTTGTGCATCCTTGTTGGCCTGTAGCTGCTACAGCTTCCGTTTCATGCTTCAGGTGGTGGCAACTAGGCGCCGCCGAAAGCGTTCTTGCTCGACAGGGTCTTCGGGGACTATGAAGTCCTCGGTAGCAAGGCTTACGTCTTCCTCAGATTCTGATATATAATTGTCGTCGGCCCCTTCAAAAAGTTTGTCGGGATCCGAGTCCCCGGGGATTCCTTCGGGGCCGGCATGACGTTCTGGGGAGGCTTGAAGATCTTCCCCTGGGTCCTCATTGTCGTCAGCTGTCGTACCGTTATTATCAACGATGGTGTTATTCCCCCTGGGTTCCCCGTTGGTGCCCCTTTCGCGTCTTCGTCGATGTCTTGGAGGGGAGCTGGGAGTGTTGACCATGTACAAATCGTATATGTTGCTTTCCACCTGCCGGTAGGGTCGTCGACATCTTCATCCATGTCGGTCGCCTCGTCATAGTCTAGCATATCAGTTAAATCATCGATAGTGGCAACTAGGTGGGTGGTGGGGCTTTAAGTCCGATCTTCTCATAAACCAATGTCTTGTCATTCGAGATGGACAAGCTCCGGATTCGGTCAAGCATCTCATTCAAGTGAGATAACTCCTCGGAGTCTAAGGCCAGGTTATAGGCTGGGTTGAGTTGAAGCAACGTCGGGGGCGTGCTTGTCTAACGTTCATCCATGGAAAGGGCCGGGGTGAATTCTATATCCATTGCTGGAGTCAGTTCTAAACCCGACGCCGTATCCAAAGCGGAGCTCCGATCCATGTCGGAGCTGGGCACTACCACGGGGCTGTTCGAGGCGGGGGAGGGTAAATCCTCCATGTTTTTTTGTTATCCTCAAGGGAGATCGGTCCCGAGGTCGAGCCCTCAGCTTTTACCAAGCCCTCAAACTGGCCAGGTGTCCAGCCTTATAGGACGAGCTCGCCGCGGGAATCCGCGGTGTACTCCAAGCCTCCGAAAGTCACGATCTGGTTGGGAGCATAGTTTTCGGCGATGGCCAGATGGCATGTCGAGTTGGCATAGAAAATCATGCTGCCGAACACAAAAAATTGGCCGGGGACGTACATGTTCCCATAGCCATTGTCGCAGTCGATCTACATATGAGCCATCAGTCCTTTCGGTGATCGCACATTGATACGTCCATTTTGCATCATGCTTTTATATCGATATTTATTGCATTATGGGCTGTTATTACACATTATGTAACAATACTTATGCCTATTCTCTTATTTTACAAGGTTTACATAAGGAGGAGAATGCTAGCAATGGAATTCGGGTTGGAAAAGGAGCAAATATTAGAGACCTATTTCGCACAACTCCAAAAGTCCCGAAACTCCACGAAAGTTATTTTTGGAAATAATAAAAATACTGAGCGGAAGAAATACTAGAGGGGCCCACACACAGCCACGAGGGTGGGGGCGCTCACCTCGTGGGCCCCTGTTGGCCATCCGTGCCCATCTTCGATATATGAAGTCTTTCGTCCAAAGAAAATCATAAGCAAGCTTTGGAGGGGACTCGCCGCCATGAGGCGGAACCTTTATGAACCAATCTAGGGCTCCAGAGAGCTGTTCTGCCGGGGACACTTTCCTCTGGGAGGGGGAAATCATCGCCATCGTCATCACCAACGCTCCTCTTATCGGGAGAGGGCAATCTCCATCAACATCTTCACCAGCACCATCTCCTCTCAAACCCTAGTTCATCTCTTGTACCCAATTCTTGTCTCTAAGTTTAGGATTGGTACCTGTAGGTTGCTAGTAGTGTTGATTACTCCTTGTAGTTGATGCTAGTTGGTTTATTTGGTGGAAGATCATATGTTCAGATCCTTTATGCATATTAATACTCCTCCGATTATGAACATGAATATGCTTTGTGAGTAGTTACGTTTGTTCCTGAGGACATGGGAGAAGTCTTGCTATTAGTAGTCATGTGAATTTGGTATTCGTTCGATATTTTGATGAGATGTATGTTGTCTATCCTCTAGTGGTGTTATGTGAACGTCGACTACATGACACTTCACCATCGTTTGGGCCTAGAGGAAGGCATTGGGAAGTAATAAGTAGATGATGGGTTGCTAGAGTGACAGAAGCTTAAACCCTAGTTTATACGTTGCTTCGTAAGGGGCTGATTTGGATCCACATGTTTCATGCTATGGTTAGGTTTACCTTAATACTTCTTTTGTAGTTGTAGATGCTTGCAATAGGGGTTAATCATAAGTGGGATGCTTGTCCAAGTAAGGGCAGCACCCAAGCACCGGTCCACCCACATATCAAATTATCAAAGTACCGAACACGAATCATATGAACGTGATGAAAACTAGCTTGACGATAATTCCCATGTGTCATCGGGAGCGCTTTTCTCTATATAAGAGTTTGTCCAGGCTTGTCCTTTGCTACAAAAAGGAGTGGGCCACCTTGCTGCACTTTATTTACTTTCGTTACTTGTTGCTCGTTACAAATTATCTTATCACAAAACTACCTGTTACCTACAATTTCAGTGCATGCAGAGAATACCTTGTTGCAAACCGCTTATTGATACGTCTCCAACGTATCTATAATTTTTGATTGCTCCACACTACTTTATCTATTGTTTTGGACTATATTGGGCTTTATTTTCCACTTTTATATTACTTTTGGGACTAACCTATTAACCGGAGGCCCAGCCCAGAATTGCTGTTTTTTTTGCCTATTTCAGTGTTCCGAAGAAACGGAATATCAAACGGAGTCCAAACGGAATGAAACCTTCGGGAACGTGATCTTCTCACCGAACGTGATCCAGGAGACTTGGACCCTACTCCAAGAAGTGCCAGAGGCGGTCATGAGGGTGGAGGGCGCCCCCCTGGGCGCGCCCCCCTACCTCGTGGGCCCCCTGACGCTCCACCGACGCACTCCTTCCTCCTATATATACCTACGTATCCCCAAACGATCAGAAGGGGAGCCAAAAACCTAAATCCCCCGCCGTACCTTCCTATATCCACGAGATCCCATCTCGGGGCCTGTTCCGGAGCTCCGCCGGAGGGGGCATCCACCATGGAGGGCTTCTACATCAACACCATAGCCCCTCCGACGAAGTGTGAGTAGTTTACTTCAGACCTTCGGGTCCATAGCTAGTAGCTAGATGGCTTCTTCTCTCTTTTTGGATCTCAATACAATGTTCTCCCCCTCTCTCGTGGATATCTATTCGATGTAATCTTCTTTTTGCGGTGTGTTTGTTGAGACCGATGAATTGTGGGTTTATGATCCAGCTTATAAATGGATAATATTTGAATCTTCTCTGAATTCTTTTATGTATGATTGAGTTATCTTTGCAAGTCTCTTTGAATTATCCGTTTGGTTTGGCCAACTAGATTGGTAGTTCTTGCAATGGGAGAAGTGCTTAGCTTTGGGTTCAATCTTATGTGTCCTTACCTAGTGATGTAAAGGGTTGCAAGGCACGATTGTGTTGTTGCCATCGAGGATAACAAGATGGGGTATTTATCATATTGCATGAATTTATTCTTCTACATCATGTCATCTTGCTTAAGGCGTTACTCTGTTTTTAACTTAATACTCTAGATGCATCTTTGGATAGCGGTCGATGAGTGGAGTAATAGTAGTAGATGCAGAATCGTTTCGATCTACTTGTCTCGGACGTGATGCCTATATACATGATCATACCTAGATAACCTCATAACTATGCTCAATTCTGTCAATTGCTCAACAGTAATTTGTTCACCCACCGTAGAATATCTATGCTCTTGAGAGAAGCCACTAGTGAAACCTATGGCCCCCGGGTCTATTCTCATCATATCAATCTCCATCACTTTATTTACTTGCTTTGCTTTTACTTTTTACTTTGCATCTTTATACCAAAAATACCAAAAATATTATCTCTATCAGATCTCACTCTTGTAAGTGACCGTGAAGGGATTGACAACCCCTAATCGCGTTGGTTGCGAGTAGCTATCGTTTTGTGTGTACGAGGGACTTTGCGTGGCCTCTCTGGATTGATACCTTGGTTCTCAAAACCGAGGGAAATACTTACGCATCTGTGATGCATCATCCTCTCCTCTTCGGGGAAAACCAACGCAAGCTCAAGACGTAGCAAGAAGGATTTCGGCGCCGCTGTCGGGAGGTCTACGCAAAAGTCAACATACCAAGTACCCATCACAGTCCCTATCTCTCGCATTACATTATTTGCCATTTGCCTCTCGTTTTCCTCTCCCCCACTTCACCCCTGCCGCTTTGTTTGCCCTCTCTTTCCCAATCTCCTCCTCCTTTTTCCCTTGCCTTTTTCTCATCCATTTGTTTGCTCGTGTGTTAGTTTGCTTTCTTGTCATCATGACTAGTCCCTTATCTACTCCTATGTCTCCCGAGTTTGAAGTTCTTCACTTCAAGCAAAGGCAAGGAGACAACTTAAAAGATGCTTGGTATAGGATGATGGAATCTTATCGTAAATGCACCCTAGAGGTGAACTATAGAATCCTTTTTTGAAATTTTTATGTTGGGTTAAATATAACATATAGACAACTCCTGGATTGCATGGCCAAGGGAAATTTCATTGAAATTGATCCCAGTATTGCGCACGAAATTATAGAGGGAATAGTGGGAACACCACCCCAAAAAGGAGGATCTCATCCTAACCAGGAAGAAACCCAAATGTTTGAAAGATTTGCGAAGCAACAAAGATTTTACAAAAGTCTCTTGATCCTCTTAAAAATATTGGCGGAAATCTTAACCGTATGAATATGTTGATTACTCTTTGTAATAAACGGTTGGATTATTTAGATCTCAAATTTTTCGAGTATGACGGGAAGAGGGAAGAACCCCCCGGATTCAAACATGACTCCGCCAAAAAAACTGAAAATTAAAGATGGCAATACCTAGATCTATCCTTGCTTTTATGCCTAGCTAGGGGCGTTAAACGATAGCGCTTGTTGGGAGGCAACCAATTTTATTTTTATTTTTTGTTTTTGCTTCTGTTTAGGAATAAATAATCCATCTAGCCTCTGTTTAGATGTGGTTTTATCTTTTAATTAGTGTTTGTGCCAAGTTAAACCTATTAGATCTTCTTGGGAGATAGTCATTTGATCTTGCTGTAATTTCCAGAATCTTTGCGCTCAGTTCCCGAATTGTTAAAAATCACCAGAACGTGATACAATAGTGATTCCAATTGCTGCTGATCAATAAACAAATTGTCCAGGTCTTCTAATTTTGGTAGAATTTTTTGGGTTCCAGAAGTTTGCGTTAGTTACAGATTACTACAGACTGTTCTGTTTTTGACAGATTCTGTTTTGCGTGTGTTGTTTGCTTATTTTGATGAATCTATGGTTAGTAAAATAGTTCATAATCCATAGAGAAGTTGGAATACAGTAGGTTTAACACCAATATAAATAAGGAATGAGTTCATTACAGTACCTTAAAGTAGTCTTTTGTTCTCTTTCTCTAACGGAGCTCACGAGATTTCTATTGAGTTTTGTGTTGTGAAGTTTTCAAGTTTTGGGTGAATTCTTTTGATGGATTATGGAACAAGGAGTGGCAAGAGCCTAAGCTTGGGGATGCCCATGGCACCCCAAGATAATCCAAGGACACCAAAAAGTCAAAGCTTGGGGATGCCCCGGAAGGCATCCCCTTTTTTGTCCACTTCCATCAGTAATTTACTTGGAGCTATATTTTTATTCACCAACATGATATGTGTTTTGCTTGAAGCGTCTTGTATTATTTGAGTCCTTGCTTGTTAGTTTACCACAATCATCCTTGCTGTACACACCTTTTAAGAGAGCCATACATGATTTGAAATTTGTTAGAATACTCTATGTGCTTCACTTATATCTTTTGAGCTTGGGAGTTTTGCTCGTAGTGCTTCACTTATATCTTTTGAGATTGATAGTTTTGCTCTAGTACTTCACTTAGATCTTTTAGAGCACGGTGGTGGATTTGTTTTAAATAAACTTGGTCTCTCATGCTTCACTTAGTTCATTTTGAGAGTCGTTAATAGCATGGTAATTTGCTTAATGTTAATATACTTGGTGTTCGAGATATGTGAAACTTTCTTTTGAGTGAACTGAATATTAAGATAAATTTAATGCTTAATAATTGTTTTGAGATATGGAGGTAATAATATCAAAGTCGTGCTAGTTGATAATTGTGAATTTGAGAAATACTTGTGTTGAAGTTTGCAAGTCCCGTAGCATGCACGTATGGGTAAAGTTGTGTAACAAATTTGAAACATGAAGTATACCTGGCTTGTGCATCCTTATGAGTGGCGGTCGGGGACGAGTGATGGTCTTTTCCTACCAATCTATCCCCCTAGGAGCATTGTGCGTAGTACTTGATTTTTGATGGCTTCTAAATTTTTGCAATAAGTATATGAGTTCTTTTGACTAATGTTGAGCCCATGGATTATACGCACTTTTATGTTTCCGCACTTGCTAGCCTCTTCGGTACCGTGCATTGCCCTTTCTCACCTTGAGAGTTGGTGCAAACTTCGCCGGTGCATCCAAACCCTGTGATATGATACGCTCTTTCACACATAAACCTCCTTATATCTTCCTCAAAACAGCCACCATACCTACCTATCATGGCATTTCCATAGCCATTCCGAGATATATTGCCATGCAACTTCCATCATCATTATTATGACATACATTACTTTTGTCATATTGCCATTGCATGATCATGTAGCTGACATCGTATTTGTGGCAAAGCCACCATGCATTATTTTCCATACATACAAGTCACTCTTGATTCATTGCACCATCCTGGTACACCGCCGGAGGCATTCATACAGAGTCATATTTTGTTATAAGTTTCGAGTTGTAATTGTTCAGTTGTAATAGAAATAAAAGTCTGATGATCATCATTATTAGAGCATTGTCCCAAGTGAGGAAATGATGATGGAGAATATGATTCCCCCATAAGTCGGGATGAGACTCCGGACGAAAAAAATAGGCCAAAAAAAGAGAGAGAGAGAAAAGGCCCGAATAAAAAAAGAGAGAGAAAAAGAGAGAAGGGACAATGCTACTATCCTTTTACCACACTTGTGCTTCAAAGTAGCACCTTGTTCTTCATGTAGTGAGTCTCATATATTGTGCTTCAAAGTAGCACCTTGTTCTTCATGTAGTGAGTCTCATATATTGTGCTTCAAAGTAGCACTAAGATCTTCATAATAGAGAGTCTCTCATTTTGTCACTTTCATATACTAGTGGGAATTTTCATTATAGAACTTGGCTTGTATATTCCAATGATGGGCTTCCTCAAAGTGCCCTAGGTCTTCGTGAGCAAGCAAGTTGGATGCACACCCACTTAGTTTCTTTTGTAGAGCTTTCATATACTTATAGCTCTAGTGCATCCGTTGCATGGCAATCCCTACTCCTCATGTTGACATCAATTGATGGGCATCTCCATAGCCCGTTGATTATCCTCGTCGATATGAGACTTTCCTTTTTGTCTTCTCCACACAATCCCATCATCATATTTCTATTCCACCCATAGTGCTATACCCATGGCTCGCGCTCATGTATTGCGTAAAGGTTGAAAGAGTTTGAGATTATTTGAGTATGAAACAATTGCTTGGCTTGTCATCGGGGGTATAGAAGTTGGGAACATCTTTGTGTGACGAAAATGAAGCATAGCCTAACCATATGATTTTGTAGGGATGAACTTTCTTTGGCCATGTTATTTTGAGATGACATAATTGATTAGTTAGTATGCTTGAAGTATTATTATTTTTATGTCAATATGAACTTTTGTCTTAAATATTTTGGATCTGAATATTCATATCACAAGTAAGAAGATTTATATTGAAATTATGCCAAAGTATCACTCCGCATCAAAAATTCTCTTTTTATCATTTACCTACTCGAGGACGAGCAGGAATTAAGCTTGGGGATGCCTGATACGTCTCCAACGTATCTATAATTTTTTATTGCTCCATGCTACTTTATCTACTGTTTTGCACTATATTGGGCTTTATTTTCCACTTTTATATTACTTTTGAGACTAACCTATTAACCGGAGGCCCAGCCCAGAATTCCTGTTTTTTTTTTGCCTATTTCAGTGTTTTGAAGAAACGGAATATCAAACGGAGTCCAAACGGAATGAAACCTTCGGGAACGTGATCTTCTCACCGAACGTGATCCAGGAGACTTGGACCCTACGCCAAGAAGTGCCAGAGGCGGTCACGAGGTGGATGGCGCGCCCGGCGCGCCTCACCTCGTGGGCCCCCTGACGCTCCACCGACGTACTCCTTCCTCCTATATATACCTACATATCCCCAAACGATCAGAAGGGGAGCCAAAAACCTAATTCCACCGCCGTACCTTCCTATATCCACGAGATCCCATCTTGGGGCCAGTTCCGGAGCTCCGCCGGAGGGGGCATCCACCATGGAGGGCTTCTACATCAACACCATAGCCCCTTCGATGAAGTGTGAGTAGTTTACTTCAGACCTTCGGGTCCATAGCTAGTAGCTAGATGGCTTCTTCTCTCTTTTTGGATCTTAATACAATGTTCTCCCCCTCTCTCATGGAGATCTATTCGATGTAATCTTCTTTTTGCGGTGTGTTTGTTGAGACCAATGAATTGTTGGTTTATGATCCAGCTTATCTATGGATAATATTTGAATCTTCTCTGAATTATTTTATGTATGATTGAGTTATCTTTGCAAGTCTCTTCGAATTATCCGTTTGGTTTGGCCAACTAGATTGGTAGTTCTTGCAATGGGAGAAGTGCTTAGCTTTGGGTTCAATCTTGCGGTGTCCTTACCTAGTAATGTAAAGGGTTGCAAGGCACGTATTGTATTGTTGCCATCGAGGATAACAAGATGGGGTATTTATCATATTGCATGAATTTATTCCTCTACATCTTGTCATCTTATGTAAGCGTTACTCTTTTTAACTTAATACTCTAGATGCATTTGGATAGCGGCCGATGAGTGGAGTAATTGTAGTAGATGCAGAATCATTTCGATCTACTTGTCTCGGACATGATGCCTATATACATGATCATACCTAGATAACCTCATAAATATGCTCAATTCTGTCAATTGCTCAACAGTAATTTGTTCATCCACCGTAGAATATCTATGCTCTTGAGAGAAGCCACTAGTGAAACCTATGGCCCCGGGTCTATTCTCATCATATCAATCTCCATCACTTTATTTACTTGATTTGCTTTTACTTTTTACTTTGTATCTTTATACCAAAAATACCAAAAATATTATCTCTATCAGATCTCACTCGTAAGTGACCGTGAAGGATTGACAACCCCTAATCGCGTTGGTTGCGAGTAGCTATCTTTTGTGCAGGTACGAGGGACTTTGCGTGGCCTCCTCTGGATTGTTACCTTGGTTCTCAAAACTGAGGGAAATACTTACGCTACTGTGCTGCATCATCCTCTCCTCTTTGGGGAAAACCAACGCAAGCTCAAGACGTAGCACTTATCATTTCCTTCTGCTCCTCGTTGGGTTCGACACTCTTACTTATCGAAAGGACTATGATAGCTCCCCTATACTTGTGGGTCATCAAGACTCTTTTCTGGCGCCATTGCCGGGGAGTGAAGTGCCTTTGGTAGGTGGAATTTGGTAAGGAAAAAATTTATATAGTGTATTGAAATTTACTGTCACTTGTTACTATGGAAAGTAATCCTCTGAGGGGCTTGTTCGGGGTATCTTCACCCCGACCAGTAGAGCAAATAGTTGCTCCTCAACCTACTCAACCTACTGAAAATAAAAATGTCTACTTTGAAATTCCTTTGGGTATGATAGAAAAACTGCTAGCTAATCCTTTTGCAGGAGACGGAACAATGCATCCTGATGAGCACCTAATATATGTGGATGAAGTTTGTGGATTATTTAAGCTTGCAGGTATGCCCGATGATGTTATTAAGAAGAAGGTATTCCCTTTATCTTTGAAGGGAGATGTGTTGACATGGTATAGGCTATGTGATGATATGGGATCATGGAACTACAAACGATTGAAATTGGAATTTCATCAGAAGTTTTATCCTATGCATCTTGTTCATCGTGATCACAATTATATATATAATTTTTGGCCTCGCGAAGGAGAAAGCATCGCTCAAGCTTGGGGGAGGCTTAAATCAATGTTATATTCATGCCCCAATCATGAGCTCCCAAGAGAAATAATTTATTCAAAAAATTTATGCTCGGCTTTCTGATAACAATCGCACCATGCTCGATACTTATTGTGCTGGCTCTTTTATGATGAAGACTATTGAATTCAAATGGGATTTATTGGAAAGAATTAAACGCAACTCTAAAGATTGGGATCTCAACGAAGGTAAGGAGTCAGGTATGACACCTAAGTTTGATTGTGTTAAATCTTTTATGGAAACCGATGTTTTCTGTAAATTTAGCACTAAATATGGACTTGACTATGAGATAGTAGCTTGTTTCTGTAAATCTTTTGCTGCTCATGTTGATCTCCCTAAGGAGAAATGGTTTAAATATCATCCTCCCATAGAAGTAAAAGTAGTTGCACCTATTAAAGTTGAAGAAAAGACTATCACTTATAATGATCCAATTGTTCCTACTGCTTATGTTGAGAAACCACCTTTTCCTGTTAGGATAAAAGATCATGCTAAAGCTTCCACTGTGGTTCGTGAAAGCAATATTAGAACCTTTACACCTCCTGAGCAAGTTAAAGTTGAACCTAATATTGCTATAGTTAAAGATCTCTTGGCTGATAATATTGATGGGCATGTTATTTATTTCTATGATGAAACTGCTAGAATTGCTAAACCGTGTGCTAAAGATAAACATAGACCTGTGGTAGGTATGCCTGTTGTTTCTGTTAAAATAGGAGAACATTGTTATCATGGCTTGTGTGATATGGGTGCTAGTGCTAGTGCAATACCTTTTGACTTATACAAAGAAATTATGCATGATATTGCACCTGCTGAGATAGAAGATATTGATGTCACAATTAAACTTGCCAATAGAGATATTATATCACCAATGGGAATTGTTAGAGATGTTGAAGTCCTGTGTGGGAAAACTAAATATCCTGCTGATTTTCTTGTTCTCGGTTCCCCACAAGATAGCTTTTGCCCCATTATATTTGGTAGACCCTTCTTGAACACTGTTAATGCTAAGATAGACTGCAAAAAGGATGTCATTACTATTGGTTTGGGTGATATGTCCCATGAGTTTAATTTCTCTAAATTTCGTAGACAACACCGTGAAGAGGAATTGCCTAGTAAAGATGAAATTATTGGTCTTGCTTCTATTGCCGTACCTCCTAGTGATCCTTTAGAACAATATTTGCTAGACCATGAAAATGATATGTTTATGAATGAAAGAAGGGAAATAGATGAAGTGTTCTTTAAATAGGAACCCATCCTGAAACACAATTTGCCTGTTGAAATCCTAGGGGATCCTCCTCCACCCAAGGGTGATCCCGTGTTTGAGCTTAAGCCGTTACCTGACACTCTTAAATATGCTTATCTTGATGAGAAAAAGATATATCCTGTTATTATTAGTGCTAACCTTTTAGAGCATAAAGAAGGTAGATTATTGAAAACTCTGAAGAAGCACCGCGCTGCTATTGGATATACTCTTGATGATCTTAAGGGAATTAGTCCCACTCTATGCCAACACAAAATAAATTTGGAAAAAGATGCCAAACCAGTTCATGGTCACCAATGACGGCTGAATCCTTAGATGAAAGAAGTGGTAAGAAAGGAAATACTAAAGCTCCTTGAGGCAGGTATAATTTATCCCGTTGCTGATAGTCAGTGGGTAAGTCCTGTCCATTATGTCCCTAAGAAGGGAGGTATTACCGTCGTTCCTATCAACATTCACAATGTCAAATCAATATTTTTACACTCATTATAAAACATAGTTCTTATACTCATTATAATCAGTATTGTAGATATTGATATTTTTAGTATAAATTTGGTCGGGATTTCATTGATGCTGTCAAAGCATGGAGGAAGCGGAGCTTAGGGCTTGCATTGCGGTCTCTACATAGGTATTTCTCTTCATAATCCTGTAACTTTAGAGACTGATTGCGCTTTTGTGGTAGCGTCTCTTGCATCGGGGACTATGACAGTCTGCTATGCGTGACTGAAGATGAAAGTGTTGAGCATCTCGAAGTTGATCAACAATCTTCAATTGTCAAAGATTAGCCGTTCGGCCAATAAGGTGGCACACTTAATCGCTAAGTATAGCTTTGACAATAGATTAGATGGTATTCTTGTAAATAATGTACCGCCCTGTGTGGTGAATATTGTATCGAATGAGTGCATTGGTGTGGCTGGTTAATTAATATAAGGTGGTGTTAAAAAAAGTATAAATTTGGTCAAACACTTTGCAAACGGTTGACGGGAGTAAAAAGGACCAGAGGGAGTATCATGCATGCGGTGTAGGCAAAAAAAATTTGCTCATTTATAGCCGGTCGAAGTCTCAAAGGGCCCGACCGCGCGAGGGAGGCGAAGGTCGTGGGAGGCGCGCAGTTGACGGAATTAAGTGAAGTTACATCCACGCGCCGGCATGGCGTCATGAACAGCGAAGCTATACCGTCAGGCCTACGATATGGGTCTAGTAGACATGACATCTAATGGGCCCCGCATAGTTCTCGAGAACTTTTTGGGGGCTTGCAGCCGTTTATCCACCGGGCAAGCCAGCAACTCCATGCTGTTCGCACGCCCTACTCGTCCCCGTCTTCTATTACTACCTTACAACAGTTCGCTCCCAGTCTTCCCGTCCTTTCACATTAGTTCGCTCCCAGTTTTTGCGGGGTACAACAGTTCAACTTTGCCTAACCCTCCTCCAAAATTGATGGCCTCCCAAATCTCCATGGTCGCCGCCGAGTACCAGGTTAGAGCCATCACCGGCGATCAGTTCATCGTCATCTACACACGTGGATCCACGATGGTGAAAGCATGGCTTGCTCGCTTCCTACGCATGTTCAACAGTTCAATGGATGAGTGGGTCGCTGGGCTAGATGTTGAGTACACCACAGTCCTGGGACGAGAGAAGGATCTAAAGGACGAAGAGAAGAAGAAGCCCGCCGTGATCCAGGTTTGCGTACATAACGCTTGCTTGGTCTACCACATATGCCATGCCGACGTTGAGTGCCAGGATTTTAAGAACTTCCTCAAGGACAAAAGAGTGAAATTCGTTCTTGAGGCTTTAAGAACAGCGGGGATGTCCTGCGTCGGATAGGTCTCGTTGTAGGCCAGCCCTTCGATCTCCGTAAGGCAAGCCCGGTGTCCTCCTCTCAACCTTCAATGATGACCGGCAGCAACCATGATTGATCCTTCAGACGCTAAAATGAAGAAACCTCATCACGAGTTTCATCATGCATGGGAGTCAAGACATTAGATGAAGATCACATCCATGACGCAGCAATGGATGCCTACCTTTGTTTAAATATCTAGAAGGGTTGGATGAAGAAGCGAGCCCGGTGTCGGTTCAAGCAAAGAAGCGTGGCGACGAGGAAGAGGAAGAGGGACGAGGACGAAGTCGAGGACGTGGACTCGGACTCCAGTGCGTGGCGATGTCGTCGCTCATGCTGGTTCTCTCGCATGTCAAGCAGACTAGTTGCTTAGTTTATTTTCAAGGGTGTGTTGTGCTGAGGCCCCAGCAGAACTATGTTTAGTATGTTTTTTCTCATTATTTGAACTCTTTAGTACGTACAGTAGTACTAGTACTATGTCTTACTACTGTTCTTCTTGCAGTTGGTACTACTTCTCGTATCTTCGTGTTCCTACTGTACTTAATACGTTCGTACTAGTAGTATAATTTGGGTCAGTCGATTTGTGAAAGAAGTTCGATGGAGCAAAGGAAGAAGACGGCGGAAGAGGTGGAAGAAGCCCTTCTAGCCATCCATGTTGCATCAAACGGCTCACATGAGTCGACTGACCCAAATTGCTCCATCAGATTGCAGGATCCACGTGGCATTCAAGGTCTCGAAGGTAGATTCCGCGTCCGCACCCGGTTTGCAGGCTCGACGCGTGCGCAACCGGCTTCCGCGGTGACAGCCACCATGCGCGCCTCCTCCGTGCGGGCGGAGACGACAATGACACGCTAGTTCCTCCTCGCCGGCATGCTGGAGCACACGCTCGTCCTCCTCTTCGTACGCTGCGTGCATAGACGCGGCTCCACCAACTGCTTGCGTTCTTGGCTGCGCGGCAGCATCGCGAGGAGGGACTGCAGACGACGTGAGCGGGCGAGCCTTCGGCTTCATGGCACAGGGATGGCGGCGACACGGCGGTGATGAGCGAGAAATTGTTGGCCGGAGCAGGCGGGCGCCGGCATGCGCAACGACAGCGGCGGCATATTGATGAGTGCGCATGTGGGAGCTTACTTTAGTTTTATATAAGGTTGGTCAAACTTAAAAGAAAACCGTACTAGTACACATAAACATTAGACTTAGGCAGCGCTTTTATTAGTTAGTACGACAACCACGATACGGAATCCTGTGCAAGCGCGTGAACCGCGCCCGCGCGATCGATCGAACGGTGCGTCACCGTCTCGCGCTCGAAGGACATCCACCGAACCTTTTTCTGTGTGTGAAAACAATCCTCGAATATTACTCAACTTTTTTTCCTGGGAAAGTTCTTGACGCTGCAATATTTCCATATATTTGAATTTAGCTCCAGTTCGTGTTTAATTGGATTTGGACGTTTTAGGTGCGCCCTAGTTTTTTTAATACTGATTTTGTGTGTGTGAGTGAGAGAGAACGTGTGTATGTGTCCATATGTGTGTTGTGGCGGAAGGGCAATGTGGAGACGGTGTGCGTGTGATCTGAGACATAGAGAGGTGTGAATGTGCAAATGATCATGCATGAGTGAGACATAGACAAATATGCCGATACGTTGTGTATACATGAGAGAATGGTCTTCTAGTTTACTTGTGTGTGTGTGAGAGAGAGAGAGATAGAGGGAGAGAGAGAGAGAGGAGCATCCGTAACACACCAACCATCTTTCTCGATTCGTCCGTCCCTCGCACGGTCGCATGCAACACATGCATCAACGCGCACATTTTGACACCCTCACCCGGCCCCTGCCCACCTCAAGGCCCGCACAATCTCTTTGTGAATACCCATTTCTCTCCTTAGGTTTGTTTTCTCTCAATCTCTCTCTCTCTCTCTCTCACACACACACACACACACACACACACACATACACGCAGCACACACACACACACACACACACACACACACACACACACACACACACACACTCCCCCGAGCACACAATTCATCCCCATCCAAGGTTATACGGCGACCACTCTAGATTGTGCTTCTTTACACTCCAACATGCACAAAACTTCAATCTTCAAAGAGGGCATCGAGCAGATCGAAGACGGCGACCACACCGCGCTAGAGAATGCGGGGTCATTTGGAAGCAGGGTGATGTGACGACGGCTGACTGACTCCTCCCCCCACCCTCTCTCTCTCTTGCACAAAATTACCAATCCCTCTCTCCCCCGCACAAAATTGTCAATCCCTCAACCCACGAGATCCTTCCCTGTCGTCCATGTTTTCCAGCTCTCTCATCAAACATGTTGTCTCTTCTCCTTCCACGTATCTGAGAATCTGGATGCACATGCATCTCACGATATTACATGTCTCCATCTTTCTCACAGACCTAACTTCTTCCTCTCTCTTTCTCTCTCTATCTCTCTCCCTCTGTCTCGTTAGGTTTGTCTCCTACTCTCTCGTCCACATACATACAATCTTTCCCGCCCTATCTGTTCCATCTTCAAAAGCTCTCTCTGCACGTTTCATTCACACATTGGGATATGTCAAAATGTTGCTTCGATAATGGCCATGTTTGGATCATGGGGTTAGAGCTAGTTTGGGTTAGTTGGGGGGCTAAAATAACCCAAAAGTATCCAGACAGGGAGGGTTAGAGTGTGTTAGTTCCATCTAACCCAACTATCTCGGTGGAGAGGTGCTTATTTGGGTTAGAGTGGGTTAGAAAATAACTCTAACTCTAACTGCGTTAGAGTATCCAAACAGGGCCAATGGATGATGTAGAGTTATGGTTGTTTTTGTTGCATCCTACAAAGTAATAACAATGAAATGCATTTAGATTCTCATTTGACTGGGATTATGTGAGTTTGAGCATGTTGTGAAGTACTATAGACCTTGTATACATCTTGGGATTCGACAATGATTGTAACTATTGAATTGTATAGACCATTACATACGAAGTCAATAGCCTAATATATTTATTTCACAATTTCAACAAATGATTAGTTCACTACAAACTAAGAAAACAAATGTGTACTCCCTCTGTTTTTATTTAAGTCCGCGTATTAGCATTGGTCAAAGTCAAGTTTTGTAAACTCTCGTAAAGCTTATAACAAAAATATTAACATATACAATAACAAATAAATACCATTAGATTCATTATTGAATGTACTTTCACATCATACATATTTTTTATGGTAAATGTTTATATTTTTCTATAAACTTGGTCAAACTTTAGGAAGTTTGACTTCGGTCAAACCTAATATGCAGAGTTTACTACTACTACTCGCTAGTTTCTTAGCCGAATCACTCAACACGCCACACGGGGGGTCCAGTGTCACAAAATTTTGAGGTCGGCAGGAAAATCTCCCGCGACCCTGATTCCAGCAGTGGGAAGTTACCATCATAGCCTTCGGAACAGGCCTACGGATGACGCTTGGTAGGGGGATGTTTTCGTAACTTCAGGTTCACCCTACCCAGCCAACCCCACCCCGGCACCCATAGTAGTACACCTGAATACTCCCCATTTTCTATGCCCACCGCAAAATAGACTTCTCCACGGCACCGCAGCCTTCGTGCTCCTCCCCTTTACATCGGCGCACTCGTCCACCGCAGCGCATCTGCCTCATCGACGACCTCGTATGCCGCACTGGAGCCAGTCCATCATCGTCGTCGTACACGGAGCCTCTTCCCCGGCATCGTCTTCCACGGTCTCGGATCTGCTTCCCGGAAGCTGACGCCAAGTTCAGAAGTACCACCGTCGTGGACAATGAACTGACTCCCGTTGCCGACCATGACTCATAGAGGCCGTCGCGACCATCGTTCTCCTCCTCGATTGGTAATGTGTGTATTGAATCACTTAGCAGTACATTGCAGTTCCAATTTTGTTCATACCTACCCTTCAAATTTCCTGGGTGCTATTGTTCCCGTAAAAGTAATTGGTCATAGCCTCCATGGTCCAACAGAATATCAGCTTGTAATTGTGCGTCGCTCATGTATCGCGTTGTGCTTGGGTAGGTTTTTCATCTGCAACCAGTAGTGTGGCAAATGATGGAAAGGTTTTTAGAACTAGCAAGATGCCCATGCGTTGCACGCATCAAGATGCATTTGTATGAGTAGTTTATCTTGTAGGAGAAAAGGATGAACGAGGGAAGGCCTTATATGCAAATCTAGAGAGGGGTATGGGTATCTTTTGGCAAAATTCCCATTTGTTTCCTTCCTATCTGTCAGATATAGATCAGACGGCCTATATTGCAACAAAAAAAGTATAGAGAAAAAAAGTAGACAGTAAAGGAAGTAGAGACAAATATTAAATATAAAATAAATATAACAGTAGAGAAGAGAGTAGAGATAGCAGAGACGTCGGGAAAGGATCACGCGCGCGGGGAAAAGCGGCCGGGTGTGCGCTAGTTTTGGCACGCGACGTCTGGCGCGCTTTATAAAATCCAACGCCCTCCCACCGCTCTGTGCCTTGCCACCGCTCTCTCCCCGCTCATTTTCGCCTTGCCGCCGCCGCGCCACCATGCTGTCGCGTCGTCGGGAAACTTGGGGATACCGCCGCGTCCGCGCGCGCCCCTCTGGCGGCTTCTCCGCCGAGATCCGGATCCGCGGGATGCGCCTCGGCCTCGGCAATTTCGACACCGCCAACGAGGCCGCCCGCGCGTACGACGCGGCGGTATGGCGACTCCGGTGGCCTCATAGAACATTGAACTTCCGCAACGTGCCGACGCGGGAGCAGGCGCAGAGCTCGCGCCTCTGCCGCGACTTAGCACCGACGAAGATCGTCGCGACAACCGGAGGCGGGAGCACCGTCTCGGCATTGCCGAGATGGACGAGAAGCCATGGCGCTGTGGTGCCAACACTTCCCGCAGGACATCATCAACGAGCGCGAGTTCTACGCGCAAAGGAGGGCAGAGAATGATAAGAGGAGGGCGGAGCGAGCCGCCTATCGCGAGGACAAGCGTAGCCGAAAAGCGGACGCTCAATTCAACATGAGACTAGGAGCAGCGTCGCCCTGGGAATCCGACGACGATCGGTATCTTCACGCCTACAGTCAGACGTCGGAGGAGGACATCACCGAGGAGGAGTCGGACGATGAGGAGTAGTTGAATTATCTTTTTTATCTATCTATGCTGAGAACTATCCTATACTCTATCTACTTCTCGATCTCAAAGATCAGAACGCTTTTTAAAGCGCCCGCGTGTTGCGATTCTGTTGGAGATGCTCTAACATGGCGATTTAGTGCTTTAATGTTGCCCACAAGATGCGGAGTATTACTAGTAGTATATTTTTCTTGCCATGTTGAGATTTTAAAACCACGAGTGCGAACATGCAGAGGAGCAATGAAGACCAAACACGGGATATTCGGGACATCTTCAAGGAGCATGGCAAGTTAAAGAGGAGCTGCATCGAACCTGTAAAACGAGCTTTGGTAAGTAACACCCTTTCAATTACTTTCGTGTAGCCTCGTGTTCTTCGATGTGTATATGTTGTAGTTTCTGTTTCTCTTAAGCGTGGTGTTCTTCGATGTGTAATAAGAAGAGTCTTAATCGTCCTAATGCTTTCGTTTTTAGCTTGATGTAGGAAGTGGGTGTTCTCACCTTGTAGTCTGTTTTTATATATTTTTCCTTTTGAATTCACTTCTCCGAGTTCTGTTTATATGGCTTCTACTAAATGGATCTAGGTTGCTCTGAGTATTGATGTAAAAAAGAAGTAACTTCATGTCAGGATGCAGTTCCTGCGAGGAGGGAAGTATGGTCAACCTCGAGATCATGTTTCCAAAATGAGGCTGGATTACACACAAGGTTCCGGTTCCCTAATGAAGCTGGATTAGACACAAGGTGCAAATTCCCAGATGATGCTGGATTACACACAAGCCAGGTGGAGTCGTCAGCTGTTCGTGTCCTCGTGGCATTAGTAAAGGCTGAAAGAAAGTGTGCAGCAGCCCTTGAGAATGTAGCTGAGTTCCTGAAGAAGCGAAAAGATCAATCATATGCTCTCTTCACCCAAGCCAAAGAAGGGATGGAAGAAGCCAGAAATAAGCTAGCAGAGGCAGAGCAGGCTAGCCGTCTCCTGCTATCTAAAACTGTTGTCAATACAAAATTTCCTTCATAATAGCTAGGTTCAAATGTTTATCCAGTCAGCATGCCTATTGTGATGTCCGTGCATCTACTGATGTGGCACAAAATGTTTCTTTTTGGGTCATGTAATAACAACAATTACTTTCCAAATAATAAAAGACGAAGCATTGGACATGATATAGTTCACGCGCAAGCCCGACATTCCAAGGTCAACTTCCACGTCAAACTCATGTTCACAGATATCTGCACATTTCATACATAATGTCCACAACCATGATTCATTTCAAAGCCAAAAAAATGTGAGGAGAGTTATAAATAAAGAAAAACCTCTACTAGTTCCTGCTACTAGTGCGAGCACAACAAGTCAAGACCATGCGTAAATTAATTATATTTTAGTCATTTTTTGTGTTCTAAAATGCCTGCCGGCTCTCGGAAGGACGTGACGTGTTGCCGCACACGCGCGGATTCAATGAAGGCAGGCGGGGCAGTCTTAAGCTGGTTGCACGCGGCGAGGAGGCGTGCTAGGCCGGGCCTGCAGCGAGTGCGGCCCTCTTGGCCGGCGCGCCGGTTCAATGCTTGCGCTATGATATGTCGCGTCCGTGTCAAAGCAATCACTCCCTCCAGTCCTTTTTTGTGAGTATAACCAAATCTCATTTTCCATTCACATTTTACAAGTAAAATTCATGGACAAATTTTGACCCAAAGTACGATGGGGACTAGTAAACCAGAATGGAGGTAGTAGTTTTTTTTAATCAAAGAAGGGTTTCCCCTTCCGATTTTAATTACTGAAAACCAGCATCTAAATCTAAACCATAGTATTTGCCCTAGAACTACCAGGTTCAAAATCTCGCAACATAAACCCATACAACCTCCATCGCCAAAAAAAAAAACCATACAACCATACGCCAAGGAGGTAGGTAGTACTATGAATTCCATTTTCGCTCCATACCAATCGTTCTGAAAACTACTTACTACTTATAACGCGCCATTGAAAATCGGAACTCTTAACCCCGCTAGAAAAATGATATTTTAAACGTGGCTACTCGATATGTGGCAACTGGCGAGCCACTGCGCTCCAAGTCGTTCACCTGCGGTCCCGACCATCGACTCCTACGGATCAAATTATCACGCGAGCTGACTATTCCTACAAAGGTGCTCCACCACGTACCCGGTACCTGCGAATGCAGCAATCATGCACCTAGGGTTTTAGGGTTTATTTGTTAACGTCGCCTTTACGTAACACTCATGTGTGCGAGACAGTGAGAGGCCGACTGCGTGCGTGCGCCTCTTCTCTTCGTATATGTACTCCACCGTTTGTCTGGTATCCAAAAAATTATAATAACTACTAGCAATGTGCCAATGCGTTGCCACACGATCAAAGTAGATTATTACATATTCACCGATTTGATAGAAAAAAGTCTAGTTTTGAAATACGTATATCACTAAAAATATGTTATGTTTCACTCAAAATATATTCCTTTGGCGTTTTTGATGAGATAAGGGAGGAATGTTGTTGGTTTCAAGATTCGAGAAGTGGTATATGTCTAATTTCTACTCTTACTAGCAAGATGCCCGTGCGTTGCACGGAACATCAAGATCTTGTGGGAGAAAAGGATGAACGAGGGAAGGCCTTATCTGCAAATGTGGTGAAGAGTGCGGGTAAATTGCCATATTTTCCTTCCTATCCGTCAGACGATGGTGGAAGCACGAGTGTGCGGGTGTATAAACCTATCTAGAGGCTAGCTAGTCAATAAATGTTTGTGAGAGAAGTACGAGTCGGGGTGCAAAAGCGAGAGTTTTGTGTGTGAGAGAGAGAGACGGTAGTCGGGAAGGGGAGTGGAAGCAGGAGTTGTGTGTGTGTGAGAGAGAGGAGACGGTAGTCGGGGTTGTCGATCGGTAAACAAATGAATAATGTCGATCTGGGATGGAGATTTAAAAGGAGACCGCAACAAATGTTGTGTCTACAGGAGAGAGAGAGAAAGTAATTTTAGTGGTATGAGTCATATGTAGAGACATATAGGGTGTGTGAGAGAATCCCATAGAGAGAAATACAAAGTGAAAAATTTGTGGAGACTGTGTGTGTGGCGGTGAAAAATAAAGCTTAGGTACCGAGTACCAGAGAACAGTAGAGACGTGAGAGATAATGAAAACCGTGTAATGTATAATGATAGGGAGAGTAAAACACCTCTCAAGGGAGACGTCGAGAGACCATGTTTGCGAGGATAGGAGAAACATGAAGTGAGCGTGGGGGTGAGCTGGAGAAAAGAGAGTGATAGCTACCTGAAGGAGCATGCATGCGAGAGAGATGGGCGTGAAAGGAGTGAACAAAAAAGGGATTCAAATATTTGAATTCGAGATGATGATACATGTAATCCATACTCGAACCAAAATTGATCTATCAAACATGCATACTCATATGATTCACGCACATCTATGTTATTTAATATGTAGGTATTACTGATCCATACATTTTAGTAGAACATAATTTGGTTAAAAAATTTCGAATTCAACCTTAAGATTTCGAGATCGTTGTATTTGTAAATCATATTATACATATAAAGGAGCAGAATTCTTTGTTGTGCTTTTGAAAGTATATATAAAAATGATGTATATAGAATGTAATTCAAATTGAAAATGGATCCCCCTTGAAAAAATAGAATACAAGCGGGATTGAATTGAGTTGGCACGGATGGCGTGCACTCTGCAAAATTTGAACGAAGCGGGGAAAGTCGCGAGAATCACTTGAAACCAAAATCTGCGAGATGGAAATCACTACTACCTATCCTCGCCACGCAAAGCCTATCTGCTGGATTTCTATAGGTTTCGATAGGGTAGGTTTGTAATTTCACCCAAACGTGACGTAACCGCCTCTCACCCGGATTCATACGGTGGGTGCCAAAACACAGTGTGTCCTCGGCGAAATCGACTCCTCCCGATTCATATTCATACACGGTGGGCGCCAAAACAAACTCTCGTCGGCAAATATTCGTGTATGCGAGATTACCGTCCTATCCCCAACCGACTAATGTTGCTGTGATGTAGTAGAAATTTGAAACGAGGGCTAAGTTTGTAAATTTCCTTGCATTTGAGACAAGCGCACCCTGAATACATGGTTCCCCCCTTCCTCTCTACCACCCTTTTCACCATTCGTACTCCGTGGGCGCCAAAACACCCTCTCCACCCCACCCTCCTCCGTCCTTGTTGTCGCCACCCCATCCACCACCGTCCTCCTCCACCATGCGAGCTGATACCCCAACGCCGCCGTCCATTACAAGAGATCGACCTCTCTCATCCATGCCTTGGACGGGATCCTTGCATCCCGTCCTCTCGCTTCATCCCGCCGTCGTCCACCTTGCCGCGCTTCTCTACTGATCGTCTTGTCCACCGCGCCCCGCCACCACCGTCTACCCTCCTAGATCTGCTTCCACGCCGCCGACAGCCATCGCTACCGCAGCACCGTCAAATTCTCAGCAGATGCGTACACGGCGCCGCACCAGAGGCGGTACTCTTTCGTATCTGCTCAACTTATTTATCGCAGCAAGAAAATAGATTGCCACTGCTTTACTCTAATTTCTTGTCTTGGTTGCGAAGTTGCCTTTGTCCGGTTTGCACCTTCAGATCCGCCATGGCACGCTCAACACTATACTCCCAATGCTTATGGTTTTCCCCTTTTATATTCCACACTAGTTAAATCACGAGAGACTAAATTTCAAAATTGGGTCATCGATTTTTGAGCTCACGGAGTTCGCGGTGCGATCGAAGGGGTTCGGGTGGTTGTGGGGCCTCGCCGAACGAAGAAAACTCGACGCGGGTGGGGGTTGGTGCACGGGTGGGGGTGGGGGTGGCGGAGGAACACAGGCGGTGGGGCTGGTGGTCCGGCTGGCGGCCCGTGCGGTGTTCTGTATGGGAAGAATCAGAGACGAGGAAGAAGGGTTAGGAGACGTAGGATCTTCATCCAGTCGCCTGAAATGGTCGAGAGATAGCTGGGAGTTGCATTCTTAATGCGCTCTGGTTCATCATGTGTGGGCACTGCGCAACCAACATTTTATTATCCAAAATCTGCTTGCTCTTCTTTACCATGTTCCTCTTCCGTTCTTCTTTAATATGTACTCTCTCCATTCCTAAATACAAGTCTTTGTATAGATTCCACCATGGACTACATATGGAGCAAAATGAGTGAATCTACACTCTAAAATGTATCTGGATACATCTGTATGTGATCCATAGTGGAAATCTCTACCAAGACTTATATTTTGGAACGGAGGAGTATGCTAATAGTCTGATATGTTCCTTGTCTTGAAGATGAGCAGGACATTTGCAAAGTGTAGAGGTCTATACGGTCGGTTGTGATGGACACTTTGAGCCTCTTTGATTCGTTGGATCTTGTAAACATAGGAATAGGATTTGTAGTGGCCTGCCCACTTGAATCCTATAAGAATAGCAAGGAAATGCAGGGAGCTGTGTCGCCTTTGAGAGTTACACTGATATTAATAAGATCTGCACCTTCACTTGAAGAGAGCTGGTATCTGAAGCCTTTCTAGCCGCATCGGCAATACTAGCACATATATTCCAGCAAGTTCCACTTTGTTGATTTTACTCGATGCTTAAGGTTTTCCGTTATATCTACACTATGATCTGTGTAGCTGCTTTGTGTCACACTAGCAGCAGTCCACTCTTGAAGCTAAACACTGCAATGACTTACAAAATTGGCACCAAGGCATTGAGTGCCATTCGATGCAATGAAACTCATCGCTCCCCCACTGCTGATTCTTGTTGAGAATATGATCCTAATGACTATTCTAACCTCGAGGAGTCAAAGGCGGATGGCCTGTCTGTTCACCCATCAAGGTGCCTGTTCTAATTGGCAATGTTTTATTGATTGCGGGTATCTTGCATATGTTGTCTTGCATTTCTTCTACTTTGTTGCACCGCCATACGCTTAGTTTACTCATCATATATGTCGAGATGCCATGCCCATCCATTATCAATACATATTCCATCTGTCATCATACCATGTTTTTCCACTCAAATGTTCTTGTGCATCGACATCAAAAGGAAGAGGGTGATTGCGAACTGAAGGAGCACCAGCAAAGTCCTTGAAAAACGTGGTGGTGCGGAGAAATCAGACAGACACCCACTTATATTGGCTGTACAACCAGTGACACAAAACGTAGGACCGACTCCAGCAGACTGTACCCATACTTCACTGGACACACCACTAGCCCCACCACACAGGACCTGCACTCCAACAAAAGGTATACCGATTTCATTTGCCATAGCACCAGCTGTACCACAGAAAAATCCCACTCCAGCAAAAAGTACAACAAGTCCACCGGCCGAAGACCTATCCCAACTGCAGAGACGGCCAATTCCTGCAGATTGGAACCCCATTCCATTTATTCCCAGTTTAAAAGACAGTGCTTTCAATGTTGTTAGGGACTACATGCATATATTCCCATCATGGGAAGATTATAGTGAAGACAAACACCATTTTCACATCTTCCTGTCCAACTTACGTGTAAGTGCTATTATTCATGGTTATTATTTTCCTGTTTTCTGCTGATTGAACACATCAATGATTTACATTACATTGTTGTAACTAGGCGAGGGTCAATCTGGATAGTCATGATGAGCAAAGCTTGCTTGTGCTTTTCAAGGAAGCATTGCAGCAAAGATGTCGGTGTTACCCGAGGAAATCACACTTTGATGGCAAGTCTATAAACGAATTTCGGTGAAGTCTCCTGTGCTAAATTTAGAAGACATTGAATGGAAAAACCTTGTTATGCACTGGTCTCGGTCCTGGATGAGGTCTGTCTATGAAATCACATGACAATTTGAACTTCTACTTTTCGCATGTGCCTTACGGATCTTTTTGCAGGAAATCTGCTCAAGAAGAATTCGGTTTGAAAAGAACGACGGATATCGCAAATATGTTGCCCGCTGCTTTGCTCTTGTTAGTACTGTTGTCTGTATCATTGTACTTGCATACATACCTGGTTCATTATGTGACAACAGTATGCATGATAGCTTGCTTATCAATTGTTCGCCCAAATTATCTCGATCTGTATGAATGGTTACATTAGTGTAGAATATATCCAATGCCAATGTTTTTTAGCTCTGCATTGTTCTTGTAAGTACATGTTGTCCTTTATCGATTGTACTTATAATGACAGTAGTTGTTCATGTACCATCACTCTGCAGCTTATTTTCCTTTGCCTCCATTTTCTACACATCGATCTATATTTACTCTTACCATAAGGTTGGTCTTCAAGAAGTTTAGCTGTGCATTGCTCTTAGCTGTACCTTTTTCTGTATCGCTGCACTTACATTTATAGCTACTTGGTTATGTAGCATCACTCTTCATCTTATCTTAAATATTCTCCATTTTTTGTATATTATCACATCTATATTTACTCTTAACAAAATGTAGAATAAAGGCAATGCTTTTGAAGAAGATTCGTGGTAAACTTCTTGAATTGCCCCCCATCAGCATGGACAAGGCCTTTATAGAGCCTGTCTTCACCAATAATGTAAGTTTGTCCATCTCAAGCCTTCAAACTTTGTTGTATATATTTGGTTAGGCATGACTGCAACAACTGTTTATTTTTGGTGTTTGCATCAAATTGCTTATTTAAAGTTTATTATGTAGTTCATAAACAAAAGTTTGTCCTTTCTCAATTTAAGTTTTCAGTTGTACAACCAAGTTCCTTCTTCATACCATGTAAATTAAACTATATAGAGCAAGTGATCTTCTTTTGCTTTGCATGTATGCTTCATTCTTCATCCGTAATCCGGTGGTGTGGTGAACCTACCCACTACAAACACAATGTCATATTCTGCAATGTCTTAACTATGAACAATGTCATATCATTCTACTATTATTTAAACCGTCTCTTTATTTGCCAATCTGAAATGGTATAAATTGACAACACACTAACCATTGATACTTATGAGTTCTTGATCGTAATCCGGTGTTGTCGTGAAGCTGCCAACTCCTTCACAATGTCATTTCCTGCCATGTCTTGACCTGAACAATACCATATTGTGTTAATGCAATTTTAAACTGTGTCACTTTATTCGCCAAGAAGAAATGTGATGAATTGTCAAGACTCGATACTTTTACGTGCAAAACCTGTCATCGTCTACGCTTGTTTATCTTTGAGTGAGGAAGATATAAGTGTTGAACAAGCGCTGATCTCATCATCTTGCTCACCGCTGCTTGCTGCAGCTCCCAAAGAGGCTAACCTTTCTTGAACTCTATTGAAGTGTTGTCGGTTTTGTATATTATTTTGTCGGCGTGTTTATTTGCCTTTGGTGGCGATCTTTGATGCCTAGTGTATGTAATCTCGCATCTCTGCTTGTGCTTTATTATCATAGTGGCGAACTTTGATGCCCAGTGGATGTAATATGCCGTAATTTCTTTATTGTATAGTCTAGGTTCTTTCTTATTCACGATGTTGCAGTTATTTTACTATATATATATATATCCTCTCTTCGCAGTAAACCAGCCAAACCGTAAAATTACGGTACATAATCGGGCCGTCATGCAATCACGATGTAGGTTGGGCACAAACGTGCGAACAGCTCACGCAGGCGGCAAAGAGTGAAATGAACCCCGGCCCATGATTGTGCGAATCAAATCACGGGCTTTTAACATGCCAAAATTGTCTCGACCCTTGTTTGGCCCAATCAGATATCGGCTGCGAGCAGGCCGGATGCCAATCGGGCCGTAGTTAGGCCCAACTATATGACGGGCTTTTAACACCCGAAATTAATATAGGGCCGAAATGTTAAACGGGCCCTTAACAGGCCAAAACTAATATCAGGCCGAATTACTAAGTGGGCCTTTAGCAAGTGGGCCCAAAAGCATAGTGTCCAGTTGCCGGGCCGAATTTGATATGGGCCATAATTGAGCCCAAAGCCTCTTAAAGGGCCGGACCTAATCTAGGTCGTAATTTGGCCCAGAACGTGGTAGGCTTATAACGGGTCGGATCTCATATGGGCCACTTTTAGGCCCGGAACATGGCAGGCCATTAATGGACCGGATCAGATATGGGCCGGCATTTGGCCCAAAACATGGCAGCCAGTTAATGGGCCGACCTACTAGGGTCCTCAAAATCTTGTGGGCCTATAGCTGGGCCGGCCCATTAATGTCGGTGAAATATCGTGGGCCTTTAGCTGGGCCAGCCCATTATGATCCGCAAGAATCTTGTGGGCCTTTACCTGGGCCGGCCCATTATGGCACACAAAAATCTTGTGGGCCTTTAGCTGGGCCGGCCCATTATGGCCCGCAAAATCTTGTGGGCCTTTACCTGGGCCGGCCCATTATGGCCCGCAAAATCTCGTGGGCCTTTAGCTGGGCCGGCCCATTATGGTCCGCAAAATCTTGTGGACCTTTAGCTGGGCCGGCCCATTATGGTCCATAAAACTTGTGGGGTTTTAATTGGGCCGCCCAATTAAACTTGTTAGCCGTGCCACGTGTCGACGTATCATAGGCGCTATACGTCCAATGAGTGGATGACATCTGTCCCGGTGGTGAGCCGACACGTGTTTCCTCCGTGAATGATGATTTTACGTGGAAAATCCCCATTGGTCGGGCCGTTAACGGGTTCTCGGATCCAAAACCCGACCCGATAGCTTAACGACGTTCCGTTACGGTGGATGCCACGTGTCGGTCACCCTCGACGAAAGCACTTCTGTGACGCGTGATTTATCGTCATGGAAGTGGACACTTCCGTGATGATAATTTTCGTAATGTCATGGAACACTTCTACGACAGCACAGGTATGACTATCTTGATTCTGTCATAAATTTGTCATGGATGTACATGCATGACAAAAAACGCGACCTACTGTGACAAACACGTATCATCACGGAAAGTGTATTTTTTTTTGTAGTGATACTAGCAAGAAAATCTCTAAATTCAGATTTGCGAGGTTCACTAGTACTACCCCATTGTGGAAGTTTGCAAGCAGCGGTAAAATCTTCTAAGTCCATAGTATAAGAATTTTCATAAAGATAAAACAGGACAGTTTGAGAGTTGCGTGCAGATGAAATTTGAAACCTCCTCACAAAGCAGCTAGTGAGATAGTGGTACTGACGGCACTTATCTGCCTCGAAGTTCACAAGATCAGCGTTACGCAAATATGCGTTAAATTCTTCCTTGATTCCCGCTTGATCCATGAAGTCCTCTGAAGGCCATTCACAAGGCCGCACTGGAGCGTCCCTTGGTCGTTCTTCATCAGCATCACGCATTGCAAGCCTGGGTCCTTGCTTCCTTGAAGGACCACCTTGGTACATTTTCCTAAACATATTTCTTCCTCCGAAAAATTTCTGAAAATTTTAGTAACTTCAAATAAAAGTGAACCAAGCTCAACAAAATTGATAGCAACTACTCCTACAAATGCCTAGAGCCTATGTCATGCATTATAAATACTTGGAACCATATAAATTTGAAATGCATGCTCAAGAACATGGTCACTGTCGGTGTCAAAACCGGCGGATCTCGGGTAGGGGGTCCCGAACTGTGCGTCTAGGCGGATGGTAACAGGAGACAAGGGACACGATGTTTACCCAGGTTCGGGCCCTCTTGATGGAGGTGAAACCCTACGTCCTGCTTGATTGATATTGATATTGTGGATGTTTACAAGAGTGGATCTACCACGAGATCAAGGAGGCTAAACCCTAGAAGCTAGCCTATGGTATGATTGTAAGGGTTGTTGTGATTGTTGTCCTACGGACTAAAGCCATCCGGTTACAATAGTAGGAGATCTACATATCCGTATCACCAAGCTTGCCTTCCACGCCAAGGAAAGTCCCATCCGGACACGGGGGGAAGTCTTCAATCTTCTATCTTCATAGTCTTGGAGTTCGGTCGATGATGATAGTCCGGCAAATGATAGTTCGACTGATGATGGTAGTCCGGTGTAACATCCCAAATTTCCTATTTGGAATGTTTTACAATTATAGCTAAGCATCTATGCATATTGTTTGAATTTGAGTGACATTTGAAGAATTTCATAAGTTTTTGAGTTGTTGGAATTTGAATTCAAATTGGCAGTTGAAATTCATTTCAAACAATGCCTGATAAATACTTGAGAAAAAGTATGAGAGGAGTAAACATGACACTCCAAAAATATCAGAGGAAAAACTTTGCCAAAAATTTTGAATTCAAATTTGATTTTTATTTGGGATTTCTAGAAAATGTTTTTTTAAAGTTTGAGTTTTGCCCCTGGAAAAATGTTCAAATTGTAGGGAATATTCCCCTGATCATTTTGATATATATATGTCCTATATAAAATATATATATTTAATATATTTTCTCTCCCCTCTCTAATTCAAAAAAAATATAGAAAAAGAAACCCCAGCGCCACCAGCTAACTGCCCACCAATAGCCGAGGCGATCCACCAAGAGCAGCCCGGCCACCGAGCCCACCTTCCCAAGCCGCCGTGCCGAAACCCCTTCCCTTCGGTCGCCCGACCCAAACCCCGCCTCCCTCTCCCGCTGACACGCCGACCCCACCCCGTCTTCTTCCCCTTGCCCAAGCCAAACCGCGCCGCCGCCGTCGCCGGGATCCCGAAGATCCCGGGATCTCCTTCCCCGATCCTCCCCCTCCTCCAAGACGGCCGCCCCCCTATAAATACAGCGCCCCTCGACCCGTTCCCCCCATTTCCCCCTCGCCAACCCCTCGCTCTCGCCCGCAATCTCTCGCCGGAGCCCTACGCCGCCGCCGCGCCATTGCCCTGCCCCGGCCGCCTCCGAAACTCCCCGAGCTCCACCAACTCCACCATCGACCTCCCCTCGCTCTGCCGCACCCGCCGGACGCCTCCGCCGTCGCCCCCGACCACCGGAGCCACCGCACCGTCGTCGCCCGAGCCACCGTCGACCGTCGCCATCGTCGCCACCGCGGTGAGTCGCCGGAAACGCCCTCCGCCGACCGATCTAGAATCTAGGGTCTAGATTAGACTAGCGAAGGGGTAGGTTTTAATTTAAATAGATCCGGTTTATTTACGGTTTATTTTGGTTAGTTAGTGGTTTAGTTGGACCGGCCCGACTCGGTTTAATCCCTCGGGCGCGTTTTAGTTACTTGACGCCCGAGCGTTAGATAGGCCCATTAGCGCCAGTTTTTCTTTTTAATTATATTTTCGTTTCTGTTTTTTTTACAGAATAGTTTCAGTTTTGTAAAATCCATATCTTTTAATCTACCTAATATTTTTAATTGATTCTTTTTTTGTTGGTTTGCAAATTTGTTGTAGTTTCTGTAGAAAATATGTTTAGTCATGTTAAAATTATTAGAAATTGTTTTATTTTAGTTTTAGACAGATTAGTAATTCGGCCATAAAATGAGTTAGGATTATTTTATTTTAGTGATTCTTTTTGTCACTACTTTATTTTGACCTTGCCTAACCGTAGGAATTTATTTGGGCATTTTAGATTTAATAAAAAAATAGTTTTAATCAAAATCATGTGGTTCTTATTTATTTAACTAGCTACTGTTTTCCTATTGTTTTATTTAGCAAATAATTTTATTTTTCCTATGTGATAGTTTATTTTAGGTTAGTTTCTGTTACTTTAGAACATGAAATTTTATTTACAATAAATAAAATTTTTATTTTATTTTTTCTTGCTAGGATTGTTATAGGCATAATAGGAGTTCTATAATAGCTTTTGATGTGATTCTTTTTGCTCCTAGTTGCATGATGTTTTCTCTTCTGTTAGTTAGCAAAAACCCATGCTTAAGTTCTGTTAAGAAAAATTTGGTTGTGTAAAACTATTTCTTAGCTGTCGTTTGATGTGGTGAAAACATTGAGTTGGATTTCTTCGAGTTTTCTTTGGGTTTTGGTCCGACTGTTTTGTGTGTTTTATGTTAGCATGCTGTTATGTTAATTGATTGTATGCTCTTATGCTTATATGATTGTTGTTTGCCTCGGTAGAATTTCCGGAGTGCGAAGCTTGCTATCACGAGTCCCTAGCTTTCGAAGACCGTCAGCAAGGCAAGTCAATTGATCATGTTTTCTTTTACAATACCTATGATTTTATTGCATTAGAAATTATACCTCCCCACCATGCATGCAGTAGGAGAATTTTGAGTTATGTTCTTGAGTAGTATCATGAGGTAGGATGAAACCAATTTCCCTTGTTACCATGGCCCGGGACGAAGTAGTTTATTTTGCTATGCTCGTAGACGGGGTTGGTTGAGTGATTCATAAGGGAGATGTGAGAGTCAAGATGATGACAACCCCATGACTTCAAGCTCAAGATGGACTTCAAAATTCACTACTGGGTGGAGGACGGTTGACGGGCACCCTGGAGAAAACCAGCGGTTGGCGGGATGCATGGAGAAGCGCCATGACATCTTATGGAAAGCTTCACCCAGCCACGAAGAGATGGATGGATACCCCATTGACCGGAAGCTTACCTGTGCAGCCGCAAGCCATTATGGGCTCTGGCTTGGTCAACCCTAGTTGCGACTCTGGCCGGACGGTGCTACAAGATGTAGAAGAACGGTAGGATTGGATGGGTACCGGCAGTGGCCAGAGGAACTCTTCGGAAGACCCTGTTTCGTTCGTCCCGTCTTCAAACACCATGAAGTGCGAAGACTTAAAAGTTGGGAACGATTCTTGCGGGTAAAGTGCACAAACCTCTGCAGAGTGAAGATCTAATCGGTTAGCTGTGTCACCAGTTACGGACAATTTGAGCCTCTGGAACTTGGAGTATTTCGGATATCTCAACACCAAACTTAATAAATTAATTGAGGGGATTATTTAATAATTGGGAATGAGACATTGGTTGGCGGAACCATCTCAATAACTACCAACATTTTGTAGTAATTACAAACAAGTCCTTATTGTAGGTAAAAACTGGCTTTTTCGCATAACAATGAAACTTAGAGCCCCACAGCCAAATTGCATATAGTGTTAGTAAATTTATTGTTGTTCTCTCTTCATGACTTGCCGGCATATTCAAAATGCTGACCTACATGGCTGCAACGTCTTATGTTGCAGAGGAGTTTTCCGATCAGGAGTGAGGCTACGATCCACGCTTGGCGATTGCCCTATGGAGTCGGATGGACTCGCTATTCGTCTACGCTTCCGCAGCTTTATTTAGTTTATTTCTCATGAGTTGGCCTTGGCGGATTTATTATCTTGTAATAAAGACTCGATATGAGAATCGTAATAAATTCAGGTGTGATTGAACTTTGAATCTTTGCATCAATGTCTTGTGTGTGCAAGATGATCTTGGGATGGTACAGCTACAGAGACTTGACCGTTTTCAGGTCGGGTCGCTTCTGAGATGGTATCGAGCACACACTGACCGTGGGGACGAACCCCAGGATCGGAAAGCCATAGGAAGAGACTATTTATTTTATGTCCTTATCATTCCATAATTCTCCCTGCTCATTTCTCGACTTCTCTCCGATTTTCAACATTCTAGATGGTCACGAATTCACCCCGGTTCGCTACGGAGTTTTGCCACCAGATGAGACGATGCCTCTCGGCAAGAAGCTGGTTCAGATCGTGAAGAAGCTGAAGATTGCTCGCCCTCAATCACCGGAAGCCTACCAATGCACTTCCGACGGATAGCCACTACGAGATTGAGGTGCACATTCCGTGGAGGACCTTCGGAGGACATTGAGCCCATTGACTTTGAGTTTACCGATTTCAATTGGATCCTCGGAAGATACATGGCGATTTATCGTGCACTTGGACATCTCCGAGAAGAGTACAGGGCGAGCTCGACCCATCGACCTCGCCTGATTTCTCGCAGAGCTAGGAATGGAGATATCATCCGCATCCAGAGGACGCTCCATTCTCTCGTATGTCCAAGACTTGGAGTGTCTCCTCAGAAACGGAGATCCGGACTCGCAGAACTCAAGGTACACAGAGGCTGTTGTTCCGTGGCTGAACCGAGGAGAAAGCACACGCAGACTTCCTTGATCATGAAGAAGAAATCAAGGATTTCATGGAGAGAGTCGACAAGCTGAAGATGGATGTTGCCGCATTAGAGGAGAAGATGGACTTGGGAGAAGACCTTTTTCCAAGTGGAGATGACGGACCCCTCGTGAGCAATGATCAGGATTACGAAGAAAGATCCACCGAAGGAAGCCGCAAAAGGAGGCGCCGCATCAGAGGACGCCACACCGGAGGACGCCGCACCAGAGGACGCAAGGATAATTGACGAAGACATTTAGTCGACCGCCATGTTATTTTATTTTTCCGTCGATCAGTTAGGCCGTTATTTTCGATTAGTCATGAGAATTTGTAATCCGAGATTGAACCGTGTTTGAGTTGATTGAATAAATGATTGGTGTGATTATGATTGTGCATTCATATGGGTAGTGATATTTTCTCATTAGACCCTTGTTCTATTCTAATTTTCTCATCCACTCCAAAACACCAGATGCCTCCGAGGCGTGACCCGGTCTCAACTTTCCGCGGAGCTCACCCACCTGATCCAGCAGAGAATGCCCTCATGCGATGCTCATCGAACTGAACAACAACAACAACAATCCACCGCCACCACCCTGCTGACAACTTGACCCGCTTCCTAAGGCTGAATCCGCCGGTGTTCTCTAGCAGCCTTGAGCCGATTGTGGCCGATGATTGGCTCCGCAAGGTCGGAAGGAGTTAGCCAACGCTGGATGCACAGATGCAGAGAAGGTGCGCTTTGCGCACATCGCCTTGATGGACCTGCAGCCTCTTGGTGGGAGAACTACACCGCCACTTATCCCATCGCCACCATCACATGGGATCAGTTCCAGAAGCTTTCAGACCGCTCATGTCTCATTTGGAGCCATGAGTCTCAAGAAGCGTGAGTTCCGCAACTTACGCCAGGGAACCGCATGTGGGGCGATGCGTGGATGAGTTCAACAAGTTAGCTCGCTATGCCCCGGATGATGTGGCCACAGATGCCGCAAAGCAGGAAAAGTTTCTCGAGGGACTCAATGACGAGCTGGGAATGCAGCTAATGGTGGCTACTTTCAACAACTACCAGGAGCTGGTAGATAAGGCCACCATACTTGAAGGCAAGCAGCAGCAGATTAATAGCCGCAAGCGGAAGTATGGCCAGGGGAAGTACAACTCTGGAGCTTAGCAGAAGCCCCGTTATGCCCCATACTCGGGATGGCATACCCATCACACCCATGGAGGACATAATCATGGAGGACATAACCATGGAGGAAGTGGGAACAACCGCAACCCCGACAACAAGACAGGCAATGGAAACGACAATGGCAACCAGCATCGCCCTGCCTGATTCGATGAGAAGGATCTGAGTCACATCACTGTTTCAAGTGCCGGAAAAGGGCACTATGCCACCGACTGCCGGAGGCCAAGCGGAGGAATGGAAGCGGCAATGGAAGCTCAGCAAAGAAGCCCAACCCTTTCCTCGTGCTCGGGTGAACCACATTGACATGGAGGACGTCTATAATCAGCCGTACATCGTGGTTGGTAAGTTTTATTAAATTCACATCCAAAGATTGGTACTCTTTGATTCGGTGCAACGATTCATTCATATCAAGGGTAGTTGTGGAAAAATGCGGGTTGCCCACTAGAACCCTTAGAAGCCCTCTTCACGTCGGCCCGCAGGAGGAGAAATGATGGCAGGCTTAGGCTGTCATGCAACCCTCAACATCGGAAACCATAAATTTCCCGCAGACCTCATAGTATTGGAAACCCAGACCTTGGATGTAATCCTAGGCATGGATTGGTTGACGAAGTTTCAAGGAAACATAGACTGTGTCCGCAAGTCGATTCTGCTCACCACCCCGGAGCAGAAGAGGATCAAGTATGTATCCAGACGTATCCCGATGAAGAATCAGGTGCATTCCCTCACGGAGTTGTTCAGGAGGAAGTGCCAGTAGTGCAAGATTTTCCCGATGTGTTTCCGGAGGAATTACCAGGAATGCCACCGGACAGAGACATTGAATTTCTGATTGAGTTATTGCCCGGCACAGCCCCAATATCCAAGAGACCCTATCGGACGCCCCCGAACGATTTGGAAGAGATCAAAAACCAAATTAATGATCTATTGGAGAAAGGATTTATTCGGCCAAGGTCGTCACCTTGGGGAGCCCCAGTTCTTTTGGTAGAGAAGAAGGATGGAACCCTGAGAATGGTTGTGGATTATCGTTCGTTGAACGACGTGACCATCAAGAACAAGTACCCTCTGCCGATGATTAATGATCTATTTGATCAGCTAGTTGGAGCCAAGGTATTCTCCAAGATCGATCTTCGATCAGGGTATCATCAGTTGAAGATCCATGAAAAAGATATACCCAAAACAGCATTCACCACCATGTATGGTTTATATGAGTATACTGTCATGTCGTTCGGATTGACTAATGCGCCTGCATACTTCATGAATTTGATGAACAAGGTATTTATGGAATATCTGGACAAGTTTGTTGTGGTGTTCATCGATGATATACTGATTTTCTCCAAGAGCGAGGAAGAGCATAAGGAACATTTGCGTCTAGTTCTTGAGAAACTCCGAGAACATCAGTTGTATGCCAAGTTCAGCAAATGTGAATTTTGGCTGAAGGAAGTCGGATTCCTCGGACATGTTATTTCAGGAGAAGGAATAGCAGTTGACCCCACCAAGGTTGTATCAGTCACCGATTGGCGATCACCCACCTCGATCAAGGAGATCCGCATTTTCTCGGACTCGCGGATATTATCGGAGGTTTATTGAGAATTTCTCGAAGATTGCCAAGCCCATGACTGAGTTGTTGAAGAAGGACGCCAAGTACATTTGGACCGAGGATTGTGAAGCCAGTTTCAGAATTGAAGAAAGCGTTTGGTTACAGCCCTAGTGCTGATTTTGCGGACATACACAAGGATTACGGTATGTTGTGGCGCTTCTCGTCGGGGACTCGGAGGAGTACTCATGCAGGAAGGAAAAGTTGTAGCTTATACCTCCGGACAGCCACGACCACACGAGATGAATTATGCCACACATGATTTGGAGTTAGCAGCCGTAGTGCATGCACTCAAGACAGAGACATTTCCTTATCGGAAACCGTTGTGATGTTTACACAGATCATAAGAGCTTGAAGTATATTTTCACGCAGAAGAGTTGAACCTCGAGCGGAGGAGATGGCTAGAGTTAATCAAGGACTATGACATGAGATTGCATTACCACCCAGGAAAGGCTAATGTTGTAGCAGATGCTTTGAGCCGTAAGAGTTATGTGAATACTCTTATAGCGGGAGGATTACCCCAGGAGTTAGTCGATGACCTCAGAGATCTCCGACTGGAGATAGTTCCGAGGGGATATGTGGCAACTCTGGAAGTTCAGTCCACTTTGGCCGAAAGAATTCGTGAAGCCCAGAAGTCGGACACGGAAATTGATGAGATAAAGAAAAGGATGAATGAAGAAAAAGCTAAAGGGTTTCGTAAGGATGAATACGGAGCTATATGGTTCGAGGATCATATTGATGTACCCAGTGATCCCGAACTCAGGAAGCTAATTCTTCAGGAGGCTCATGATTCACCGTACTCGATTCACCCCGGTAACACCAAGATGTATCTGGATTTGAAGGAAAGTTTCTGGTGGACAGGTATGAAGAAGGATATTGCCGAGTACGTAGCATTATGCGATGTTTGCCAACGAGTAAAGGCAGAACATCAGAAGCCAGCAGGGTTACTTCAACCTTTGACGATTCCCGAGGGGAAATGGGAAAAACTTGGAATGGATTTTATCATAGGATTACCTAGGACCCGTTCAGGTTATGACTCCATCTGGGTAGTGGTTGATCGATTGACCAAGGTAGCTCATTTCATTCCCGTGAAGACTACCCATACCAGCGCTAAGTTAGCCAAGATATACATGACCAGGATCGTATGTTTGCATGGAGTTCCGAGGAGTATCGTGTCAGATAGAGGAACACAATTTACCTCAAAGTTTTGGAATCAGTTGCATGAAACTTTGGGTGCGAGGCTGTAGTTCAAGACAGACTTTTCATCCGCATGATGGACAGACCGAGAGAGTCAACCAGATCCCGGAGGATATGTTGAGAGCTTGTGCGCTAGACTATGGGTCTAGTTGGGATGATAATTTGCCATCGCGGAGTTCTCATACAACAACAGTTATCGCACCGATCAAGATGGCCCTTCAAGCTCTATACGGAAGGAGGTGCGAGAACACCTTTGTTGTGGGATGGTGTTGGAGATCGAAAACTTTTCGGTCCCGATCTTATCGAGATTCAAGAGAAAGTCAAGCTGATTCGAGATAGACTCAAGGTAGCTCGATCGAGGCAGAAGAGTTATGCCGACAAGAACGCAAGGAAGTAACTTACGAAGCGGAGACCGGCATATCTTCGTGTGTCCCCACTTCGTGGAATCAAGAGGTTCGGTGTTAAAGGAAAGTTAGCACCCCGGTTCATTGGCCCCTACAAAATCCTCAAACGTCGTGGAGAAGTTGCTTACAAGTTGGAATTGCCGGAAGGATTGTCCGGAGTTCATGATGTCTTCCATGTTTCTCAGTTGAAGAAATGCCATGCCGACATGGCCGATATTCCGTTGAGAGACACAGTGCCCCTAGAGGCTATACAGCTCGACAGTGATTTGACTTATGAGGAGAAACCCGTCCGAATTCTCGAAACTGCGAACAGAGTCACCCGCAGCAAGATCATCAAGTTTTGCAAGGTGTTGTGGAGTCATCATTCCGAGGAGGAAGCCACCTGGGAGCGAGAAGAAGACCTCCGCCGAGACCACCCGCACCTATTTGCTAGCCTACCCGAATCTCGAGGGCGAGATTCATCTTAAGGTGGGTAGGTTTGTAACATCCCAAATTTCCTATTTGGAATGTTTTAAAATTATAGCTAAGCATCTATGCATATTGTTTGAATTTGAGTGACATTTGAAGAATTTCAGAAGTTTTTGAGTTGTTGGAATTTGAATTCAAATTGGCAGTTGAAATTCATCTCAAACAATGCCTGATAAATACTTGAGAAAAAGTATGAGAGGAGTAAACATGACACTCCAAAAATATCGGAGGAAAAACTTTGCCAAAATTTTGAATTCAAATTTGATTTTATTTGGGATTAATAGAAAATGTTTTTTTAAGTTTGAGTTTTGCCTGGAAAATGTTCAAATTGTAGGAATATTCCCTGATCATTTTGATATATATATGTCCTATATAAAATATATATATTTAATATATTTTCTCTCCCCTCTCTAATTCAAAAAAATATATATATAGAAAAAGAAACCCCAGGCGCCAGCCAGGGCAACCGGCCCAGCCAGCGCCGAGGCAACCCACAAAGCAGAGCCGACCACGGGCAGCGCAGCCAGAGGCGGCCGAGCCCACCGCCCAAGCCGCCGGCGAAACCCCTTCCTTGGTCGCCCGACCCAAACCCCGCCTCCCTCTCCCGTTGACACCCCGACCCCACCCCGTCTTCTTCCCCTTGCCCAAGCCAAACCGCGTCGCCGCCGTCACCGGGATCCCGAAGATCCCGAGATCTCCTTCCCCGATCCGCCCCGTCCTCCAAGACGGCCGCCCCCCTATAAATACCGCGCCCCTCGACCCGTTCCCCCCATTTCCCCCTCGCCAACCCCTCGCTCTCGCCCGCAATCTCTCGCCGGAGCCCGACGCTGCCGCCGCGCCATTGCCCTGCCCCGGCCGCCTCCGAAACCCCCCGAGCTCCACCAACTCCACCATCGACCTCCCCTCAGTCTGCCGCACCCGCCGGACGCCTCCGCCGTCGCCCCCGACCACCGGAGCCACCGCACCGTCGTCGCCCGAGCCGCCGTCGACCGTCGCCGTATTCGCCACCGCGGTGAGTCACCGGAAACGCCCTCCGCCGCCCGATCTAGAATCTAGGGTCTAGATTAGACTAGCGAAGGGGTAGGTTTTATTTTAAATAGATCCGGTTTATTTACAGTTTATTTTGGTTAGTTAGTGGTTTAGTTGGACCGGCCCGACTCGGTTTAATCCCTCGGGCGCATTTTAGTTACTTGACGCCCGAGCGTTAGATAGGCCCATTAGCGCCAGTTTTTCTTTTTAATTATATTTTCGTCTCTGTTTTTTTTTACAGAATAGTTTCAGTTTTGTAAAATCCATATCTTTTAATCTACCTAATATTTTTAATTGATTCTTTTTTATTGGTTTGCAAATTTGTTGTAGTTTGTGTAGAAAATATGTTTAGTCATGTTAAAATTATAAGAAATTGTTTTATTTTATTTTTAGACAGATTAGTAATTCGGCTATAAAATGAGTTAGGATTATTTTATTTTAGTGATTCTTTTGTCACTACTTTATTTTGACCTTGCCTAACTGTAGGAATTTATTTGGGCATTTTAGATTTAATAAAAAATAGTTTTAATCAAAATCATGTGGTTCTTATTTAATTAACTAGCTACTGTTTTCCTATTGTTTTATTTAGCAAATAATTTTATTTTTCCTATGTGATAGTTTATTTTAGGTTAGTTTCTGTAACTTTAGAACATGAACTTTTATTTATAATAAATAAAATTTTATTTTATTTTTTCTTGCTAGGATTGTTATAGGCATAATAGGAGTTCTATAATAGCTTTTGATGTGATTCTTTTTGCTCCTAGTTGCATGATGTTTTCTCTTCTGTTAGTTAGCAAAAACCCATGCTTAGGTTCTGTTAAGAAAAAATTGGTTGTGTAAAACTATTTCTTAGTTGTTGTTTGATGTGATGAAAACATTGAGTTGGATTTCTTCGAGTTTTCTTTGGGTTTTGGTCCGGTTGTTTTGTGTGTTTTATGTTAGCATGCTGTTATGTTAATTGATTGTATGCTCTTATGCTTATATGATTGTTGTTTGCCTCGGTAGAATTTCCGGAGTGCGAAGCTTGCTATCACGAGTCCCTAGCTTTCGAAGACCGTCAGCAAGGCAAGTCAATTGATCATGTTTTCTTTTACAATACCTATGATTTTATTGCATTAGAAATTATACCTCCCCACCATGCATGCAGTAGGAGAATTTTGAGTTATGTTCTTGAGTAGTATCATGAGGTAGGATGAAACCAATTTCCCCTTATTACCATGGCCGGGACGAAGTAGTTTATTTTGCTATGCTCAGAGCGGGTTGGTTGAGTGATTCATAAGGGAGATGTGAGAGTCAAGATGATGACAACCCCATGACTTCAAGCTCAAGATGGACTTTAAAATTCACTCACTGGGTGGAGGGCGGTTGTGGGCACCTCGAGAAAACCAGCGGTTGGCGGGATGCATGGAGAAGCGCCATGACATCTTGGAAAGCTTCACCCAGCCACGAAGAGACGGATGGATACCCCATTGACTGGAAGCTTACATGTGCAGCCGCAAGCCATTATGGGCTCTGGCTTGGTCAACCCTAGTTGCGACTCTGGCCGGATGGTGCTACGAGATGTAGAAGAATGGTAGGATTGGATGGGTACCGGCAGTGGCCAGAGGAACTCTTCGGAAGACCCTGTTTCGTTCATCCCGTCTTCAAACACCATGAAGTGCGACGACTTAAAAGGAGGGAACGATTCTTGCGGGTAAAGTGCACAAACCTCTGCAGAGTGAAGATCTAATCGGTTAGCCGTGTCCCCGGTTACGGACAATTTGAGCCTCTGGAACTTGGAGTATTTCGGATATCTCAACACCAAACTTAATAAATTAATTGAGGGGATTATTTAATAATTGGGAATGAGAGATTGGTTGGCGGAACCATCTCAATAACTACCAACATTTGTAGTAATTGCAAACAAGTCCTTATTGTAGGGAAAAATTGGCTTTTTCGCATAACAATGAAACTTAGAGCCCCACAGCCAAATTGCATATAGTGTTAGTAAATTTATTGTTGTTCTCTCTTCATGACTTGCCGGCATATTCAAAATGCTGACCTACACGGCTGCAACGTCTTATGTTGTAGAGGAGTTTTCCGATCAGGAGTGAGGCTACGATCCACGCTTGGCGATTGCCCTATGGAGTCGGATGGACTCGCTATTCGCTCACGCTTCGCAGCTTTATTTAGTTTATTTCTCATGAGTTGGCCTTCGGCAATTTATTATCTTGTAATAAAGACTCGATATGAGAATCGTGTAATAAATTCAGGTGTGATTGAACTTTGAATCTTTGCATCAATGTACTGTGTGTGCCAGCATGATCTTGGGATGGTACAGCTACACAGAGACTTGACCGTTTTCAGGTCGGGTCGCTACATCCGGCTATCCGGACACCCCCTAATCCAGGACTCCCTCAGTAGCCCCTGAACGAGGCTTCAATGACGATAAGTCCGGCGTGTATATTGCTTGGCCTTGCAAGGCGGGTTCCTCCTCCAAATGATAGAAGATTGTGAACACCAGGATAGTGTCCGGCTCTGCAAAATAAATTCCACATTCCACCGTAGAGAGAATAATAATATATATACACAAGTTCAATCTGCTGACGTTTTCCGTGGCATGACGTCACACCACAACCAAGCCATTACTCGAATTGTTTTTTACTTTACCACCTCAGCGCATTTAGCGAAGCGGTTTCCTTGGCACGTCTTGTCGAAGCAGAGATCGTGTTTCCCCATAATCCGGGATTCTCATCAATACGGGCGTGGGTAACCGAACCGCGTCCGTCGCCACGCCCCCTCTATCGAAGGCGAGTCCCAAACGGTCACGGAGTGGGCTCTTGGTATTCTCCCTCTTTATAACGGGACCAAGGCTCGTTTCTTTTCTTCAATCCTCCATCGAATCCTTTCCCGCTCCAAGTTCCAGCACCTAGAGCTCCAGATTCGAGCGCTTGGACCTTCAACGATGTCCGGTTCCGACCTCGGGGCGGTGGATGCCCTCCTCCGTCACGGAGGAGGACGTCAAGCTGCGGGATGCCAAGTACTGTCTTTTGAGATTTCGACAGCTGCTCGCCGACGGGCGGCCATCCCCACCCCCGAGCCCGGCGAGTATGTCGTTTTATATCCCACCTCCGCCGGGTTTAGGCTTCCGATGGATCCTTTTGTGAGAGGGCTCATGTTTTATTATGGGTTGGAATTCCACGATTTGGCTCCGGAGTCAATCCTCCATATCTCCGCATTCATTGTCATCTGCGAAGCCTTCCTCCGCGTCACCCCTCACTTCGGTCTATGGCTGAAGACCTTCAATGTGGCGCCAAATATGATCGGGGGGCGTCAAGCGGAGTGTGGCGGGGCGGCCATAAGTAGGAGGGCCGATGCCCCGTGGCCCGCTGGCTCCTTCCAAGAGGAGCTCGGCCTGTGGCAGCAAGAGTGGTTTTATATTACCGTTCCGAGGGGCCGCAGACAACAGCCGCCGCCCCTATTCCGCCCGGGACCTCCGCGATGATTGATGTCGTGGGTCAACCAAGGGCTCAACTGGGGGCCGTCAAAGGACGTGCCCCTACTGCAAGGCCCGATTCAAGATCTCTTAACGAGGGAGATCGATATGGTGGTGGTGATGCAGGTTATGCTAATTAGGCGCCTCCTGCCCTGCAAACGCCGTCCTCTCGGGATATGGGAGTTCAATCCGGAGGGCCCACGGATTCTTCAACACTTCATGGGTATGACACCCACGAGATGTATAGCTTATTCTTGGATCGCAAGAGGTGCGTCCGAATTGACCGAGGATGCTGGACTAAGCTGCAATCGCCGGATACTCAAGTAAGTAGTTCCAAGTCCGGACATACCGCTTATTTGCCTTCGATGACCCGCTTATGACCGATCTCCTTCTACACAGGAGTGGATAGCGGAAGCAAAATTGATACGGTGTCCGGCCCCCCTCCCCGAGACCGCGCCGGATCCCGTGCTGGTCCGGATGCTGGAGGTTGCGCCTTCAGAGGAAGGCGAAGGGGAAAGCAAGGAAGCTACTGCCCCGCCTAAGGAGGCTCTTGAAAGAGGGGGGATCGAGAATCCCTCCCTCCAAGGGGAGAAGAGGACTGCCTCCGAGGACCCGGGGGCAAAAGCCCCTAAACGGGGGAAGAAATCTTCGCCAGAGGGTCCTGCGTCCGGGGAGGCCCCGGCCGCACAATCTCCCTTAATGAGTCAGCCCTCCAGCGAGCCGTAAGTAGAAAGAAAGGAGTTTTGTAATAAGGGACATCCCTATTTGTGCTTCTGAGAATAACTAAAGTGTTTACCTTGTAGTTCGGATCTCCGTCCTTCGCAAATGAGCTCGTCTTTGGGGGACCTTCTTCCGGAGATGATGGAGAGCGAGACGCCTCCGTCCGGGGCGCCATCGGATAGGGCGGACGAGCCTGAAGTGTCGTCACGGAGGGATCCCTCGGGTGCGGCAAAGACGGATAGTTCGGCGCCAACTGGTGTACGGCTGAAGGATCTGCTTGAGAAGGCGTCTATCTCAGAAGATCAGCATGCATTGATGAGCATGGTGATTGAAAGGATTGCGTCCACCGAAGGCGGATTGCATGATGCCGTCAGGAGTTTACTGGCGGGATTCGAGGTACGTAAAAATGACACACCTTTTAACAATTTTGCATATAGAATGCGCCCCGTATAGATAGTAGCCCCTGCGACTCGGTAGGTTGTCGATATCGAAAGAGTGCTGAGGATCAAAATCGCAGGTTTAAATTCCCGTCATGCCGATGCAGGTGGCGGGTCGTCCGGGGGCCAGCCGGACTGATGGAGTTGCTGAATTAAAGCGGCAACTCGATGTGGCGGATGAAGACATCACGCTGATCAACAGGCGACTTGATGAGTCGCAAGGTAAGTGTTATTATGCGGTCACGTGGTAAGGGAGCCGAAGCCAACTCCTTACAATATGTGCGTGAAATGCAGATAGTGCCGCTGCCATGGAGAGTCTTTAGGCGAACTTGCTCAAGCCAAGGAGCAGGCCGAAGGATGTCTGGCTGGCCTCAAGGCGATCGAGGAGTTAGCGGCGAAAGGGCGCGCTGCCGGAGCAGGGAAAAATAGCGAAATGGCTGTGAAGTTAAAAATGCTACCGACCGCAATGAGGCTCTTGTGAAGGAGCGCCTAAGCGGAGCAAGAATACCTGGAGAAGGCCACCGCCGGTTAAGGATGCCCGCTCTCGCAATGCAGGCTATAAAGGAGAGCTGCGCCAGTCGGAGATATTGTGGTGGAAAGCCATTTCGCTGCGTCGAAGGTTTCTGGATCCAAAGTATGCTCAGCTGGGCCAACTGTGGGGTTCAGAGGACCCTTATATGGACTTAGCAGCGAGTGCGGCGGATGCCGTTGTGCATTTTCGGAGTCAGAAGGAGCACAAGACGGAAGAGCTGTTTTGGTCTCAATTCCATAGTCCGGAGCGTTCACTTTCGCTGACCGACCGTTTGGCCGAGTGGGCTGAGCTAAATAGGTTGTCCGGGCTTGCTATGACGGATATAGTGACCCATATCTGGCCGGATAGGCCCAAGCCGAAGAGTTACTTTGGCTTGTTGCAGCAATTTCTTGGGGCGGTGCCGCATATCAAAGCGATAAGCGGTCGGCCTGCATAGAGGGTGCGCGGATGGCGCTCGCCGATGTGAAGACACATTGGACGAGATGGATGCCACCGCTGTTGCGACCCGGTTCGGATGATAACCGGTTACCCGCCGAGCACTATTTTGGCGAAGTGCTTCGTGGTGCTCGTGTAATAGAGTCGCAGTGCTAAAAAAATGTTATGTTCAAATGAACATTTGTAAAATGATATTTATGATGTAAGCGCCTTTTATACTTGTGCGTTCAAGTAATATAGTATCTCCACTGCGGTCGTTCATGTATACGTGTGTATAACCTGAAAGATGGCAGTCGTCGGCTTCAGCCCCCACGCACAAGGTGCGGGGGGTTCATAAAAAATAGCGTTTTCACACTTAATCCGACGCCTCGGTCCTGTAAAGGAGGTGGTAGCGTAGCAAACGAGGCAACCGGATTATAATGCTTTATCACTTTCACTTAGCCATGGAGTTCGAGGGTGGGGCTACGACATAGCCCACGGGGCACCGCGCTCTCCAAATTGGGCGATATGTGCTGGCCGAAACGGCCCTTCGTCAAAGCGGAGGAATCCTAAACATTCCCATAGTCGATCGAGTGGTTGACCAGTCTCTCGCTGTATCATGATGATCAGTTTTCGGCTTTTCATCGAGGGCCTTCGCCCACCGAACTGGGGCACAATCGCAGAGTTCTCCACGAGCGCGTTAGCCGATGATACGGAATGTAAGGCAGCAAACACACGGAGCCGGGCAAACCCAACATTTGACCAAAGACATGATTCGAGCTGATGCATATAAGGCCTAACTCGAGACGCCGAACACTCCGAAGGTGTTAGGTCTTTATAATAGCGGCAAAAACGAAGCCCTAAGCCCCTTGTGTCCAGTGCACGGCAGATTCTTACTGGCGGCGCCGATCCCAAAACGCCAGATCTCCACTCTCATTATAATGATAAACCAGGGATTATAGCAACAAGAGACAAGAAGAAAGGTTTACGAGGGTCTTAGTCCGAAAAGAGTCCTTGCAACGGGTCCCTCGCACGTCTGCTTTGTGTCTCCGTTGTGTCGTATCCTCGACGGTGTGCACGCTGTTCATCTGTAAAAAGAGAAGAACTTGGTTGGAAAAAATCATGCGAGAAAGTGCATAAATTTTTTTTGAAAATAGGGATTAAGGAAGCTGAGCCTATGCTAGCTCATTATGGCTTATATGTGCAAACCCTTGTGAAGGAATGTGCGGCTAGGTAGCCCCTAGCGTAATTATTCCGGACTCGTCCAGCCGTGTCCGGGGTCTCAAGCGACCTTTTAATGAAATGATGCCACGTGGACCGGGCATTTTAAGCGTAAGAGACGCGTAATGTGGTATTGCATTGAAGCGGACGAGAGCTTCCCATCCCATGGTGCTTGATAGCTGGCTTAAGGGCCTGGCGCCACTCCTTTGAAGGAAGTGCGGCTATGCCGAGTTGTAATAGGGTCTATCCCCATTTGCGGATTGTGTCCGGATATAGCAGGTTTAAGTCACTGCCGCCGTCCGTCAACACCTGCGTTAAGTGCAGTCCACCTATTGTGGGATCCGATATCAGGGCAGTCTATCCTCCGTTCCGGATACTTCTGGACTAATCCAGGTGGTCGAAAGTGATTGGTTTTTACATCCAATCTCGGTCCACTGGAGTGGATCGTCCGACACTTGTCTTGGCGAGTGCTGTGTTGGCTTTCCGTACTATCACGTGAAGCGAGTTTACTGTTTTGACTTCTTGTGGGAAAGTCTTTTGACTTCCGGTGCTCTGCTGGTGGGGCTCATCATCGTCCTTGATTGGCGCATCGAGCCCCTTGTGTCCGGCGTTGAGTCTGCCGGACTATTTGAAAACCCAACAATTTCGGTTGGTATGGTTTGCAAGCCTTCCAGAGGTACTGTGGATTTGACATATCCAATCTAAAATTTTGTTTAAATTTGATAGCTCGTCTCTGTTCTCTTTAAGAGGCCGTGTTGTATTGTTCGGCCGCGAGCTTTTGAATCCGGCGTTGACCGCCGTGCCCTGCGGGCTTTTTTCTTTATTTCGGCGCTGATCTTTCCTGTGCCGTGATTTTTCGTTTCCATCTCTGATCTCGGATGTACTCGGGTCGCTGGCGCTGCATCTTGCTAGCCAGCTGTCTTCTCCTGCGCAAAAGCGCGTCATGAGGCTTGTTAGCGCGGCCATTGTTCTTGGCTTCTCTTGGCGAGGTGTCGGCAAGCCATTCGTCACGGACGTTGTGTTTAAAAGCTGCTAGGGCTTCTGCGTCCGGACGATCGACTATTTGGTTCTTTTAGGTAAGGAACCTGTTCCGAATTCTTGCTGCCGATTCTCCGGGCTGTTGGGTTATATGACTCAAATAAATCAGATCCGGAGGGCGGACATAAGTCCCTTGAAAATTTGCTCTAAATCGTCCTCAAGCTCTTCCCAACTTCCAACAGATTTTTCGGGAGGCCTTTGAGCCAATGCCGAGCTGGCCCTTTGAGCTTGAGGGTAGGTATTTTATGGCGTGGAGATCGTCTCCTCTAGCCATGTGTATGTGTAGTATGTAGTCTTCTATCCGGACTCGGTCTCATTGTGCGTTGTATGCCTATATGTTTATGGGTTTAAACCCTCACCGAAATTCATGATCCAGCACCTCATCGGTGAAACATAGCGGGTGTCTGGCGCCCAGTATTTGGGTGTGCCGTTGTCTTGAACACTTGTTGTGGTGTGTTACTTCCTGGGGTCCTCTTTTTTGGCCCGTAGATGGACCTAGTTGGGCCGTCCGTTTTACCAGGATTATAATTCGGCTTGTGTGCAGCCCCATTTGTCGCTTTGGGCCTGTCATCTGGCTGTCTATCCGGCCAGGTGGCCTCTTTATTTTTTGACTGTGAAGGCTCGATGGCTTCCTCGTCAAATTCTGGCAGCAACTTGCGCTTCGGGTAGCTCTTGGTTTGATGGCCATTGCCATATTTGTCTTCGGTTTTGAATACTTTGCTCCACTTCATTCTGAGCGTGTCTTCTGCTGTTTTGAGCTTCCGTTTCGCCTTCTTCAAACTTCTTGCAGTGGCGACTAGTTTTTTGCGTATGTTCTTATGCTCTGGTGTCGTGGCCGGACTGTTGATTGCTCCGTGAAGGGGTTGACTATCCGGCTCGTCCCTGTTCGTCGTCGTGGCTTGCCTGCTCTATCGCTGGGTCGTTAGGGAGGCTGCTTTGATCGGCGGGACTTAGGGCGGCGTTGCGTCACCGCTTTGGTTCTTTATCGGCGAGATTATCCTCCGCCGCGTCCGTTGTTCCTCGTTATCGCTTCCCTTGGGTGTCCACCATGTATATGTCGATGACGAGGTGGTCTTCGATGTCTGTGGGCACTGGTTCTTGGTAGTCTCCGGCATCGTCGTCCATACCGTCGATGTCTTGAGTCGTAGTCGAGCACGTCGGTTAAATCGCCGACGGTGGTTCTGAAGTGGGTGGTGGGTGGGATCTGAATTTCTTCGTCATCCGCGTCCCAACCGCCCCGGCATGATTCGCCAGGCTCTCCGGATAGCGAGAGATGCTTCAATGAATTTATGATATCGCCGAAGGGCGAGTGCTGAAAGATGTCCGCGGCGGTGAATTCCATGATCGGCGCCCAATTGGATTCGACTGGCAGGGGCGCAGGAGGTGCGGAGTCCGGCAAGGAGTCCGGCACCTCGGAGTCATGGGCTTTATGTGGGACAAGGCGAGTGTTCGGCTCCATCGCCGTAGAGATTGCGGCTCCCGAGGCGGTGTCCAGCCATCCGTCCTTGATTCGAGTGATCGGCTCCGGACTAAGAGTCGGAGCGGATCCGGGTGCGGCTTCAAGGTGCTGTCCGTGGCGAGTTAGGTCATGCCCATTGTGACAGTAGCGACACGCTCGCTTGTGGCTCAGATCCATCGAGGATCAAGTCCCCGGATATCGGCCGTGAAGTTTAGGCTTCAAACCTGACGACGGCCGGGCGTAGCTTCGATCTGCTCCAGATGGCCAGCGAGTTGGCCGCGAGGCGAAGCCTCCGAATCTGAAGATCTGTCCGGGAGGAAAGTCTCACCTGGACTGCGTCGTTGTTGATTGAAGAGGCCATCAAGCCTATCGGTGACGACACGGAGGAACTCTCAATGAAAGCACCAATGTCGGTGTCAAAACCGCGGATCTCGGTAGGGGGTCCCGAATGTGCGTCTAGGCGGATGGTAACAGAGACAAGGAGACGATGTTTACCTGTGTTGGGCCCTCTTGATGGAGGTAAAACCCTACGTCCTGCTTGATTGATATTGATATTGTGGATGTTTACAAGAGTGGATCTACCACGAGATCAAGGAGGCTAAACCCTAGAAGCTAGCCTATGGTATGATTGTAAGGGTTGTTGTGATTGTTGTCCTACGGACTAAAGCCATCCGGTTTATATAGACACCGGAGAGGGCTAGGGTTACACAGAGTCGGTTACAATAGTAGGAGATCTACATATCCGTATCGCCAAGCTTGCCTTCCACGCCAAGGAAAGTCCCATCCGGACACGGGGGGAAGTCTTCAATCTTCTATCTTCATAGTCTTGGAGTCCGGTCGATGATGATAGTCCGGCAAATGATAGTTCGGCTGATGATGGTAGTCCGGCTATCCGGACACCCCCTAATCCAGGACTCCCTCAGTCACCTAGGCAGCACGAATTTGCAATGAATAAAGCACTAGAACAAAAACTAATTAGACCAATGGAGGAGTCACATACCAAGGAACAATCCCCCAAAGCAGTTTTGTGAGAGGTGCTTTGAGCAAGGAGATCAAAAATCACAGCAAAATTAGCTAGAACTCGTGCTTGAGCTGGATAGTGATTTTTTGGGAGAAAGAAGAAGTGTGTGGTGGCTGGCATAAGTGGAGGGGAGCCACCATGGGCCCATGAGGAAGGGGCGCGCCTGGGGTGTGGGCGCACGGACCCTCGTGGCAGTGCAGCTCCCCGATGTGTTCTCGGTACAAATATTCTCAAATATTGCAGAACAAATCATATTAAATTGGTAGGGCATTTCGAGAACTTTTATTTTTGGGGTATTTTTATATTGCACGGATAATTCAGAAGACGATCGAGAAAATACTATTTTTACTTTATTTCAACTAAATAATGAGAAAGTAAAAGGAGGGCATGAAGGTTGTGCTTTCTAACTTCATCCATCTAATGCTCATCAAAAGGAATCCACTAACAAGGTTGATCAAGTCTTGTTAACAAACTCATTCGAATAACATGGAACCGAGAAATTTGAATAACACCATGTTACCTCAACGGGATATGCACATCCCCAATAATAAGAATATCATATCTCTTTTTGACAGAGGAAGAGGAAATTCAAAACCTCCAAAAATAATCGATGGAATTTTTCCAATAGAATTGATATCTGTGGACTTGAGGTTGTTTCTCGGAAAGTGTACCGTATGCTCATTACCATTAACATGAAAAGTGACATTGCCTTTGTTGCAATCAATAACAACCCCTGTAGTATTCAAAAAGGGTCTTCCAAGAATAATAGACATACTATCGTCCTCGGGAATATCGAGAATAACAAAGTTTGTTAAAATAGTAACGTTTGCAACCACAACAGGCACATAATCACAAATACCGATAGGTATAGCAGTTGATTTATCAGCCATTTGCAAAGATATTTCAGTAGGCGTCAACTTATTCAAATCAAGTCTACGATATAAAGAGAAAGGCATAACACTAACACCGGCTCCAAGATCACATAAAGCAGTTCTAACATAGTTTCTTTTAATGGAGCATGGTATAGTGGGTACTCCTGGATCTCCAAGTTTCTTTGGTATTCCGCCCTTAAAAGTATTATTAGCAAGCATGGTGGAAATCTCGGCTTCCGGTATCTTTCTTTTATTCGTAACAATTTCTTCATATACTTAGCATAAGGATTCATTTTGAGCATATCATTTAATTGCATACGCAAGAAGATAGGTCTAATCATCTCAGCAAAGCGCTCAAAATCCTCATCATCCTTTTTCTTGGATGGTTTGGGAGGAAAAGTCATGAGTTTTTGAACCCATGGTTCTCTTTCTTTACCGTGCTTCCTAGCAACAAAGTCTCTCTTATCATAACGTTGATTCTTTGATTGTGGGTTATCAAGATCAACAGCAGGTTCAATTTCTACATCATTATCATTGCTAGGTTGAGCATCGACATGAACATTATCATTAACATTATCACTAGGTTCATGTTCATTACCAGATTGTGTTTCAGCATCAGAAATAGAAATAGCATTTGGATTCTCAGGTGGTTCAGGAATAGGTTCACTAGAAGCATGCAAAGTCCTATCATTTTTCTTTTTCTTCTTTTTAGAAGGACTAGGTGCATCTAAATTATTTCTCTGAGAATCTTGCTCAATTCTCTTAGGGTGGCCTTCAGGATACAAAGGTTCCTGAGTCATTTTACCTGTTCTATTAGCCACTCTAACAACATAGTCATTATTCTTACTATTTAATTCATTGAGCAAATCATTCTGAGCTTTAAGTACTTGTTCTACTTGAGTGGTAACCATAGAAGCATGTTTACTAATGAGTTTAAGTTCACCTTTAACTCTAGACATATAATCACCCAAGTGTTCATTTTGTTTTAATTGTCTACCAAAATAAGCATTAAAATCCTCTTGCTTAACCATAAAGTTATCAAACTCATACAAACATTGGCTAGCAAACTTAGTAGGAGGGATTTTAGCTTTATCATATCTATAGAGAGAATTTACCTTTACTACCTGTGTCGGGTTATCAAGACCATGTGTTTCTTCAATAGGTGATGAATTGAAACCATGTATTTCTTCAACGGGCGGTAAATTAAGACCATGTATTTCTTCAACAGGAGGTAAATTCTTAACATCTTCAGCTTTAATACCCTTTTCCTTCATAGATTTCTTTGCCTCTTGCATATCTTCAGGACTAAGAAATAGAACACCCCTCTTCTTTGGAGTTGGCTTAGGAGTTGGTTCAGGAATTGGCTCAGGAAGTGTCCAATTATTTTCATTACTCAACATATTATTCAATAGAATTTCAGCTTCATCAGGTGTTCTTTCCCTGAAAACAGAACCAACACAACTATCCAGGTGGTCTCTGGAAGCATCGGTTAGTCCATTATAAAAGATACTTCCTCCGTAAACTAATAAGAGTGTTTAGATCACTACTTTAGTGATCTAAACGCTCTTATATTAGTTTACAGAGGAAGTATCAAGTATTTCATTTTTCTTAAGAGGATGATCAGACAAAGCATTAAGTAACTGGAGAAGCCTCCCCCAAGCTTGTGGGAGACTCTCTTCTTCAATTTGCACAAAATTATATATTTCCCTTAAAGCAACTTGTTTCTTATGAGCAGGGAAATATTTAGCAGAGAAGTAATAAATCTGGGGACTACGCACACAACCAGGATCAAGATAATTAAACCATATCTTAGCATCACCCTTTAATGAGAACGAAAATATTTTGAGGATATAAAAGTAGTGATTTCTCTCATCATTAGTGAACAGGGTGGCTATATCATTTAATTTAGTAAGATGTGCCACAACAGTTTCAGATCCATAGCCATAAAAGGATCAGATTCAACCAAAGTAATTATATTAGGATCAACAGAGAATTCATAATCCTTATCAGTAACAAAGATAGGTGTAGGACCTTGAAGTATGTCTAGAGGGGGGTGATTAGACTACTTGACCAATTAAAACTTAACCTTTCCCCAATTTTAGAGTTTGATAGATTTTAGCTATCTTAGGACAAGTCAAGCAATCATCACGCAAATCAAGCAAGCATGCAAAGGGTATATAGGCAGTGGAAATTAAAGCATGCAACTTGCAAGAATATAAAGGGGAGGGTTTGGAGGATTCAAACGCAATTGGAGACACGGATGTTTTTGGCGTGGTTCCGATAGGTGGTGCTATCGTACCTCCATGTTGATGGAGACTTCAACCCACGAAGGGTAACGGTTGCGCGAGTCCACGGAGGGATCCACCCACGAAAGGTCCAAGAAGAAGCAACCTTGTCTATCCCACCATGGCCGTCGCCCACGAAGGACTTGCCTCACTAGCGGTAGATCTTCACGAAGTAGGCGATCTCCTTGCCCTTACAAACTCCTTGGTTCAACTCCACAATCTTGTCGGAGGCTCCCAAGTGACACCTAGCCAATCTAGGAGACACCACTCTCCAAGAAGTAACAAATGGTGTGTTGATGATGAACTCCTTGCTCTTGTGCTTCAAATGATAGTCTCCCCAACACTCAACTCTCTCTCACAGGATATGGATTTGGTGGAAAGAAGATTTGAGTGGAAAACAACTTGGGGAAGGCTAGAGATCAAGATTCATATGGTTGGAATGGAATATCTTGGCCTCAACACATGAGTAGGTGGTTCTCTTTCAGAACTGGTAAGTTGGAAGTATAGGTTTGTTCTGATAGCTCTCTCCATGAATGAAGAGGAGGTGGAGGGGTATATATAGCCTCCACACGAAATCTAACCGTTACACACAATTTACCAAACTCGATGGGTCCGATTCAACAGACTCGGTCGGACCAATTTAGTAAACCTAGTGACCGTTAGTGATTTTCGATGGGACTGACATGCAACTCGGTGAGACCGATTCGGTTAGGGTTAGGTCATAACGTAATCTCGGTAAGACCGATTACACAAACTCGGTGAGACCGATTTTGGTAATAAGCTTTCTAGAGAGTTGGTCAGGTAAACTCGGTGGGACCGATTTGCTCTTTTCGTGAGACCGAAATGTTACAAAAGGAAGCAGAGAGTTTACATTGCAATCTCGGTGGGACCGATCGCTCACTTCGGTTAGACCGAAATGTTACGAAGGGAAACAAAGAGATTACAATCCCATCTCAGTGAGACCGAGATCCCTATCGGTAGGACCGACTTGCCTAGGGTTTGTGGCAGTGGCTATGACTTTTGAAATCGGTGGCGCCGGGTAGGAAGAATCGGTGTGACCGATTTTGACTTTGGGTTTAGGTCATATGTGGATGTGAGAAAGTAGTTGAGGGTTTTGGAGCATATCACTAAGCACATGAAGCAAGAGGCTCATTAAGCAACACCTCATCCCTCCTTGATAGTATTGGCTTTTCCTATAGACTCAATGTGATCTTGGATCACTAAAATATAAAATGAAGAGTCTTGAGCTTTTGAGCTTGAGCCAATCCTTTGTCCTTAGTATTTTGAGGGATCCACTTTCATCATCCATGCCATGCCATTCATTGGGCTTTCCTGAAATAATAGTCTTGGAATAGCATTAGCTCAATGAGCTATATGTTGTTATGAATTACCAAAACCGCCTAGGGATAGTTTCACTTTCAATCTCCCCCTTTTTGGTAATTGATGACAACATATAGATCAAAGCTTCGACAAATGATAATAAAATTGAAAAACATCGTCGCTTTGAGAAGTATGTGATAAGCAAGAGCTCCCCCTAAATTTGTGCATAGTTTAAGATTTGCTTTGGACTGCAAATGCACAAGGAATTAGGCTCATGGGTCACTCTTCCATGTCACATACATCTTGGTGGAGCGCTCAAAATGATAAAGATTGAATACATGCACTCATCACCAAGCAAAGTGAATTTTCACATAGGATAGATAAGATAATATCATCAAACATGCATAAGTGTAGCTTATGATCAAACACATGATCATCAATGTCTCACGAAAATAGCATAGTATCTCAAGCAATCAAAAGCAAACAAGTTTGAACCACCAAATCAAGAGAGAACAAAAGCAACTCTCTCTCTCTCTCTCTCTCTCTCTCTCTCTCAGCCTATAATCTATACATTTTTCTCCCCCTTTGGCAACAAGTTACCAAAAAGTTCATAGAAAATGCATAGTACTATGTCGTCTCTCAGGCTTGGTCTTCTGGTGGTGGTGTAGACAGGACTCCAAGGATGAACGCATCAGTAGACGTGGTAGGAGCTGAAGAAGTTGGAGCTGGAGTTGGTTGAGCTGGGGTTGTAGCTGGAGCGGAAGAAGTTGCTCTGTTGTCTGGAGTTGGTACTGCAGCTGACCTCTGAGCTCTAGGCACTCTGGCAAATGCATCAGTTGTCATCTTACCCTTCCTCTCTTGCATATCATCTTGTAATTTCTCCACAACTGACTGAATCTCAGTCACTTTGATATCAAGATCATATAATTTTTGTTCCATGATTCTTTCCAGGCTCTCCTGGTTTTGAGTTAGGGTGGCCAACCCCTTCTCAATCCGTAGAGTTGATGCTATTAAGTAACCAAGCTGCTCCTGCTTGCTCTTGAGAAAGTAGTCAGATGCCTCTGCTTGAGTTGGCATCTTTGCAGCTTTCTCTTGCCTTGCCTTCTCCTTTCTCTCCTGAGCTTGCACTGATGATGGTTCATTCTCTGTCATGAAAACTCGATTGTCCTCAAAATCAGGATATAGAACCATGTGTTCCTTATCCAAGAGATACTTTCCTGTGCCCATCTTCGAGTTAATCAACTCCTAAATCTGAGGAGCATAACCACAGCTCCTCTTCTGATCTGCTGTTGTCCTCTTAATTGTCTCGACTATGAGGCTCATGACCTTGAATTTCTGAGGCACATCAAAAACATGAAGCAAATTGATTGCATGCCCTCTAATCATGTTATGGTCACCAGACTTGGGCAAAAGAGTATGCCTTAAGATCCATTGATCGTAGGCAGCCCCGATGACACGAGAAAATGGACTGATCCAAACTTGAAGGTCTCAATTGCATCATCTGGGATTTCCTTGTACATATGTGCCATTGAGTTATGATCCATTTTCTTCTTTCCATAAATGTCCAGGTCATCCTCACTTTCCTTTGGGGCATTGATCAAACTTGCCCATTCCTCTATGGTAGACTGATATCTGGTTCCTTCCGACATCCACACTATCCTCGCCATCCGGATAGAAATGTGTTGTGGAGTAGAATTGCATGATAAGTTAAATCGCTCCAGCTTGGTGAGCTTCGCCAAACAAAATCAGCAACTCCACAAGCCTTTGTAGCTGTCATATACCTGTGGTAGTGTTCTGCGTTCTCCTTCATGTAGGTCCAGTTGACCCATCTCATATCGCAAACTATGGGCTTCTTATCCAGCAAGATAGTCTCATAAAAGTCCTGCTGCTCCTTGGTGTGGAACCTGTAATCCACAGCAGTCCTTCTCCTCGTGGCATATGGATCTGTCTCTCTCCATAGCCTCAACCCATTATCTCTCCTGATCTTCATGTTTTCAGCCACAAGATGAGCATCATTGTGGTCTGGGATCTTGGGTTTGAGCTTCCTCAGAACTTGCCCTTCTTGATTTTCCTCCTCAGCAACCTCAGGCACTGGGGCCTTGTTCTTCTCAGTAGCTGGAATACTCCTGGTATTCCTCTTGGGTGCATTCTTGGGCTTGGAGGCAGCTTTGGGCTTGGAAGTTGCAGCTCCTGACTTGATAGCATCACCCATCAGCTTTTGTGCCTTGGGTGCTGGCTCTGCAACCTCTTCTTCTTCTTCCTCTTCCATCATGGAAGGCTTCCCAATCACTCTTGCCATGGTCTTCTTGACCCTTTCTTTCCTTTTCTTTCCCTCTGCAGCAACATGCTCTTTGGGTTGAGATTCCAAAGGAGCTTGAGTAGACACTCTGGCTTTGGACATTGGTTTTCTACCTGCTGGCCTTTTGATTTTCAAGCCAGGCTTTGTATGCTTTGCTGAGCCATACTCCTTTTCGAGTACTACTTTCTTGGATGTAGCCTCATCTTCAGTGTCTGAGGTTTTCTTCTTCCTTTGCCGGGTAGCAGCCTTAGGCAGGTTGCTTGGAGTGCTTCTGCTGCCTTCATCTGAAGAGCTGGAGGGACTAGTGCCCTCACTCATGTCAATCTGCTCTGCTGACCTGTTCTGACTGTCACTCTGGTCTGACATGCTGCAAACACTAACTACTGACCCTGTGAAGAGTTATAGATGAGATAGAGTGGATGAGCATCACAAAATGCAGAGATTTTTGCAAAAGAATGATTCAAAAATTCAGTTTTAGTTTTCCACAGAAAGCATTTCGGATCAACCGATTTTCAAACTCGGTGATACCGAAGCAGTTTTGGAACCTAAACTGATGAACTCGGTTGGACCGAGTCACAGTTCGGTGGCACCAAGACTGCTAGGGTTTCACAAAGTCCTAAAATCGGTCGCACCGATTAGAAATTCTCGGTCAGACCAAGAGTTACTAGTGCAATGGCATATGCCAAATCGGTGGGACCGAGTTTTTCAACTCGGTGGGTCCGAGATGGTTTCGGCGGAAATCTAACCCTAAATTTTCAAATCTCATCTAATCTACGGATTGCATTGACTGGATAGGAGTGTTTCAATCGTGGCAAGAATGAATAAGAACACAATGTGCTAGGAATCGGACGAGGATAGCACTGTGATCGAGTCCATACCCTAGCTCGGCGATGAACTCGCTATGGCGGCAATGGTGGGGTTGAATTCCGTTGACGGCGGCGGAGACCAGCGACAGGAGGCGGCTGGCGACGAGGAGACAATCCGGAGACCTTGGAGGCAGAGCGAGCTATTTCGCGGGCGAAGGAGTTCGGAGAAATTTCCAAAATTTTGCCCGTGACTATATATAGCCCGACCCTGTCGGTGTGACCGAGTGGAACAAGTCGGTGGCACTGAGATGCATAATCGTGTTCGATTCATAAGCAACTCGATGTGACCGAAAAGTTCAAATAGGTTGCACCGAGATTGAAAACCTAGATCGACTTAGTGATCTCGGTAGGACCGAAATGGAGGAATCGGTCAGACCGAGAATCTCAAAGAAGTTTTGGAAGTTTAAGTCTATGACGAATCGGGACTCGAAAGTGCTCCTCACACAGAGTGGTTCGAATCTGACTTGATCAAATTTTGTGATGTAGCATGAATAGAGTTTGAGACGAGAAAAGCATAGATAGCTAGAGAAAGTTCTTGGGCATTCTTGTCCATCCACTTGGCCAAAAGAAGAAAGAACCAAACAATCAAAACAACAAGTGGATGTCCTCGAATGAGTAAATATGCAAGCAACATGCTCTCACAATAAGATGACAAATAAAATATGTGACAAAGCATGCACAACCAATTATAGCATCTATCAACCAATTGGCGATGACTAGGTCATCTATATATGAGTATATTGACTTAGGAGTCAAATGAGAAACATTTGATCATAGATCATACTCATCGTTTAAGCTCAAGTGGGGTTACCACTTATACATAATGCATTGATGTGTTCACACCATTAGAGTTGCTTTGACTCAATTCTTAGAGTTAAGCTCCCCCTAGATGTGAGATCCCCCCTTAGAGGGATGAACTAATCTTGGGTTTTGTCAATGATGATTTCATGTAGGTGTCGAAGATGTGGATGCTCAATGTTGATGTAGATCAATTGGAGCAATCCTTTGGAGTGAGTTGCACTTTCAACTTGCCTACATGGGTTAGTCCCACAAGGAACAAACAAGAATATCCATAGACATAGAGTGATGCACACACAAGATGATGTCCATGAAATCATTAGGTTACCTTGTCCCTTGCCTTACCAACATGAGGGTTTGTGACTCCTTGAACTAGTGCAAGATGTGGAAGTTGATTGCACTTGTCCTTGCCATAATGATATGTGTTAAGAATGTTGGCGGAGTCACCCTCAAGAACTCTCTAGTTCTTCTTCTTCGGGATCCACATCATCTTGATGGGAATCCTTGGAGTTGTAGTTGTACTTGATGAAGTAGAACTCAACGTAGTCTTGGGAATCCACTTGAACGAGGCCATAGGTGCTTCTTCAAATGCATCAATCTCTTCTTGAAGTTTGTCCTTGCCTTTGTTCTTGTGGTCTTGTGGTGCAAGATCATCTTGTGCTTGTGTTCCCTTGAAGGAAGTAGGATCATACTTATCTTGTTGAGGAACAAACTTCATCTTGGGGTATTGATCTTCTTCCCACTCAACTCCATTGGCATTGAACTTTCGTTCAAAACCAACACCTTGATTCTTCCGGTGTCTTCCTTGCTTGCACAATTTCCTCAATTGCTTACTCCCGGCAAGACTCTTGTAGACACCTTTCTATAATTCCTTCAATAAGCTATTTTCTTGCTCAAGTGTAACTTGGCTAAGAGAATCATTAGTGGAATCAAGAGAACTACTAGAAGCAACAATATTGGATTTGACATTATTATTGTTACCATTAGAGGAAGTATCTTTCTTGTACTTGTTACTAGACTTGACTTGAGGCATGTAAGTAGATAGGAGTAAACGCTTGGCAATGTAAGAAGAACTTTTCTTACGGAGATCATCATTGATTGCTTTAAGAACTCATGCTCTTGCTCAAGATTGAGCTTTTCAAAGCGTAACTTCTCATGAGCCCTTAAAGTTCTCGATGATCTTCAAGATAGTTTCATGAGCTAACTTAAGAGTGTTTAGTTCTTTAGTTAGAAGCTCAATCTTCTCCTTATCATTGTCATTCGCTTTATCTTGATTAGCATGATTAATTGACGTTTCATCATAGTATTCATCACTGGAGTTGTCAACAAGTAAATCATCATCACCTAGCAAGTCATCTTCATCACTATTAAAATCAACATACTCGGGGTGTGTTACCTTAGGACCTTTAGCCATGAAGCATCTTCCAATTCCTTCATTTGGTGATTCAAATATGTCATAGGAGTTGGTTGACACAAGTGCTAAACCGGCAACACCTTCATCTTGAGTATATTCAGAGTCGGAGTGATAGCTTCTCTCGGAGTGATTGTCGGAGTCGGAGCCGGATACCCATTCACCAACTTGAGCTTGATGTCTTCGTTTTGTGTAGCTCTTTGATGACTTGTCCTTCCTTTCCGAATCCTTGCTTCTCCGTGAGGATCTTCGTTCATAACGATCATATCTACTCCTCCTCTCTCTTGGTGGTGATTCTTCTCTTTTGCTTCTTCTTTTTGGAGAATCTTCTCTTCTTTTGTAGGGTGCCGTACACTCATTTGAATAGTGTCCAGGCCTCCCACAATTGTAGCAATTTCGCTCTTGACTAGAAGATCTTTTGTCATGGTAAGACCTTGACTTGGAGCTTCTTTCTTTGCTTCTACTCTTGTAGAATTTGTTGAAGTTCTTCACCATTAAGCTCAATTCTTCATTGAAGGTTTGTTTCTCACTGGGCTTCACTTGAGGCTTTGTAAGCACCACTTGACTTGTTGTGAAGTTCCTCCTTATCCTTGAGTGACATCTCATGAGCAACAATTCTTCCAATGACTTCCGTTGGCTTGAGATCTTTGTAGTTTGGCATCATTTGGATCAATGTGCACACGATATCATACTATCTATCCAATGCTCTTAGGATCTTCTTGATGATGAATCTGTCGGTCATCTCTTCACTCCCTAAGCCGGCAATCTCATTTGTGATAAGAGCAAGCCTAGAGTACATTTCAGCGACACCTTCACCATCCTTCATTTTGAACTTGTCAAGCTGACTTTGGAGCACATCCAACTTGGATTCCTTGACGGATTCGGTACCTTCATGCATATCAATCAAAGTATCCCAAATTTCTTTTGCATTCTCAAGACGGCTGATTTTAAGGATATAAAAGTAGTGATTTCTCTCATCATTAGTGAACAGGGTGGCTATATCATTTAATTTAGTAAGATGTGCCACAACAGTTTCAGATTCATAGCCATAAAAAGGATCAGATTCAACCAAAGTAACTATATCAGGATCAATAGAGAATTCATAATCCTTATCAGTAACAAAGATAGGTGTAGGACCTTGAAGTATGTCTAGAGGGGGGTGATTAGACTACTTGACCAATTAAAACTTAACCTTTTCCCAATTTTAGAGTTTGATAGATTTTAGCTATCTTAGGACAAGTCAAGCAATCATCACACAAATCAAGCAAGCATGCAAAGGGTATATAGGCAGTGGAAATTAAAGCATGCAACTTGCAAGAATATAAAGGGAAGGGTTTGGAGGATTCAAACGCAATTGGAGACACAGATGTTTTTGGCGTGGTTCCGATAGGTGGTGCTATCGTACCTCCACGTTGATGGAGACTTCAACCCACGAAGGGTAACGGTTGCGCGAGTCCACGGAGGGCTCCACCCACAAAGGGTCCACGAAGAAGCAACCTTGTCTATCCCACCATGGCCGTCGCCCACGAAGGACTTGCCTCACTAGTGGTAGATCTTCACGAAGTAGGCGATCTCCTTGCCCTTACAAACTCCTTGGTTCAACTCCACAATCTTGTCAGAGGCTCCCAAGTGACACCTAGCCAATCTAGGAGACACCACTCTCCAAGAAGTAACAAATGGTGTGTTGATGATGAACTCCTTGCTCTTGTGCATCAAATGATAGTCTCCCCAACACTCAACTCTCTCTCACAGGATATGGATTTGGTGGAAAGAAGATTTGAGTGGAAAACAACTTGGGGAAGGCTAGAGATCAAGATTCATATGGTTGGAATGGAATATCTTGGCCTCAACACATGAGTAGGTGGTTCTCTCTCAGAACTGGTAAGTTGGAAGTATAGGTTTGTTTTGATAGCTCTCTCCACGAATGAAGAGGAGGTGGAGGGGTATATATAGCCTCCAAACGAAATCTAACCGTTACACACAATTTACCAAACTCGATGGGACTGATTCAACAGACTCGGTCGGACCGATTTAGTAAACCTAGTGACCATTAGTGATTTTCGGTGGGACTGACATGCAACTCGGTGAGACCAATTCGGTTAGGGTTAGGGCATAACGTAATCTCGGTAAGACCGATTACACAAACTCGGTGAGACCGATTTTGGTAATAAGCTTTCCAGAGAGTTGGTCAGGTAAACTCGGTGCGACCGTGTAACATCCCAAATTTCCTATTTGGAATGTTTTACAATTATAGCTAAGCATCCTATGCATCCTGTTTGAATTTGAATGCCATTTGAAGTTTCAGAGGGATTTGAGTTTTGAATTTGAATTCAAACTTTGGCAAGTGGGAAACATTTCAAAAACTAAGCCTGATAAATACTTGATCAAAAGTATGAGAGGAGTAAACATGACACTCCAAAAATATCAGAGGAAAACATTGCCAAAAGATTTGGATTCAAATCTGAATTTTATTTGAATTTGAAAAAATGGATTTTTATAAAGTTTGGATTTTGCCTTTTGAAAAATGTTCAAATGATAGGAATATTCCCGATCATTTTGGTATATACATACCCTATATAAAATATTTATATTTTAAAAGTTATACTGTTTTGTTTTATTTTAAAAAATAAATTTAAAAAAAGAGAAAACCCACCCCAGCGCTATGCCTAGGCCCTCTGCCCAGCCAGCCGAAACCCCCACCGGTCGGCCCATCGAGCGCCCAGAGGCCAGCCCAGCCGATCGAGCCGGCCTCACTCGCCTCACCCGAAAACCCTTGGCGCGGTCGCGCTCGCCTCGCCTCTCTCTCTCATCGACAATGGACCCGCCCCATCGTCAACCCCGCCCCACGCCACGCCGTCGCCGCTGCATGGATCGCGGATCTCATGAGATCCGGATCCCGATCCTCCGACGCCGTTGCAGGCCGAGGCCCCCGCCTATAAAAGCCGCCGCCGCACCCCATTCCCCCTAGCCTCGCCGGACCCCCTCCTCCTCGCCGAGCTCACGGAGCCCGGCTCCCGCTGCTGCATTCTCGTCGCCGCCGCCCTAGCCACTCCCGACCCCACCGACTCCACAGTCGCCTCCCGACCTCGTCTGCACCCGACCGCCACTCCTCGACCTCCCGACGCCGGAGCCTCGCCAGACTCGTCGCCGCCGCTGCCGCCGAACTCCGGTTAGTCGCTGAATCCCTCCCCGTCCGATGCGTGATGGACGGTGTAGATTAGAACCCCGAAGGGGTATTTCTTTTTATAAAAACCGCCCGGTTCGGCCGGTTTAGTTTACGGTTTATTTTAACTAGGGTTTATTTATTAGGCCGGCCCGTTTTAGTTTAACCCTAGGCCCGTTTAGGTTATTCTACGCCCAGTGCACAGTTTAGGCCCATTCGCCCTTTTCTTTTAATTTCATTTTCTGTTTTAGCGTAATAGTTTCGCTTGGAAAAATTCATATCTTTTATTCTGTTTATTATTTTAGGTGATTTTTTGTTGGTTTACAAATTTTCTAAAGTTTCAGTAGGATATATATTTAGCTATGTTAAAATTAATTAAAATGGCTTTATTTTTGTTTTAGTCGTAATAGTAAATCTGCTATAACTTGAGTCGAAAAATTATTTTTAGATGATTCTTTTTGTCCCAACTTTATTTTGACATTGCCAAACCATAAAAATTAATTTGGGTATTTTAGGATTAATAAATAAATAGTTTTAAGTCGAATCTTATTAATCCTAATTAATTAACTAGCTACTGCTTTTCCTATTAATTTAATTTGTAAATAAATTTATTTTTAACATGTGATTGATTATTCTAGGATAGTTTCTGTCACTCTAATAGATGAACTTTTATTTATAATTAATAAAAGTTTTATTTTATTTTTCTTAATAGAAATTGGATTAGGCCTAAAGGAGTTTTATAATAGCTTTTTAGATTACTTCTTTTTGCTCCTAGTTGATTAGTGAAATCTTTTCTGTTAAGTTAACCTAAAACCATGATAAGTTATGTTAGGGAAATTTTTATTATATAAAACTACTTTTAGTTGTTGTTTGAAGTAGGAAAGACTTGAGTTGGTTTTCTTTGAGTTTTCCCCTTTGGATTTTGCTTTGTTGGTTTTGGTGTGTTATGTTACTTTTGTTATGCTATGTGATCCTATTGCTATATGCTTATTGTGATTTGTTTGTCTCGGTAGAGTTTCCGGAGTGCGAAGCTTGCTACTACGAATCTTTAGCTTACGAGGATCATCAGCAAGGCAAGTTTTGATCATGTTATTTCTATACCTATGTTTTTGAGCATTAGAATTGTCACCACCCCACCATGCATGCAGTAGTTGAAAGTTTGAAGTTATTAATCTTGAGTAGTATCATGTGGTAGGATGAACCAATCCCTTGTTACCATGACCCCGGATTAAGTAGTTTACTTTGCTATGCTCGAGCGGGTTTTGGTTGAGTGAAATTCATAAGCAAGATGTGAGAGTCAATGATGATGACAACCCCATGAACTACAATGATCAAGATGGACTTCGGAAATTCACTACTGGGTGGAGGACGGTTGACGGGCACCCTGGAGAACCCAGTGGTTGGCCGGGATGCATGGAGAAGTGCCATGACATCTTGCGGAAAGCTTCACCCAGCCACGAAGAGAAGGATGGATGCCCCATGACCGGAAGCTTACCTGTGCAACCGCAAGCCATTATGGGCTCTGGCTGGGTTGACCCTAGTAGTGACGCTGGCTGGACGGTACTACGAGATGTAGAAGAACGGTAGGATTGGATGGGTACCGGCAGTAGCCAGAAGAACTCTTTGGAAGACCCTGTTTCATTCGTCCCGTCTTCAAACACCATGAAGTGCGAAGACTTTAAAGGAGGGAATGATTCTTTAGGGAAAAGTGCGCAAACCTCTGCAGAGTTAAAGATCTAATCGATTAGCCGTGTCCCTGTTACGGACAATTTGAGCCTCTGGAACTTGGAAGTATTCGAAATCTCAACACTAAAATTAATGAATTAATTTGAGGGTTTATGACTTAATAATTTGGGAATGAGATATTGGTTGGCGGAACCATCTCAATAACTACCAACAATTTGTAGTAATTTGCCGCCAAGTCCATCGTAGTAGGGAAAAATTTGCTTTTTCGCAAAATGATGAAACTTAGAGCTCCACACCAAAAATGCATATAGTGATAGTAACTTTATTATTGTTATTCTTCATGACTTGCCGACTTATTCAAAAGCTGACCTACATGGCTGCAACGCCTTATGTTGCGAGGTATATTCCGATCAGGAGTGAGGCTACGCTCCGCGCTTGGCGATTGCCCTTTGGAGTCGGATGGACTCGCTTTATCTTCGACGCTTCCGCAGCATTAGTAGTTTATTTCTCATGAGTTGGCCTTGAGCCGAATTTATTCCCTTGTAATAAAGACTCTATATGAGAAACGTGTAATAATATTCAGGTGTGATTGAACTTTGATTACTTTATCGATGTACCGTGAGTACCAAAGATGATCTTGGGATGGTATGCATACGTAGATTTGACCGATTTTGGGTCAGGTCGCTACAGAGATGGTATCAGAGCACACGCTGACCGTAGGATCGTAACCCCTAGGATCGGAAAGCCATAGGAAGAGACCATTTAATTTTATCCTTATCGTTCCATAATTCTCCCCTATTCATTTCTAACTCCTCTCCGATTTTCAACATTCTAGATGGCCGTCGAGTTCACCTCAGTTTTTCTACCGGAGTTTTGCCAGCCCGATGAGACGATGCCCTTCGGCAGGAAGCTGGTCCAGATGGTGAAGCAGCTGAAGATCGCTCTACCCTCGATCACCGGGAAGCCAACCAATGCACTTCCGACGGACACCCGCTACAGGATTGAGGTGCATATCCCAGGGAGAACCTTCGGAGGACACACGGAGCCGATTGACTTTGAGTTCACAGAGTTCAACTCGATCATCGGAAGGGACGTGGCGATCTATCGAGCACTTGGACATCTCCGAGAGGAGTACAGAGCCGAGCTCGATCCCTCAGACTCGCCATGGTTTCTCGCAGGCAAGGAATGGAGATATCATCCGCACTGCTGAGGACGACTCCACTCTCTCGTACATCCAGACTTGGAGTGTCTTCTCAGAAACGGAGATTCAGACTCGCCGAACTCAAGACACACGGAAGCTTTTGTTCCGTGAACTGAACTGGAGGAGAAGGCACGCGCAGACTTCCTTAACCATGAGGAAGAAGTCGCGGATTTCATGGAGACAGTCGACGACCTGAAGATGAAGCTTGCCGCGATAGAGGAAAAGATGGACTTGGGAGAGGACCTCTATCCGAGTGGAGATGAAGGACCCCTCGTGAGCAATGATCAGGACTATGAAGGGAGTTCCACTGAAGGAAGCCACAAGAGGAGGCGCCACTGATGAAGACTTTTTAGTCGACCACCATGTTATTTTACTTTTTCTCGATCAGTTAGGCTGATATTTCGATTAGTCATGAGCTTTTGTAATCGAGTTTGAACCATGTTTGAGTGGTATGAATAAATGATTGGTGTGTTATGATTGTGCATTCATATGGGTAGTGTTATTTCTCATAGACCATTGTTCTATTCTAATATTCTCATCCACTCCAAAACACCAGATGCCTCCAGACGTGACATCGGTTTTCCGCCGAGCTCACCCACCGCTCCAAAGCAGCAGAATGCCCTTATGCATCTCCTCATCCGAATCGTAACAACAACGCCAACAATCCACCGCCACCACCCCTCGTGGACAATTTGACTCGATTTCTGAGGCTGAATCCGCCAGTGTTCTCTAGTAGCACCGAGCCGATTGTGGTGACGATTGGCTCCGCAAAGTCGGAAGAGAGCTAATCATTGTGGGATGCATCGATGTCGAGAAGGTGCGCTTTGTCAGCAAGATCAACTTGATGGACCTGCAGCTTCTTGGTGGGAGAACTACACCGCCACCTATCCCATTGGTGCCATCACATGGGATCAATTCCAGCAGGCCTTCCGCACCGCTCATGTCTCAGCTGGAGCCATGAGTTTGAAGAACCGTGAGTTCCGCAACTTACGCCAGGGGAACCGCATCTTGGCACAAGACGTGGATGAAGTCAGCAAGCTCGCACGCTATGCCCCCGATGATGTGGCCACAGATGCCGCAGCGGAGAAGTTCCTTGAGGGACTCAATGATGAACTGAGCATGCAGCTTATTGTGGCTACCTTCAACAACTACCAGGAGCTGGTAGACAAGGCCACCATACTTGAAGGCAAGCAGCAGCAGATAGAAAGCCGCAAGCGGAAGTACAGCCAGGGGAAGCACAACTCGGGAGCTCAGCAGAAGCCCCGTTATGCACCATACTCAGGAGGGCACACCCATCATAACCATGGAGGTCATAACCATGGAGGAAATGGGAACAACCGCAGCCAGGACAACAAGTCAGGCCATGGCAATGGCAACGGAAACGGTAATGGCAATCAGCACCGTTCTGCCTCAGCTCAAGGAACCGAGCCACATCACCGCTTCAAGTGCCGAAGACAGGCACTATGCCACCGACTGCCCGGAGGCAAGCAGAGGAATGGAAACGGCAATGGAGGCTCGCGAAGAAGCCCAATCCGCTCCCTCGTGCTCGTGTGAACCACATTGACGTGGAGGACGCCTATGATCAGCCGGATAATCGTGGTTGGTAAGTTTTGTTGAATTCACGCTCAAGATTGGTACTCTTTGATTCGGTGCAACGATTCATTCATATCAAGGGTAGTTGTGGAAAAGTACGGGTTGCCCACTAAAACCCTTAGAAGCCCCTTCGCGCGGGCCGCAGGAGGAGAAATGATGGCGAGTTTAGGCTGTCATGCAACCTCAACATCGGGAACCATAAATTTCCCGCAGACCTCATAGTGTTGGAAACCTGACCTTGGATGTAATCCTAGGCATGGATTGGTTGACGAAGTTTGAAGGAACATAGGCATGTGCTCAAGAAGTCTATTCTCGCTCACCACCCGGAGCGTAAGAGGATCAAGTATGTAGCCAGGCACAGCCAGATGAAGAATCAGGTGCATTCCCTCACGGGAGTTGTTCAGGAGGAAGTGCCAGTAGTGCAAGATTTTCCCGATGTGTTTCCGGAGGAGTTACCAGGAATGCCACCGGACAGGGACATTGAATTTCTGATCGAGTTATTGCCCGGCACAGCCCCAATATCCAAGAGACCTTATCGGATGCCACCAAATGAGTTGAAAGAGATCAAGGATCAAATTAATGAGTTATTGTATTCGTCCAAGCTCATCACCTTGGGGAGCCCCAGTTCTTTTGGTAGAGAAGAAGGATGGAAGCTTGAGGATGGTTGTGGATTATCGTGCATTGAACGAAGTAACCATCAAGAACAAGTACCCTCTGCCGATGATTAATGATCTGTTTGATCAGCTAGTTGGAGCCAAGGTATTCTCTAAGATCGATCTTCGATCAGGGTATCATCAGTTGAAAATCCGTGAAAAGGATATACCCAAAACAACATTCACTACCAGGTATGGTTTATATGAGTATACCGTCATGTCATTTGGATTGACTAATGCTCCTGCATACTTCATGAATTTGATGAACAAGGTGTTTATGGAATATCTGGACAAGTTTGTCGTGGTGTTCATCGATGATATATTGATTTTCTCCAAGAGCGAGGAAGAGCATAAGGAACATTTGCGTCTACTTCTGGAGAAACTTCGAGAACATCAGTTGTATGCCAAGTTCAGCAAATGTGAATTTTGGCTGAAGGAAGTTGGATTCCTCGGACATGTTATTTCAGGAGAAGGAATAGCAATTGATCCCGCCAAGGTTGAATCAGTCACCGATTGGCAGTCACCCACCTCAGTCAAGGAGATCCGCAGTTTTCTCGGACTCGCAGGATATTATCGGAGGTTCATTGAGAACTTTTCGAAGATTGCCAAGCCCATGACTGAGCTGTTGAAGAAGGAAGCCAAGTATGTTTGGACCGAGGAATGTGAAGCCAGTTTTCAGGAATTGAAGAAACGGTTGGTTACAGCCCCAGTGCTGATTTTGCCGGACATACACAAGGAATATCAGGTCTATTGTGACGCTTCTCGTCAAGGACTCGGAGGAGTACTCATGCAGGAAGGAAAAGTTGTAGCTTATGCCTCCAGACAGCTACGACCTCATGAGATGAATTATGCCACACATGATTTGGAGTTAGCAGCCGTAGTGCATGCACTCAAGACCTGGAGACATTTCCTCATCGGAAACCGTTGTGATGTCTACACAGATCACAAGAGTTTGAAGTATATTTTCACGCAGAAGGAATTGAACCTCAGGCAGAGGAGATGGCTAGAGTTGATAAAGGACTATGACATGAGATTGCATTACCACCCAGGTAAGGCTAATGTTGTACCAGATGCTTTGAGCCGTAAGAGTTATGTGAATACTCTTACAGCAGGAGGATTACCCCAGGAGTTAGTCGATGACCTCAGAGATCTCCGACTAGAGATAGTTCCGAGAGGATTTGTTGCGACTCTGGAAGTTCAGTCCACTTTGGCCGAAAGGATTCGTGAAGCCCAAATGTCGGACAAGGAAATGGATGAGATAAAGCAAAAGATGGATGAAGGAAAAGCTAAAGGATTCCGCAAGGATGAACACGGAACTATATGGTTCGAGGATCGTATTTATGTACCCAATGATCCCGAACTCAGGAAGCTAATTCTTCAGGAGGCTCATGATTCACCGTACTCGATTCACCCCGCAACACCAAGATGTACTGGATTTGAAGCAAAGTTTCGTGGACAGGTATGAAGAAGGATATTGCCGAGTACGTAGCAAGATGCGATGTTTGCCAACGTAAAGGCGAACATCGAAGCCAGCAGGTTACTTCAACCTTTGCCGATTCCCGATTGGAAATGGGAGAAACTTGGAATGGATTTCATCACAGATTACCCAGACCCGCTCAGGTTATGATTCTATCTGGGTAGTGGTTGATCGTTTGACCAAGGTAGCTCACTTCATTCCCGTGAAGACTACCTATACCAGTGCTAAGTTGGCCAAGATATACATGACCAGGACCGTATGTCCGCATGGAGTTCCGAGGAAAATCGTGTCGATAGAGGAACACAGTTTACCTCAAAGTTTTGGAAGCAGTTGCATGAAACTTTGGGTACGAGGCTGGAATTCAAGATGCTTTTCATCCGCAGACATGATGGACAGACCGAGAGAGTCAACCAGATTCGGAGGACATGTTGAGAGCTTGTGTGCTAGACTATGGGTCTAGCTGGGATGATAATTTGCCATACGCAGAGTTCTCATACAACAACAGTTATCAATCCAATCAAGATGGCCCTTCAAGCTTTATACGGAAGGAGGTGCAGAACCCCATTCTTTGTGGGATAGTGTTGGAGATCGATCACTTTTGGTTCCGACCTTATCGGGATTCCAAGAGAAAGTCAAACTGATTCGAGACAGGCTCAAGATAGCACAATGAGACGTAAGAGTTATGCCGACGAAGAAGCTTAAGGAAGTGACTTACGAAGTAGGAGACCGAGCATATCTTCGTGTGTCTCACTTCGTGGAATCAAGAGGTTTGGTGTCAAGGAAAGTTAGCACCCGATTCATTGGCCCTACAAAATCCTCGAACGTCGTGGAGAGGTTGCATACAAGTTGGAATTGCGGAAGGATTGTCCGGAGTTCATGATGTCTTCCATGTTTCTCAGCTGAAGAAGTGTCATGCCGCATGGCCGATGTTCCGTTGAGAGACACCAGTGCCCCTAGAGGCCATACAGCTTGACAGTGATCTGACTTACAAGGAGAAACCCGTCCGAATTCTCGAGACTGCAAGCAGAGTCACCCGCAGCAAGGTCATCAAATTTTGCAAGGTCTTTGTGGAGTCACCACACCGAGGAAGAAGCCACCTGGGAGCGCGAAGAAGACCTTCTTCGAGATCACCCGCACCTATTTGCTAGCCAACCCGAATCTCGAGGGCGAGATTCATCTTAACGTGGGTAGGTTTGTAACATCCCAAATTTCCTATTTGGAATGTTTTACAATTATAGCTAAGCATCCTATGCATCCTGTTTGAATTTGAATGCCATTTGAAGTTTCAGAGGGATTTGAGTTTTGAATTTGAATTCAAACTTTGGCAAGTGGGAAACATTTCAAAAACTAAGCCTGATAAATACTTGATCAAAAGTATGAGAGGAGTAAACATGACACTCCAAAATATCGAGGAAAACATTGCCAAAAGATTTGGATTCAAATCTGAATTTTATTTGAATTTGAAAAAAATGGATTTTTATAAAGTTTGATTTTGCCTTTGGAAAATGTTCAAATGATAGGAATATTCCCCTGATCATTTTGGTATATACATACCCTATATAAAATATTTATATTTTAAAAGTTATACTCTGTTTTGTTTTATTTTAAAAAAATAAATTAAAAAAAAAGAGAAAACCCACCCCAGGCGCCAGCTAGGCCCCCTGGCCCAGCCAGCGCCGAAAACCCCCACCGGCCGGCCCACCGAGCGGCCCAGAGGCCAGCCTAGCGTCGACCGAGCCGGCCTCACTCGCCCCCTCACCCGAAAACCCTTGGCGCCGGTCGCCCGCTCGCCTCGCCCCTCTCTCTCTCGGCTGGACCCGCCCCATCGTCAACCCCGCCCCACGCCACGCCGTTGCCGCCATGGATCGCGGATCTCGCGAGATCCGGATCCCGATCCTCCGATCGCCTCACAGGTGCCGAGGCCCCGCCTATAAAAGTCGCCGCCGCACCCCATTCCCCTAGCCTCGCCGGACCCCTCCTCCTCTCGCTCGAGCTCACGGAGCCCGAAGCTCCCGCCGCCGCCATTTTCGTCGCCGTCGCCGCCCTAGCCACTCCCGACCCCTACCGACTCCACCAGTCGCCTCCCCGACCTCGTCCGCACCCGACCGGCCACTCCCCCGACCTCCCCGACGCCCGGAGCCCTCGCCGCACTCGCCGCCGCCGCCGCCGCCGAACTCCGGTTAGTCGCCGGAATCCCCTCCCCCGTCCGATGCGTGATGGACGGTGTAGATTAGAACCCCGAAGGGGTATTTCTTTTTATAAAAACCGCCCGGTTCGGCCGGTTTAGTTTACGGTTTATTTTAACTAGGGTTTATTTATTAGGCCGGCCCGTTTTAGTTTAACCCTAGGCCCGTTTAGGTTATTCTACGCCCAAAGGTACGCTTTAGGCCCATTCGACCCTTTTCTTTTAATTTCATTTTCTGTTTTAGCAGAATAGTTTCTGTTTTGAAAAATTCATATCTTTTATTCTGTTTATTATTTTTAGGTGATTTTTTTTGTTGGTTTACAAATTTTCTAAAGTTTCTGTAGAATATATATTTAGCTATGTTAAAATTAATTAAAATGGCTTTATTTTTGTTTTAGTCAGAATAGTAAATCTGCTATAACTTGAGTCAGAAAAATTATTTTTAGATGATTCTTTTGTCCCAACTTTATTTTGACATTGCCAAACCATAAAAATTAATTTGGGTATTTTAGGATTAATAAATAAATAGTTTTAAGCCGAATCTTATTAATCCTAATTAATTAACTAGCTACTATTTTCCTATTAATTTAATTTGTAAATAAATTTATTTTTAACATGTGATTGATTATTCTAGGATAGTTTCTGTCACTCTAATAGATGAACTTTTATTTATAATTAATAAAAGTTTTATTTTATTTTCTTAATAGAAATTGGATTAGGCCTAAAAGGAGTTTTATAATAGCTTTTTAGATTACTTCTTTTTGCTCCTAGTTGATTAGTGAAATCTTTTCTGTTAAGTTAACCTAAAACCATGATAAGTTATGTTAGGGAAATTTTTATTATATAAAACTACTTTTAGTTGTTGTTTGAAGTAGGAAAGACTTGAGTTGGTTTTCTTTGAGTTTTCCCCTTTGGATTTTGCTTTGTTGGTTTTGGTGTGTTATGTTACTTTTGTTATGCTATGTGATCCTATTGCTATATGCTTATTGTGATTTGTTTGTCTCGGTAGAGTTTCCGGAGTGCGAAGCTTGCTACTACGAATCTTTAGCTTACGAGGATCATCAGCAAGGCAAGTTTTGATCATGTTATTTCTATACCTATGTTTTTGAGCATTAGAATTGTCACCACCCCACCATGCATGCAGTAGTTGAAATTTTGAAGTTATTAATCTTGAGTAGTATCATGTGGTAGGATGAACCAATCCCCTTGTTACCATGACCCCGGACTAAGTAGTTTACTTTGCTATGCTCAGAGACGGTTTTGGTTGAGTGAAATTCATAAGCAAGATGTGAGAGTCAATGATGATGACAACCCCATGAACTACAATGATCAAGATGGACTTCGGAAATTCACTACTGGGTGGAGGACGGTTGACGGGCACCCTGGAGAACCCAGTGGTTGGCCGGGATGCATGGAGAAGTGCCATGACATCTTGCGGAAAGCTTCACCTAGCCACGAAGAGAAGGATGGATGCCCCATGACCGGAAGCTTACCTGTGCAGCCGCAAGCCATTATGGGCTCTGGCTGGGTTGACCCTAGTAGTGACGCTGGCTGGACAGTACTACGAGATGTAGAAGAACGGTAGGATTGGATGGGTACCGCAGAGTCAAGAACTCTTTGGAAGACCCTGTTTATTCGTCCGCCTTCAAACACCATGAAGTGCGAAGACTTTAAAGGAGGGAATGATTCTTGCGGGAAAAGTGCGCAAACCTCTGCAGAGTTAAAGATCTAATCGATTAGCCGTGTCCCCGGTTACGGACAATTTGAGCCTCTGGAACTTGGAAGTATTCGGAAATCTCAACACTAAAATTAATGAATTAATTTGAGGGGTTTATGACTTAATAATTTGGGAATGAGATATTGGTTGGCGGAACCATCTCAATAACTACCAACAATTTGTAGTAATTTTCCAGCAAGTCCACTGTAGTAGGGAAAATTTTGCTTTTTCGCAAAATGATGAAACTTAGAGCTCCACAGCCAAAAATGCATATAGTGATAGTAACTTTATTATTGTTATTCTTCATGACTTGCCAGCTTATTCAAAAAGCTGACCTACATGGCTGCAACGTCTTATGTTGCAGAGGTATATTCCGATCGGGAGTGAGGCTACGCCCGCTTGGCGATTGCCCTTTGGAGTCGGATGGACTCGCTTTATCTTCGACGCTCCAAAGCATTAGTAGTTTATTTCTCATGAGTTGGCCTTGAGCCGAATTTATTCCCTTGTAATAAAGACTCTATATGAGAAACGTGTAATAATATTCAGGTGTGATTGAACTTTGATTACTTTATCGATGTACCGTGAGTACCAAAGATGATCTTGGGATGGTATGCATACGTAGATTTGACCGATTTTGGGTCAGGTCGCTACAGACCGATTTGCTCTTTTCGGTGAGACCGAAATGTTAGAAAAGGGAAACAGAGAGTTTACATTGCAATCTCGGTGGGACCGATCGCTCACTTCGGTTAGACCAAAACGTTACGAAGGGAAACAGAGAGATTACAATCCCATCTCGGTGAGACCGATGTCCCTATCGGTAGGACCGACTTGCCTAGGGTTTGTGGCAGTGGCTATGACTTTTGAAATCGGTCGCGCCGGGTAGGAAGAATCGGTGTGACCGATTTTGACTTTGGGTTTAGGTCATATGTGGATGTGAGAAAGTAGCTGAGGGTTTTGGAGCATATCACTAAGCACATGAAGCAAGAGGCTCATTAAGCAACACCTCATCCCTCCTTGATAGTATTGGCTTTTCCTATAGACTCAATGTGATCTTGGATCACTAAAATATATAATGAAGAGTCTTGAGCTTTTGAGCTTGAGCCAATCCTTTGTCCTTAGTATTTTGAGGGATCCACTTTCATCATCCATGCCATGCCATTCATTGGGCTTTCCTGAAATAATAGTCTTGGAATAGCATTAGCTCAATGAGTTATATGTTGTTATGAATAACCAAAACCACCTAGGGATAGTTGCACTTTCAATAGGTTAGGTAGCATAAGCGGGGTCATATTTCATTCTAGCATTCAAATTTTTTTGTTTCAGCTTAGCTAATAATTTCTTAAGATCACTTCTATCATTGCAAGCAAGAAAGTCTCTTTTACTCTCTTCATCCATAACATAGCCCTCAGGCACAACAGGTAATTCATATTTATTGGGAGAGCCTTCATCATCACTTTCATCAATATTATCAGTTTCAATAATTTCATTCTCTCTAGCCCTAGCAAGTTGTTCATCAAGAAATTCACCAAGTGGCACAGTAGTATAAAGCATAGAAGTAGTTTCATCATAAGTATCATGCATAGCAGAAGTGGCATCATCAATAACATGCGACATAACAGAATTAATTGCAGAAGCAGGTTTAGGTGTCGCAAGCTTACTCAAAAAAAAGGTGAATCAAGTGCAGAGCTAGATGGCAGTTCCTTACCTCCCTCATAGTTGAGGGATAAATTTTTGTTTTCTCGTCTTTCAAGTTCTTCATAGTGACCAGCAGATATAAATCTTAAGTGACTCAAAGAATAGAGCTATGCTCCCCGGCAACGGCGCCAGAAAATAGTCTTGATAACCCACAAGTATAGGGGATCGCAACCGTTTTCGAGGGTAGAGTATTCAACCCAAATTTATTGATTCGACACAAGGGGAGCCAAAGAATATTCTCAAGTATTAGCAGTTGAGTTGTCAATTCAACCACACCTGGATAATTTAGTATCTGCAGCAAAGTATATAGTAGCAAAGTAAGATGGAAATAACGTTAACGGTAGCAAAAGTAATATTTTTGGGTTTTGTAATGGTTGTAAGAATAGTAACGGAAAAGTAAATAAACGGAGAACAATATGTGAAAAGCTCGTAGGCATTGGATCGGTGATGGAGAATTATGCCGGATGCGGTTCATCATGTAACAGTCATAACATAGGGTGACACATAACTAGCTCCAATTCATCAATGTAATGTAGGCATGTATTCCGAATATAGTCATACATGCTTATGGAAAAGAACTTGCATGACATCTTTTGTCCTACCCTCCCGTGGCAGCGGGGTCCTAACGGAAACTAAGGGATATTAAGGCCTCCTTTTAATAGAGTACCGGACCAAAGCATTAACACATAGTGAATACATGAACTCCTCAAACTACGGTCATCACAGATAGTGGTCCCGATTATTGTCATTTCGGGGTTGCCGGATCATAACACATAGTAGGTGACTATAGACTTGCAAGATAGGATCAAGAACTCACATATATTCAAGAAAACATAATAGGTTCAGATCTCAAATCATGGCACTCGGGCCCTAGTGAAAAGCATTAAGCGTAGCGAAGTCATAGCAATATCAATCTCAGAACATAGTGGATCCTAGGGATCAAACCCTAACAAATCGAACTCGATTAGATGATAAATCTCATCCAACCCATCACCGTCCAGCAAGCCTACAATGGAATTACTCACGCACGGTGGTGAGCATCATGAAATTGGTGATGGAGGATGGTTGATGATGATGATGGCGACGGATTCCCCTCTCCGGAGCCCCGAACGGACTCCAGATCAGCCCTCCCGAGAGAGTTTAGGGCTTGGCGGCGGCTCCGTATCGTAAAACGCGATGAATCTTTCTCTCTGATTTTTTCTCACCGAACACGAATATATGGAGTTGGAGTTGAGGTCGGTGGAGCACCAGGGGGCCCACGAGGTAGGGGGCACGCCCAGGGGGCAGGTGCGCCCCCACCCTCGTGAACAGGTGGTGGGCCCCTGGGCTTGATTATTTCACCAATATTTTTAATATTTTCCAAAAATAAGCTCCGTGGAGTTTCAGGTCATTCTGAGAACTTTTGTTTCTGCACATAAATAACACCATGGCAATTCTGCTGAAAACAGTGTCAGTCCGGGTTAGTTCCATTCAAATCATGCAAGTTAGAGTCCAAACAAGGGCAAAAGTGTTTGGAAAAGTATATACGACGGAGACGTATCACGCCCCCTTTCCTTCTCCCTCTCCCTCTCCTTCCTTCCCCCTCTCTCCCTTTTGGTGGAAACCTACTAGGACTTGGAGTCCTAGTTGGATTCCCCATTTGGGGGCGCACCAAGGAGGCCCGGCCAGCCTCCCCCCTTGCTCCTTTATATACGGGGTAGGGGGTACCTGAGAACACACAACTTGATTGTTTAGCCGTGTGCGGTGCCCCCTCCACCATATTCCACCTCGGTCATATCATCGTAGTGCTTAGGCGAAGCCCTGTGCCGGTAACTTCATCATCACCGCCGCCACGTCGTTGTGTTGATGAAACTCTCCTTCGGCCTCAACTGGATCAAGAGTACTAGGGACGTCATCGAGCTGAACGTGTGCTGAACACGGAGGTGCCGTACGTTCGGTGCTAGGATCGGTCGAATCGTGAAGACGTACGACTACATCAACCGCGTTGTCATAACGCTTCCGCTTTCGGTCTACGAGGGTACGTAGACAACACTCTCCCCTCTCATTGCTATGCATCACCTAGATAGATCTTGCGTGATCGTAGGATTTTTTTTAAATTATTGCGTTCCCCAACAGTGGCATCCGAGCCAGGTCTATGCGTATATGTTATATGCACGAGTAGAACACAAAGAGTTGTGGGCGATAATAGTCATATTGCTTACCAGCATGTCATACTTTGATTCGGCGGTATTGTTGGATGAAGCGTCCCAGACCGACATTACGCGTACGCTTACACGTGACTGGTTCTACCGACGTGCTTCGCACACAGGTGGCTAGTGGGTGTCTGTTTCTTCAGCTTTAGTTGAATCGAGTGTGACTACGCCCGATCCTTGTTGAAGGTTAAAACAACATACGTGACGAAAAATCGTTGTGGTTTTTGATGCGTTGGTAAGAACGGTTCTTGCTAAGCCTGTAGCAGCCACGTAAAACTTGCAACAACAAAGTAGAGGACATCTAACTTGTTTTTGCAGGGCATGTTGTGATGTGATATGGTCAAGACATGATGCTATATTTTATTGTATGAGATGATCATGTTTTGTAACTGAGTTATCGGCAACTGGCAGGAGCCATATGGTTGTTGCTTTATTGTATGAAATGCAATCGCCATGTAATTGCTTTACTTTATCACTAAGTGGTAGCGGTAGTCGTAGAAGCAATAGTTGGCGAGAGGACAACGATGCTACGATAGAGATCAAGGTGTCAAGCCGGTGACGATGGTGATCATGACGGTGCTTTGGAGATGGAGAACAATGGCACAAGATGATGATGGCCATATCATATCACTTATATTGAATGCATGTGATGTTTATTCTTTATGCATCTTATTTTGCTTAGTTTGGCGGTAGCATTATAAGATGATCTCTCACTAAAATTTCAAGGTATAAGTGTTCTCCCTGAGTATGCACCGTTGCGGCAGTTCGTCGTGCCGAGACACCATGTGATGATCGGGTGTGATAAGCTCATTCACATACAACGGGTGCAAGCCAGTTTTACGCACGCGGAATACTCGGGTTAAACTTGACGAGCCTAACATATGAAGATATGGCCTTGGAACACTGAGACCGAAAGGTCGAGCGTGAATCATATAGTAGGTATGATCAACATAGTGATGTTCACCATTGAAAACTACTCCATCTCACGTGATGATCGGACATGGTTTAGTTGATTTGGATCACGTGATCACTTAGATGATTAGAGATATGTCTATCTAAGTGGAAGTTCTTAAGTAATATGATTAACTGAACTTTAATTTATCATGAACTTAGTACCTGATAGTATTATGCATGTCTATGTTGTTGTAGATAAATGGCCCGTGCTACTGTTCCGTTGAATTTTAGTGCGTTCCTAGAGAAAGCTAAGTTGGAAGATGATGGTAGAAACTACACAGACTAGGTCCGTAACTTGAGGATTATCCTCATTGCTGCACAGAAGAATTACGTCTTGGAAGCACCGTTGGGTGTCAGGCCTGCTGCAGATGCATCGATGACGTTAAGAACGTCTGGCGAGCAAAGTCGATGACTACTCGATAGTTCGTGTGCCATGCTTTACGGCTTAGAACGGGACTTCAACGACGTTTTGAACGTCATGGAGCATACGAGATGTTTCAGGAGTTGAAGTTAATATTTCAAGCAAATGCCCGGATTGAGACATATGAAGTCTCCAATAAGTTCTATAGCTGCAAGATGGAGGAGAATAGTTTTGTCAATGAACATGTACTCAGGATGTTTGGGTACCACAACCACTTGACTCAATTGGGAGTTAATCTTTCTGATGATAGTGTCATTGACAGAGTTCTTCACTCACTGCCACCAAGCTACAAAAGCTTCGTGTTGAACTATAATATGCAAGGGATGGATAAGACAATTCTCGAGCTCTTCGTGCTGCTAAAAGCTGCGGAGGTAGAAATCAAGAAGGAGCATCAAGTGTTGATGGTCAACAAGACCACCAGTTTCAAGAAGAAGGGCAAAGGAAGAAGGGGAACTTCAAGAAGAACGGCAAGCAAGTTGCTGCTCAAGTGAAGAAGCCCAAGTCTGGACCTAAACCTGAGACTGAGTGCGTCTACTTCAAAGGGACTGGTCACTGGTAGCGGAACTACCCCGAGTATTTGCCGGATAAGAAGATGGCAAAGTGAAAGGTATATTTGATATACATGTTATTGATGTGTACTTAACTAATGCTCGCAGTAGCGCGTGGGTATTTGATACTGGTTCTGTTGCTCATATTTGCAACTCGAAACAGGGGCTACGGATTAAGCAAAGATTGGCTAAGGACGAGGTGACAATGCGCGTGGGAAATGGTTCCAAAGTCGATGTGATCGCGGTCGGCATGCTACCTCTACATCTACCTTCGGGGTTAGTTTTAGACCTGAATAACTGTTATTTGGTGCCAGCGCTGAGCATGAACATTATATCTGGATCTTGTTTGATGCGAGACGGTTATTCATAATCAGAGAGTAATGGTTGTTCTATTTATATGAGTAGTATCTTTTATGTTCATGCACCCTTGATGAGTGGTCTATTTTTGTTGAATCTCGATAGTAGTGATACACATATTCATAGTATTGAAGCCAAAAGATATAAGTTCAATAATGATAGTGCAACTTATTTGTGGCACTGCCGTTTAGGTCATATTGGTGTAAAGCGCATGAAGAAACTCCATGCTGATGGGCTTTTGGAATCACTTGACTTGCGAACCATGCCTCATGGGCAAGATGACTAAGACTCCGTTCTCCGGAACTATGGAGTGAGCAACATACTTATTGGAAATAATACATACTGATGTATGCAGTCCGATGAGTGTTGACGCTCGCGGCGGGTATCGTTATTTTCTGACCATCACAGATGATTTGAGCAGATATGGGTATACCTACTTGATGAAACATAAGTCTGAAACATTTGAAAAGTTCAAAGAATTTCAAAGTGAAGTGGAAAATCATCGTAACAAGAAAATAAAGTTTCTACGATCTGATCGTGGAGGAGAATATTTGAGTTACGAGTTTGGTCTTCATTTGAAACAATGCGGAATAGTTTCGCAGCTCACGCCACCTGGAACACCATAGCGTAATGGTGTGTCCGAACATCGTAACCGCACTCTATTAGATATGGTGCGATCTATGATCTCTCTTACTGATTTACCGCTATCGTTTTGGGGTTATGCTTTAGAGACGACTGCATTCACATTAAATAGGGCACCATCTAAATACGTTGAGACGACACCTTATGAACTGTGGTTTGGCAAGAAACCCAAGTTCTCGTTTCTGAAAGTTTGGGGCTGCGATGCTTATGTGAAAAAGCTTCAACCTGATAAGCTCGAACCCAAATCGGAGAAATGTGTCTTCATAGGATACCCAAAGGAGACTGTTGGGTACACCTTCTATCACAGATCCGAAGGCAAGATATTCGTTGCTAAGAATGGATCCTTTCTAGAGATGGAGTTTCTCTCAAAAGAAGTGAGTGGGAGGAAAGTAGAACTTGATGAGGTAATTGTGCCAGCTCCTGAATTGGAAAGTAGTTCATCACAGAGATCAGTTTCAGTGATTCCTACACCAATTAGTGAGGAAGCTAATGATAGTGATCATGGAACTTCAAATCAAGTTACTACCAAACCTCGTAGGTCAACCAGAGTAAGATCCGCACTAGAGTGGTACGGTAATCCTGTTCTGGACGTCATGTGACTAGACCATAACGAACCTACGAACTATGAGGAAGCGATGATGAGCCCAGATTCCGCGAAATGTCTTGAGGCCATGAAATCTGAGATGGGATCCATGTGTGAGAACAAAGTGTGGACTTTGGTTGACTTGCCCGATGATCGGCAAGCCATCGAGAATAAATGGATCTTCAAGAAGAAGACTGGCGCTGACCGTAATGTTACTGTCTACAAATCTCGACTTGTTGCGAAAGGTTTTCGACAAGTTCAAGGAGTTGACTACGATGAGACTTTCTCGCATGTAGCGATGCTTAAGTCTGTCCGAATCATGTTACAATTGCCGCATTTTATGATTATGAAATTTGGCAAATGGATGTAAAAACTGCATTCCTGAATGGATTTCTGGAAGAAGAGTTGTATATGATGCAACCAGAAGGTTTTGTCGATCCAAAGGATGCTAACAAAATGTGCAAGCTCCAGCGATCCATTTATGGACTGGTGCAAGCCTCTCGGAGTTGGAATAAACGTTTTGATAGTGTGGTCAAAGCATATGGTTTTATACAGACTTTTGGAGAAGCCTGTATTTACAAGAAAGTGAGTGGGAGCTCTGTAGCATTTCTAATATTATATGTGGATGACATATTGTTTATTGAAATGATATAGAATTTCTGGATAGCATAAAAGGATACTTGAATAAAAGTTTTTCAATGGATGACCTCGGTGAATTTGCTTATATATTGAGCATCAAGATCTATAGAGATAGATCAAGACGCTTAATTGTACTTTCACAAAGCACATACCTTGATAAGATTTTGAAGAAGTTCAAAATGGATCAGTCAAAGAAAGGGTTCTTGCATGTGTTACAAGGTGTGAAGTTGAGTGAGACTCAATGCCCGACCACTGCAGAAGATAGAGAGAAAATGAAAGTCATTCCCTATGCTTCAGCCATAGGTTCTATCATGTATGCAATGCTGTGTACCAAACCTGATGTGTGCCTTGCAATAAGTATAGTAGGGAGGTGCCAAAGTAATCCAGGAGTGGATCACTGGACATCGGTCAAGAACATCCTGAAATACCTGAAAAGGACTAAGGATATGTTTCTCGTTTATGGAGGTGACAAAGAGCTTGTCGTAAAAGGTTACGTCGATGCAAGCTTTGACACTGATCCGGATGACTCTAAGTCGCAAACCGGATACGTGTTTATATTGAACGGTGGAGCTGTCAGTTGGTGCAGTTCTAAGCAGAGCGTCGTGGCGGGATCTACGTGTGAAGCGGAATACATAGCTGCTTCAGAAGCAGCAAATGAAGGAGTCTGGATGAAGGAGTTCATATCCGATCTAGGTGTCATTCCTAGTGCATCGGGTCCAATGAAAATATTTTGTGACAATACTGGAGCAATTGCCTTGGCGAAGGAATCCAGATTTCACAAGAGAACCAAGCACATCAAGAGACACTTCAATTCCATCCGTCATCAAGTGTCGGAAGGGGACATAGAGATTTGCAAGATACATACAGATCTGAATGTCGCAGACCCGTAAGCCTCTCTCATGAGCAAAACATGAGCAGCACCAAGACTCCATGGATGTTAGAATCATTAAATGTAATCTAGATTATTGACTCTAGTGCAAGTGGGAGACTGAAGGAAATATGCCCTAGAGGCAATAATAAAGTTGTTATTTATATTTCCTTATATCATGATAAATGTTTATTATTCATGCTGGAATTGTATTAACCGGAACCTTAGTACATGTGTGAATACATAGACAAACATAGTGTCACTAGTATGCCTCTACTTGACTAGCTCGTTGATCAAAGATGGTTAAGTTTCCTAGCCATTGACATGAGTTGTCATTTGATGAACGGGATCACATCATTAGAGAATGATGTGATTGACATGACCCATCCTTTAGCTTGGCACTATGATCGTTTAGTTTATTGCTATTGCTTTCTTCATAACTTATACATGTTCCTATGACTATGAGATTATGCAACTCCCGAATACCGGAGGAACACTTAGTGTGCTATCAAACGTCACAACGTAACTGGGTGATTATAAAGATGCTCTACATGTGTCTTCGATGGTGTTTGTTGGGTTGGCATAGATCGAGATTAGGATTTGTCACTCCGTGTTTCGGAGAGGTATGTCTGGGCCCTCTCGGTAATGCACATCACTATAAGGCTTGCAAGCAATGTGAATAATGAGTTAGTTGCAGGATGATGCATTACAGAACGAGTAATGAGACTTGCCGGTAACGAGATTGAACTAGGTATTGAGATACCGACGAGCGAATCTCGGGTAAGTAACATACCGATGACAAAAGGAACAGCATATGTTGTTATGCGGCTTGACCGATAAAGATCTTCGTAGAATATGTAGGAACCAATATGAGCATCCAGGTTCCGCTATTGGTTATTGACCGGAAGTGAGTCTCGTTCATGTCTACATAGTTCTCGAACCCGTAGGGTCCGCACGCTTAACATTCGATGACGATCGGTATTATAAGTTTATGTGTTTTGATGTACCGAAGGAAGTTTGGAATCCCGGATGAGATCAAGGACATGACGAGGAGTCTTGAAATGGTCGAGACATAAAGATTGATATATTGGACGACTATATTTGGACACCGGAAGTGTTCCGGAGAAGTTTCGGATAAAACCGGAGTATCGGAGGGTTATCGGAACCCCCGGGGGAACTAATGGGCCTCGATGAGCCTTAGTGGAGAGAGAGAGGGGCGGCCAGGGCAGGCCACGCGCCCCCTCCTTCTTGAGTCCGAATTAGACTAGGAAGGGGGCCGGCACCCCCCTTTCCTTCTCCCTCTCCCTCTCCTTCCTTCCCCCTCTCTCCCTTTTGGTAGAAACTGCTACCTCTTGAGTACAGCGTTGGTTTTCCCTTGAAGAGGAAAGGGTGATGCAGCAAAGTAGCGTAAGTATTTCCCTCAGTTTTTGAGAACCAAGGTATCAATCCAGTAGGAGGCCACGCTCAAGTCCCTCATACCTACACAAACAAATAAGAACCTTGCAACCAACGCGATAAAGGGGTTGTCAATCCCTTCATGACCACTTGCAAAAGTGAGATCTGATAGAGATGATAAGATAATATTTTTGGTATTTTTATGATAAAGACTAAAAGTAAAGAAAGAAAAATAAAGTAGATTGGAAACTTATATGATGGAAAATAGACACGGGGGTCCTAGTTTTCACTAGTGGCTTCTCTTAAGATAGCATTAATATTACGGTGGGTGAACAAATTACTGTCGAGCAATTGATAGAATTGAGCATAGTTATGAGAATATCTAGGCATGGTCATGTATATAGGCATCACGTCCGCGACAAGTAGACCGACTCCTACCTTCATCTACTACTATTACTCCACACATCGACCGCTATCCAGCATGCATCTAGAGTATTAAGTTCATAAGAACAGAGTAACGCTTTAAGCAAGATGACATGATGTAGAGGGATAAACTCAAGCAAAATGATATAAACCCCATCTTTTTATCCTCGATGGCAACAATACAATATGTGTCGTTTCGCTTTCTGTCACTGGGATCGAGCACCACAAGATTGAACCCAAAGCTAAGCACTTCTCCCATTGCAAGAAAGATCAATCTAGTAGGCCAAACCAAACTGATAATGCGAAGAGACTTGCAAAGATAACCAATCATACATAAAAGAATTCAGAGGAGATTCAAATATTGTTCATAGATAATCTTGATCATAAACCCACAATTCATCGGATATCGACAAACACACCGCAAAAGAATATTACATCGAATAGATCTCCAAGAGAATCGAGGAGAACTTTGTATTGAGATCCAAAGAGAGAGAAGAAGCCATCTAGCTAATAACTATGGACCCGAAGGTCTGAAGTAAACTACTCACACATCATCGGAGAGGCTATGTTGTTGATGTAGAAGCCCTCCATGATCAATGCCCCCTCCGGCGGAGCGCCGGAAAAGGCCCCAAGATGGCCTCTCACGGGTACAGAAGGTTGCGGCGGTGGAAATAGGGTTTCGTGGTGCTCTTGGATAGTTTCAGGGTACGTAGGTATATATAGCAGGAAGAAGTAGGTCGGTGGAGCTACGAGGGGCCCACGAGGGTGGGGGCGCGCCTCCCTGCCTCATGGCCTCCTCGTTGATTGCTTGACGTCCACTCCAAGTCCTCTATATCACGTTTGTTCCGAAAATCACGTTCCCAAAGGTTTCATTCCGTTTGGACTCCGTTTGATATTCCTTTTGTGCGAAACACTGAAATAAGCAAAAAACTGCAATTTGGGCTGGGCATCGGTTAATAGGTTAGTCCCAAAAATAATATAAAAGTGTATAATAAAGCCCATTAAACATCCAAAACAGATAATATAATTGCATGGAACAATCAGAAATTATTGATACATTGGAGACGTATCAAGCATCCCCAAGCTTAATTCCTGCTCGTCCTCGAGTAGGTAAAATATAAAAACAGAATTTTTGATGTGGAATGCTACCTAACATATTTCTCAATGTAATTTTCTTTATTGTGGCATGAATGTTCAGATCCGAAAGATTCAAGATAAAAAATTAATTTTGACATAAAAATAATAATACTTCAAGCATACTAACTAAGCAATTATGTCTTCTCAAAATAACATGGCCAAAGTAAGTTCATCCCTACAAAATCATATAGTTTGTCTATGTCCCATCTTTGTCACACAAAATATTCAAATCATGCACAACCCCGGTTTCAGCCAAGCAATTGTTTCATACCTAATAATTTTCAAACCTTTTCAACTTTCACGCAATACATGAGCGTGAGCCATGGACATAGCACTATGGGTGGAATAGAATATGATTATCGGGGTTGTGTGGAGAAGAAAAAAAGGAGAAGATAGTCTGACATCAACTAGGCGTATCAACGGGCTATGGAGATGCCCACCAATAGATATCAATGTGAGCGAGTAGGGATTGCCATGCAATTGATGCACTAGAGCTATAAATGTATGAAAGCTCAACAAATGAAACTAAGTGGGTGTGCATACAACTTGCTTGCTCATGAAGACCTAGGGCATTTTAGGAAGCCCATTGTTGGAATATACAAGCCAAGTTCTATAATGAAAAATTCCCACTAGTATATGAAAGTGACAAAACAAGAGACTCTCTATCATAAAGATCATGGTGCTACTTTGAAGCACAAGTGTGGAAAAAGAGATAGTAGCATTGTCCCTTTTTATTTATTTTCTCTTTTTTTTGGGCCTTTCTTTTTTTTATTTGGCCTTTCTCCTTTTTTTGGGACAATGCTCTATGAATGATGATCATCACACTTCTATTCATTTACAACTCAATGATTACAACTCGATACTAGAACAAAGTATGACTAAATGAATGCCTCCGGCGGTGTACCGGGATGGGCAATGAATCAAGAGTGACATGTATGAAGTTATGCATGGTGGCTTTGCCACAAATACGATGTCAACTACATGATCATGCATGGCAATATGACAATGATGAAGCGTGTCATAATAAATGAAGCGGTGGAAAGTTGCATGGCAATATATCTCAGAATGGCTATGGAAATGCCATGATAGGTAGGTATGGTGGCTGTTTTGAGGAAGATATAAGGAGGTTTATGTGTGATAAAGCGTATCATATCACGGGGTTTGGATGCACCGGCGAAGTTTGCGCCAACTCTCAAGGTGAGAAAGGGCAATGCACGACACCGAAGAGGCTAGCAATGATGGAAGGATGAGAGTGCGTATAATTCATGGACTCAACATTAGTCATAAAGAACTCACATACTTATTGCAAAAATCTACCAGTCATCAAAACCAAGCACTCAACGCATGCTCCTAGGGGAGGTTGGTAGGAGTTAACCATCGCGCCCCGACCTCCACACAAAGGATGACACTCAAAGAACACTTCATGTTTCAAATTTGTTACACAACGGTTACCATACGTGCATGCTACGGGACTTGCAAACTTCAACACAAGTACTTCTCAATTTCACAATTACTCAACTAGCACAACTTTAATATCACTATCTCCATATCTCAAAACAATCATCAAATATCAAACTTCTCATAGTATTCAATGCACTTTATATGATAGTTTTATTATACCTATCTTGGATGCCTATTATATTAGGACTAATTTCAACCAAAGCAAAATACCATGCTGTTCTAAAAGACTCTCAAAATAATATAAGTGAAGCATGAGAGATCAATAATTTATATAAAATAAAACCACCACCGTTCTCTAAAATATATAAGTGAAGCACTAGAGCTAAAACTATATAGCTCAAAAGATACAAGTGAACCAGATAGAGTATTCTAATAAATTTCGAATCATGTGTGTCTCTCTCAAAAGGTGTGTACAGAAAGGATGATTGTGGTAAAATAAAAAGCAAAGACTCAAATAATACAAGACGCTCCAAGCAAAACACATATCATGTGGTGAATAAAAATATAGCATCAAGTAAAGTTACCGATGGACGAAGACGAAAGAGGGGATGCCTTCCGGGGCATCCCCAAGCTTAGGCTTTTGGTTGCCCTTGAATTTTACCTTGGGGTGCCTTGGGAATGCCCAAGCTTAGGATTTTGCCACTCTTTGTTCCATAATCCATCAAATCTTTACCCAAAATTTGAAAACTTCACAACACAAAACTCAACAGAAAATCTCATAAGCTCCATTAGCGAAATAAAACAAACCACCACTTTAATGTACTGTATTGAACTCATTATTTATTTATATTGGTGTTAAACCTACTGTATCCTAACTTCTCTATGGTTTATAATCTCTTTTACTAGCCATAGATTCATCAAAATAACCAAACAACACACGAAAAACAGAATCTGTCAAAAACAGAAAAGTCAATAGTAATCTGTATCTAACGCAAACTTCTGGAACCTAAAAAATTCTACCAAATTAGGAAGTCCTAGATAATTTGTTTATTGATCTACTGAAAAAAGAATCAACAAAAAATCACGTTTCTGTGAATTATGAAAACTAATCTCGTGCGCGCAAAGTTTCTGTTTTTTACAGAAAGATCAAATAACTATCACCGTAGGTTATCCTAAAGGTTTTACTTGGCACAAACACTAACTAAAACACAAAAACGAATCTAACCAGAGGATAGATGAATTGTTTATTCCTAAACAGAATTAAAAAGAAAGAAACAAAAATAAAATTAGGTTGCCTCCCAACAAGCGCTTTTCTTTAAAGCCCTTTAGCTAGTCATCGATATTTCAATGATGCTCACATTGAAGACTAGAATTGAAGCACAACGAGAGCATCATAAAACACGTGACAAACACATCTAAGTCTCACATACTTCCTATGCATAATCATCTTATAGGCAAATAAATTATCATAGCAAGCAAAAACTAGCATATGCAAGGAAGCGGAAAGAAACAATAGCAATCTCAACATAACGAGAGGTAATTTAGTAACATGAAAATTTCTACAACCATATTTTCCTCTCTCATAATAATTACATGTGGGATCATAAGAAAATTCAACAAAATAGCTATCACATAAAATATTCTCAACACGATCCACATGCATGCTAAGTTGACACTCTTCCAAAATAGTGGGATTATCATTAGCTAAAGTCATGACCTCTTCAAACCCACTTTTATCAAAAATACCATAAGATTGAACATTCTATAAATATGTTGGATCTAAATTTTCACTCTTCCAAACCCATTTTCAATATTATTGCAAAACTATTATCAATCTCATATTCATCATGGGGCTTAAATAAATTTTAAGATCATAAGAAGAATCACCCCAATCATGATCGTTGCAACAAGTAGTAGACATAGCAAAACTAGCATCCCCAAGCTTAGGGTTTTGCATAATATTAGCGCAATTGACATCAAGAGAATTTATAGTAAAATCATTTCGATTATGCTTTTTATTCAAGGAGCTATCATGAATCTCTTCATAAATTTCTTCATCACAATTTTCAGATTCACGTATTTCAAGCAAAACTTTATAAAGATAATCTAGTGCACAAAAATCACTAGCAATTGGTTCATCATAATTGGATCTCTTAAAAAGATTAGCAAGCGGATGAGGATCCATAGATCTTAGGTTCTCTATTTAGCAATAAATAAACAACTATTCCAACCAAACGAGCAAATGGGCCAAGTAAGACATTAAGGCAAACGAAAAGACGAACAGAAGAAGGGCGAAGAAAAGGCAAAGGTGAAGTGGGGGAGGGGAAAATGAGAGGCAAATGGCAAATAATGTAATGCGAGGGATAAGAGTTTGTGATGGGTACTTGGTATGTCTTGACTTGTGCGTAGACTCCCCGGCAACGGCGCCAGAAATCCTTCTTTCTACCTCTTGAGCACAGCGTTGGTTTTCCCTTGAAGAGGAAAGGGTGATGCAGCAAAGTAGCGTAAGTATTTCCCTCAGTTTTTTAGAACCAAGGTATCAATCCAGTAGGAGGCCACGCTCAAGTCCCTCGTACCTACACAAACAAATAAGAACCTTGCAACCAACGCGATAAAGGGGTTGTCAATCCCTTCACGGCCACTTGCAAAAGTGAGATCTGATAGAGATGATAAGATAATATTTTTGGTATTTTTATGATAAAGACTAAAAGTAAAGAAAGAAAAATAAAGTAGATTGGAAACTTATATGATGGAAAATAGACACGGGGGTCCTAGTTTTCACTAGTGGCTTCTCTTAAGATAGCATTAATATTACGGTGGGTGAACAAATTACTGTCGAGCAATTGATAGAATTGAGCATAGTTATGAGAATATCTAGGCATGGTCATGTATATAGGCATCACGTCCGCGACAAGTAGACCGACTCCTACCTTCATCTACTACTATTACTCCACACATCGACCGCTATCCAGCATGCATCTAGAGTATTAAGTTCATAAGAACAGAGTAACGCTTTAAGCAAGATGACATGATGTAGAGGGATAAACTCAAGCAAAATGATATAAACCCCATCTTTTTATCCTCGATGGCAACAATACAATATGTGTCGTTTAAGCTTTCATCCTTTGGGATCGAGCACCACAAGATTGAACCCAAAGCTAAGCACTTCTCCCATTGCAAGAAAGATCAATCTAGTAGGCCAAACCAAACTGATAATGCGAAGAGACTTGCAAAGATAACCAATCATACATAAAAGAATTCAGAGGAGATTCAAATATTGTTCATAGATAATCTTGATCATAAACCCACAATTCATCGGATATCGACAAACACACCGCAAAAGAATATTACATCGAATAGATCTCCAAGAGAATCGAGGAGAACTTTGTATTGAGATCCAAAGAGAGAAGAAGCCATCTAGCTAATAACTATGGACCCAAGGTCTGAAGTAAACTACTCACACATCATCGGAGAGGCTATGTTGTTGATGTAGAAGCCCTCCATGATCAATGCCCCCCCGTGAATACTTGGAAAAGGCCCCAAGATGGCCTCTCACGGGTACAGAAGGTTGCGGCGGTGGAAATAGGGTTTCGTGGTGCTCTTGGATAGTTTCAGGGTACGTAGGTATATATAGCAGGAAGAAGTAGGTCGGTGGAGCTACGAGGGGCCCACGAGGGTGGGGGCGCGCCTCCCTGCCTCATGGCCTCCTCGTTGATTGCTTGACGTCCACTCCAAGTCCTCTATATCACGTTTGTTCCGAAAATCACGTTCCCAAAGGTTTCATTCCGTTTGGACTCCGTTTGATATTCCTTTTGTGCGAAACACTGAAATAAGCAAAAAACTGCAATTTGGGCTGGGCATCGGTTAATAGGTTAGTCCCAAAAATAATATAAAAGTGTATAATAAAGCCCATTAAACATCCAAAACAGATAATATAATTGCATGGAACAATCAGAAATTATTGATACATTGAGACGATCAAGCATCCCCAAGCTTAATTCCTGCTCGTCCTCGAGTAGGTAAAATATAAAAACAGAATTTTTGATGTGGAATGCTACCTAACATATTTCTCAATGTAATTTTCTTTATTGTGGCATGAATGTTCAGATCCGAAAGATTCAAGATAAAAAATTAATTTTGACATAAAAATAATAATACTTCAAGCATACTAACTAAGCAATTATGTCTTCTCAAAATAACATGGCCAAAGTAAGTTCATCCCTACAAAATCATATAGTTTGTCTATGTCCCATCTTTGTCACACAAAATATTCAAATCATGCACAACCCGGTTTCAGCCAAGCAATTGTTTCATACCTAATAATTTTCAAACCTTTTCAACTTTCACGCAATACATGAGCGTGAGCCATGGACATAGCACTATGGGTGGAATAGAATATGATTATCGGGGTTGTGTGGAGAAGAAAAAAAGGAGAAGATAGTCTGACATCAACTAGGCGTATCAACGGGCTATGGAGATGCCCATCAATAGATATCAATGTGAGCGAGTAGGGATTGCCATGCAATTGATGCACTAGAGCTATAAATGTATGAAAGCTCAACAAATGAAACTAAGTGGGTGTGCATACAACTTGCTTGCTCATGAAGACCTAGGGCATTTTAGGAAGCCCATTGTTGGAATATACAAGCCAAGTTCTATAATGAAAAATTCCCACTAGTATATGAAAGTGACAAAACAAGAGACTCTCTATCATAAAGATCATGGTGCTACTTTGAAGCACAAGTGTGGAAAAAGAGATAGTAGCATTGTCCCTTTTATTTATTTTTCTTTTTTGGGCCTTTCTTTTTTATTTGGCCTTTCTCCTTTTTTGGGACAATGCTCTATGAATGATGATCATCACACTTCTATTCATTTACAACTCAATGATTACAACTCGATACTAGAACAAAGTATGACTAAATGAATGCCTCCCGTGTGTACCGGATGGGCAATGAATCAAGAGTGACATGTATGAAGTTATGCATGGTGGCTTTGCCACAAATACGATGTCAACTACATGATCATGCATGGCAATATGACAATGATGAAGCGTGTCATAATAAATGAAGCGGTGGAAAGTTGCATGGCAATATATCTCAGAATGGCTATGGAAATGCCATGATAGGTAGGTATGGTGGCTGTTTTGAGGAAGATATAAGGAGGTTTATGTGTGATAAAGCGTATCATATCACGGGGTTTGGATGCACCGGCGAAGTTTGCGCCAACTCTCAAGGTGAGAAAGGGCAATGCACGACACCGAAGAGGCTAGCAATGATGGAAGGATGAGAGTGCGTATAATTCATGGACTCAACATTAGTCATAAAGAACTCACATACTTATTGCAAAAATCTACCAGTCATCAAAACCAAGCACTCAACGCATGCTCCTAGGGGGGAGGTTGGTAGGAGTTAACCATCGCGCGCCCCCGACCTCCACACAAAGGATGACACTCAAAGAACACTTCATGTTTCAAATTTGTTACACAACGGTTACCATACGTGCATGCTACGGGACTTGCAAACTTCAACACAAGTACTTCTCAATTTCACAATTACTCAACTAGCACAACTTTAATATCACTATCTCCATATCTCAAAACAATCATCAAATATCAAACTTCTCATAGTATTCAATGCACTTTATATGATAGTTTTTATTATACCTATCTTGGATGCCTATTATATTAGGACTAATTTCAACCAAAGCAAAATACCATGCTGTTCTAAAAGACTCTCAAAATAATATAAGTGAAGCATGAGAGATCAATAATTTATATAAAATAAAACCACCACCGTTCTCTAAAATATATAAGTGAAGCACTAGAGCTAAAACTATATAGCTCAAAAGATACAAGTGAACCAGATAGAGTATTCTAATAAATTTGAATCATGTGTCTCTCTCAAAAGGTGTGTACAGAAAGGATGATTGTGGTAAAATAAAAGCAAAGACTCAAATAATACAAGACGCTCCAAGCAAAACACATATCATGTGGTGAATAAAATATAGCATCAAGTAAAGTTACCGATGGACGAAGACGAAAGAGGGATGCCTTCCGGGCATCCCAAGCTTAGGCTTTGGTTGCCCTTGAATTTTACCTTGGGGTGCCTTGGGAATGCCCAAGCTTAGGATTTTGCCACTCTTTGTTCCATAATCCATCAAATCTTTACCCAAAATTTGAAAACTTCACAACACAAAACTCAACAGAAAATCTCATAAGCTCCATTAGCGAAATAAAACAAACCACCACTTTAATGTACTGTATTGAACTCATTATTTATTTATATTGGTGTTAAACCTACTGTATCCTAACTTCTATGGTTTATAATCTCTTTTACTAGCCATAGATTCATCAAAATAACCAAACAACACACGAAAAACAGAATCTGTCAAAAACAGAAAAGTCAATAGTAATCTGTATCTAACGCAAACTTCTGGAACCTAAAAAATTCTACCAAATTAGGAAGTCCTAGATAATTTGTTTATTGATCTACTGAAAAAGAATCAACAAAAATCACGTTTCTGTGAATTATGAAAACTAATCTAAATGCGCAAAGTTTCTGTTTTTTACAGAAAGATCAAATAACTATCACCGTAGGTTATCCTAAAGGTTTTACTTGGCACAAACACTAACTAAAACACAAAAACGAATCTAACCAGAGGATAGATGAATTGTTTATTCCTAAACAGAATTAAAAAGAAAGAAACAAAAATAAAATTAGGTTGCCTCCCAACAAGCGCTTTTCTTTAAAGCCCTTTAGCTAGTCATCGATATTTCAATGATGCTCACATTGAAGACTAGAATTGAAGCACAACGAGAGCATCATAAAACACGTGACAAACACATCTAAGTCTCACATACTTCCTATGCATAATCATCTTATAGGCAAATAAATTATCATAGCAAGCAAAAACTAGCATATGCAAGGAAGCGGAAAGAAACAATAGCAATCTCAACATAACGAGAGGTAATTTAGTAACATGAAAATTTCTACAACCATATTTTCCTCTCTCATAATAATTACATGTGGGATCATAAGAAAATTCAACAAAATAGCTATCACATAAAATATTCTCAACACGATCCACATGCATGCGAAGTTGACACTCTTCCAAAATAGTGGGATTATCATTAGCTAAAGTCATGACCTCTTCAAACCCACTTTTATCAAAAATACCATAAGATTGAACATTCTATAAATATGTTGGATCTAAATTTTTCACTCTTCCAAACCCATTTTCAATATTATTGCAAAAACTATTATCAATCTCATATTCATCATGGGGCTTAAATAAATTTTAAGATCATAAGAAGAATCACCCCAATCATGATCGTTGCAACAAGTAGTAGACATAGCAAAACTAGCATCCCCAAGCTTAGGGTTTTGCATAATATTAGCGCAATTGACATCAAGAGAATTTATAGTAAAATCATTTCGATTATGCTTTTTATTCAAGGAGCTATCATGAATCTCTTCATAAATTTCTTCATCACAATTTTCAGATTCACGTATTTCAAGCAAAACTTTATAAAGATAATCTAGTGCACAAAAATCACTAGCAATTGGTTCATCATAATTGGATCTCTTAAAAAGATTAGCAAGCGGATGAGGATCCATAGATCTTAGGTTCTCTATTTAGCAATAAATAAACAACTATTCCAACCAAACGAGCAAATGGGCCAAGTAAGACATTAAGGCAAACGAAAAGACGAACAGAAGAAGGGCGAAGAAAAGGCAAAGGTGAAGTGGGGGAGGGGAAAATGAGAGGCAAATGGCAAATAATGTAATGCGAGGGATAAGAGTTTGTGATGGGTACTTGGTATGTCTTGACTTGTGCGTAGACTCCCCGGCAACGGCGCCAGAAATCCTTCTTGCTACCTCTTGAGCACAGCGTTGGTTTTCCCTTGAAGAGGAAAGGGTGATGCAGCAAAGTAGCGTAAGTATTTCCCTCAGTTTTTTAGAACCAAGGTATCAATCCAGTAGGAGGCCACGCTCAAGTCCCTCGTACCTACACAAACAAATAAGAACCTTGCAACCAACGCGATAAAGGGGTTGTCAATCCCTTCACGGCCACTTGCAAAAGTGAGATCTGATAGAGATGATAAGATAATATTTTTGGTATTTTTATGATAAAGACTAAAAGTAAAGAAAGCAAAATAAAGTAGATCAGAAACTTATATGATGGAAAATAGACCCGGGGGCCATAGGTTTCACTAGTGGCTTCTCTCAAGATAGCATTAATATTACGGTGGGTAAACAAATTACTGTCGAGCAATTGATAGAATTGAGCATAGTTATGAGAATATCTAGCCATGATCATGTATATAGGCATCACGTCCGCGACAAGTAGACCGACTCCTGCCTGCATCTACTACTATTACTCCACACATCGACCGCTATCCAGCATGCATCTAGAGTATTAAGTTCATAAGAACAGAGTAACGCTTTAAGCAAGATGACATGATGTAGAGGGATAAACTCAAGCAATATGATATAAACCCCATCTTTTTATCCTCGATGGAAACAATACAATACATGTCGTTTCCCTTTCTGTCACTGGGATCGAGCACCGCAAGATTGAACCCAAAGCTAAGCACTTCTCCCATTGCAAGAAAGATCAATCTAGTAGGCCAAACCAAACTGATAATTCAAAGAGACTTGCAAAGATAACCAATCATACATAAAAGAATTCAGAGGAGATTCAAATATTGGTCATAGATAATCTTGATCATAAACCCACAATTCATCGGATCTCGACAAACACACCGCAAAAGAATATTACATCGAATAGATCTTTAAGAGAATCAAGGAGAACTTTGTATTGAGATCCAAAGAGAGAGAATAAGCCATCTAGCTAATAACTATGGACCCGAAGGTCTGAAGTAAACGACTCACACATCATCGGAGAGGCTATGGTGTTGATGTAGAAGCCCTCCGTGATCAATGCCCCCTCCGGCGGAGCGTCGGAAAAGGCCCCAAGATGGGATCTCATGGGTACAAAAGGTTGTGGTGGTGGAAATAGGGTTTCGTGGTGCTCCTGGATAGTTTCGGGGTACGTAGGTATATATAGGAGGAAGAAGTAGGTTGGTGGAGCTACGTGGGGCCCACGAGGGTGGGGGCGCGCCCAGGGGGCAGGCGCGCCTCCCTGTCTCGTGGCCTCCTCGTTGATTGCTTCACGTCCACTCCAAGTCCTCTGGATCACGTTTGTTCCCAAAATCACGTTCCCGAAGGTTTCATTCCGTTTGGACTCCGTTTGATATTCCTTTTCTGCGAAACACTGAAATAGGCAAAAAAACAACAATTTGGGTTGGGCCTCCGGTTAATAGGTTAGTCCCAAAAATAATATAAAAGTGTATAATAAAGCCCATTAAACATCCAAAACAGATAATATAATAGCATGGAACAATCACAAATTATAGATACGTTGGAGACATATCAGAAACCTAGGACTTGGAGTCCTAGTAGGATCCCCCACTTGGGGGCGCGCCAAGGAGGGTCGGCCGGCCTCCCCCCTTGCTCCTTTGTATACGGGGGCAGGGGGGCACCCGAGAACACACAAGTTGATTGTTTAGCCGTGTGCGGTGCCCCCCTCCACCATATTCCACAACGGTCATATTGTTGTAGTGCTTAGGCGAAGCCCTGCGCCGGTAACTTCATCATCACCGTCGCCACGCCGTCGTCCTGACGAAACTCTCATTCGGCCTCAACTGGATCAAGAGTACGAGGGACGTCATCGAGTTGAACGTGTGCTGAACACGGAGGTGTCGTACGTTCGGTGCTAGGATCGGTCGGATTGTGAAGACATACGACTACATCAATCGCGTTGTCATAACGCTTCCGCTTTCGGTCTACGAGGGTACGTAAACAACACTTTCCCCTCTCATTGTTATGCATCACCTAGATAGATCTTGCGTGATCGTAAGATTTTTTTTTTAAATTACTGCATTCCCCAACAGTGCCCTGGTCATAATTACCCACCATGGATGGTATTGAATTTCCTTTATGGAGGGATGGATAGCTAGTATGAGGAAATGGTGGACCTTGCAGTGTACCATGGTAACTCTTATCTAGTCATCCATTTATGCATCACGGTCGGTGCATGTACTTTTTTTTCACTTAAATGAAACAACTTATAAACTTCAAACTTTACAGGACAACAAAACATTCTAACTACAATGTGGGGATAAACTTTCTCATTTTTTTCATGCATACTTAAAATGATATTTTTATTGAAAAAATATATCATTTTGTATATTTTTGTCAGATTAAAAAATCTGAAAGTTTTTCACATGTTGTGATTCTAATGTTTATTCAACCTGGAAAGTTTGGAGTCCATTTGTTGTTTCATTTGAGAGAAAAAAATAGAGAGAAAGTTTCCAGTAGTAAGTTAGTTGCCTAGCACGGATCTCAAAGCAATGTTGAAGGGAGGTACAATGGAGCTCAGCCTACAAATAACCAGTCTCGGGTATTTATGGACCTTAGTATTACTCAAGCTTGGGAGGTGCTAGACAAAATTTGATTTAATCAAGATTCTTCAGTATGGACTAGCAAAAAGCCCGTGCGTTGCAACGGGATTCGTGGTCTTCAAATCAAGTTTCAAATATTCACACTCCATGTATATGCATGTATTTGAATATTTGTGCACCAACCGATGTGCATGCGGACGTAAGACGCATGCATTCTAACATGCTCACAATGGATCGATATTGGACTTATCCTTGATGTGTGTATTTTTTCCAGTACATCCCCGATGCATGTATGAGAAGGATAAAGGAGTAAAGCATGAGTAAAACCCGATAATGATCGTGTTAAAACCTTCTCCGAGTCAGGTGAAATAAATGATATGAGCGGAGATTTGCATGTGGACTCTAACGTTGTTTTGCAAATCATAAGGCCTCGTTTGATATAGAGGGATTTCCAGCCCCAAAGGGGATGGGGATTTCAGAGGATTGGGTGAATCCCTCTCTTCCACCCAATCCCCTCAAATCCCTTTGAATCCTCAATCCCCCTTCAACCACAATATTTTAGAGAATTGGGTAGTGTTGTTTCCTCCTATCTCGCCAAGAAGGAGCTGCTGCGAGCGGCAGCGACGAACGAGCTGCGAGGCGGCAGGGGTCTCGTTCCGCGAGGGGCTAAGCGAGGCTGTTGAGCCGCGTGGGTCGGGAGGGGTTGGTGGGGATTGGAGTGGTTTGGCCCGTTTAATACCTGCGAATCAAATGGGCTGATGGGGTTTCTGGGGGATTCTGGGCCCTGCGAGGATATTCCTCTCTAATCCTCTTCAAACCTCTTCCATCAAACGAGGCCTAAAGGATTTTCCGAGCATTTACAAGTGCCCAAAGAAAATTGGGAGCACTACACCAAGAAAGCCAAGGAAGCGAGGTTGGTGTCCGTCATATCCTTTTTGCAATATTTTAGTTTGACCCAAAATACAACATTCTCAGAAAACGGCACAGCGAGGAGAAAATATCACGCAAAAGCACAAGAAAAAGAGGTTAGTCAGTGCGTAATTAAACCTCGTATGGATAGCATCAAGGAGCCTGCTGTACACAAAGTAGTGATTGATAATAACATATTAATCCCTTCGTTCCAAATTACTCGTCGCAGAAATGGATGTATCTAGAACTAAAATACATCTAGATACATCCATACTTGCGACAAGTAATTCGGAACGGAGGAAGTATTAGATAAAGACACAACCACTTATATTAACGGACGCACGATGGTAAAAACTCAGGTAAACCCATTCTGTCGTGTTCTTTCGGAAGCACGTACTCCCTCCGTCTGAAAATACTTGTCTTAGAAATGGTTGTATTTAGACTTATTTTAGTTATAGATACATCCATTTTCAACCATTTCTAAGGCAAGTATTTCCGGACAGAGGAAGTATTATTTTGGCATGTGTGGCTTGGGTTCTCCTACTAACTAGATGACCTGTTGCGCCAATGGCGCAAAGGCCGAGAGTAAGCTAATTATTGTGAGAGTGTGCATTAATATATTGTTGTTTGAAAAGAATAGCTCATATATTATATGCAGTGAATACATAAGATTGGAAATGATGCACTAAGTCATGTAGGAAAGGACTTTCATGATCTGTTTAGATTGGATAGATAATCATACAGAGGCTCTTGACTCGTTGCGCCAATGGCGCAAAAGGCGAGAGGGAGCCAAGTATTGTGAGAATATTTAGACACCAGCGAAGCATGTGCCTCGGTCCGGAATTGAACAATGACAAAAAATCTTGAGTTTGCAGAGATGTTCTTTGGAGGCCTAAGCTTGACCGCATAGACGTTGCCAGCACCAACAAACGGAACAGCTCTTCAAACCTGTAAATAAACCCAGACAAAGCCATAAGAACATAAGCATAGCAATGTCGGCACAGAAACCAGCAAAACACATATGAAACATAGCCGATTCAACAGATGCAGAGCAACAGAACGACACCAGAACTATTCCGAGTTCATTATATCAGGACACCATACATCATATCTAGAGCATCTTTTCCCTGAAATTCACATAAGCTTTTAACTTGCGAGTGCTATGACCCTCTTCCCCACATGCAGAAACCTAAGAAGATGCTTATGAATCAACTTCATACAATGTGCTTTCAGCCAAATTAATAGACATAAGCAGTATAAAGCTTCTAACTACCTCAAACACAACAATATGATTGTAAGGCAATCTAGAAGAGAGAATAGAACACACCATACCAACATCATCATTAGCACACAGACTCACAGCACATGCATATCTCTGCACCGACCAAAGAAAGAAGGCAAGGAGCAGCACATTACCAGGACTAAGAACCAAAACCAGGACAGAGGCGAGCAAACGAAGGCGGAATGGCAGACGAAAACCTGAAAAGAAACATAGTCTGGTCACCGTAGAGGCATTCTGCCGAACATGTTGCATGCAGGCAAACAGAAAGAATACCAACCTCAATGCAGACAGCAAAACGGTGCGCTGGTGGGCGCAGGAGATAGCAGGGAGATGATTTGAGCTACACATCTAGCACGGAAAAGGAAGAAGGTCTAGGAACCACAGCAACCAAAGCATAGAAACATCTCTTAAATCACCTCCTAGAAGCATCACACAGCAGATCTAACATGGTAAACACTCATCCATGTCTTGGAAAACAAATGAACGATCCCAGATTCGCAAAAAACAAAATCAATGTCCAGATGTTTACCAGCGAGATAGGAAGTACATGGTAAGTGGACAGCAGGGTAGATCGAGCGTGCAAGATTCGTTCTGAAATGGCGATGGCGCTGGGAGGGCGAGTTGGCTAGAGGGATTTATATGTTCGATTTAGCTAGAATATGTCGATGTAGCTCGAGCAATATTTCACAAGTCCTTTAAGGTCTGTAGTGCTTGCATCACTAATCAACAATTTATGATAACAATGCTTCTATTTATTAATTTGACTAAATTACTGATTGAATTTGAGAGTGTAGCATGAGATGTATACTATCCTCAGCTCACCACAACACTACCATATGACTAAAAAATCGGCGTTGGTTCTAACATTTGCATCTAATTTGCAAAATCATGATACTCAAACCAATCATGACCAGTGAACAAGAAAAAATACAGAGAAGGAAAATGAGCATAGATGGCCTTATACCTTATTATGTTCAACACCAATCTGGTGAGGCGATGGTTAGCATGCAAGGAAGGAAGCGGGAGGCAACAAGCTGTTGTGGCCGGAGCTGTGTCGCAGAGGACAAAGAGCAATGGATAGGAGGGTGACGATGCAGCAAACCAGGCAGGGAGGTGGCGAGCAGTGGCCGTCCTCCCCTCCCGCTCGACCGGTGGCCCTAACCCATCACCAGACTCGGTGCTCCTTCCCCCACCTTCGTCCTCCTCACCCCCCCCCCCCCCTCGCTCCTCAACACCCACAGTAAAACCACGCCGCCCGTGCTGTTGAATTGACAATTACCTGTGCCTGGTCCATATAAAAATGATGGCACTCAACAAGCAAAATCCAGAATTAGTACCACGTTTAACTGAAGAAAGCCGTGTTAATGGAGCACTAACGCCTTACAAACATGGATATGAACCAATGGCATATGAGTACTCAATAAAGCAGGAAACAGGCCAGGAGGATATCTATAAAGCTAGGCATTCATAGCATTGGGAATAAATTGGCGCGTAACAATTGGATTTAATTACTTGAATAAAAATGAATCAGATGCTACCTAGTGCTTTCGGTGATGGGTATCAAGTATCGACAATAAATGAGTTAAAGTGCACTAAAACTAATCTTTGGGAGAAGAACTTTGGTAATCTGAATAGGTAACATAGTATGATGATGGCTGTGTTTTTCCGGTCAATAGCATCACCTAAATAGTATGTTTCCCTGTGCAAACCCAGAAGCTAGAGAAACTACATTACATTACATAGAACTGACATTTTTTTAGTACATAACAATGGTTCAAAAACTGCATGTTCAATAAAGCGAATACATTTGTTCAGATTCGTAAAGCCAAAAAACAATATATACGGAATTTACATTATTATATTACTTTTTTACCAATTAACATAGCCACTATTGACATCAACATTCGCTATCTGATAATTAATTTGATAAGAACCAACTCTGAATTAACAGTCAGCCGGTGGTAACTCTGAAACATTATCGAATCAATAGTCAATAGTATTAAAAATGAGTCACTTCACATCAACAGACAACTTTGAAACTAATTAGCAATGGTCACTATTTAAATCAACAGTCACTATTTACATTAGTATATTACTATTTGATTAGCAATTAACATCAAAAGTCAGTTAGCACTAAAGTCTAAAACACTCAGACTATGACACAGGAGAGCTTCACTCAATCCCTTGGTTGATACAAAAACTGCAGATAGTAGCCAAGTATTGCAGAGAAAGGGCAAAGAAGTACCAAATCTTCCATGAACGCAAGAAGATGCCACGAATGGATGATCTGGGTAATCTGACTCCCTGGCGGCAACATCAAACAGGAGAAGAAGAACCATCATCTTCTAAGAAATAATAAAGAAAATGGTGTCATATCAGAAATGGCATAAACGCCAACTCAAATAGTTAATTCACGAGGAACATATAAGATTAAAGAATGAATTTATTCCATGATGGTAGACAAAGAAAACTTCTCACAGAACAATTCATATTATGATATTACTGTCATATACTAAAGCATTTTGAGAGCCATAGAAACAGTGAATCTCCTTGGTACCTTTTTTTTCTGCAGCTATCGCTTTAGGTACAGAATGTTGATGTGCCATCTGGTGTCGGAAGTAGATATGAATGTTGGCATACCTGAAAATTATACCAACGATTTTCCTATTTCGACCTTCTTTAAGTAGGCAAGTATTTTCCAGAGAACAACTTCGCTTGACCTCAAAATTGGTCAATCGATGTGCCAACAAATACAGCAATAGAATTCACTTTATCCTGACAAATTAAAGAATGAGTCTATCACTTCATTCGTGGTAGTAACAGCAAAACCATCATTTTCAATGGATTTCCAAAGTTGATACATACTTCCTGGAAGCTGCAGGATGAGTAGAAATCTATAGAATCGGAATATTTCATTATCACACCAAAAAAGCATCCCGAACACTCGTCCAGTCGTCCTACTTTCTAATTTGCTTCTTGCGCCATTGGCATGAAATTAGTACCTGCCTTATGAAGCATGCCCTCTTCCCGGAGGACGCAGGGCCTTAACACAGAGCCAACTTTGTCAGCGTTGAGAGACAAAGGCCACCTGCGTCGTCTGGTTTCCTGTGATCACGAGCGAGCGACATCTGTACATGGGCGTGAGAGGCCCTTGATGTTGTGGACGTTGACAAAGGACGCAGGGCGCTACCTCTGCAGTACGCCCCGATGCTCGGCGTCAACCCTTGGGTAGAACAACAAGATGTTGTTCTGCACCATGGGCAAGTACGGCGCCAAACATGCCTTGCTATTCATGCGCACCTGCTGAAGGACAAAATAGCTTAATAATCAATAGTTTTGTTGATATGAGCACTCAAAATATTTGAAGCAAACACGGGATAATAATAGGGTAAAGCCATCAGAAATAGCTTGATCTAACTGCGAACTGTAGAACAATATGTAACCTTAGTAGCCTTAGAATATTGTAAATAAACGAAGATCTGTAATTCTAAGAGGAATCATGTAACCAGAAAGAAGTTCAATTTAATGGCCAACATAAAATATTATTGTTAAGCATACTAATCAAAGGAAAACATCTGATTTATCACTAACAATCTCATAGCAAAACAACGAGAAAAGCAAAGTACTCTCCAAATCGTGGTATGTGTTTATTAGCCCCAGTAAAATTACTTGCTCACTTAGGATCCTTCACATAAGTTCATGAACCATAGTCCAATACATTTTTTATTTCTCTGATACACCTCTCATTAAATAAATGGATCCGGCTCTGAAAAATATATACTAATGGTCAACAAAAGGTAGAGCAGTCCCTTTGGAAAGGGCAAAAGGGAATAAAAGCACGGCTAAATATATACCGTTCATGCCCTGTCTCAACAATTTCTGCACCTCATCATAACTAAAACCTGATTCGCATCTTATCAGAACTAAAAACAGTTAACACCTCAATCAATGCCAGCATTTAAAATCTGAACACCCTACAATCCTGTAATGCAACAACAAAGAAATCTGAATAGTGGCAAGTACTACTTACATTTGGCCTCCTTCATTCTTTAGCATGTCCTCTCTTCTACCTCCCTATCCTACAATACAACAACCAAGAAATAGAGCAATTAATCATAAGCGCGTAGCGATAAGACCAGAAAGATTGGGCCAGTTGAACTAATAGTAAGCAGGAGACACGACAAAGATCACGAATTTACAGACATCCTGTGCACACATGCAACATAGCATCATTGCAGTACTGCCGCAAGTATCGACCACTAATTACAATATCATGACAGAATGCTCGTGTGGCCATTCTTATCCCAAGATATGCCACCTTCTATGTGGCATATTCCAATGCAAGTATGGACCAAGATATGTTCTAGTTACATGCTAGCACTCCAAGATAATTAGAGAACATGCAAGTATGGGCCAGGGATCGATTATATGTGCAGGCACAAAAGATAAAGTGGATACCCAGGCAATTAGCTAAAATTGTAAAAAAAAACAATTAAGTACCTGACTATACTTCCACTGAAACTATTGCAGCATAAGTAGTTTTTATCTCTTGATCTGCACCAATGGACCCAAGGTATCATGCTCTTGTGTTAGAGAATACCATGTTTTCTTTTTTATTCTTTGTTTATGTTGGCATGAAATTCACCACTTTATACTCTGACCAGTTTTGCACATACACCAAAAGCACCAGAAGGCTAACATAAACAAAAAACAGGACGCAACAATGAATTAAAAAAATAGAGGAGATGCTAATGAATAAGAAGTAAACATTTGTAAATATCCCTAATGGTAAATCTATCACGAGAAGTTTCTTATGAATCTTTGTAGCATTTTTTGGAGAGCATCAAACATGTAATCAAATAATTCTTTGTAAACATGCATCCAAATTCATACCAACAAGGGGGCAGCAGATCAACACCCCCTCCAGTAAACAAACAGCCACCCCTGGCAGTACTGCAAAAGAAATAAGGTACTGAGATAAGCACTGAAATAGCCATAGAATATATGAACAATTAGCATGGAGAACATGCTCATTTCGGAAAGTACATCCTAAAATCTACCTGTGCAGCACAATGGCCAATCGCAAGCCCAACTCATGCAATCCTGCAATCTAGGTCTGCACAAAAAAAAAACAATCATCATCAACAAAAGGAAATGAAAACAGGAACACGGCAAGGTCGATTAGTTAATCCATACAACTATACATTAGCCCACTCGGGCGTATACATCGCTAACAACCATAGCAATATATTTGCCAAAAAGAAACATAACAATAGATCAATAATTCTTTCTTCGTTCTTCATGACTTTTATGCGTGTGTCCTTCATGGGATTATCTAACAGAACAGAGGTATAAATGGCTCTCTTTGCTAGTTCATTTGTTACCATGAGTTTGAGTTCTTCAAAATACCTGTTGCCAAACAATCAGTTAGGAAACCACTCTGCAAGATATGAGCACAAAGTAACCAGGCTATCAGATTCAGTGGCCACTCTATTCCTGCCAATGCACTCCATGAGCTAATGAGAAGATCGGTTCAATTGATGGAAGCTTCCTCGTTGAAAGCACACGCTTCCTAGTTGCAAGCACACGGGATTGCTAGGTACAGATCAACTGAACAGTTCTTCAAATCCCCTGATTAATTCAACCCTGCAATAAAGAACGCCTCTCTTAGGCTTGCCAGTAATGAAACTAAGCTAAACAAAATCCCTTGATTAATCCGACCCAGCCACCAACCCAGCGCAATCCAAAGTTCCAACAAAAAACAACAAAAGGAGACATAGAGAGAAAGAGGTAAGTTGATTTGAGTCCTCGCCAAGTCACCATGAACTGGCCGAGCTCGCAGCGAGAACTTGGGGATGACTCCCTGCGACTGCTTGTCGCTGCGGGGGACCACGCCACCTCCAGATCCTCGACCATGCTGTCTCCCCTGCCCAACGCCTCCCGCACCTATCCACAGCATACCCGCCAACCCGTCACGACGAGAGCCCCGCCTGGAGCTCTGTCTCCGCTCCTCCTTCACCCCGTCACAGGCTTCTCCTCCAAACCGCGACCACCAACCCACGTCGCCCTAGCCCACCTGGTGCGGTGCAGCTTGCCCTGGCCCACCGCCGTGCGGTGCAGCTGCGACCCCGTCTCCTCCTGTTGAGCACGGAGGCGGTGGGAGAGGCAGCGCGGCAGCAGAGGAGACGAGAGGAAGACTTTGAGCACCGGATCTGTAGGATCCCCCATGCCACCTCCTGTTCCTTTGTTCTTCCAGCGGCAGCGCAGCCCCCCATGGCTTCTAGGTGATGAGGGCTCATGATTGGCGAGGAGAAGAGGAGCCCGTGGCTTCTTGCTCACGAATTGGGGAGGAGAAGAGGAGGCGGCGGATTGGGGAGGAGGAGAAGAGAAGGCGGCGGATTAGGGAGGAGGAGGCGAGGAGGCCGCGGCGGCGGCGGTGCGCCTGGGAGAAGAAGGGGAGGGGCGATGGTGAGATGCGGGGCTCGAGGAGGGAAGGGGATCGGGGCTAGGTTTACAGAAGCTGCCGGGATTTTTATACTCAAAGGTGAAATGACGAAAATACCCCTGACGGGGCACGGAATTTACAGGCGGTGGCACGAGGACTGTTCATGGCGAATTAAAGGCGACGTGGCCACCTTCGTTGTGACTATGAGTTCTTCAGCTTTTATATGTTAGATATTATTATTTATAGCTTTTATGCTAAGATTTACAATGATATATCACCCTCAGTTTTGGAACGGACGATATGATTTTTAAGCTTGCTAACAAAACTGATAGGAACCTTTTGTTATCCTTTGGAATGTCAATATTGTAACAGACTGATATGATTATTAAGCTTGCTGATAAAATTGATAGGAACCTTTTGGTATCCTTCAGAATGTGGCCCATAGTATTTGGGAGAGCTTTCTTGGATGTTGCACAAGCAGATATGGATCATTTTCTTTCTTCTATGAGAAGAAACAAAGGCGATATCGCCTGCCCTTGCGACAAGAATTCTGGCGATGTCCTCCGGCGGCTCCCCGTAGCTGAGACGCTGACGACCTCTTGGTCGTGTGCGGGCCTGTGTAGCAATAGGTTAGTGTCCTAGTAGTTTATGTTTTGGGTCGTTTGACGTTTTGGCTTCGGCGATGGCGATGGCGATGCTGAATAAAGAAGTTTCAATTCCTTCTTCGACGATGTTTACGTTTCATGGTCGGCGATGGATTTAGGAACTTGTATGTTCAAGCAGGGATAGAGCGGCGGTGACGGCATCATTGTGGTGGACTTGTATTCTCTGGCTATGTCGTTGTGACAGTGTTTGCTCCAGCACCGGCGCAGAGCTTGTGAGGTAGTTCAGGAGCGGGCGTAGATTGTGGTCTGCGTCGATGGAATCTAGAAGACGGTGGATCATGCGCTGAGGTTCGTGGTTTGCGGCATGCAAGTGTGGTTTTCTCTTCCGACGTTTTAGTCAAACGGGGCGTTAGATCTGGAGTTCGATGGCGTGTCCGGGGTGTTGCCCCGGCCAGATTCTTTCAGCGGCAATGGCTTCACCTTTGGTTAGCCACTTTGGAGGTCTGAAAAGCTACATGTCAATGATGGAGCCGCGTCAAGCTCGGGCAAAGAGGTGATTCGCCATAGTTTTCTTTGATGCCTGTTGCGGTGGTGCCCGAAGAAGGTGATGGGCGTTGGCGTCAAGCTCAGCGGATTTTTCAGTTCCATTGTTTTCTTTCTTGGCTGGTGGTTCTTTGTGTAAAGGATAGTGTTTTGTTGCTTTTTTGTTTTGTCACGTCGGTTTATACATGTCTTGTAATTATATAAATGAAAAGTACGTAGTACCACGTGAAAAAAAGACAAAGCAAAATCAATCAGAAGAAGCTTCCCTGTAAATAAGAAACAAAGGAATCATCGGTCAATTTAGGATTAAGTTTGATCTAGTCACTTGTATTGTCCTCCTACTTATTAAAAGCCATTTGAAGACTTCCGTTTTCGGTTTTGCCTGCACTTTTTCATCGATTGTTCTTGGAAATTGCCACAGCGAAGCTAATGTTCATTTATGATACATAATCACATTAATATTAGTAATCAAGTGTCGGGTAATCTACTTAAAAAATATACGGCTATCATCACAACATAAATATACAGTATCATCAGTAGTAGTAATGAGCAACGGTCCAACATTCCTTGTACCTCCCGCCACACCGAGGAGGAGCTCACCATGGAGCTCGTCCTCTACGCGACATGCATCCTTCTTGTCGTCTCGTCTCTGTACGTCCTCCGCCACTTCGCCGGCGCGCGCCGCAACCTGCCGCCGGGTCCCCCCTCATGGCCTCTCATCGGAAACCTCCTCGACCTCGGCGCCCAGCCGCACCGCTCCCTCGCGCGCCTCGCCGAGCGCCACGGCCCGCTCATGACGCTCCGCCTCGGCGCCCTCACCACCGTCATCGCCTCCTCCGCGGACACCGCCCGCGACGTCCTCCAGCGCCACGACGCCGCCTTCTCCGCGCGCTCCGTGCCGGACGCCGTCCGCGCGTGCGCCTACGACAGCTTCTCCATGGGCTGGCTCCCGCCGAGCAGCCCCCACTGGCGCGCCCTCCGCAAGCTGTGCTCAGGGGAGCTCTTCGCGCCGCACCGCCTCGACGCGCACCAGTCCATCCGCCGCGAGAAGGTGCAGCAGCTCGTGTCCCATGTCGACCGGCTGTCGCGAGAGGGCGCGCCCGTGGACATCAGCCTCGTCGTGTTCACCACTGCGCTCAACCTGCTCTCCTGCACCATATTCTCAGCCGACATCGCCGACCTCGGCGACAGAGGAGGATCGGGGCAGTTCATGGCCGTGATCTCAGAGTCCCTGCAAGTCGCTGGCCAGCCCAACTTGTCGGACTTCTTCCCTGTGGTCGCGCCTCTCGACCCGCAACGGCTGAGGAAGCGCCTCGCCATGGGGTTCAAGCGGCTGCATGCCATATTCGACGAGCAGATCGAGCGGCGCATGCGGGAGCGCACCGCCGGGGAGCCGCCCAAGAATGACTTCATGGACGTGCTGCTCGACTATCGCGGCCTGGAGGATGGCCGGGGACTCGATCGGGAAATGCTGCGCGCATTACTTATGGTATCTACACCATTTTCTCTTACGGGAAATTAGTCCCCGCATTCTCTTATCGGAATCTCCTCGTTTTTATGACCCAGGATTTGTTTATCGCTGGAAGTGATACAAGTGCAGCAACGTTTGAGTGGGCAATGGCTGAGCTGCTACAAAATCCGTCGTCCATGGCGAAAGCTCGTGAAGAACTCGCACAAGTGATAGGCTCCAGAGCAGAAATCGAGGAATCGGACATTGGCCAACTCAAGTACCTCCAGGCCATCGTGAAAGAGGTGTTTCGCCTCCATCCTCCTGCTCCGCTCTTGTTACCTCGCCAAGCCGAAGCGACGACGGAGCTACGGGGCTACATGGTGCCCAAGGGCGCACGTGTGATGGTGAATGTCTGGGCAATTGGCAGGGACGGCGAGCTTTGGTCTGAACCAGAGAGGTTCATGCCGGAGAGGTTCTTGGGGAAAGACATGGATTACCGAGGCCGGGATTTTGAGCTCCTTCCGTTTGGTTCTGGCCGACGGATCTGCCCCGGGATGCCGCTGGCCGTGCGCATGGTCCATTTGATGCTTGCAACACTATTGTACCGGTTTGAATGGAAACTTCCAAAAGAAGTGGAGGAAAATGGGGTGAACATGGGAGAGAAGTTCGGCATAGTGCTAGCATTGGCCATCCCTCTCCACGCCTTAGCTGAACCAGTTTAACACAAATAATTGCTATTATCATTGGTATTTCTAGTACTTTGTCTTCCATGGAGCGTGGCGTGCATGGACTCATAGAACTAAGGGCATCTCCAGCCGTTGAGCCCTCAGGAGGGATTTTTTTCGCCCCTTGGGGGGCTACCGGCGATAATTTTTAGGCTGGGGGTCGAATGACATCCAGTCGTTGCCCCCCCACCGCCCAAGCCTGCTCTGCTCGTCTCGCCACCGCCCGCCCCTCTCTGCAGCCCCGGCGCCGCTCTCCCTCCCTCCCAAGCCCCACGCTATGCGCGCCACGACGCGCGGGAAGGACTCGTCGAAGTCCGCGAGGAGCAGCACCAGCGCCTCCGCACCTCTCTTCGCCGCCCGTCCGCGCCGCTCCGCCCCGCCAGCTCGCCCGTCGTCCCGCCAGCCACGCCCGGCCGCCCATGCGACCCGCGCGCCTCGCCCGGCCTCGCGGCCTCCACCAGCGCGGGCGGAGGGAGGGCCGAGCGGCGTCGCCGGGAGGAGGCCGAGCGCGGATGGCCGCCACGCTCGTCCACCTCGCCGGGCCCTGCAGCCTCCGCCGCGCCTCGCCTGGCCCAGCGGCCTCCGCCAGCACCGATGCGTGCCACCACGGCCTCCACCTCCTCGTCAAAGCGGTAGTGCGGCTGCGCGCACAGCGTGGAACAGCGGCGTCGGCCGGCGGTGGCCCTTCGGCGCGGTGGAGATGGCCATTGGTCGCCACGCTTGGGGCGGTGCGCCCGTGCCGGGCCGCCCGTGGCCTCCGCGCTCGGTGCCGCCGCCCGCCGCCCGTGGCAGGCCTCGCCGGTCGCTGGACCACGGCCGACTCGTCGCCGCTCCCTGGCGTGGCCTTCGGCTGCGGCGACACGAACGAGGGCGACGGGTTCCCGGCGTGGCTGGAGCTGCAGGAGAGAGGCCATGCACGTGGTGGGCCTAGGAGGAAAAGAGGAGAGAGAGGGAGGAGAGAGGCTGACCTGTGGGGCTTTTGCATGCAAAAGAGAGCGTCGGCGCACCCAGCTGCCCCCCGGTTCTCTGGGTTTGGGTTGGGACCGCCGGTCATAACTTTAGCTAAATCCGGCGCTATTTGAGGGTTTGGGGGCGTGACTGGGTGAAAAAATCCGTGCCGGCGATGAAAAAGGCCTCTTGGGGGGGCTCTTGGGGGGCCGGCTGGAGATGCCCTAAGGACCAACACCTTCAGCCAATCTGCTTGTCTCTCTCTCTCATAATATAATAATGTTTTTGACACCAGTGTAGTGTCAAAAACATTTTTATATTATAGGACGGAGAGAGTAGTTCCTATCTTCTCATCCGCATCAGAATAACTATGATGTCTCAACTAGTGCAAGCTGCTAGACAATAAATTTAGTCTTAAATATTGATTGCTCTTCCGACTCTCGTGCATTACCACCTTCTTTAGAAAATCTAGACGGGCGATATTCACATTTTAGTGGGTCGTATAATAGACCAGTATTATTGTATGATACCACTTTAATTACCATTAATTTTTTTTGAATGAGAAGGGTCTAGTAGGACCCAAAGTTGCATTAATATTGGAACAGTATTACACGACAATTTACAAAAGGACTTGAAATTGAACCTAAATAACAAATTGGTCCCTAACTTTTACAAAGAGGACCCAACAACTAGATGGAAAACCTTATAGGGTCTCTAGCATATTCCTCACGTATGTAACCTCGTCTGCTCGTCGTAGGCGGGGTCGAAACCACTTAGGACGACAAAGCCTCCATGACACCTCGTGGTAGAATCTGTAGTGAAGATGCATTGCCCCCCTTTTAGTTCCTTGGTCGGGACTCTGGGAGTAAGAAGAATGGCGGCGCTTCGACTAGCGGAACCGATGGAGTGGTGGAGCAGACGATATCCAAGTGGCGTGGTTGGCGTTGTAGCCACTCCCAAGCAACCACTAGGGTTGAGCACACACATGACTTGGACCTCCAGCTCTCCCCTACTTCAAATCCACCACCACGGTGACCATAGAAGCAAGAGATGGAGCAAAGCACCTCCATGAAAGGATCGAAGAGGTCCACTAGAGGGGGGTGAATAGAAGACTACCAAAATTTATCATCTCTTAACAAATTTGGGGTAAAGCGGATAAAGTAAGTTCTCTAGTTGTGCACTCTATGGTCAGAACAACCTATATGATGCAACAAGCTAGCTCACAACAAGTAAAGCTAAAGCAACAAGCTAACTAGCGAGCAACACAAGTAAGGTACAAAAAGGATAAACCAAAAGCTCAGAGACGAAGAAGTATCTCGAAGCACACACTCTTTGCGAGTGCTAATCTCTGTTGGAGAGGTGTGGGGGCCAAGGCTTCCTGAAAGCCACCAAGTGTCAGCCTCACATCACTAGTGGATGGACTTGTAGGCGCCCAACCAACCTTTATAAACTTCTTTGAAACACACCATAAAAATGTTGTGCTATTTTCCAAACAATGTGCATCTGAGGGTAGCGTAGACATCAGAAATTCGGATGGTGCACATGAGAAGAATTACCCAGGTTCAGGCCCTCAGACTGAGGTAATACCCTACTTCTTGCTTGTTTGTATTGATGATCTAGCCTCATGTGAGAACTCGGATTTGTAACTACAAGGGTTCATCGTAAGATTGCATATGGGTTTTGCCTTAGATAATGGATGAGTCCAATTTCTTACCACCTTTTATCTTTTGTTTTGTGTTGTAGTCGTGGGTTTTGTCGGAATTTTATCACGCACATACGTCTTTTTTATGTTTTCACGAGGATCCCAACCGCAAGGAGTTTGAGGCATTAGGAAGAACGCAAAGAATATGGGGTAAAATGACATTAATTTATGTGATAGGGACCTACATATGAAATGACGATCCAATAGGAGGAAAACCGACCGCAAAGGAGGATCCAGAGAAAAGACGATGTCTGGTACAAGTATGAGTGCTTGTACCATCTGCCGCAGCCTCCCCATGGTGAATTATATTACCCTCGCGCCATCGGTTGGGGCTACGACATATAGAGGGACCAAATACTCCACCAGATCGAAGAACCCTAGTCCCGGGAAGGGATCCAGAGGAGGGATCGTCAAGAAGGGCTCCGCCACACCGTCACCTCATTCAAGGAAACTCTAGCATCAACCATCATCATCACCACCCCATCTCCACCTCTTTTTTATACTGAACCCTAGTGGATTCTTACGCGTATTACTTTGATGTTCGTTCTTGATTTGTTAGCTACATGATGTTAGTTGTTTCAATGTCTGGGCAATTCCCTAATTCTCGGGGATATGGAGGAACCCTGTAATAGTTAGCTATTAAATGGTGATAGGATATGAAATCCCCATTTGCATATTTGAGTTAATAACCTTCATGAATGTTATGTAAGGGGGCCCACTCATCTTTTTTGCCTTGAATGGCCATGGAGTGTATTATTGTTGTTGTAAAGGTAGCGATGTGGAGGTAAAGAGATGGCAGTAATAACCTCTCATCATTCGCTTTGCATTTGATAAAGGATCAATGAAACTAACCATTGCCTGCTTCCAGGGGTTACCATTAATTATCATTGTCGACTTGTCGTGACCTGAATGTGGGGAGGAACGATAGTGGTGTATTTGATACGGAAACTATGCATGTAGCCATATGTTGTACCAAGCTCTGCCCACTATAAACATCAAAATAGGCTTGTTTTAAGGCATGTCTCTCTCTTAGTGAGTTTGGTGTTGATGACAATGAACTTTGTAGAATAATTGTGTGCATTGAGCATTTCAGATATTCATATATGGCACAAGACGGTTTATTTCCCCTTGGATAAAGAAAGAGAAAAGACGGGTTGTACGGTGTTACTTTTCGTTTGATTTGAGTCGTAGGAAATCCATACTAATAAGAGGTGGTCTGTATTGGAAGGTATGGGTGGAATCAACACGTACACAAACTATTTGCACCCACATTCCCTTCCCCGACCTTGGAGCAATTCATCTGATGTGCTTAAGTCTTACTTGTAGAGGCCAAGCAGTAGTACCGCTGGTACCCACGATAGTACCGCTTATGCGGTACTTCTGGTGGTCTGTACCGTTGATACGTCTCCGTCGTATCTACTTTTCCAAACACTTTTGCCCTTGTTTTGGACTCTAACTTGCATGATTTGAATGGAACTAACCCGGACTGACGCTGTTTTCAGCAGAATTGCCATGGTGTTATTTTTGTGCAGAAACAAAAGTTCTCGGAATGACCTGAAACTTCACGGAGATTATTTTTGGAAATAATAAAAAAATATAGGCGAAAGAATCAAGGCCAGGGGTCCCACACCCTGTCCACGAGGGTGGGAGGCGTGTTGCCCGCTAGGGCGCGCCCCCTGCCTCATGGGCCCCCTGGTGCTCCACCGACCTCAACTCCAACTCTATATATTCACGTTCGGGGAGAAAAAAATCAGAGAGAAAGATTCATCGCGTTTTACGATACGGAGCCACCGCCAAGCCCTAAACTCTCTCGGGAGGGCTGATCTGGAGTCCGTTCGGGGCTCCGGAGAGGGAATCCATCGCCATCGTCATCATCAACCATCCTCCATCACCAATTTCATGATCCTCACAGCCGTGCGTGAGTAATTCCATCATAGGATTGCTGGACGGTGATGGGTTGGATGAGATTTATCATCTAATCGAGTTAGTTTTGTTAGGGTTTGATCCCTAGTATCCACTATGTTCTGAGATTGATGTTGCTATGACTTTGCTATGCTTAATGCTTGTCACTAGGGCCCGAGTGCCATGATTTCAGGTCTGAACCTATTATGTTTTCATGAATATATGTGAGTTCTTGATCATATCTTGCAAGTCTATAGTCACCTACTTTGTGTAATGATCCTGCAACCCCTAAGTGACAATAATCGGGACAACTCCCGGTGATGACTGTAGTTTGAGGAGTTAATGTATTCACTATGTGTTAATGCTTTGTTCCGATACTCTATTAAAAGGAGGCCTTAATATCCATTAGTTTCCAATAGGACCCCGCTGCCACGGGAGGGTAGGACAAAAGATGGCATGCAAGTTCTTTTCCGTAAGCACGTATGACTATATTCGGAATATATGCCTACATTACATTGATGAATTGGAGCTAGTTCTGTGTCACCCTATGTTATGACTGTTACATGATGAACCGCATCCGGCATAATTCTCCATCACCGATCCAATGCCTACGAGCTTTTCACATATTGTTCTTCGCTTATTTACTTTTCCATTGCAATTGTTAGAACCACTACAAAACCCAAAAATATTACTTTTGCTACTGTTACCGTTACTATCATACTACTTTGCTACTAAATACTTTGTTGCAGATATTAATTTATCCAGGTGTGGTTGAATTGACAACTCAACTGCTAATACTTGAGAATATTCTTTGGCTCCTGTCGGTGTCAAAACCGGCGGATCTCGGGTAGGGGGTCCCGAACTGTGCGTCTAGGCGGATGGTAACAGGAGACAAGGGACATGATGTTTTTACCCAGGTTCGGGCCCTCTCGATGGAGGTAATACCCTACTCCTGCTTGATTAATATTGATGATATGGGTAGTACAAGAGTAGATCTACCACAAGATCAAGGAGGCTAAACCCTAGAAGCTAGCCTATGGTATGATTGTTGTTCGCCCCACGGACTAAAACCCTCCGGTTTATATAAACACCGGATAGGTTAGGGTTTACGAGTCGGTTACAATGGTAGGAGATCTACATATCCAGATCGCCAAGCTTGCCTTCCACGCCAAGGAAAGTCCCATCCGGACACGGGACGAAGTCTTCAATCTTTTATCTTCATAGTCCAGAGTCCGCCAACGGTGATAGTTCGCTATCCGGACACCCCTAATCCGGGACTTCTCAAGAGCCCCGAACCAGGCTTCAATGACGATGAGTCCGCGCGTTGATTGTCTTCGCATTGCGAGGCGGGTTCTTCTCCAAATTCCATATACTTGTCGAATAGTGTCCGCCGATAAATGCTGCGCTCCTTGGCTTCTACGCCCAATAATGGCCATCTTCCACGTGTTGAATGAATGCGAAAAGCCAGGTATTTTACACTTACCCCTAATCGTGCAAATGAGCTGCCTATGAAAGGGCGAGGATCTAGATCTGAGTCACACCATCCCCCTTCGCAAGCTTTCATCGGAGCGCCTCTGACCAAAGCCCATTCCATCATGGACAGTCGACGCGGCTCCTCCTCTCGCGCTCCCAGTCCTCAGCCTGGAAATTGGGAGAGATGATCAGTCCCGCATAGCGAGCTAGTTATACTCCAAACCAAGGGATTTCTTCCCCGGGCCTTCTTGCTTCCAGTTCGAGCCGGACTTGCCACCTACAAGGGCGGAAAGCAAGCGGAGAGTGTCCCCGATCCCTCTAAAGGAGAGCGGGTATGCTTCATCTCTTATCTAGTAAGAGGACTCGGATTTCGAATCCATCCGTTTCTCCGGGGGCTCTTGGAGTTCTACGGCCTCCAGTTGCACCACCTTACGCCTGCCTCCATTTTGCACATCGCGGGCTTCGTGGCCCTTTGCGAACTGTTCTTGGGCGTCGAGGCTCATTTCGGGTTGTGGAAGAGATTATTCTGCCAAGTACCCCATTCTCATGAGGGGTCAATATATCAAGTGGGCGGAGCCGAGCTATGGCGCATCGCCGGGACCGGATACCTATCCGGAACCCCGAATAAGGCGTCCGAAGACTGGCCTTCGGAATGGTTTTACATGGAGGACGTCCCGCTGCCGAATCCTGTTCGGATCGGCCTTCCGGAGTTCAGCAATGCTCCTCTGAAGAAGCGCCTAAGCTGGAGCCCTTGGAGCCCCCGGAGGGAAAATGACCGAGTTGTCCTCTATTTGATGAGCCGAATAAGGTTACTGGCTCATGCCGGATTGACCATGATTGGGGTCATGGCAATCTGCATTATGAGGGGAGTGCAGCCGCTCCAATATAGGGGCCACCCCATGTGGGACTTCAACGGGGAGGACGATGCCACCCGCCATGGCCGCAAAGGGCCGGGATCGGTCACCGAACTGGTGAAGATCTTGTCTGCCATGTATAAAGGGGAGGAGGAGGATTTCCTCCGTGTCAATCCACTGAAGGAGTTTTCTTCAAATAATCCTCGAAGCTGGGTAAGCAAACATCTTTGTGGCCTATCCGATCCATGTTCCCGTGGTTAAATGTCTCATTTCATGGTTTTCTGCGAGAACTGCGCCGGATATGGAGAAGATACACAGCCCGCCCCACAACCCGAGGATCCGAACGGTCCTCGATCCGACCTCCAAGAGGATCCGGATATAAAGGTGGAGTTGATCGACGGGTATTCCACCAACTTAGCATCGACAATGCTTTGGTTGCCATTACGGCCGATTACCGGAATACTTCCACCTCACAGTAATCGAGACCGAGGTCCCAATATTACGATAATGACCCATCCGTGCTTATTTCTTGATCACCGTATACCAATGGTGTTTCGCAGGGGTACCTTCGAGGCAGGAAGCCGAGCCAGCGGCGGCTGGCCAACAGGGGCGACGCCTTGCAGCTAAAAAGGAGTGTGGTCCGGATCGAAACTCCGCCGCAACGGTATGGCGTGTCACCATGTTCCTAGGATTGATTCTGGAAGGCATACTAACGCTGACGCTCTTTTCACGAAAAGAGCGCCGCCGGATCGAGTCGGAGAGGTTATAATCGAACCTCCGCCGCCGGGCTCCAAAGCCGGGTCCAGAAGTGGAGGCGAACACGAGGCGTACGTTGGATGCTCCTCCGACAGATGATGCCGACATATTGTCCGCCACCAACTCCGAGGTGGAGAGCGCCTTGAATCACAGGCGTCGTCGGACAGTTCTTCGTGACGCATGTTTCTCCCAAGAGGCCTTGAATGCCTTCAATTGGGAGATCGCACCTCCGTGCCGCTCAAGATGGTCTAGCGAGCCACCGAGCAGTATGTAAAGGACATACGTGTAAGGAAATTTGTGATTATATATGCCAAGAGCCCCGAGACTTAAAATAGTTAGAATAACTGATTTAAGGATCATTTGTTATCTGGATCTTACAAAAAGAGTACCCGATGTCCCGGAGCTTGAAGAGTGCAAGGCCCAACTTGAGGTCCGCACTAGCCGCTAGAGGGGAGCCACAGAGACCCCTCCGTAATATACGCCTCAAAAGATAAATAGTTTATGAAGTGCGGCGGGTGTGTAAATCGACAAAACATTGCAGATGGCGCCGGACTAGATCCGGACAAGCAACAGCTCATGCGCCAGCTAAAGGCGGCGAGGCGTGCTTACGAGGGTGCGGCGGAGAAAAATAGCCTCCAAGATGCCAACACCAAGCTGGGTGAGGAACTAAAGGATGTTCGTGCTCGGTTGTCCGACCAGAAGGAGAATCGCGGCTTCGTCGCGGCATTTTCAATAAGTGCTTGAGCGAACTTTGAAAGAGTTGGCGAGGAAGGCGACTAACATAAACATGTATGTAGGTTTGCTCACAGGTCGTCCGAGGAGGAGATGCCCAGTTCTTCGGGTGATCTTCTTCCCGAATTGCGTCGCTACCTGCACGAACGAGTCCGGCGGTGATGAAAGGCGTCGGCCAGGCCTTGTGGCTATCTATCTCCCCGCCAAGGCATTGGGGAGCTGGCAGAGCGGCTTGAAGGAGCACGGTGGCGCTCCGGCTATGGAAGATATCGGCCTACCGTCAGGCGCCAGGAGGCTGGGCCATGGTAAAGACGCGGTACACGGAAGGTGACCCAAACCACATGGCGAGGTCGGACCGTGGGGCTGATGGGATGGAGATCCTCAGAAGCTTAGTGTACTGCCAAGTAGAATTGGCCGCCAAGTATTCCCAACAAGATTGTAAATTAGATAGCCTATTAGATGGCATTGAGGAGGAATACAATGAGTCGAGTTGACTATGTAAAAATATGACATGAAAAAAATGTCTTCTAGCCGGATTGTAGATCGTTTGTCATAGCGGACCTTTTCGCTTCGACCTCAGGACCCGATAGTCCGGAGTGTGTCCGAATACCTTCGTGGTTATATAAGAACCGCATGGAGACAAGGCGTAGGGGTCATTCTTGTTGTATCAGACAAGTGCCCAACTAGTTATGTTATATTACATGGGTAGTAAGAAACATCTTCCAGGGAGAATAGTTCCGTTAAGGGTTCCTTTCGCTGGGATGCATGCCCTAAAGTGCATGTCAAAGCTGCTATGAAAGCAGAAAATCATCTGGGGGCAGATGGGTAAATAGTTAAAAATCATCTTTCAGTTCATCGACCGAATATTCCCTTAAGAACGCTAGCTTTCGGCTTCATCCAGTCTGAGGTACACATCCGGCTGACCCGGCAGTAACAATCGCAGAGGTGCTCCCTTTACCACCTAGCCGAACAATCGGGAACGTAGGGGTAAGCACAGGAGCCAAGCAACCCAGCTTGGCCAAAACTTAAGTCATATCGATGCATATAATGGTGAATAAAAGGTACATGCGGAAGTTTAACGCATGTGTTGGGCATGAAGCCCGTATAAATAAGCTTCTATTAAAGAAGCCCCCAGGTATAATGAGCGCGGACAGCGCGTCAAGTATGTGCGAAAAAAGCGCAAACGAGCCTCTAGAGGCGTCAAGAAGAAGGAGGAGGAAGGAGAGAAATAAAAGACAGCAAAAATAGAAAATGTGGACGGAGGAAGGAGACGAACTTGGAGTCCGGCGCTTAGGCGTAGAATCTTCGTAAACGGGCTGCGTTCCATGGGTTCGGCTCGAGTCGGTTATCCGATGCGTTTCGCAGACGGTATGCTCCGCCGGTCAGGACCTGGTCGATGATGAAGGGACCTTCCCATTTGGGCTTGAGTTTGTCCTTTTTCTTGTCCGACAGGCGTAGAACTAGTTCGCCGATGTTATAAGCTTTGGCCTGTACTTCCCTGTTTTGATATCTTCGAGCCTGCTGTTGATAGAATGCAGAACGAGCTTTTGCCACGTCGCGCTCCTCCTCCAATGCATCCAAACTGTCCTGCCGATCGAGCTCGGCTTCTATTTCTTCATGCATGCGCACGCGAGGTGAGTCATGTATTATGTCGCAGGGCAAGACTGCCTCTGCACCGTACACCATAAAGAATGGTGTGAATCCGGTAGTACGATTCGGCGTGGTCCGCAGCCCCCAGAGTACGGAGTCGAGCTCCTCAACCCAGTGCGTGTTTGATTCCTTGAGGGACCGCACTAGTCTGGGTTTAATGCCGCTCATGATTAAATCATTTGCTCGTTCGACTTGGCCGTTGGTTTGAGGGTGATAGACTGAGGCGTAATCGAGCTTGATGCCCATGTTTTTGCACCATAATTTGACCTCATCGGTCGTGAAGTTGGTGCCGTTATCAGTGATGATACTGTGAGGGACACCGTAACGGTGCACTACCCCTGATATGAAGTCTATCACCGGTCCGGATTCGGCCGTTTTAACAGGCTTGGCCTCTATCCATTTGGTGAATTTATCCACCATAACCAATAGGTATTTTTGCTTGTGGGTTCGTCCCTTAAGGGTTCCAACCATGTCAAGCCCCCAAACCGTGAACGGCCAGGTGATGGGTATAGTTTTAAGGGCGGTGGGTGGCATGTGGCTTTGGTTAGCAAAAAGCTGGCAACCGACGCATCGTTGGAATAAGTCCTGCGCATCTGCCCGGGCCGTCGGCCAATAAAATCCTGTATGGAAGGCCTTACCTACAAGGGCCCGGGCTGCGGCGTGGTGCCCACCCAGTCCGGCATGAATTTCAGCTAGGAGGTTTCACCCTTCCTCTTCGGAGATACACCTTTGAAGGACTTCGGTAGTGCTTTTCTTATAAAGCTCTCCCTCATGGACTTTATAGGCTTTAGATCGCCGTACTATGCAGCGAGCCTCATTTTGGTCTTTGGGGAGTTCCTGCCTAGTTAGGTAGGCTAGGAATGGTTCCGTCCACGGGGCGATAACCGCCATTATTTCGTGAGCGGAGGGTGTTATCTCGGGGGCAGAGCCTCCGGTTGTGTCAGAGTGTTGGCGTCAGCGGTGCGGTTGGGTCCGGATTGTTATTGCGGACTCCCTTCCCATAGTATGGATGGCTTGAACAGCCGTTCGTAAAGATATTGGGTGGGGCGGCATCGCGTTTTGCACCGATGCGTGCCAATATATCCGCCACTGGTTGTTATCCGGGCTATATGATGAAATTGAGCCCTTGAACCGGCCGACATTTTTAGGATCGCATTGCGGTATGCTGCCATTTTCGGATCTTTGGCATCAAAGTCTCCGTTTATTTGAGATATTGCGAGGTTGAATCGCGCACCTCTAGGCGTTGAATGCCCATGGAGCGCCATCCGGAGGCCGTGCGTAAGGGCCTCGATTCGCTGCGTTGTTGGAGTCCGTATACATTATCTGAAGGACGTATTGGACTGTGTCCCCGGTTGGGGACGTCAAGACGACGCCAGCCCCCAGGCTGGCCAACATTTTGTAGCCGTCAAAGTGCATGATCCAATTGGAGTATGCGCCGTACTCTTTAGGGAGTTCGGCTTCGGTCCGTTCGGCCACGAAGTCGGCCAAAACTTGCGACTTGATAGCTCGTCGTGGCTTGTAGGTTATGTCGAATGGAAGGAGCTCTATGGCCCATTTAGCAATCCGGCCCATCGCGTCGCGGTTGTTTATAATGTCATTAAGAGGTACTTTGGAGGCTACCGTTATCGAACACTCTTGAAAGTAGTGTCGCAGCTTCCGGGATGCCATGAACACCGCGTATGCTATCTTTTGATAGTGTGGGTACCGGGACTTGCATGGAGTTAGGACAGTGGACACATAGTAAACCGGTTTTGAAGAGGGAACCGTGTCCGTCTTTCTTTCGCTCGACGACGAGCACCGTCTTGACAACTTGATGTGTTGCGGCGATATATAATAGCATTGGTTCACCCACATTGGGCGCGGCCAGGACCGGATTTGTTGCCAATATGGCTTTTATCTCTTCGAGTCCGGCCGTGGCGGCATCCGTCCACTCGAAGTGTTCGGTGCGGCGGAGGAGGCGGTAAAGGGGTAACGCCTTTTCTCCCAAATGGGAAATAAAGCGGCTTAAAGCCGCTACGCATCCCGTCAATTTTTGTATTTGTTTGAGGTCTTTTGGAATATCCAATTGTGACAGAGCTCGGATCTTGGCTGGGTTTGCTTCGATTCCTCTACCGGACACAATGAAGCCCAGGAGCTTTCCGGCTGGAACGCCGAAGACGCATTTTTCCGGATTGAGCTTGATGTCATATTTTCGAAGATTGTCGAATGTGAGCCTCAATTCGTCTACTAGAGTTTCGACGTGCTTGGTTTTGACGACCACGTCATCTACATATGCTTCCACTGTTTTGCTGATCTGGTTTGCCAGACATGTCTGAATCATGCGCTGATATGTTGTGCCTGCGTTTTTGAGCCCAAAGGGCATTGTGTTGAAGCAGAACGGGCCGTATGGAGTGATGAATGCTGTTGCAGCTTGGTCTGGCTCCGCCATCTTGATTTGGTGGTAGCCGGAGTACGCATTGAGGAAGCACAATGAGTCGTGACCTGCTGTAGCGTCAATAATTTGATCAATTCGAGGGAGGGGGAAGGGATCCTTTGGGCAAGCCTTATTAAGGTCTTTAAAATCAACACATAGGCGCCAGGATTTATCCTTCTTTGGTACCATCACCAGGTTTGCTAGCCAGTCCGGATGTTTTATATCTCTGATGAATCTGGCTTCCAAAATTTTGTCTAGCTCCTCTCCCATGGCCTGTCTCTTGGGTTCGGAAAAGCGCCAAGAGCCTGTTTGGTGGCTTGAATCCTTTTAGGATATTTAGGCTGTGCTCGGCCAGCCGACGGGATTCTGGCATGTCGAAGGGTGCCAGCAAAGATGTCCCGCTTTTCTCGTAGAAATTCTCGTAATGCGGCGTCTACATCAGGGTTTAATTGTGCCCCAATGGAGGCCGTCTTTGCAGGGTCCGTTGGGTGGACTTGGAATTTGACTATTTCATCCGCTGGTTTAAAAGAGGTGGACTTGGATCTTTTATCAAGTATCACGTCGCCCCTGTTCACCGTGGAGCGCATCGCGGTGAGTTCCTCGGCCGCTAGGGCTTTGGATAGTGCCTCGAGGGCTAGTGCGGCTGTCTTGTTTTCGGTGCGGAGTGCTATGTTCGGATCACTAGCGAGAGTGATGATTCCGTTAGGTCCGGGCATTTTAAGCTTCATGTACCCATAATGGGGTATAGCTTGAAAAATTGTGAATGCCTCTCGTCCTAATAAAGCATGATATCCGCTGTTGAACGGGGCCACTTGAAATGTGACCTCCTCGGACCTGTAATTGTAAGGCGAGCCGAACACTACGTCCAGTGTGATTTTTCCAGTGCAGCATGCTTCCCGGCTGGGGATTATTCCTCTAAAGGTTGTGCTGCTTCGCTCAATGCGGTTCCAGTCTATTTCCATTTTTCGGAGGGTTTCCTCATAGATGAGGTTTAGTCCGCTGCCGCCATCCATGAGTACCTTAGTAAGGCGAAAGCCGTCCACTATCGGACTGAGGACCAATGCGGCTGGTGCTCGGGCTGTTCGGAGTTTAGGTTCGTCACTGGCATTAAAGGTAATAGCCGTGTCACTCCATGGATTTATTGTTGCTACTTGGTAGACTTGGCGAGGTTATGGAGTGTTCGTTTTGCATGTTATTTGATGCGAAAGTCTCAAGACTATTAACACCGTCATTGGTGTTCTTTGGGCTGGGATTCTGAAGCTAGAAGCTTTTTGCCACTTTTGGCCACCTGCCGTAGTATCCAATATGCTCGAAGGCTATGAGTTGGAGTGGCGCCCTCTATCTTGTGAATTTTGCAGGGTCCGTTTAGCCAACCCTCCAGTACGGTTCCGTACCCTTTAGGGGGTTTTAGTTTTTTGGTGTTTAACCCAGGTGCTTGGTAATGATGCACCCTTTTATTTCGGACTAGGGATGTATTCGGGGCCAGATTATCCCAAAATTTATTTTCGGTTTTCCAGGAGCTCTCCATCGCATAGTACTTTTGTACTATGGTCACCAAGTCGGCAAAGCGTGTAATTTTGCGACGATTTATGGCGTTTAGGATTCCCTTGTCCATGCAATTATTGCAGAAAATTGGGATTGCGTCCGCCTCTCGGCAGTCCTTTATCTTGTCCATAACCAGGAGGAATCTGGCCCAGTAATGATGTACTGTTTCAGCGGGCTCTTGCCGAATTCGGGATAGATCGCTAATGTTTGGGTGGGCGGTGGAATGGATCCAAACCCGCCCAATTTAAGACTCGGGGCGGGAAGTTTCGAACTCGGAAGTTTGGATTTTGAATGCTATCCAATGAATCCATCTCGTCGCTGACTTTAAGTTCGGGCTTGATCGACATCCGTCCCTCTGCGGGAATCCGGCATGGAGGGATCGGGAATCCGGACGTAGCTAGTCCTTAAAATAGAAGAAGAATCGCCGCATTGCTCCTCTATCACAGCAACATGATGGGTGGCCTGGGGAGAGTTGATCTCTCTCAGATCGGTTTTAAGCCCGATCCGGTCGTAGTCTGTGGCGACTCCCAGGGCGGCGATGCGATCCAAGAGCTCATTTACGGAGGAGAGCTCGATCGGATCTAACTGTTCGGCAAGTTCCGAATTAACATGGAGATTGGTTTCGATGACTCGAGAGGTCATCGTCGGCGCGGTGGCCGAACTGGCGGTCATAAGAAAACCACCTAGCCGAAGAGTCTAACCAGCGGCAAAGGCTCCTTTGGCGATAGTATTGTCTTTAAAGACGGGATGAGGCATCCTACCGACGGGCGGCGGCAGAGGAACTCTCAATGAAAGCACCAATGTCGGTGTCAAACGGCGGATCTCGGTAGGGGGTCCCGAATCGTGCGTCTAGGCGGATGGTAACAGGAGACAAGGGACACGATGTTTTTACCAGGTTGGGCCCTCTCGATGGAGGTAATACCCTACCCCGCTTGATTAATATTGATGAGATGGGTAGTACAAGAGTAGATCTACCACGAGATCAAGGAGGCTAAACCCTAGAAGCTAGCCTATGGTATGATTGTTGTTCGTCCTATGGACTAAAACCCTCCGGTTTATATAGACACCGGATAGGTTAGGGTTACACAGAGTCGGTTACAATGGTAGGAGATCTACATATCCGTATCGCCAAGCTTGCCTTCCACGCCAAGGAAAGTCCCATCCGGACACGGGACGAAGTCTTCAATCTTGTATCTTCATAATCCAGGAGTCCGGCCAACGGTGATAGTTCGGCTATCCGGACACCCCCTAATCTGGGACTCCCTCAGCTCCCCTTGTGTCAAATCAATAAATTTGGGTTGAATACTCTACCCTCGAAAACTTTTGTGATCCCCTATACTTGTGGGTTATCAAGACTATTTTCTGGCGTTGTTGCCAGGGAGCATAGCTCTATTCTTTGAGTCACTTGGGATTTATATCTGCTGGTCACTATGAAGAACTTGAGAGACGAGAAAACTAAAATTTATCCCTCAACTACGAGGGGAGGTAAGGAACTGCCATCTAGCTCTGCACTTGATTCACCTTCTGTTTTGAGTAAGCTTGCGACACCTAAACCTGCTTCTGCTATTAATTCTAATATGTCGCATGTTATTGATGATGCAACTTCTGCTATGCATGATACTTATGATGAAACTACTTCTATGCTTGATACTACCGTGTCACTTGGTGAATTTCTTGGTGAACAACTTGCTAGGGCTAGAGAGAATGAAATTATTGAAACTGATAATATTGATGAAAGTGATGATGAAGATTCTCCCCCTAGATATCAATTGCCTGTTCTGCCTGAGGGCTATGTTATGGATGAAGAAACTGCTAGAGACTTTCTTGCTTGCAATGATAGAAGGGATCTTAAGAAATTATTAGCTGAGCTGAAACAAAAATCTCTGAATGCTAGAATGAAATATGATCCTGCTTATGCTACTTCACCTATTTTCGTTACTGATAAGGATCATGGTTTCTCTGTCGACCCTGATATAATTACTTTGGTTGAATCTGATCCTTCCTATGGCTATGAATCTGAAATTGTTGTGGCACATCTTACTAAATTAAATGATATAGCCACCCTGCTCACTAATGATGAGAAAACTCGCTACTATTATATCCTTAAGATATTTCCGTTCTCATTAAAGGGTGATGCCAAGATATGGTTTAATTCTCTTGATCCTGGTTGTGTGCGTAGTCCCCAGGATATGATTTATTACTTCTCTGCTAAATATTTCCCCGCTCATAAGAAACAAGCTGCTTTAAGGGATATATACAATTTTGTGCAAATTGAAGAAGAGAGTCTCCCACAAGCTTGGGGGAGGCTTCTCCAATTACTTAATGCTTTGCCTGATCATCCTCTTAAGAAAAATAAAATACTTGATATCTTTTATAATGGACTAACAGAGACCACCTGGATAGTTGAGCTGGTTGTGTTTTCAGGGAAAGAACTGTTGATCAAGCTGAAATTCTATTGAATAATATGTTGACCAATGAAAATAATTGGACACTTCCTGAACCAACTCCTAAGCCAACTCCGAAGAAAAGGGGTGTTATATTTCTCAGTCCTGAAGATATGCAAGAGGCAAAGAAATCTATGAAAGAAAAAGGTATAAAAGCTGAAGATGTTAAGAATTTACCTCCTATTGAAGAAATATATGGTCTTAATTCATCACCTATTGAAGAAACACATGGTCTTGATAACCTGACACGGGTAGTAAAGGTAAATTCTCTCTATAGATATGATAAAGCTGAAATCCCTCCTACTAAGTTTGCTAGCCAATGCTTAGATGAGTTTGATGATTATATGGTTAAGCAAGAAAACTTCAATGCTTATGTTGGTAGAGAATTAAAACGCAATGCTTATATGATTGAACACTTGAGTGATTATATGTCTAGAATTAAAGGTGAACTTAAACTCATTAGTAAACATGCTTCTATGGTTACCACTCAAGTAGAACAAGTACTCAAAGCTCAGAATGATTTGCTCAATAAATTAAATAGTAAGAATAATGACTTTGTTGTTAGAGTTGCAACAAGAGGGGGTAAAATGACTCAGGAACCTTTGTATCCTGAGGGCCACCCTAAGAGAATTGAGCAAGATTCTCAGAGAACTAATGTTGATGCACCTAGTCCTTCTAAGAGGAAGAAAAAGAACAATGATAGGACTTTGCATGCTTCTAGTGAACCTGTTGTAGACACACCTGAGAATCCCAATGACATTTCTATTTCTGATGCTGAAACACAATCTGGTGATGAACATGAACCTAGTGATAATGTCAATGATGATGTTCATGTTGATGCTCAACCTAGTAATAACAAGGATGTAGAAATTGAACCTGTTGTTGATCTTAATAACCCACAATCAAAGAATCAACGTTATGATAAGAGAGACTTTGTTGTAGGAAGCACGGTAAAGAAAGAGAACCATGGGTTCAGAAACCCATGCCTTTTCCTCCCAAACCATCCAAGAAAAACGATGATGAGGATTTTGAGCGCTTTGCTGAAATGATTAGACCTATCTTCTTGCGTATGCGATTAACTGATATGCTCAAAATGAATCCTTATGCTAAGTATATGAAAGAAATTGTTACGAATGAAAGAAAGATACCGGAAACTGAGATTTCCACCATGCTTGCTAATTATACTTTTAAGGGCGGAATACCAAAGAAACTTGGAGATCCAGGAGTACCCACTATACCATGCTCCATTAAAAGAAACTATGTTAGAACTGCTTTATGTGATCTTGGAGCCGGTGTTAGTGTTATGCCTCTCTCTTTATATCGTAGACTTGATTTGAATACGTTGACGCCTACTGAAATATCTTTGCAAATGGCTGATAAATCAACTGCTATACCTGTCGGTATTTGTGAGGATGTGCTTGTTGTGGTTGCAAACGTTACTATTTTAACGAACTTTGTTATTCTCGATATTCCCGAGGACGATAGTATGTCTATTATTCTTGGAAGACCCTTTTTGAATACTACAGGGGCTGTTATTGATTGCAACAAAGGCAATGTCACTTTTCATGTTAATGGTAATGAGCATATGGTACACTTTCCGAGGAAACAACCTCAAGTTCACAGTATCAACTCTATTGGAAAAATTCCATCGATTATTTTTGGAGGTTTTGAATTTCCTCTCCCTACTTTCAAGAAGAAATATGATATTCTTATTATTGGGCATGTGCATATCCCCGTTGAGGTAACATATTGTTATTTGAAATTTCTCTGGTTCCATGTTATTCGGAATGAGTTTGTTAACAAGACTTGATCAACCTTGTTAGTGGATTCCTTTTGTTGAGCATGAGATGGATGAAGTTAGAAAGCACAACCTTCTGTAACCCCCTTTTTACTTTCTGTTATTTAGTTGAAATAAAGTAAAATTAGTATTTTTTCTGTCAGTTTTCTGAATTATCCATGCAATAAAAAATATCCCGAAAATAAAAGTTCTCCAAATGTCCCGAAAATGAAATATGATTATTTTCTAGAATATTTGAGAATATCTGGCACTGAGAACACAGCAGGGGGAGCAAGCACCTGGCCACGAGGGTCCAGGGCGCGCCCACCCCTACAGGGCGCGCCCCCTGCCTCGTGGGCCCACGGTGGCTCCCCTCCACTTATTCCAGCCACCACACACTCCTTCTTCCTCCCAAAAAAATCACCAACCAGCTCAAGCACGAGTTCTAGCTCATTTTGCTGCGATTTTCGATCTCCTAGCTCAAAGCACCTCTCACAAAACTGCTTTGGGGGATTGTTCCTTGGTATGTGACTCCTCCAATGGTCCAATTAGTTTTTGTTCTAGTGCTTTATTCATTTCAAATTTGTGTTGCTTAGGTGACCATGTTCTTGAGCTTGGATGTCAAATTTATATGGTCCCAAGTAGTTCTAATGTGTGATATAGTCTCTAGGCACTTGTAGGAGTAGTTGCTATCAGTTATGTTGAGTTCGGTTCACTTTTATTTGAAGTTACTAAAAATTTCAGAAATTTTTCAGAGGAAGAAATATGTTCAGGAAAATGTACCAAGGTGGCCCTTCAAGGAAGCAAGGACCCAGGCTCGCAATGCGCGATGCCGACGATGAACCACCAAGGGATGCTCAAGTGCGGGCTTGTGAATGGCCTTCAGAGGACTTCATGGATCGAGCAGGAATCAAGGAAGAATTTAACGCATATTTGCGTAACGCTGATCTTGTGAGCTTCGAGGCAGATAAGTGTCGTCAGTACCACTATCTCACTGATTCCTTTGTGAGGAGGTTTGAATTTTCATCATCACGCAATTCTCAAACTGTCATGTTTGATCTTTATGAAAATTCTTATACTATGGACTTAGAGGATTTTAATACTGCTTGCAAACTTCCACAATGGGGTAGTCCTAGTGAACCTCGTAAATATGAGTTTAGAGATTTTCTTGCTAGTATAACTGTGGGGGAGTCTAGAGATATAACACAAGCTACCATAGGGAGCATTCATTTTCCTGCTATACATTATTTTGCTCTCTTCATAGGTAGGTGCATAAATGGTAAGGATGAAGCATGCCACATGTGTGTCCCTGATCTCAATGTTCTCAGGAGTGTTGTATTAGGAGATAAACATTATAATTTGGGATCCATTGTTGCACGTAGGTTGCATAATAATAGATTTAATGAAGATTTCTTTGGTGGAATTTATGCAACCCGTTTAGCTAATTTTCTTAATATACCCATTCGTGATTATGATATGGAATTTCCTCATCGGTTTGTTGAGAGGAATGAACCACCTCTCCAGTACCGACTAATCTTTGGCAGGCGTCACGCCGTCAATATTGTCCTCCCTGCTCCTAGTCTCCTACTATCTTTGACTTTCAGGCAAAAGGGTGACATGTTATAACCAGGGAGGAAGCAAATGAGTACGAGAGGAGGATGAGGGCAGCTCGCCTCCAAGCTGCAGCCCACGATGCAATAGCCGCTGCATCTCAGTACGACCCCAACTATAACTTCGGATATCCGCTAGGCCAGCGGTGGACATAGACCAACTTAGGCCAAAAGCCTAAGCTTGGGGGAGTACGTATCTCTCACCGACATTACATTCATGTTTACACACTCATTGCTAGATGTCGGTGCTCATACTTTTTCACTGTAATATCCATGCTAGTTTATTTTATTTTTCTCGCTTTCTTCTTGTGTGTTTGATAAACCTTAAGAAAAACAAAAAAAAATAGTAGTAGCTTTTAGCTAGTTTACTTTCTTGCTTGTAGTAATAATTAAAAGAAAATCCAAAAATATTTCATGTTCTTCTTTTTCTTGTTGGGAGCTTTCCCATGTAAATTGTTTTATTTCTTTTCTTTTCTTTGGGGGTCGATAGGAGAAGACCATGATGAAATTGTTGAAGTGGCTCTATTATGCATTATTGTTGATTTAACCAAGAGCCCATATTGCCTTGTCTACTCATGTTTATTGAATGCTCGCAGATTCCAGCTTAGTCCAATGCACGTGCACTATTATTATTATTCACATCGTTCGGTCGTGCAAGTGAAAGGAAATTATGACGATATATGATGGACTGATTGAGATGAGAGAAGCTGGTATGAACTCGACCTCTCTTGTTTTTGTAAATATGATTAGTTCATCGTTCCTGATTCAACATATTTTGAATAAACATGTTTGCAATGACAATTAGAGATTATAGTTGCTTATGCCATGCTTAATTAGCTAGGAGTTTATAATGGTTTACCTTGCGTGCCAACATGCTATTAAAATGGTTGTGATGTGGTATGATAGGATGGTATCCTCCTTTGAATGATTTGAGTGACTTGACTTGGCATATGTTCACGCATGTAGTTGAAACAAAATCAACATAGCCTTCATGATATTTATGTTCATGGTGGATTATATCCTACTCATGCTTGTACTCAATGTTTATTAATTTTAATGCATGTTCATGACTGTTGTCGCTCTCTAGTTGGTCGCTTTCCAGTCTTTTGCTAGCCTTCACTTGTACTAAGCTGGAATACTGCTTGTGCATCCAGTTCCTTAAACCCCAAAGTTATTCCATATGAGTCCACTATACCTTCCTATGTGCGGTATCTACCTGCCGTTCCAAGTAAATTTGTATGTGCCAAACTCTGAACCTTCAAATGAAATTTTGTTTTGTATGCTCGAATAGCTCATGTATCAACTAGGGTTGTCTGTATCTTCCATGCTAGGCGGGTTATTCTCAAGAGGAGTGGAATCCGCTCCTCACTCACGAGAAAATGGCAGGTCACCGGGATGCCCAGTCCCATGCTTTAAGCAAAATCAAATCAAAATAATTGCAAACAAAACTCCCCCGGGACTGTTGTTAGTTGGAGGCACTCGTTGTTTCGAGCAAGCCATGGATTGATGCTTGTTGGTGGAGGGGGAGTAAAAACTTTACCATTCTGTTTAGGAACCGCCTATAATGTGTGTAGCATGGAAGATATCGCCATCTCTTGGTTGTTATGTTGACAATGAAAGTATGCCGCTCAAAATATTATTTATCTCTATTTCAAAATCGAGCTTTGGCACCTCTACAAATCCCTGCTTCTCTCTGCGAAGGGCCTATCTATTTACTTTTTATGTTGAGTCATCACCCTCTTATTAAAAAGCACCAGCTGGAGAGCACCGCTATCATTTGCATCCATTACTATTAATTTACATTGGGTATGACCATGACTGGATCTCTTTTACCATGAATTACAATGTTTAGTCAGTCCTTGATCTGTAAAGGTGCTCTACATTTATATTTTGCGGTCTCAGAAAGGGTTAGCGAGATACCATCTTGTTATATCATATTATGATTGTTTTGAGAAAGTGTTGTCATCCGAGATTTATTGTTATTGCTCGCTAGTTGATTATGCCATTGACATGAGTAAAACATGAGACCTAAATGTTATTGTGAATGTGGTTAGTCATAATCTTTGCTGAAAACTTGAATGCTGGCTTTACATATTTACAAAAACAAGAGCAAACAGAGTTTGTAAAAGTTTTTCTTTATCACTTTCAGTTTATCAACTGAATTGCTTAAGAACAAGCAAAGGTTTAAGCTTGGGGGAGTTGATACATCTCCGTCTTATCTACTTTTCCAAAAACTTTTGCCCTTGTTTTGGACTCTAACTTACATGATTTGAATGGAACTAACCCGGACTAACGCTGTTTTCAGCAGAATTGCCATGGTGTTATTTTTGTGCAGAAACAAAAGTTCTCGGAATGACCTGAAACTTCACGGAGATTATTTTTGGAAATAATAAAAAATACTGGCGAAAGAATCAAGGCCAGGGGGCCCACACCCTATCCACGAGGGTGGGAGGCACACCTGCCCCCTAGGGCGCGCCCCCTGCCTCATGGGCCCCCTGGTGCTCCACCGACCTCAACTCCAACTCTATATATTCACGTTCGGGGAGAAAAAATCAGAGAGAAAGATTCATCGCGTTTTACGATACGGAGCCACCGCCAAGCCCTAAACTCTCTCGGGAGGGCTGATCTGGAGTCCATTCGGGGCTCCGGAGAGGGGAATCCGTCGCCATCGTCATCATCAACCATCCTTCATCACCAATTTCATGATGTTCATCGCTGTGCGCGAGTAATTCCATCGTAGGCTTGTTGGACGGTGATGGGTTGGATGAGATTTATCATCTAATCGAGTTAGTTTTGTTAGGGTTTGATCCCTAGTATCCACTATGTTCTGAGATTGATGTTGCTATGACTTTGCTATGCTTAATGCTTGTCACTAGGGCCCGAGTGCCATGATTTCAGATCTGAACCTATTATGTTTTCATGAATATATGTGAGTTCTTGATCATATCTTGCAAGTCTATAGTCACCTACTATGTGTTATGATCCAGCAACCCCGAAGTGACAATAATCGGGACCACTGCCGGTGATGACCGTAGTTTGAGGAGTTCATGTATTCACTATGTGTTAATGCTTTGGTCCGGTACTCTATTAAAAGGAGGCCTTAATATCCCTTAGTTTCCTATAGGACCCCGCTGCCACGGGAGGGTAGGACAAAAGATGTCATGCAAGTTCTTTTCCATAAGCACGTATGACTATATTCGGAATATATGCCTACATTACATTGATGAATTGGAGCTAGTTCTGTGTCACCCTATGTTATGACTGTTACATGATGAACCGCATCCGGCATAATTCTCCATCACCGATCCAATGCCTACGAGCTTTTCACATATTGTTCTTCGCTTATTTACTTTTCCGTTGCTACTGTTACAATCACTACAAAACCCAAAAATATTACTTTTGCTACTGTTACCGTTACTATCATACTACTTGGTACTAAATACTTTGCTGCAGATATTATGTTATCCAGGTGTGGTTGAATTGACAACTCAACTGCTAATACTTGAGAATATTCTTTGGCTCCCCTTGTGTCGAATCAATAAATTTGGGTTGAATACTCTACCCTCAAAAAATGTTGTGATCCCCTATAACTGTGGGTTATCAACCGTGTCTACTATCATTGGGTTCTTGTTAGGTTTCAAGGAATTCATGGTAGTACCGCCTGCACCTGGCGGTACTACTGCTTGTGAAGGAAATATGCCCTAGAGGCAGTAATAAAGTTGTTATTTATATTTCCTTATATCATGATAAATGTCTATTATTCATGCTAGAATTGTATTAACCAGAAACTTAATACATGTGTAAATACATAGACTAACAAAGTGTTCCTAGTATGCCTCTACTAGACTAGCTCGTTAACTCAAAGATGGTTAAGTTTCCTAGCCATAGACATATGTTGTCATTTGATGAACGGGATCACATCATTAGAGAATGATGTGATGGACAAGACCCATCAGTTAGCTTAGCACTATGATCGCTTAGTTTATTGCTATTGCTTTCTTCATGACTTACACATGTTCCTATGACTACACTAGTAGAAAAAGGGTCAAATGTGAAGCACATTAGTGCCGGTTTGTAAAAAAACCGGCACTAATGTGATCAATAGTGCCGGTTCATGGCTGCGATCAATAGTACCGGTTCGTGTTGAGCCTTTAGTACGGTTCGTGCCACGAACCGGTACTAAAGGGTAGTGGCAGTCAAGGCCGGTCGGGTCCCCACGAGCCCTTTAGTACCGGTTTGTGTTACCAACCGGTACTAAAGGTCTAACCTATAGTACCGGTTCGTGCCTCGAACCGGTACTAAAGGGACAAGTTTAGTACCGGTTCGTGCCACTAACCGTACTAAAGGGCCAATTTTCAAACTCTACCCCCCACCCCGTGTATCGCCATTTCAGTTTTGAAAAATCAAAAGAAAATGATAAAAACTTCAAAAAATAAAATCCTTCGAGAGGTAGTTATATCACTATATCTACTAGTTAGGAAAATTTGAAAACTTCAATTTGGACATGTTTTGCAAAAAGTGTAGGGAAAATGTAAAACGGCTATAACTTTTGCATACGATGTCGGAAAAAAATGTATAATATATCAAAAATTCAGCACGAAAATCCGCATCAATGGAGATCGCCTACGGCCTGTTTGGAATTTTTAGAATCCTCAAATTCGAAAAGGAAAAAAAGATATGGTCAAATTTCAGTTTTTTTAAAAAAATTGGTTAAATTTGGTCAAACAACTTATTCAAGAAGTATTAATGTTACTACATAATTATTCAAGAATATTAGTGTTACTAAATAATTATTTCAATTTTTTGAATTTTGGTCAAACTATGGTCAAACTATGGTCAAACTTATTCAAGAAATATTAGCGTTACTAAATAATTACTGTTTTTTTAGAATAATAGTTTCAAACTCAAATGGTGAAATGTGTGACTTCATGCTCAAGCTAAACTCCTGAGGGTTAATAGGATTGATATCTTACTATTGTCAGGAAAACAACAAGTGCAGACTCGGAAACGAAGGAGAATAGAACCCGAAAGTTAAGCATGCTCGGGCTGGAGTAGTGAGAGGGATGGGTGACCTGTCGGGAAGTTAGATGATTTGGAATGAGTGATCCACACTTGAGTAGTTAAGAGAGGTGATTAGAGACTAAATCATCAAATAATTCAGAAAAATTAAAAATCGAAAAAAAATCAATTTTTTTTCCAAAATTTTCAAAAAAAAAAACCTTTAGTACCGGTTGGTAACACCAACCGGTACTAAAGGTCCCCCATACTAGGGCGCGAGCTCACGCCACGTGGTGGCACTTTAGCGCCGGTTCGTGCCGAACCGGTACTAAAGGGGGGGGGGCTTTAGTGCCCACACTTTAGTGCCGGTTCCATAACCGGCACTAAAGGCCCTTACAAACCGGTTTTAAAGCTCCGTTTTCTACTAGTGCTATGAGATTATGCAACTCCCGAATACCCGAGGAACACTTAGTGTGCTATCAAACGTCACAACAGAATCGGGTGATTATAAAGATGTTTCTGTGTATCTCCGATGGTGTTTGTTGAGTTGGCATAGATCGAGATTAGGATTTGTCACTCCGATTGTGGGAGAGGTATCTCTAGGCCCTCTCGGTAATGCACATCACTATAAGCCTTGCAAGCAATGTGACTAATGAGTTAGTTGCGGGATGATGCATTACGGAACGAGTAAAGAGAGTTGCCGGTAACGAGATTGAACTAGGTATAATGATACCGACGATCGAATCTCGGGCAAGTAACATACCGATGACAAAGGGAACAATGTATGTTGTTATGTGGTTTGACCGATAAAGATCTTCGTAGAATATGTAGGAGCCAATATGAGCATCCAGGTTCCGCTATTGGTTATTAACCGGAGATGTGTCTCAGTCATGTCTACATAGTTCTCGAACCCGTAGGGTCCGCACGCTTAACGTTCGATGACGATTTGTATTATGAGTTTATGTGATTTGATGTACCAAAGGTTGTTCGAAGTCTCGGATGAGATCACGGACATGATGAGGAGTCTCCAAATGGTCGAGACATAAAGATTCATATATTGCAAGGCTACATTCGAACACCGGAATGGTTCGGGTCGGTTCGGATAAGTTTCGAAGTACCGGGGGTTACCCCCTGGGAAGTTATTGGGCCTCATGGGCCTAGTGGTGGAAGAGAGGAGGCAGGCCAAGGTGTGGTGCGCGCCCCCTAGCATAAACCGAATTGGACTAGGGCTAGGGCCCCCCCCCCTTTCCTTCTCTTCTCCCTCTCCTTCCCCCCTTCTCCTTGTGGAAGTAGGAAAGGGGGGGGGGGAATCCTACTTGGAGTAGGACTCCCCCCCTTGGGCGCGCATCCTCCTGGCCGGCCTCCTCCTCCCTCCCTCCTTTATATACGTGGGGAGGGGGCACCAAAGGCACAACAGACAATCTCTTAGCCGTGTGCGGTTCCCCCCTCCACAGTTTTACACCCCGGTCATATCGTCGTAGTGCTTCATCATCACTGTCACCACGCCGTCGTGCTGAGGAACTCTCCCTCGGCCTCAGCTGGATCAAGAGTTCGAGGGACGTCACCAAGCTGAACATGTGCAGATCGCGGAGGTGCCGTGCGTTCGGTACTTGATCTGTTGGATCGCGAAGACGTTCGACTACATCAACCGTGTTACTAAACGCTTCCACTTTCGGTCTACGAGAGTGCGTGGACACACTCTCCCCGCTCGTTGCTATGCTTCTCCTAGATAGATCTTGTGTGTTCGTAGGAATTTTTTTGAAATACTATGTTCCCCAACAGCTTGCGCGGGACTTTTGTGGATGTGCCTTGGGCACTACTGTGGGTTTATCTGTTACCCCTCCAGTAATTCATGGTAGTACCATTGCTGTTAAATGGTAGTACCGCTTATGCGATACTTCGGCTCTGGCACCACGCGAACTACCGTGGGATTCTTTGTATGCCCATCGACAATTCGTAGTATTACCGCTTACTGTAGCCAGTAGTACCGCTCCGGCAGAACTGTTGTGCTAGTATCACGCTGGTACTCAATAGGACTCAGTGGATCTACCACACTTAGTGATAGTACTTCTCCTCGGAGCAGTAGTGTCGCTTGTGCACCACTTAGTGCATAATGGTTGATTTTTGTCCCTCACTATATAAAGGGGTCTTCTTCCCCAAGAAGACCTACCTCTTCTTTCCCCTTTACTCCTTTGTTGCCCAAAGCTTAAACTCGCCCGATCTCCCTCCCTAGCCATCAAAACTTATTGATTCTCTAGGGTTTGGAGGAGAAGGCGTCGATATATACTTTCATCGAGAGATATTTGATTCCCCCTACTATCCCTTGTGGATCTTGTTACTCTTGGTTGTTTGGGCACCCTAGACGTAAGAAGTCACCTCGGAACCATATTACATTGTGGTGAAGCTTTATGGTCATGTTGGGATCCTCCAATTAAGTTGCGGAGAGAGCCCCAACCTTGTTCGTAAAGGACCGATCGCCGCTTTCAAGGGCACCACTAGTGGAATCACAGCATCTTGCATTGTGTGAGGGCGTGAGGAGAATACAGTGACCCTAATGACTTCTTGGGGAGCATTGTGCCTCCACACCACTCCAACGGAGACGTACCTTCCCCCAAAGGAGGGAACTTATGTAACACATCTCCGTCTTCATCGACTCCACTTGCGGTTACATCTTACCTTTACTTTGTGCAAGCTTATATTGTGTTCCTATCTTGTGTTTGCATTTGTTGTTCTTGATGTGCTTTTCATATAGGTTGTCCACCAAGTTTCATATCTAGACAACCTATTTTTCATTTCAAGCATATAGTCGCCTATTTACCCTCCTCTTTTTTTCGAAAAGGAGGATTACCACCGGCCTCTGCATCCAGCGATGCATACAACCAACTTTATTGCATTATTCAACAAGGTCTTACAAAATAAATACATACGTCAACCCAAAGCCACCTTATTGATGAAAACTATCGCCCTACATACAAGATTGACGATGTGCCCTGACCGCGCGCCACGCACACCAAGAAATCTGGTGGCCTCACCAAGCCGCCCGCTGGCTTGCCGGGAGCACCAGCCGGTCTAGAAAACCCTTCCATGCACTGATCTTGACAGACCCTCTGTTGTTGATGCCGCCACGACGCCAAACAACGCCTGCCTCCTGCGCGCGCCCATCGAACGGTATCCAGCGCCAAGACCCCACCGCACCTTTCCGCCAAGACTCGTTGTCAATACTGTAGATGGCACACCACTCCACCTTGGTCACCGCATGAAGCAAACAGAGACCTACGCCCAGCCACCAAGCCAAACACTTGTCCCTCCAGCCGACGTACAACCCCAAAGATGATGCCTCCATAGGGGTGACGATGCAGGAACCTCGCTCTTGGGTTTCCCCATGGCACACGGGAACACAAATTGCTGCACAATGCCTCCAACGAGGTAATGACGCCCGCAGGCATCGCCGTTGACTGTTTCGGCCAAGGCCGAACCAAGCTTTTGTTGGAAAATACGCGCACATCCTTGTCTGGACCACCAGATCGACCTCCTCCACCATCCAACACACCCATGGGTGACGTCTGCCGCCGGGAAACCGCACGACTGGAGCCGCACCACCGGCCGGAACTGCCTCCCCGCCTGGGTGAGCCATTCACGGTGGAGGGCCCTCACCGTTGCACCGCCAACGCCGAACGACGCACACATCAAGGACACCCGCGCGGATCTGCACCACAACCGCATCCCAGAGATGCGGTGGATGAAGGCCCTGGTGCCACCATCATCCCTGCCCGGGCTTTTCCCAGTGGAGCTCCGGGAAGCCCTTGATCAGATCGGGAGGGAGGGGATCAGGAGGAAGGAGATCAAGAGGAAGGGGCGAGGAGAGGGGTGGCGGCGATTCAAGGCCGGAGGAGATCGCGAGCCCAGGTTGATCTCACCCCGAGAAGATCGGGAGCCTCGGTTATATATAGTACTCCCTCAATTTTTGTACACAAGACCACAAACTCATATTATAGGTGCTAAGATAAAATTTAGTATCTACTCTACAAGCTAGGCTTTCTTTCGTTTACGAGGATATTTCATACACTTCATGCAAAATCCTTTAATACTCATGCACCCCCCATGGGAAGCCAACTCACTCACACCTCTCAAGAGATAAACAATAATCCTAGACGTATGGATAGCTACGAACATTTTTACGTAAAGTTCCAACTAACTAACTCTCTCCCCCTGATTTCAGAGAGAGTGGGTCTCTTTCTCCCCCACCTCCAATCGCAAATGACATGCTGTTCATCACGTTCACTACGTAGCTATTATTTCGTATGTGTAGCATTACTCGAAGAAAAATAGCAAGCGAACAGTAGACTGAGCGGAGTGAGGAGGTAGCAAGCATAATTATCACTGCATGCATGCAGTATTAAACATGTTTGCTTGTACGAGAAAACCTCATTAATTTTTGCCTCGTTTTATGTTAGTAGCCTTCTGTATAGATGCAATATATATTTTTTATAGTGGTGTGGCCTTGTATAAGTAAATAGAAGGAGTATAATTTCTACTATAGCGACTATACCGGTCCTTTTAATTGGTATCAAAACCTCGTCTCTTTATTAAGGGCTTTACCATTAAAGAGTATGGTTGACGAAGGGATTAGAGATGATGAAAACCCGGCACGACCATGGTCACTCGAGATGTCTTAAGTGAGGCTAAAACATCAATGGTGGACGCCGTCCAATCCATGTTAAAGAAATTTTGGCTAATCTCTTTGCGGCGATGTCGTGGATGTTATGGACGACTCGTAATAAAATGGTGATTGAGAGGGTCTGCCCACGGCAGGCTTCTGATTCGTTCTTCAAATTCCTTACTTTCTTGCAACACTGGCACCTGCTTTCTAGACTGCTTGACCGTGATCGGCTTGGGCTCATGCTGGATGCGCTGCTGGCTACCACGCGTCGAGTATCCTCTTCGTAGGGTTGCCTGCTCGACTTCCACTTGGTGATTTTTTTCTCTCCTTTTATGCTTTTTGATTGTTATTGTTTTGTTGCCCTAGTCCTCTTATTTGCTATAACTCTTGGAACATTGTTGTATGGATATTTGTTTGATCTATAAAGCGAGGCGATAACCTATTTGAAATAGAGAGTATACCCGAGTGTAATTTCATCTCCTAGTACATTTTTTACCTTGATCAAGTATTTAAAATAAAGAATAAGCTTTCATGTCATTGGTTTACTGTGCTAGTTGTATCTAGAAGACGAAACAAAATTAATCAGACGAAGAAGCTTCCCTGCGAATAAAAATGTCACTCTGTGAGCGCATAGCAATGTCCGGTTGTTCCGAAGACAACGAAGGAATCATCCGTGAACTTGGACCCGGATACCTTCTAGCAAGATTCAAACAAGTTACAGTAGAATAATGTATATAGCGGTGACGTTTCCACATGAGTATTATACATCTTCGGGCTCTGACCCTCGGCTCATTTAGGATTAGTTTTGTTAGTCATTCGTGAGCATCTTCAACAGGCGCTTAAAAAGAGCTTCGCGCATTAAAAATTTATTTTTTTGACACTGAACATATCCAGCAGATGCTGTAGCATCAAAAAAAATTAGGCGAGGGCTAAAAAACGCTATCCCACGCAGTATATTTTGGGCTTCCAATTGCGTGCGCTTCATAATTTGCACTGCATGCTTTTTGGGCGCACGTTTTTGAACGTCTGCTAAAGCAATATTGGTCTCGGTGCATTAAAAATGCTACAGTGATCGCGCTTTAACTTTTATTAGAGCATTACTAGTAGAGCCCGCAAACCCTCAAACCCTTAAAAATAACTGTTTTTTTACAGTTTTCGTCGAAAAAAAGCCATAGACTAGAACCCCTTAACCCTCAAACCCTCAAAAAAATTTAAAGGTCCAACCCTCAAACCTCTCCCAATCCTCAAAAGTAAGGGTTGGGAGCAAAACCTACCCCAACCCTCATTTGGCGGTTATACTCGCTGGAGGAAAAATCCTCCCAACTCCCGCGCCCACGCCCGCGACCGCCGCTGCTAGTCGCCCTCGTCGCCGGCGGCCACCCCGTCGACCTCCCGCGTGCAACGACAACGTCGTTCATAGAGAATATTCCGTTATAAGGGTTGGGTTTGAGGGTTCTAATATTTGCCTCTGTTTTTCAACCCGTAAAAGTGCAAAAAAAATCATTTTTGGACCCTTAAAACGCTAGTGAGGGTTTGAGGGTTTGAGGGTTCTACTATTAATGCTCTTAAGCGCGAGATTTTTGTGCTGACACTTTACGTAAGGGATTTACGTAGGTGTAGCAAAGCTCCTCGACGGTGCACCATGAACAGGTTGTGAGGTCCAACGTCCTTTGTACCTCCCGTCTCACCATGGAGCTATTCCTCTACGCAACGTACGCCCTCCTCCTTGTCTTCTCTCTGTACGTCCTCCGCCACTTCGCCGGCGCCCGTCGCAACCTGCCGCCGGGCCCCCCCTCATGGCCTCTCATTGGAAACCTCCTCGACCTGGGCGCCCAGCCGCACCGCTCCCTCGCGCGCCTCGCCGAGCGCCACGGCCCGCTCATGACGCTCCGCCTCGGCGCCCTCACCACCATCATCGCCTCGTCCGCGGACACCGCCCGCGACGTCCTCCAGCGCCACGACGCCGCCTTCTCCGCGCGCTCCGTGTCCGACGCCGCCCGCGCGTGCGCCTACGACAGCCTCTCCATGGGCTGGCTCCCGCCCAGCAGCCCCCACTGGCGCGCCCTCCGTAAGCTCTGCTCGGGGGAGCTCTTCGCGCCGCACCGCCTCGACGCGCACCAGTCCATCCGCCGCGAGAAGGTGCAGCAGCTCGTGTCCCACGTCGCCCGGCTGTCGCGGGAGGGCGCGGCCGTGGACGTCAGCCGCGTCGTGTTCACCACCGCGCTGAACCTGCTCTCCTGCACCATATTCTCAGCCGACATCGCCGACCTCGACGACAGAGAAGGGACGGGGCAGTTCAGGGCCGTGATCGCAAGCTTCACGGAGGTCGTCGGCCTGCCCAACCTGTCGGACTTCTTCCCTGCGGTCGCGCCGCTCGACCCGCAGCGGCTGAGGAAGCGCCTCGCCATGGTGTTCAGGCGGCTGCATGCCATATTCGACGAGCAGATCGAGAGGCGCATGCGGGAGCGCACCGCCGGCGAGCCGCCCAAGGATGATTTCCTGGACGTGTTGCTGGACTACCGCGGCCTGGAGGATGGCCGGGGACTCGATCGGGAGATGCTGCGCGCACTACTTGCGGTATTTTCTATCGCTTTTAGTAATTCTCGATGGACTGATAAGTCACTTAACATTGACACTGTCATGCCTAAAGTTGCACTGCTTGAAGTTTGCAATTACAGTCAAATGCTAGTGCAATTCTTAATTTATACTCCCTCTATATCAAAATATACAACGTTTTCATGGGAGCAGTTTAGAACTTTAGATATAGTGTAAGTGTGTGTAACTTCGACATGATCATGGATTCATGGTTATAGATGTTTGATCTAAAGACATAGAAAGTGGCTGGGTTTTTTTTTAGGGGACAACTTATAGATTGAAGGTTCCTTGCTCTGGCTAATTCGCAGTACGGACCAAGAACTTTTCCTGAAATTGCATATAGTTAAGCTAAAATTTCACTATCTGAGGTTGTGTAATGTTTGTGTAATTTAACTTTAATTCATAGTTTGTACATCAAGTGACAAGGAATGACTAGATGAGGAGTGCTGATTTAAGAATTCAAATATGTGATGTGACTGCCATTAGGAAAGAATTCAGTCAATTTACAAATAAGATGATCTTTTCTTAAACAACATGGGACGACTAGATGAGGATTGTGAATGTTGATTTAAGAATTCAAATATGTGATGTGACTGCCATTAAGAAAAAATTCAGTCAATTTACAAATAGATGATCTTTTCTTAAACAACATGGGATGACTAGATGCGGATTGTGAATATCAAATTAAAGGTTTAGGCATATGATGTGACTGCATTAAGAAAAAAAATAGCAGGCAATCTGCAAATAGACGATCTAATCTTTTATACCCAGTGTGCTCCTTAACGATCTAAGGGCTCTTGTCAGCCTTCTAAAACATGTGCATGTTTCGTTATGAATACTCTGGTTTTGATTATTTTCCCCATTTTACTTTGGCGTCCTTTGGTTTGTCCTGGGTTATCTTCATCGAAAGCAGCCCGGACCCCGCATGGAAGATTCAAGAAAGAGGGGGGGCAAATAATCAAAGTGATGAGTACAATGGACCAAATATCCAAAATTCCCTCCGGCTACCCAATAAGCATCACAGGGAAATATATCATATTCGCCACAAAAATAATAACATCACATTACCATTTCTTATACTCATTTTTTTCATGCAGGATTTGTTTATAGCTGGAAGTGATACAAGTGCAACAACCTTTGAGTGGGCAATGGCTGAGCTGCTACAAAACCCATCAGCCATGGCAAAAACTCGTGAAGAACTTGCACAAGTGATTGGATCCAAAACAGAAATTGAGGAATCAGACATTTGCCAACTCGAGTACCTCCAGGCTGTGGTGAAAGAAGTGTTCCGCCTTCACCCTCCCGCTCCATTCTTGATACCCCGCCAAGCCGAAGCAACCACACAGGTAAAGGGTTACACCGTGCCCAAGGGCGCGCGCTTGATGGTGAACGTCTGGGCGATTGGTCGAGACAACGAGTTGTGGTCTGAACCAGAGAGGTTCTTGCCTGAGAGGTTCTTGGGGAAAGACATGGATTACCGAGGCCGAGATTTTGAGCTCCTTCCGTTTGGTTCCGGCCGACGAATCTGCCCAGGGATGCCGTTGGCTGTGCGCATGGTGCATCTGATGCTTGCGACACTATTGTATCGGTTTGAGTGGAGACTTACAAGAGAAGCGGAGGAGAATGGAGTGGACATGCGGGAGAAGTTTGGGATAGTGCTAGCATTAGCCACCCCTCTCCAGGCCATAGTTGAACAGGTTTAACTCAAATGATGCAATTGTTGTTGGTATTTCAGGTACTTTGTTTTCCGTGGAGCATGAGTACATGAACCGAGAGAACCAAGGAGCAACACCTCCAGCCAATCTGCTACTTCCTTTATTCTCGTTCACACACCAAATAACTATGGCGTCCCAGTCAGTGCAAGCTGCTAGAAAATTATTCCAACCTTAAATACAACTTACTCTCGTGGATCCAGTGCATTATCATCTTTAGGAGGAACAGACAACCGATTTTCAAACATCTCACAGTGGATAGTATCATAGACCACTATTATAATGCATGATACTACTTTATCTTTGCAAAGGGGTCTACCAGGACCTGAAGATACGTTAATATTAAAATAGTGGTACACGACAATTTACAAAACAACAAAAGGACTTGTAATTAAACCTATATAACAAACTGACCCCTAACTTTTACATAAAGGAGCCAATAACTAGATCGAAAAGCAATCGGGTCCCTAGCGCTTCCTCATGGATGTAACCTCTTTTGCTCGTCGTCGTCGAGGACGGCACCACCTAGGACGACAAAGCATCCATGACACCTCGTCACAGACTCCACAATGAAGATGCATTGCCTCCCTTTTGGTCCCTTGGCTGGGACTTCAAGAGTCAAAAGAATGGCCATCCTTCAAGATTCGATGGTTTGTTGGAGCTGACCGACAGCCAAGCGTCATGGTTGGCGTCGTATCCACAAACAACTAAGCAACCACTGGGGTTGAGCAAAACCCCGACTTGGCCCTCCAGCTCTCCCCTGCTTCAACCAGAAAATGTTTCAATAACTTTATCCCATCTAAATTCATTTCATTTTCATTCCATTTTTCAGAAGGTGTGACAAACTCTATTAAACTCAAATGATAGCTACCTCACAGACCAGTTCAGCTAGAAGAGAATTAGGCGGACACCATCCCAAATAATTACACACAGTTAAGCTAAAATTTATCTGAGGTTGTGTAATGTTTGTGTAATTTAACTTTAATTAATGGTTTGTGCATCAAGTGACAAGGAATGACTAGATGAGGATTGTGAATGTTGATTTAAGAATTCAGACATGTGTTGTGACTACCATTAAGAAAGTAAATAGCCAATACGATAGATGATCTCTTCTTAAGTGACATGTGATGACTGGATGAGGAATTGTGAATGTTGAATTGAAAGTTTAGGCATGTGATGTGACTGCATTAAGGAAAAAATCAGGCAATATGCAAATAGATGATCTCAGCGTCTATACCCAACGTGCTCCTTAACGAGTTGAAGGCTCTTCTCAGTCTTCCAAAACATGTGCATGTTCGGATATGAATACTCATGTTTTGATTCTATTCTCCATTTTACTTGGTCGTTTGTTAATTTTGCCCTTGGTGAATGGACCACATGGAAGGTTCGGGGGTGGGGGGGGGGGGCGGTAATCAAAGTGATGAGTAAAATGGACCAAATGACCAACAAAAAAGTAGCCCAGAAAATATATCCCACCCCCCATAAAAAGAAAGAATATATCACATTACTATTTTTTAGACTCGATTAATCCCCTCATTTTTATCAAGCAGGATTTGTTTGTAGGTGGAAGCGATACAAGTGCAACAACCTCCGAGTGGGCAATGGCTGAGTTGCTAGAAAACCCATCAGCCATGGCGAAAGCTCGTGAAGAACTCGCGCAGGTGATTGGATCCACATCAGAAATCAAGGAATCGGGCATTGGCCAGCTCGAGTACATCCAGGCCATTGTGAAAGAGGTGTTCCGCCTGCACCCTCCCGCTCCATTCCTTATACCCTACCAAACCGAAGCGACCACGAAGCTAAGAGGTTACACAGTGCCCAAGGACGAGCGCGCGATGGTGAACGTCTGGGCGATTGGCCGAGACAACGAGTTGTATCGGTTTGAACCAGAGAGGTTCTTGGGGGAAGACATGGATTACCGAGGCCGAGATTTTGAGCTCCTTCCGTTTGGTTCTGGCCGACGGATCTGCCAGGGGATGCCGCTGGCTGTGCGCATGGTGCATCTAATGCTTGCGACACTGCTATATTCGTTTGAGTGGAGGCTTCCAAGAGAAGTGGAGGAAAATGGGGTGGACATGGGGGAGAAGTTTGGGATTGTGCTAGCATTGGCCACCCCTCTCCAAGCCATAGCTGAAACAATGTAACTCAAACGGCTATTGGCATTCCGGTACTTTGAATTCCATGGAGCATGGAGTCCCTGCACTGAGAGAACCGAGAACCAACATCTTCAACCAATCCACTACTTCCTTTCTCTTGTTGCCACATTAGAATAACTATGATGTCTCAATTAGTGCAGGTTGCTAGACAATAATTTCAATCTTAAATACCTGCTCTTTTGACTATAGTGCATTATCATCTTTAGAAGGCCTAGATGGACGATATTCAGACATTTCACAGTGGATAGTATCATAGGCCAGTATTATAATGCATTATACCACTTTAATTGCTACTCCATTTTGAACGAGAGAGGGGTCTAGTAGGACCTAAATCTGTGTTAATATTGAAACAATGGTACACAACAGTTTACAAAAGGACTCCGAGTTAAACCTAAATAACAAACATGCCCCAAATTTTACATAGTGGGCCTAACAACTCATGGAAAACGCAATCGGGCCGCTCGCATCTTACTGACGGATGTAATCTCGTCCGCTTGTTGTCCCCGGGGACGGCACGACGAGGTCTCTATGACACCTAGTCGCAGGCTCCATAGTGAAGATGTAGTGCCTTCCTTTTAGTTTCTTGGTCGGGACTCCGGGAACATGAAGAATGGTTGTCCTTTGACCATCAGATTCAATGGTGTGATGAAGCCGTATGGCAGCCAATCGTCATGGTTAGCACCGTAGCCACTCCAAAAAGCTACTATTTTTTAGAGAAATTACCACATGTTCATTATTAAACAAATAAATTACAATGAGTACATATGTGGTCACTTCATGAGACGAACAGAGGGCCTGGTGTCTTAGAGATTCATATGTCCAATCTAACCATCCCCCATCGTCGATTACCACCGTCACCATGGCACTACAGGAGAAAGACGTGAGCAACCTTCACACAAGATATGGAAGAACTTCATTACAGACCACGCTGCTTTGTAAACCGATTAAACAGCCCACCGGAGGCGACGAAACCGAGTCTTTGTGGCACGTCTGCCGGGGATCATCCTCAAGTCTGCCGGATCCCGACGGCGGCGTCTTCATCAAAAGTGATCGGAGAAGAATAACGTCGCTGCGAGCCGCCATCCGCACACCACGCTCTAAGACACACGCATACTTTGCACCAGCCGAAGTTGTCACCTGAGAAGACGCCAAACAGCAGCTACCACAACCTAACACCGCCAAACCCAAAGTCTGACGAGACACATAGGCTACCTGCTTTCCGACGCTGCCGATTGCAGCATCAACGGAATGAAGAAGTAGAGCCAATCTTTACCTAATAATAAAGCAAATTGGGTTTCTGTCGTCCGTCATTATAATTACCCTTCAAATTGGTAAAAGTCACCCATCAATGCCACCCGTAAGTGGGAAACCGATTCAGTTCTTCGGACAAAAATCGCCGCCGCCTTGGTTGTTTTATAGGGCTGCGATAGTTATAAGTCATGGAATTGTGGGTGGCCGAGTGGTCGTGAGATCGCTCCTCCAGTGATGAGACCGGGGTTCGATCCCCATCTTTTTTATCTTTCTTTTCTCACGCATTTTTTCATTTTACTTTTTTGTCTTTTCTTTTCTCATTCTGTTTTCTTTCTTCTTTCTTCTTTAAATTAATTCGGGATTTTAATATTCCAAAGTTATGACTTTAAAAAAATCTTTGATAAATCATAAAAAATACAGATTCAAAAAATGTTGGTGGTTTTGCAAAAATGTTCGCAAAATTATAAAAAATCACAATTTGAAAAAAATGATTGGAAAATAAAATCATGTTCATCATTTTGAAAAAATGACTGTGTATTGAAAACATATTCGGGAATCTGACAAAAATTTCATGACATTTTAGAAAATGTTCACAACAAAATTGTTTTTTTTTTAATTTTCTCCAATTTTTTAAAAAAGTTCATCGACTCAAAAAATGTTAATTGAGTCAAAAAAATTAATGAAATTCGAAACTGGTTCATGCATTTAGTTTTTTGTAAACAAAACTAATGTTCATGATTCTTTTGAGAAAATAAAAAAATTCAAAAGAAAATGTTTGTCGATTCCAAAAACTGTTCACTGATTCAAAAGTATTTTATGTCTAGGATTTAATTAGTTTTTTGGAAGTCTTTATATGTCTTGGCGTTGGGAGTAGTTCGTGGTCAACGAGATTTGATTTTAAAATTTTAAACATTCCCTTGCGCAACATAATGACAAGTGTGGCATGCACTGACAAACTCATAGCCTTGGCATTTACCACGTCGAATGCATTGTGATCACGTGGACATCGCGACCATCATCGGCTAGGGTGAGAAAAAAATGGCAACATGGTGAGCCACTGTGTTAAAATAGAGTACGCTCGTATATCAGGATACTGAGTCATACTTTTGGTTAGCCATAAGTTTTTGTCTTCCGTTGCAACGCACGGGCATATTTGCTACTCCCTCCGTTCCTAAATAATTGTCTTTCTAGAGATTTCAACAAGTGACTACATACGGAGCAAAATGAGTGAATCTACACTTTAAAACATGTCTACATACATCCGTATGTTGTAGTCCATTTGAGATGGCTAGAAAAACAAATATTTAGGAACGGAGGGAGTAGTTTATTACAATGCGGCCTTGATTCCACCACCAATGCAACACCTGTGAGAAAAAAACTAAGCCTATCCTATCTAGTTGCCAGAGCGGAGTTGCCAGGGTCCCCAGCCCGTCGGGCCGCCAGAGGGAAAAAAAATTGGGTGCAGACCGGCTGCAAAACTCCTCCCGTGCATACCCGATTCGATCTGCCGCCGCCTGTCCTGCTGATGCATCGCACGGCTTCCGCTCGCGTCCCCTGTAGCGCTCATTTCTTCGGCTCGTTCCGCCCCTCCCGGCACTTCCGCTCGGCTCGATCGGTACGCTGCTACATCGGCTCAAGAAACAGAACGTGATCCCAATCTTGTTCCACGTTCAGCGGACAACCAAAACCGAGCGATGCCGGCGGAGCGAGATGGCCGCGACAGCGGACCAGGAGGCACCGTGGACACCTATGCCCACGACTCTACGAGTGGTGCGCGTCCGTGGGAGAGCTGCTCGACCTGCCGGCGTCAGAAGACTCAGATCAGATTGGCAACCGCCGTGGCGACCGAAGTTGGACATGGAGGCGCCCTTGCTGGCACACGGTGTGCAGCGCCCGCTCGGCGAGTACGTGTGTGCATGGCGCCAGCGTGCTCTCCTGGTCGTGAGCTCGCCGGATCTGATATCCGTGTTCACCAATAACTGAATGAAATCGTTTCCCTATTCAACAGAAGAGTAGCTTTTCACTGATGAACCATCGCCTTCCATTATACTCCCTTCGTCCGAAAATACTTGTCATCAAAATGGATAAAAGGGGATGTATATAGATGTATTTTAGTTCTAGATACATCTCTTTTTATCCATTTTGATGACAAGTATTTTCGGACGGAGGGAGTAGTTTGATTCTCTAGCTTTGTGGTGGCAGCAATTTTCTGGTCAATGGGCATTGCAACTGTAATATCCTGACTCCCTAGAGCATGAATGCATAATAGTTCAACGAGTATAATTATTAGATTTCAACTCTGTTTGATATCACACTGTATTTCTATTATCAGTAAACAAAAACACTTTGCCCTGTGTTTGCAGAAGTTGTGTTCATGTCAGTTGCTTGTATTATTTTTGCGTTTTCACGGCCCGCTACGAGTTCAGAAAAGATGACAAAATGCTTGCTGACGTTCTTCTCAATGGAGTTCATAATTGTTGATTGTAAATGCTCTGATCTGTAAAAAGAATAAAGGATAGATATTTGTGATCATCTGTAAATAAAAAAACAGATGTTTTATATATCATCTTTGATGTTAGGGGTTTGCCACAGCTAATTTGTTTTTTACATGCTCATATCTTGATTTTCTTGCAAACAAGAAAACACGGCTAGGTCCTGCTGGCTTACAAGCGAGAACCCCACTTTCTTTTTGTTAGAAAGGATGACATCAATGTAAAGTGTAAGCGTGCAGATTTCACATTTTAGATTTCTGAACGTTTCATTGTACTCATACAACCCTGATTGGAAAGTGATTGCAAATGGATTCAAATTGGACTGAAGTTTAAACATTAAGGTGTACCATTACACTAAAGCAGCCCTATGAGAATATAAATAGATAATCTTGTACGTATTACAAAGCAAGGTTCCATATTTTCATGATTTTGGCACTCTATCAAAATGAAAAGAGCAAATTGTTCTTCAAAGCATATGAGAAATCGTCAACCTTCAACCATGTCACTCACATGTAAAAACAAAAACGTTGTTATTGGTCCAGAAGCTATTTATCGAAATTTAACTTTCTAATATACTAGGACAGTGTGGCTTCTTGTTGAATTTCATGTAGAAGACTTTTAAACCTGCTTTGGAGGAAAGGAGCAGGCATGGTCGAAGGCTGCCCATACACATTTCTTGAGAGTGTTCGCGTGGATGCATATTACCATGACCACCTTCAATCAACGGGGAAGCCATGGTCGAAGTCTGACCATACACATCACTTGATAATGTTGGCATTGAGGCAGTACCATATCCGCCTTGGATCACTGGAGCAGACATGGTCCAAGATTGTCCATACTCATCATGCGTCATAAACGTCGATGCTACGAGCATTAAGATCCTTATCATGAAAGATGAAATAGTTTAAAATATGTGATTAAGTAAATTATGAAATGAAAATAGTGAGTACAAGCCATATGTCTCACAATCAATTCATTTGTATCATTGTGTTCTCTATTTTCTGTTGCATTATTTGGATCTTCTCCTATAGTCAGACGTAAAAACCAAAGAAATAAAAAATTAAGTATAGAAGCATATAGTGGATAATAGCTTTGCTAGATTGGGTATAATCGATCAATACCTTTCTTTTCATCTTTTTAGCACTTTTCTTGTTCTTTCCTTTGTTCTTTTCGAAAGATATGCTTGATCGTTTGCGCCTATTACCTTCAGAGGAACTCTAAATGACACAACACCTTTTAATGTTTCTGCACCACAGTCAATCAAAACTAGAGAAAATCCTCATTTGACTTTTCATTCATCTTGCTGAGAGAATTATCTGCTCCCAAGTCCAACTTATTTATTTCTTTCTCCAAATCATCATGAAGTTCTTTCGATGTTGAATACTTTTGTCTTGAAGAAGCTACCGTATCTGAAGTGTCTCCTCTTCGTCAGCTACACGACCACCGGCAATCACATCATCCTCCTGGCCTCTTTCTCCAGTTATGTTGGCTGTGTCGTACTCCTGGCTTCTGTTATGAGCGGTGGCGGCAAGTCCATGGCGGCTTCACTGTCGGCACGAGGCTGTATGAGGTGGAGCTGCAACCGTCCTCGCGTGCTCGTCCATGTGGTTTACGCGATTCAGACCGTTGGTACTGCCGGACTCCGGCGTGGCTCCTTTCGACGGAGGTGGCACTTTAGGCAGCGGGAGCACGGCCCGCGGCGGCCATGGCCGTTGTTCCGGCCGGATGCGACCATGGGAGAGAGATGGCGGCGAGGCGTACTGGCACGATGCTCGTCAATCCAGGAAAACTCTGATTGCTGCGGAAGTGATTGATACAAGCCGAATATGCATTTCTTGGAGCCGATATGAGGTACTTAAGCCGAAGAAAGGAGCGCTATAGGGGACGCGAGCGGATGCCGTGCGATGCATCGGTCGGTAGGACAGGTGGCGGCAGATCGGATCGGGTATGCACGCGAGGAGTTTTGCAGCCGGTCTGTACCTAATTTTTTTTTTTCAAAAATGTTTCAATGCTCCAAGCCACACCCCAAGCTAAATTATTTCATTTCATTCAGTAATTCCGTGGCGGACGCACGAGAACCCTGCTTATCCCGTACCACGGCATGACTTCCGCGGCCTCACGTAAGGTGCAGTGCAGCGCTAGTGACAAAAGGAACAAACGACGCCCGAGTACGACCACTCGATCACACACGCAGTCACGGTCACGCTCCGCGCCGCTCGACCCGACCGGGACCGGGACCAAACCGGGCGGGCTGGGCTGACCGAAACCCTCGCCGCGTCACCGTCACGCCCCGTCTCCCGAAATTTCAAACGCGGGCCAGCCACGCGGCCCCCGCCGCGACGCCATAACGTGCACTGACGCCGCGGGCCCCGCGGCCAGTCAGTCACCCCACCGCAAAATCTCCGCCTCCGCCCGTCCCCGCACCGCACGCACGCACGGGTCTCCAGCTCACTGCCTCCGCCACCCCCACGCCTAAAACCCTCGCGCCCGCACCGCCCCGCCCATCCCCTCCCCTCCCCCAAGCGCCGCCGCTCGCCGGCGGTGAGGCGCGGGCCCCGCCATGGCCTCCTCGTCCGGCGCGCTGCCGCCGACCCGCCGCTCGCGCCCCGGCCCCTGGCCCCGGCGCCGCCGCCGCAGCCGCAGGCGCAGCCCCTCTCCTGGGCCAAGCGCACCGGCTTCCAGCCCCGCGTCTCCGGCGAGTCCAGCGCCACCGCCTCCGCCCCGAGCTCCGGGCAAGCCCCGCTCCCCCGCCCACCCGGCGCTCCCGCCGATCTGGAGTCCGGCCCACCGGCCCGGCCCAGCCCCGCCCTGCCGCCCCCTCCCGCCGCCGCGGCGACCAATGCCAAGCAGCAGCAGCCGCCACAGCAGCGACAGCAACCGCCCGCAGCGCCTCCCGCGAGGACGCGCAGGAGGGATTCGGATGGAGGAAGGCCGAACGGGCAGCCGGCCGCGGCGCCGCTGCCGCAGCTGCAGGAGGAAGAGGATGTGCCGGAGCGGCCGGCGCACGTGAAGTACGAGCTCCGTGACTCTCCTGGAATATGTAAGTATCCGAAGGAGGAAAACTGAAGAATCCACGGTTCCCATGAGAGTTATACGGCTGCTAATGTGTGTATTTTTAAGCTGTGCTGCAGTTCCAGTAATGATATACGGATTCCAGCATTACATCTCCATGCTCGGGTCGATCATCCTGGTCCCGCTCGTGATGGTTCCTGCAATGGGTGGCTCAGCCGTGAGTTCATCACTGAATTTTACCATCTCATTTTCATATAGCATGGCTGTTCAGTCGTTGTGTTGCTTAATAGGTGCTGTTTGGATGCATATCTTTTAGGACGACACGGCAGCGGTGGTGTCGACGGTGTTGCTAGTCTCGGGATTAACCACATTGTTGCACACATTGTTCGGAACGAGGTTGCCACTTGTGCAGGGGCCATCCTTTGTGTACCTTGCCCCCGCGCTTGCAATTATCAACTCCCCTGAATTCTTTGGGCTCAATGACAATGTATGCATTTTTTTTCCTGTTTGTGTTATAGTGACACAACACGGCCTCTATAACATGCTCGTGGCACATGTTGTAATGCAGGGCCTGTGAAATAAGTTATCTGAGATTAACTCAAATTATATCATTGCAGAACTTTAAACACATTATGAAGCACCTGCAGGGAGCTATCATAATAGGAGGTGTATTCCAAGTGCTGCTGGGATATACAGGCCTCATGTCACTATTTCTAAGGTTCTGTTCCCTTGCTTCGAATAAGATACATGTCATTTTCATCTTAGCTGTCTGCTGCTGCTCTGACATGTCCATATGCTAATATGATTTTGCCATGGACCTGATTGACCTAGGTAGTGAATAAATCAAGATTTGAACGATGCATGCTCATAGGTAGCGAAATTTACTCTGGTAGTTTTGTGTTACCGCAAAGTAACTTATATTTCGAATATGAGACACAACTTTCACTTAGCTCTACTGTGTAAAGATTATTATTAGCATTGCATGATATCAAAATAAATAAACATCTTAATGATCATTTCCCGCTTTTGAGTGCTATTGTTATGGATTTGTGCCCATAAGTTAACTTTGTTTACAACTACTGAAGCGGTATAGAATCAGCCTTTCCTTATCAACTTAGGCTTTTGGGCTAACTGGTTGGTGCCTGCAAGTATGCAACTCAATATGGTATCAGATCCAAGTTGTCATAACTTCAAGAGCTGTCTTTCAAAAATTTTAGAAAATATCTGTAACCCAGTATAGTCCACGTCATAGGCCTGAGGGGGAGCCTAGATATATCCCAGTATCCTAAACACCTTTCTGTGATGAATTCATTGGCTGGTGAAATAGATTGGCTTGGCATTGTGACCATCGACCAAGCTAATTTTGTTCTTCTGTTCTACAATTCAATCTCTGTTTATTTCAGGTTGATAAATCCAATTGTCGTCTCACCAACGGTTGCAGCTGTTGGACTTTCGTTTTCCAGTTATGGGTTCACTAAATTAGGGTCATGTATAGAGATGGGCCTCTTGCAATTAATGATGGTCATTATCTTTGCACTAGTGAGTACACTTGAAATCTTGTTAAATGCTGTAATGTCTTCTTCACTACAAATAATTTTATGCTGATATTTTTATATTTCCCTTGGTGCAGTACCTTCGAAAAATAAAGTTATTTGGTTACCGGGTTTTTTTAATTTATGCGGTAAGATGGGCTAAAAGTATTGACCTGTTGTCTTCATTTATGCTGCATTACGGTTACTGTGACTGCATGAGATACTAACCTTTGAACTACTGATGTGCTGCCCCTTTAGGTTCCTCTTGGTCTAGGAATCACATGGGCTGTTGCTTTCGCTCTGACTGCAAGTGGAGTTTACAGCTACAAAGGTTGCGATGCAAATATTCCTGCGTCAAACAATATATCAGCCTTTTGCCGGAAGCATGTATTGAAGATGAAATCTTGCCGTGTAGACACTTCACATGCCTTGAGAGTTTCTCCTTGGTTCAGATTTCCATATCCGTTGCAATGGGGCACTCCAGTTTTCAATTGGAAAATGGGCCTTGTGATGTGTCTTGTATCAGTTATTGCATCGGTTGATTCTGTAAGTTGGGATTTGTTTCAAACCTTCATCATATTGGCTTTACTTTATTTTATATGTTCTTCAAATAAGCTTGCAATGGTGAAGTCCTCCCCACTTGTGCCAAGAGGTCCTGGGTTCGAACCAGCCTCTCTGCATTGCACTTTGCAGGGGTAAGACTAGGTTCCTGTAATCCCTCCCCAGACCCCACCTTGTGTGGGAGCTTCTATGCACTGGGTCTGTCCTTTTCAAATAAGCTTGCAATGTACTCCCTCTGTAAACAATATAAGACGTTTTAGATCACTGAGTGATCTAAAACGTCTTATATTTGTCTACAGAGAGAGTATTACATTGTGTCTGTAGATATAGTTAACTTATTTGAAATGATCTACACTATAAAGAGTCTTTGTTAACCATCAACTCGTAATAAGCTTCCTTCCCAGACACATGTCTTACTATTGTTCTGATTAACTGAAATTGGATCTTTTTGTAGATATAGTATACTGATGGAACCATTGAACGCTCATCATAATAAAAAATCCTATCTTCTTACAATTCTGCTGTGTTCACTTGACTTAAGGTTGGTTCCTACCATGCGTCATCTTTGTTTGTGGCCACAAGACCACCAACAGCTGGAATTGTTAGCAGGGGTATAGGCGTTGAGGGTATCTCCACAGTCTTGGCTGGCCTGTGGGGAACAGGAGTTGGGTCAGCAACAATAACAGAAAATGTACATACGATCGCTGTGACTAAAATGGGTAGCCGCAAGGCAGTTGGATTTGGTGCTATTGTACTTATACTTCTCTCTCTTGTTGGTAAGTAACTACGTGCATTTGTCTTGAGTCTTGACGTAAAATGCTCTTACACAATATTGGAAGAGCAAACATCACTTAGTCAGGTGATAGCATGCATGATTCTTGCTGACAACTATTTCTCTATCTCATTTGTAGGAAAAGTTGGTGGTTTCATTGCTTCCATCCCTGATGTTATGGTTGCTGCTCTCCTTTGTTTCATGTGGGCCATGCTCTGTGCTCTTGGCTTGTCCAATCTTCGTTATGGTGCCACAGGAAGCTCGAGAAACAGTATTGTAGTTGGGCTAGCATTGTTTTTATCCCTATCAGTTCCTTCATACTTCCAACAGTACGGATTACTTCCGAACACAAATTCATCAGTTCCAACCTACTTTCAGCCATACAATGTTGCATCACATGGGCCTGTAGACACTGGATTTGGTGGGGTATGTTCTGAACTTTCCATCTTTTGCATCAGTATGTTTTACTCTCTACTGTTTAAATGACAATTGCATGGTTTATATCTTCATACTGTAGTTTAAATGATGATTGCATGATTGTGTTTTGTTGACAAAACTGCACAAATTCTATTGTCAATTAGAACTCTTCATACCGTCTGACTAGTAGAAAGCAGATATTTGGTTTGGACCAAGCATATACTAGGGTACTGGGATTGTCCTATGGGTCACTTGGTATATTTGGGATTGCTACTAAAGAACTACTACCATTTTGACAAACAATCTTATGTACAACTTTTTTTTGGTAATTTGCTACTCAAAGTCACGCTTCAACTGAAAATTGATCCGGCCTATGTTGTCTCAACATAGCCATAGCCGGTCCCAAGCCTGGGTAAAGGAGGGCTATGATAGGCTTGGCGAGCCAATGTCATAACTCAAACCACTCTTATGGAGGTGAAACCCAGAAGAACATCCTTGGGGCGTAACTGTAACGCCCCGGCCAAACCCACTGGTTCCTGTTGTTGTGCCTGGCTACCACCTAGGATCTAGACTGGCTCCACTGACCAAAACTACTCTTTCCTGCGCACTTTGTCCCAAGTCCTAACTCGTTCACCCATCCTTTCGGATGGGCTCCCAGAAAAGAAGGTGCACCTTGTTGATATGAGTAGTCTATCATTCCTATTAAGCCAGGATGCCACATACACCCCCACTCAAAGGAACCAACGTCCTCGTTGGCCCAGCAGGAGCACATGTGCCATGCCATGTGCCACGACAGGCCCCACGCGCCATGCACCACATGCCCAAAAACCTGACCCGAACCCGCTCGTGTAACCGCGAGGGGCGGCTCTGATACCAATTGTAACGCCCTGGCCAAACCCACTGATTCACTGACCGGTTCCTGGTCGTTGCGCCTGGCTACCACCTAGGATTTAGACTAGCCCCACCGACCAATACTAGTCTTTTCCGCGCACTTTGTCCTCGTGTACACCCGGGATTAACTTCCCAGTCGGTCACCCATTCTCAAATTGCTCCAAGCCAAGCACTCTTAACTTTGAGGTTCCCTTCGGATGAGCTCCTGGAAAAGAAGGTGCACCTTCTTGATATGAGTAGTCTACCATTCCTATTAAGCCGGGATGGTCATAATAACCCTCTTAGCGACGTGCCATATTGGAACCCATGTGTGGTCTTAAATGGGCAAGGTCCGAGCCGTGACCCCCTTGGTGTCGCGCCGTATCTTGATCTTGATACGGTGATAAGTGAGCAAGGATCGGTCATCGCATCCTTAGTGGGGCGCTACATTGATGCTCGGGTGTAGTGGAAAATGAGCAAGGCTCTAGTAGCATCCGCATAGGTAGCTGGAAAGTAGGGTCCCTGATGGGTAAGTTACGGGAGTTAGTTTATACAATGGAGGAGAGGCGTTGATATCCTATGCATCCAAGAAACCAAATGGAAAGGACAAAACGCTATAGGACGGCAATTTGACCTTCGATGTTGTATGGTGTTGAACGTTGGCCAACTAAAAGGCGACATGTCCAACAGTTAGGTGTAGCAGAGATGCGCATGTTGAGATGGATATGTGGTCACACAAGAAAGGATCAAGTCCGGAATGATGATATACGTGTTAAGAGTTGGGGTAGCACCAATTGAAGAGAAGCTTGTCCAACATCGTCTGAGATGGTTCGGGCATGTACAACACATGCCCCCAGAAGCGCCAGTGCATAGCGGACAGTTAAATGTGCTGATAATTTCAAGAGAGGTCGGGGTAGACCAAACTGACATGTGAGGAGTCTGTAAAGAGAGACCCGAAGGACTGGAATATCACCAAAGAACTAGCCATGGACAGGGGTGCGTGGAAGCTAGCTAGCCAGAACAGTGACTTGGTTTTGAGATCTTATGGGTTTTAACTTTGGCCTACCTCAACTTGTTTGGGAGTGCATGGCTTTTTTATTGCTGCTGTTGTTGAGTGTGTTTTTACTTTGTAGCAAATTTAAATACTTGTAAGGTAAATGTTCACTATTGTGGATTGTCGAGTGACATCTAGAGAAGTGTAGTTTGTGACCTGTATGCTTGGGTTGAGGCCCAAAATGCTAATTTAGTGGTGGTTTCATGGGAAAAAGGCATTGGGTGGATGGGCTCCAGGTAGCCCTTTATTTATTTTTCTCAAAAGCTTTATTTCCAGAGCGCAAAAAATTCTGAAAAGTGTTTTATAAGCATATTACATGTATAGTATTTACGTAGGAAGTTTAATCGTGATTCTCTATTTACCCACATCTCAGGTAAACTACGTCCTCAATACGGTACTGTCGCTCAATATGGTGATTGCGTTTCTGGTTGCTGTCATACTCGACAATACTGTCCCTGGTGGCCGCCAAGAGCGGGGCTTGTATGTATGGTCAGAAGCAGAGGAGGCGACAAGAGAACCATCCTTCTTGAAAGACTATGAACTTCCTTTTAAGATAGGGCGGGTGTTCAGGTGGGTCAAATGCATGGGCCTATAACATGCCTGCGAATCACACGTGAAAGAAATGGAGCCTGCCATGTTCCATGACGGACCATTTCCCCAGCAGAGGTACCGAGTGTATATTCCGAAGAATTGCTCCTTAGGTTAGTTCTCCTGTCCTGACGCTTGACGCGTGGGACGAATTTTCCTAGTATTATTATCTTGACTAGTGTGTATTATAATTGAGGGATTTTGCCCTTCCTATATTAGTAGCTTTAGGGGGGTATGATATGTATATGTGGATGCGGTAAGTGGTCTGAACTAAACCTGGGCTCCGACCTGTTAGGGTTAGATTTACAGGAATCAAATATCTGACTTCCAATTTGGTCAAATCAGAGGTCTCTTTGCATGCAATATTCTGTGTTGAATTTGGAGTGTAGGTGTATAGTCTTACTGGCATTTGAATCAACTCTTTAAGTACCTTTTCCAATCTCAGCTAGGGATGCAAATTTGTGACCCCCAGGGTACCCAAAGAGGTTCAGAGAATACTCTAAAGGGCACCCATGTGCACCTGTAATCAAGTACTCCCTCTGTCTGGAATTACTCGCTCATACAGATGTATACCCTGAGGCCTTGTTCGGTTGCGTGTAAATCCGAGTGGATCGAAGGGGTTTGAGGAGGATTTAAACCTCTTCTAAGTCAAAATATGAACCAATCCTTGCCAATCCCCTCCAATTCTTTTGGGGAGAGGATTAACCGAACAAAGCCTGAGGGACTGATTGGATTGTTGTTTTGCACACTTTTACACCTGTAAAAGATACAGACCTTAATTGGTCGTTTTCATTTCCGGTTGAAAATCATACATGGCCGGTGAAATACACTTGTAAAAGTAACACGGGTGTATAAATTTACCACTATTCCAAGCGGGGCCTGAGGGAGTATTTCCGAACGGAGGTTGTATTCCTCAGCAGGCTCCAGTCTCGGCGGCGGGCCGAACTTGGGGCTGTCATCGTGGGAAGTTGGCGGCTGTTTTACGAGAGTTTTGCACAAGTTCCAGCGAAGGGCAGCTGCAGCGCACAGCTCGAGCGTAGCACTTGCATCAACACGCCATGATTCTTCGCAAAAAAAAAGCAACACGCCATGATGACTGTTGCAACTGGAGGCAACACACGTGACATGCACGATGCACCGCGGTGTTGCGCGGGACAAAAGGTGCAGCGAGATTGCTCCAGAAGCAAAGGTCACGCACTTCATTGTCCTGTCATCATGAATGTTGTGGATGCCTTTACAAACGCGAACGCCGAGAGGATGGGCCAAGGGCCAGAGATGGAGCAGGCACGCCAGGACGAGGCAAAATTTCGTGTTTTGACCATTTTGTGATATAAATTCGGAATCTGACCCTGTTTAAAAGTTTTTCAAGATCTGACCCTTTTGCTACCGCCAAGAGCACTGGTGGTAGGGTTAGACAGCCTACCACCAGAGTCCTTGGTGGTAGGGTGTGACGGAGGGGAATGGCAGCCGTCACCGCGTGCTGATGTGGATAAGTACCTTACCGTCAGGGACCCTGGCAGTAGACTGTCTAACCCTACCGTCAGAGGTCCTGGCGGTTAGGTGTGGCAGGGGTTTTGCCGTACACGCACTCTGTAACCAAATATGCAAGGCCCTGGCGGTAGGTTCATCCTACCGCCAGCCCCCATGGCTGTAGGTTGTCTGATCCTACCGTCAGGACCCCTAGCGGGACGGTCCTGTGTTTTGCCGTATATAGCTTCTGTAACGAAATTTGCAAGGGCCCTGGCGGTAGATTCGCCCTACTGCCATCGGGGCTGGCGGTGGGGTCCTCTGTTTTATTTTTTCAAGTTCATTTGGTTGCTTGTTTTCAAATTCAGTATGACAGCAATATCATAGCAAGTTTCACAAATATGACAACAATATCACATATTTTAAACAATTAAACTTAGGCATCACATAGATCCATATTAAGATAACTTCAACTAATCAGTAAACAGAGTTCCACATAGTAGCAAACACATAGATCCACAAATACCAAACACATAGTTCCACGTAGTTTCACAACCACTAGACAAGTTCAACCAAACTAAAAGTAGCGAAGAGCATAATCAGTTGCTCCTTCCCCTCTTGGAGTTACGGTCCTCGTTACTCTTTGAACGAGTCTCTTCGGTCTTCTTCTTGGGCCGTCGAGGAACCGGTCTCTGGAAAGGGTCCAGACTCAGCAAATCCTTCTTCTTCGGATTCCTCTTCGGCAGCTGAGATGCTTGCGATGTTTGAGTTGGTGGAGGTCCATAATCTTCATCGTACTCCACTTCCCCATTGCTCTCATCCTCCTCCTCCTCCCCTTCTTCATGTGTGGCCTCCTCCTCCTCCTCTTCCTCTTCCTCCTCCTCCTCCCCAACCAACCTAGACGACGAGGGAGCATGACTCGATGAGCCGATGAGACCCTGTGTGGCTATAGGCTGATAAGCTTCAACTGACCCAGCTCCAGCACACCCAAGTAGCCCTACCAGCTTGCGACAACGCAGCACGAACTTCTGCACTCACAATGAAACAAGGTCATAATAAGTATCAGATTGACTGATTGCAAATGAACGAGATGCATCTGTTCCGAGGAGGCTGGAATTGTACCTTCATCGTCCCCCTCACTTTGTTCTCGATTGTACGCTCCCGGGGAGATCACCTAGTGCATCTGAGGCTTCAAAGATGCATCTGTTCAGCTCACCAGACTGCAACGGCATAAGTCAGTCATGAATAAACTAATTTAAATACAACCGTCAGTTCAAACTTACCACTCTGTTGATGAGGGGTGCAAACTCCATAAATCCACTATGCATTTCTCTGATGCCGGTCTGGTAGGCCTCTTCCTCGGGGTCATCCCTCTCCAGCTCCGCGATGTCTTCCGCCGTCCACCGAGGCCTGAGACGAAGACGGTGCTTCTGGCCATCATCGTACCACCTCATGTGTCGGCCCAGGTAAGCATCTGAAAGATCGTGGATGTCGCCTAGAGGGGGCGGGGGGTGAATAGGCGCTTTAAAATAATTACGGTTGAGGCTTGAACAAATGCGGAATAAACCTAGCGGTTAATTTGTCAAGCACAAAACCTACAACAACAAGGCTCACCTATGTGCACCAACAACTTATGCTAAGCAAGAAAAACTACTTAGGTGATAGCAAGATATATGACAAGAAACAATATGGCTATCACAAAGTAAAGTGCATAAGTAAAGGGCTCAGATAAGAGATAACCGAGGCACGTGGAGATGACGATGTATCCCGAAGTTCACACCCTTGCGGATGCTAATCTCCGTTTGGAGCGGTGTGGAGGCACAATGCTCCCCAAGAAGCCACTAGGGCCACCGTAATCTCCTCACGCCCTCGCACAATGCAAGATGCTGTGATTCCACTAAGGGACCCTTGAGGGCGGTCACTGAACCGCATAAATGACAACCCTTGGGGGCGGTCACCGAACCCGTACACTTTGGCAACCCTTGGGGGCGGTCACCGGTACCCGTCAAATTGCTCGGGGCGATCTCCACAACCTAATTGAAGACCCCGATGCTTGCCCGGAGCTTTACACCACAATGATTGAGCTCCGAACACCACCAACCGTCTAGGGAGCCCAAGCACCCAAGAGGAACAAGCTCAAGGGCACCAAGCACCCAAGAGTAATAAGCTTCTCAACTTGTAACTTCCACGTATCACCGTGGAGAACTCAAACCGATGCACCAAATGCAATGGCAAGGGCACACGGAGTGCCCAAGTCCTTCTCTCTCAAATCCCACCGAAGCAACTAATGCTAGGGAAGAAAATGAGAGGAAGAACAAGAAGGAGAACACCAAGAACTCCAAGATCTAGATCCAAGGGGTTCCCCTCACATAGAGGAGAAAGTGATTGGTGGAAATGTGGATCTAGATCTCCTCTCTCTTTTCCCTCAAAAACTAGCAAGAATTCATGGAGGGATTGAGAGTTAGCAAACTCGAAGAAGGTCAACAATGGGGGAAGAACACGAGCCCAAAGGATAAGGTTCAATGGGGAAGAAGACCCCCTTTTATAGGTGGGGAAAAATCCAACCGTTATGCTCACAGCCCGCATCGAGCGGTAGTACTGCTCGGCATCACGGTACTACTGCTAGGGGTAGCGGTACTACTGCTTGCGAGCGGTACTAAAAAATTACATCCGCGCCTACCATCGCTGGACTTGTGACGAGTTTTTGGTCCCGAGCGGAAGTAGCCACGGAAGTAGCCGCGGTAGTACTGCTCCAAGCGGTAGTACCGCTCCCAAGAGCGGTAGTACCGCTCCCAAGAGCGGTAGTACCGCTCCCAAGGGCGGTAGTAAAAAATTACTTCCGCTCCTACCCATGTAGTACCCGCAGCCTTTTCGTAACACCAAAACTACCATAACTTCGCATTCGGACTCGAATTCGATTTAAACCAAGTTTGTTGGAAAGCTAGGGACAAGGGCTAACACAATCTTGAGAGAAATACCAATAAGAAGCAAATGAGAAAAGGCCCAAAAGAAAATGGTGAGAACCCTTCCTCGGAAAAGACCGTAAAACCTCCAACACGAAAACATCATAGAAGACGATGCAAACTCCGCTGATGAACTCAAGCTTGTCATAAAGATGACCATAAGCTCTAAGACTCACAAAGAGAACCAAACAAGAACTAAGAAACATGATGCAAGGATGCAATGGTTTGAGCTCTCGATTTAACGATACGAGCAAGCTACTCACTTGAGAGCCCCCTTGATAGTACGGCTATCGATCCTATAACCCGGTCTCCCAACTACCACCATGAGACCGGTAAAATAGAAAACCTATCAAGGGCAAACCTTTGCCTTGCACATGATCCACTTGAGCTAGATGATGACGACCTTGTCCTCCTCAAGATGGACCACCTTTCTTGATTGTGTTGGGTCGATGGAGACTAGATGATTGCTCCCCCATACTCCACTATGGGTGAGCCACTCTTTGGCACATCTTCACAAGTCCATTGACACCACAATGGATGGCAAGCTTAAAGCACTTGATCTCTTCGTGATGCTCCACTTGAACTTGCACACCGCAATCTTGATGACGATCACCACTTGATGTCATCCTTTCCATGGGTTGTATGATATCTTCCTCTTGACGCAAGCCCATGGACACGTACCTAACCCCACATAGACTCTCACATAGACCATGGGTTAGTACACAAAGTGCAACGGATAATGCTTACCATACCATGGGATCACTTGATCCCTCTCGGTACATCTTCTACGCTTTGTGAGTTGATCAACTTGATTCACTCTTGACTTAGTCTTGATCAACCTTGAATCTTTCCAACTCTATTCGTTTGGATGATGTCTTGAAGGTAAATATGAATGATCACACAATCTTCTTCTTCAATACATGCTTGCAATAAGCTCAACACTCACATGACCAATCTTTGGATAATTCCTTAATAGCACCTTGGTCAACACATAAACTCCTTGAAACCAACACATGGACTTCAAGAAATGCCTATGGACAAATCCTTCAAATATAACTCAATGCAACCATTAGTCCATAGAGAATGTCATAAATTACCAAAACCACACATGGGGGCACCGCATGTCCTTTCAATCTCCCCCATTTTGGTAATTGATGACAATCACTTTCAAGAGAGTTTATATAAGGAATTATGCATCACCATGCAATGCAACAACCAATAATGCATGCGTATGAGATGCAAATGCTTAGGAACAAAACCAAAGCAAGGAGAAAACTCTGAAGACTTCTCCATAAAACTCTCTGAAACTTCTCCCCCATTGGCATCGATTGCCAAAATGGGCGAAAAGCTAAGAAGACCAATACAAAAGGTGTTCCTCCAAAAGTTGTGTATTTCTCAACAAGAGAGTGGAATGCCATACACATATCCAAAGGTAATACTTGGAGGAAGACCAACTATATTGAGGCACCAAGATTGCACAAGAATGATATGCCACAAAGACATAACAAAGAGAGAAACAAGCAATCAAGCAATCAAAAGATACCAATTGAAGCAAGCTATCAAAAGATATCAACTGAACCAACTAGACCAAAGATCCTATGAGCCACATGAAAAAGATATTATGATATGAGCAGAGGATTGTTCTAAAGAAACTAGAGAAGCTCCCCATGATTTGTGCACATCAAGAATTTTTGTATTTGGATACAAAGTGCACAAAATAGGATTATAGCTCCCCAAAGTCAATGAAACTAACAACAAGTGCAAGAGAGCATATAGGAAACTAAGCCTAGCGCTTGCAACAAGCACATGGTTGAGCAACATTGTAAAAGAGGCAACTTAAGAATAGGCTCAACCAAAATGATGTGTGTGAGTCATGGAAAAGCACATGAGAAGACTAATATACGGATGAGCATAAGCATCAACATAGTCTCGAATGGATGAGATACACGGTGCAAAGCCTTTAATTCTCACACACAACTAGCAAATGGGTTCACAAGCTTACTAATAAGAAAATAGAGAACCTATGCTTGTGACAACCCGTGGTGAAGATAGACGATGAGAGGCTCATCAAGACGAGGGGTACCAATTAAGATGGCAAAAGCCTCGTAAAGATAAGCAAGAGGAAAATAATCTTCACCACACAAGAGTGCAACAAGATGCAACGATAGAGGACACGCACTCAAGGCAAACGCTTTCACGGAGCCACCAAAGAAATAACATAAGAAAGACAAGGTGGACGTGAAAGAAAGGATATCAACTAGAGATGTAATTTCTCTCAAGTGTATAAGGTTCTAGGTAGACAAAATCATGATGATATATATCTACAAAGAGGATGTACACCAAATAGTTACAACATGAAGGAACAAGATATCCACAAGGAAGTCATAAATATACCAATAAGATATTTGCTTGAAAGCATAGCACTTGGCTAGATATGGTCTTATTGTATATAAATGAATTCCTACCCATGAACATCAAAGACATCACAACTAGCAACATGAGATCATCGTTGAGATGCTTTGAGAAAGGAAACAAGTATCACAAGAAAGAATGAAATACATGCCATGATACAACCTACACAAGGTTGATGCAAGTAATGTGTGCATGTAGTAGATGATGATACTTATTACCGAGATACCATTGGAAGGATGTAGTAGATACCAATTGAAGGTAGATAGTAGTTCATTGATCATCCTAGCTTGACTCCAATATGCACATGGTGACAACACCTTCCTTGTGAGTGAGCCGAGCATCCAATGCATCTCCAAATGTTCCTATAAGAACAACACAAACTAAACGGTACCCAAACTCATCGGGACCAAATAGTTAGAAACACCAATACATAGGACAAACTCCACATAAATATGTGCATATAGATATGAAAACGAATATCATGCACATCTCATCCAAATTGAGACTAGGTGAAGTTTCTCCCATATATTGAGACAAAGAAAGAAAGCATGCCAAATAAAATACATGAAGAAAACATGCATGCTCAAGACTTCAAAACCCGAAACCAAAAGACAAAGAAATGCCAAGTGAAAAGGATACTAAATGAATAAAACATCACTTAGAGGATATCCATAAAAGATACATCAAGGAATGAGATATCCATTGATACACTCAAAATAAAAGATATCAAACTCCCAAAAGAGAGGATGGTTCCAAACAAACCAAGCTCTCTACAAAGTTTCATGATGGCACAAAGTACCAAAACGAAAACGGCTTGCCTTCCACCAACACACACTTGATAAGGATCACAAGAAGAGTGTTCTAAAGAAAATAGGATAGCTCCCCCACGAGTTGTGCATTATATAGGATTTGCATTTGAATACAAAATGCACAAGGTGGGATCACCACTTTCACTATATCTAGAAAACACTAGACAAGGACGAGAGAAAAAAAACAAGATCCACAAGTGGTAGGGAAGACAAGGGAGTTGACACAAACCTTGGCAAGAGAAAATGCAAAATAAAAAACAAAAGCCAATGTAAAGATGATCAATAAATTCTACCACAAAAGTGAGTACCAATTGTCAAAAGACAAGAAGTAAATGGAAATAATTCCCGGTGGTAGATAGCAAGGATATCCGACATCATCTTCACACCAAACACAAGCAAATTGCAACTTGTAGAGCTATCATGCTGTTGGGGAACGTTGCAGAAAATTAAAAAATTTCCTACGGTTTCACCAAGATCCATCTATGAGTTCATCTAAGCAACGAGTCAAGGGAGTGAGTTTGCATCTACATACCACTTGTAGATCGAGTGCGGAAGCGTTCAAGGGGATGGTGATGATGGAGTCGTACTCGCCGTGATTCAGATCACCGATGACCAAGTGCTGAACGGACAGCACCTCCGCGTTCAACACACGTACGGTACGGAAGACGTCTCCTCCTTCTTGATCCAGCAAGGGGGAAGGAGAGGTTGAGGAAGATGGCTCTAGCAGCAGACGACGGCGTGATGATGGTGGAGTGACAGATTCCCCGGCAGGCTTCGCCAAGCACACACGGAGGAGGAGAGGTGTTGGGAGGGAGGGCTGCGCCTTCAAGTGTGTTGCAGCCTCCCTCGCCCCTCTATTTACAGGGAAGGGAGAAGGGAGCCGCCCTCTAGATGGCATCTAGAGGGGGGGCAAGGGAGGGGACTTGCCCCCCAAGCAAGGGGCGCCTCTAGGGTTCCCCCAAACCCTAGGTGCATGGGCCCAAGGGGCGCCCAGCCTCCAGGGCTGGCTCCTGCCCCACGCAGCCCATGTGGCCCCCGGAGAGGTGGCCTCGGTGGACCCCGAGCCCTTCCGGTACAATACCGATATGCCCCAAACTTTCCGGTGTCCGCTTGACAACTTCCCATATATAAATCTTTACCTCCGGACCCTTCCGAACTCCTAGTGACGTCCGGGATCTCATCCGGACTCAACAACATTCGTAATCACATACAAGTCTTCCTAATAACCCTAGCGCCACCGAACCTTAAGTGTAGACCCTACGGGTTCGGAGACACGCAGACATGACCGAGACGGCTCTCGGTCAATAACCAACAGCGGATCTGGATACCCATGTTGGCTCCTACATGCTCCTCGATGATGTCATCGGATGAACCACGATGTCGAGGATTCAAGCAACCCAGATACTATTCCCTTTGTCAATCGGTACGTTACATGCCCGAGACTCGATCGTCGGCATCCCAATACCTCGCTCAGTCTCGTTACGCAAGTCACTTTACTCGCATCAGTAATGCATGATCCGTGACCAAACACTTGGTCACTTTGAGCTCATTATGATGATGCATTACCGAGTGGGCCCGAGATACCTCTCCGTCATATGGAGTGACAAATCCGATCTCGATCCGTGTCAACCCAATGACACTTTCGGAGATACCGTAGTGCACCTTTATAGTCACCCGATTACGTTGTGACGTTTGGTACACCCAAAGCACTCCTACGGTATCCGGGAGTTACACGATCTCATGGTCTAAGGAAGAGATACTTGACATTGAAAAAGCTCTAGCAAAACGAACTACACGATCTTGTGCTATGCTTAGGATTGGGTCTTGTCCATCACGTCATTCTCCTAATGACGTGATCCCGTTGTCAATGACATCTGATGTCCATAGTCAGGAAACCATGACTAACCGCTGACCAATGAGCTAGTCAACTAGAGGCTTACTAGGGACGTATTGTAGTCTATGTATTCACACGTGTATTACAATTTCCGGATAATACAATTATAGCATGAATAAAAGACAATTATCATGAACAAGAAAATATAATAATGATGCTTTTATTATTGCCTCTAGGGCATATTTCCAACAGTCTCCCACTTGCACTAGAGTCAATAATCTAGTTACATTGTGATGAATCGAACACCCATAGAGTTCTGGTGTTGATCATGTTTTGCCCGCAGAAGAGGTTTAGTCAACGGATCTGCGACATTCAGATCCGTATGCACTTTGCATATTTCTATGTCTCCATCTTGAACATTTTCACGGATGGAGTTGAAGCGACGCTGATGTGCTGGTCTTCTTGTGAAACCCAGGCTCCTTGGCAAGTGCAATAGCTCGGTGTTGTCACAGAAGAGTTTGATCGGCCCCGACGCATTGGGTATGACTCTAGGTCGGTGATGAACTCCTTCACCCAAATTGCTTCATGCGCTGCCTCCGAGGCTGCCATGTACTCCGCTTCACATGTAGATCCCGCCACGACGCTTCGCTTGCACTGCACCACCATCGCTCCACCATTCAACATATACACGATCCGGTTTGTGACTTAGAGTCATCAGATCGTGTCGAAGCTAGCGCCGACGTAACCCTTACGACGAGCTCTTCGTCACCTCCATAAACGAGAAACATGTCCTTTGTCCTTTTCGGTACTTTAGGATATTGTTGACCGATGTCCGATGTTCCTTGCCGGGATTACTTTGGTACCTTCCTACCAAACTTACGGCAAGGTTTACATCAGTCGGTACACAGCATGGCATACATAATAGATCCTATGGCTGAAGCATAGGGATGACACTCATCTCTTCTTTATCTTTTGCCGTGGTCGGGCATTGAGCCGAGCTCAATCTCACACCTTGCAACACAGGCAAGAACCCTTCTTGGACTGATCCATTTTGAACTTCTTTAAAATCTTATCAAGGTATGTGCTTTGTGAAAGACCTATGAGGCGCCCTCGGTCTATCTCTATAGATCTTGATGCCTAATATATAAGCAGCTTCTCCAAGGTCCTTCATTGAAAAACACTTATTCAAGTAGGCCTTAATGTTGTCCAAGAATTCTATATCATTTCCCATCAAAAGTATGTCATCTACATATAATATGAGAAATGCTACAGAGCTCCCACTCACTTTCTTGTAAACGCAGGCTTCTCCATAAGTGCAAGATAAACCCAAACGCTTTGATCATTTCATCAAAGCGAATGTTCCAACTCCGAGATGCTTGCACCAGCCCATAAATGGATCGCTGGAGCTTGCATACTTTGTTAGCATTCTTAGGATCGACAAAACCCTCCGGCTGCATCATATACAGTTCTTCCTTAAGATGCCCGTTAAGGAATGCCGTTTTGACGTCCATCTGCCATATCTCATAATCATAGTATGCGGCAATTGCTAACATGATTCAGACGGACTTAAGCTTCGCTACGGGAGAGAAAGTCTCATCGTAGTCAATCCCTTGAACTTGCCGATAACCCTTAGCGACAAGTCGAGCTTTATAGATGGTGACATTACCATCCGCGTCCGTCTTCTTCTTAAAGATCCATTTGTTTTCTATCACTCGCCGATCATCGGGCAAGTCAGTCAAAGTCCATACTTTGTTTTCATACATGGATTCTATCTCGGATTTCATGGCTTCTAGCCATTTGTTGGAATCTGGGCCCGCCATCGCTTCTTCATAGTTCGAAGGTTCACCGTTGTCTAACAACATGATTTCCAGGACAGGGTTGCCGTACCACTCTGGTGCGGAACGTGTCCTTGTGGACCTACGAAGTTCAAGAGCTACTTGATCCAAGTACCTTGATCATCATCATTATTTTCCTCTTCGCTTGGTGTAGGCATCACAGAACATTTTCTGCTGCACTACTTTCCCGCTCAAGAGGTAGTACTTCATCGAGTTCTACTTTCCTCCCACTTACTTCTTTCGAGAGAAACTCTTTTTCCGAAAGGATCCGCTCTTGGCAACAAAGATCTTTCCTCGGATCTTAAGTAGAAGGTATACCCAATGGTTTCTTTAGGGTATCCTATGAAGACGATTTTCCGACTTGGGTTCGAGCTTTTCAGGTTAAAGTTTCTTGACATAAGCATCGCATCCCCAAACTTTTAGAAACGACAGCTTAGGTTTCTTCCCAAACCATAATTCATACGGTGTCGTCTCAACGGATTTAGACGGTGCCCTATTTAAAGTGAATGTAGCTGTCTCTAGAGCGTATCCCCAAAATGATAGCGATAAATCGGTAAGAGACATCATGGATCGCACCATATCCAATAGAGTGCGATTACGACGTTCGGACACACTGTTACGTTGAGGTGTTCCAGGCGGCGTGAGTTGTGAAACGATTCCACAATTTCTCAAGTGTGTACCAAATTCGTGACTTAAATATTCTCCTCCACGATCCGATCGTAAGAATTTTATCTTTCGGTCACGTTGATTCTCTTCTTCATTCTGAAATTCCTTGAACTTTTCAAAGGTCTCAGACTTGTGTTTCATCAAGTAGACATACCCATATCTACTCAAGTCATCTATGAGAGTGAGAACATAACAATATCCTCCGCGAGCCTCAACACTCATTGGACCGCACACATCGGTATGTATGATTTCCAATAGGTTGGTTGCTCGCTCCATTGTTCCGGAGAACGGAGTCTTGGTCATTTTGCCCATAAGGCATGGTTCGCATGTGTCAAATGATTCATAATCGAGAGACTCTAAAAGTCCATCAGCATGGAGCTTCTTCATGCGCTTGACACCAATGTGACCAAGGCGGCAGTGCCACAAGTATGTGGGACTATCGTTATCAACTTTACATCTTTTGGTATTCATGCTATGAATATGTGTAACATTACGTTCGAGATTCATTAAGAATAAACCATTGACCATCGGAGCATGACCATAAAACATATCTCTCATATAAATAGAACAACCATTATTCTCGGATTTAAATGAGTAGCCATCTCGTATCAAACGAGATCCAGATACAATGTTCATGCTCAAACTTGGCACCAAATAACAATTATTAAGGTTCAAAACTAATCCCGTAGGTAAATGTAGAGGTAGCGCGTCGACGGCGATCACATCGACTGGAACCATTTCCGACGCGCATCGTCACCTCGCCCTTTGCCGCCTCCGCTTATTCCGCAGCTCCTGCTGTGAGTTACAAATATGAGCAACGACACCGTATCAAATATCCGGAGTTACTACGAGTCTTGGTAAGGTACACATCAATTACATGTATATCAAATATACCTTTGGTGTTGCCGGCCTTCTTATCCGCTAAGTATTTGGGGCAGTTCCGCTTCAAAGGACCCTTCCCTTGCAATAAAAGCACTCAGTCTCGTGCTTGGGTCCATTCTTTGACTTCTTCCCGCAATCGGCTTACGGGCGCGGCAACATCTTTGCCGCCCTTCTTGAAGTTCTTCTTACCCTTGCCCTTCTTGAACTTAGTGGTCTTATTGATCATCAACACTTGATGTTCTTTCTTGATTTCAACCTCTGCTGACTTTAGCATTGAAAATACTTCAGGAGTGGTCTTCACCATCCCCTGCATATTGTAGTTCATCACAAAGCTCTTGTAGCTTGGTGGGAGCGATCAAGGATTCTGTCAATGACCGCCTCATCCGGAGGTTAATGTCCAGTGGGACAAAGCGGTTGTGCAACCTGACATTTTGAGTATGTGCTCACCGATGTAACTGTTTTCCTCCATCTTACAACTATAGAACTTGTCGGAGACTTCATATCTCTCGACCCGGGCATGAGCTTGGAAAACTAGTTTCAGCTCCTCGAACATCTCATATGCTCCGTGTTGCTCAAAACGCTTTTGGAGCCCCGGTTCTAAGCTGTAAAGCATGCCGCACTGAACGAGGGAGTAATCATCAAGACGAGACTGCCAAGCATTCATAATGTCTTGGTTCTCTCGACGGAGCGTCACCTAGCGGTCCTTCTAGGACATATTGTTTCTGGCAGCTATGAGGATGATCTCGGGTTCGGACCCAGTCCGTATAGTTGCTGCCATCATCTTTCAGCTTGGTTTTCTCTAGGAACGCGTTGAAGTTCAAGTTGACATGAGCGTTGGCCATTTGATCTACAAGACATATTATGCAAAAGTTTTAGACTAAGTTCATGATAATTAAGTTCATCTAATCAAATTATTTTAATGAAATCCCACTCAGATTAGACATCCTCTAGTCATCTAAGTGTTACACGATCCGAGTCGACTAGGCCGTGTCCGATCATCACGTGAGACGGACTAGTCATCGTCGGTGAACATTCTCATGTTGATCGATCTTCCATACGACTCGTGTTCGACCTTTCGGTCTCCGTGTTTCGAGGCCATGTCCGTACATGCTAGGCTCGTCAAGTTAACCCTAAGTGTTTTGCATGTGTAAAACTGTCTTACACCGTTGTATGTGAACGTAAGGATCTATCACACCCGATCATCACGTGGTGCTTCAAAGCATTTAACTTTAGCAACGGTGCACGTTTGGGGAGAACACTTCTTGAAATTTTTGTAAGGATCATCTTATTTACTACCGTAGTTCTAAGTAAACAAGATGCATAAACATAATAAACATCACATGCAATTATATAGTAGTGACATGATATGGCCAATGTCATATAGCTCCATTGATCTCCATCTTCGGGGCTCCATGAACATCTTGTCACCGGCATGACACCATGATCTCCATCATCGTGTCTTCATGAAGTTGTCACGCCAACGACTACTTCTACTTCTATGGCTAACGCGTTTAGCAATAAAGTAAAGTAATTTACATGGTGTTCTTCAATGACTCGCAGGTCATACAAAAATAAAGACAACTCCTATGGCTCCTGCCGGTTGTCATACTCATCGACATGCAAGTCGTGATTCCTATTACAAGAACATGATCTCATACATCACAATATATCATTCATCATTCGTCACAACTTCTGGCCATATCACATCACATGACAATTGCTGCAAAAACAAGTTAGACGTCCTCTAATTGTTGTTGCATCTTTTACGTGGCTGCAATTGGGTTCTAGCAAGAACGTTTTCTTACCTACGAATAACCACAACGTGATCTTGTCAGCTTCTATTTACCCTTCATAAGGACCCTTTCCATCGAATCCGCTCCAACTAAAGTGGGAGAGACAGACACCCGCCAGCCACCTTATGCAACTAGTGCATGTCGATCGGTGGAACCGGTCTCACGAAGCGCACGTGTAAGGTTGGTCCGGCCGCTTCATCCCACAATACCGCTGAAGCAAGATAAGACTAGTAGCGGCAAGCAAGTTGACAAGATCTACGCCCACAACAAAATTGTGTTCTACTCGTGCAAAAGAGAACTACGCATAGACCTAGCTCTGATTCCACTGTTGGGGAACGTTGCAGAAAATTAAAATTTTTCCTACGGTTTCACCAAGATCCATCTATGAGTTCATCTAAGCAACGAGTCAAGGGAGTGAGTTTGCATCTACATACCACTTGTAGATCGAAAAGGAAGCGTTCAAGGGATGGTGATGATGGAGTCGATCGCCGTGATTCAGATCACCGATGACCAAGTGCTGAACGGACAACACCTCCGCGTTCAACACACGTACGGTACGGAAGACGTCTCCTCCTTCTTGATCCAGCAAGGGGGAAGGAGAGGTTGAGGAAGATGGATCCAGCAGCAGACGACGGCGTGATGATGGTGGAGTGACATTCTCCGGCAGGCTTCGCCAAGCACACGCGGAGGAGGAGAGGTGTTGGGAGGGAGGGCTGCGCCTTCAAGTGTGTTGCAGCCTCCCTCGCCTCTATTTATAGGGGAAGGGAGAAGGGGCGGCCCCTCTAGATGGCATCTAGAGGGGGGGCGGCAAGGGAGGGGGACTTGCCCCCAAGCAAGGGGGCGCCCCTCTAGGGTTCCCCAAACCCTAGGCGCATGGGCCCAATGGGGGCGCCCAGCCCTCCAGGGCTGGCTCCTACCCCACGCAGCCCATGTGGCCCCCGGGAGGTGGCCCCTCCGGTGGACCCCGAGCCCTTCCGGTGGCCCCAGACAATACCGATATGCCCCGAAACTTTCCGGTGTCCGCTTGACAACTTCCCATATATAAATCTTTACCTCTGGACCCTTCCGAACTCCTAGTGACGTCAGGGATCTCATCCGGACTCAACAACATTCGTAATCACATACAAGTCTTCCTAATAACCCTAAGCGCCACCGAACCTTATGTGTAGACCCTACGGGTCGGGAGACACAGACATGACCGAGGCGGCTCTGGTCAATAACCAACAGCGGATCTGGATACCCATGTTGGCTCCTACATGCTCCTCGATGATGTCATCGGATGAACCACGATGTCGAGGATTCAAGCAACCCCGTATACTATTCCCTTTGTCAATCGGTGCGTTACATGCCCGAGACTCGATCGTCGGTATCCCAATACCTCCTTCGGTCTCGTTATCGCAAGTCACTTTACTCGCATCAGAATGCATGATCCCGTGACCAAACACTTGGTCACTTTGAGCTCATTATGATGATGCATTACCGAAAGGGCCCAGAGATACCTCTCCGTCATATGGAGTGACAAATCCAGTCTCGATCCGTGTCAACCCAGCAGACACTTTCGGAGATACCGTAGTGCACCTTTATAGTCACCCGATTCGTTGTGACGTTTGGTACACCCAAAGCACTCCTACGGTATCCGGGAGTTACACGATCTCATGGTCTAAGGAAGAGATACTTGACATTGAAAAAGCTCTAGCAAAACGAACTACACGATCTTGTGCTATGCTTAGGATTGGGTCTTGTCCATCACGTCATTCTCCTAATGACGTGATCCCGTTGTCAATGACATCTGATGTCCATAGTCAGGAAACCATGACTATCCGCTGACCAACGAGCTAGTCAACTAGAGGCTTACTAGGGACGTATTGTAGTCTATGTATTCACACGTGTATTACGATTTCCGGATAATACAATTATAGCATGAATAAAAGACAATTATCATGAACAAGGAAATATAATAATAATGCTTTTATTATTGCCTCTAGGGCATATTTCCAACAGTCTCCCACTTGCACTAGAGTCAATAATCTAGTTACATTGTGATGAATCGAACACCCATCGAGTTCGTGTTGATCATGTTTTGCCCATGAAGAGGTTTAGTCAACGGATCTGCGACATTCAGATCCGTATGCACTTTGCATATTTCTATGTCTCCATCTTGAACATTTTCACGGATGGAGTTGAAGCGACGCTTGATGTGCCTGGTCTTCTTGTGAAACCTGGGCTCCTTGGCAAGTGCAATAGCTCCAGTGTTGTCACAGAAGAGTTTGATCGGCCCGACGCATTGGGTATGACTCCTAGATGGTATTACTCATGTACACACATTTATAGGATTGTGAGGTGCACAAAGCACATCACTCCCCCATAATGGGATATTCCATTAATCTCTCACAAGAGCCAACTAAGAAATAAACAAGATGCAAAAAGGCTCAACACACAACACACATGTACATGATGTGCAAACCAACATGCACATACTTGATTTCTCAAGATAAGCAATTTGGAAGCACAACATATACAAGCACATGCAAGATACAAAACCACAACATGCTAAGGGACAAGTAACTTTTAATGTAAGCAATTTAAGCACGAGTTACCATAAGGAGGAACATTGGATATATGATAGAAAGATAATCCGAATGACTTGGCTTGACACAATATGAATGATGAGGACCCCTTAAATCTTCATAATGTAGCCAAGTCTCCAATGACCTCCAACAACACCTATTGATCAAGTTTGAGCTAGTTGGTCCCCAACCAAGTTGGGTCCTAAGAGGTTAGTCACAATAGGCTTGGCCACCCAAATGGTTCTTTTCTTGACACCACATTGAGTACCAACAAACTTGGCAAACACATTGCCAACCTTATCCTTCCCAAGAGAATAGACATCATCAATAATAATTGGGTTGGATAAGTTACCACTAGTGCATGAAGAAGCGACATGGCCTTTCTCACGACATAAGTAGCAACGTCTACTCTTCACTTTCTTCTCACTTGATTTCTCAACAAGAGAAGCATTAACTTGAGTCTTCTTGGGAAGTGGCCTTTCTTCAACTTGAGGTTGAGCATGATATTGAACTTGTGCCCTCTTCCCTTGTTGCTTGACACTAATGGCCTTCTTCTTCAATGGGCAAGATCTAACATGATGTCCTTCTACTTTGCACTTGAAGCAAACAATCTTGGCCGATTTCTTGACTTGTTCTTGGCCCTTCTTTTTGTTCATCTTGGACTTCTTCTTCTTATTGGAGTTGAATCCAAGTCCACCTTTGTCATTGGGGGATTTTTGCACACTCAAGATATTGTTGAGTGTGGATTTCCCTTCATGACGCTTTTCCAAGTCTTTCTTCAAAGAAGTGACTTGGGCCTTGAGCTCTTTGATTTCCTCTACATGGTTAGTCTCAATACAAGTACTAGAGGAAGTATAAGCTTCATTGTTAGAGCAACAAGGCAAGGAAAGCAATTCATCACAAGATGTACCAACATTGTGAGTAGATGAATTATAAGGACTAGCACATATCAATATAGCATTTTGACTAGAAGTAGTGCTAGTATCCACATGAGGCTCACTAGATGTTACCTTAGCAAGCATGGCCTCATGAGCTATCTTTAGCACATTATGGGATACTAGAAGATCGTCATGAGAGCTTGAGAGCTTTTCATGGCTTTCTTCCAATTTCCCATAATTGCTAGATAACAACTCAAGTTGAGCCCGTAGCTCAACATTCTCCTTCAAAATGGATGCTTCACAAGAGATAGAGTTAGTAGCACAAGCATCATCATCAGCAACAAGAGGAGAAGACAACTTGGCAAGCTCTTTTGAATATGAAGCTTTAAGTTGAGCATGAGACTCGGTGATTTTGATGAGCTCACTCTTAATGACCCTTGAGCCATTTTCGAGGTGCTCAAAGTCCTCAAGGAGTTTAGCATGCACAACTTCAAGCTCCTCATTTTTAGTTTCAAAATCATTGGCCACCTCAAGAGCTCTATCACGAGATTCCCCCACTATAGATAATTCTAGAGCAAAAGTCTCCTCAAGAGATTCCTTGGTGGTTTGTTCAAGTTCAAGAGCTAGAGAGAGGTCCGCAATCTCATTAGCGTAATCACGCTCATGACCTTCCATTTTATCAATGGTGACCTCATGCTCCTCAAGACGAGATTCCAACTCATCAATATATTTCTTGCCCTCAATAGCAATAGACATGATTTCCATGAAGTTGGAACGAGCAATTTTATTCTTAAGAAGAGTTTTAAAAATCATTTCCCCCTTAATTTTTAAGGAGGCAACATCATCACTCTCTTCATCATAATCAACATCATCATCACTCTTGCCATCATCAATATCATCACAAGATATATTGGGATTCAAAGTGGGACATACCTTTCAAGCCTTGGCCATAAGGCAAAATGCAGTAGATGATGATATAAGATCCCTTGAAGCACCATTCAAGACCACATCTTGTTCCATGGAGTGTTGGGTTTCAACTACATTGTTAGCACAACAACTCGAGGAAATACATGCATTTTTATCATGGCAACTAGATATAGCAAGAATATCATCATGAGATTTAGTCAAGCAATTTCTACATGATATGCAAGGACTATCAACACAAGCAAGTGAAACATTTGGAGTGCTCGAAGTGCTAAGGCCCAAAGACGGAGCATTGCAATAATATAGTGATGAAGAATCATCCACAAAAAGCACACTATCATCATTGCAATGACCGACACTACTCACCATATCATTACCTTGTGGCAAACCACATGTAGGTGAAGTAGAAGAAGTTGAGAAGACTATACGGCCGGAGGTGGAGGAGAACAATCATCCCTACAAATCTTGGACACACCATATTTATCTTGAAGCTTCGTCCACAACTCATGAGCATCCCGGAACGACATGAGTTGAAATATAACTACATTGCTCAAAGCATCGAAAAGCACATTAGAAGCTTGAGCATTGAGATAAGAGTTTTTCTCATCCTCTAAAGATAACCTTTGGGGATCCTTTGGAGGAGAAAAACCCATATCTACAATTCGCTCTAAATTTGGGTCCATGACCCTAAAGAGATTAAGCATGCGAATTACCCAAACATCAAAATTTGTGCCATCGAAACTAAGAGTGTCAGAGAATCCTAAACCCCTAGTCGACATCTTTACTCTCTAGGCGGTTAAGCCCAACAAAGAGATACGAGGCTCTGATACCAATTGAAAGATCGTGGATGTCGCCTAGAGGGGGGTGAATAGGCGCTTTAAAATAATTACGGTTGAGGCTTGAACAAATGCGGAATAAACCTAGCGGTTAATTTGTCAAGCACAAAACCTACAACAACTAGGCTCACCTATGTGCACCAACAACTTATGCTAAGCAAGAAAAACTACTTAGGTGATAGCAAGATATATGACAAGAAACAATATGGCTATCACAAAGTAAAGTGCATAAGTAAAGGGCTCAGATAAGAGATAACCGAGGCACGCGGAGATGACGATGTATCCCGAAGTTCACACCCTTGCGGATGCTAATCTCCGTTTGGAGCGGTGTGGAGGCACAATGCTCCCAAGAAGCCACCGGGGCCACCAGTAATCTCCTCACGCCTCGCACAATGCAAGATGCCGTGATTCCACTAAGGGACCCTTGAGGCGGTCACCGAACCCGTACAAATGGCAACCCTTGGGGCGGTCACCGAACCCGTACACTTTGGCAACCCTTGGGCGGTCACGGTACCATCAAATTGCTCAGGCGATCTCCACAACCTAATTGGAGACCCCGACGCTTGCCCGGAGCTTTACACCACAATGATTGAGCTCCGAACACCACCAACCGTCTAGGGCGTCCAAGCACCCAAGAGGAACAAGCTCAAGGGCACCAAGCACCCAAGAGTAATAAGCTTCTCAACTTGTAACTTCCACGTATCACCGTGGAGAACTCAAACCGATGCACCAAATGCAATGGCAAGGGCACATGGAGTGCCCAAGTCCTTCTCTCTCAAATCCCACCAAGCAACTAATGCTAGGGAAGAAAATGAGAGGAAGAACAAGAAGGAGAACACCAAGAACTCCAAGATCTAGATCAAGGGGTTCCCCTCACATAGAGGAGAAAGTGATTGGTGGAAATGTGGATCTAGATCTCCTCTCTCTTTCCCTCAAAACTAGCAAGAATCCATGGAGGGATTGAGAGTTAGCAAGCTCAAGAAGGTCAACAATGGGGAAGAACGCGAGCCCAAAGGATAAGGTTCAATGGGGAAGAAGACCCCTTTTATAGGTGGGGAAAAATCCAACCGTTATGCTCACAGCCCGCATCGAAGCGGTAGTACTGCTCGGCATCACAGTACTATTGCTAGGGGTAGCGGTACTCTCGCTATGAAGCGATACTAAAATTACATCCGCGCCTACCACCGCTGGACTTGTGACGAGTTTTTGGTCCCGGCGGAAGTAGTCATGATAGTACTGCTCAAGCGGTAGTACCGCTCCCTAAGAGCGATGTAGTACCGCTCCCAAGGGCGGTAGTAAAATTACTTCCGCTCCTACCCGCGGTAGTACCGTTGCAGCCTTTTCAGAACACCAAAACTACCATAACTTCTGCATTCGGACTCCGAATTCGACGAAACTAAGTTTGTTGGAAAGCTAGGGACAAGGGCTAACACAATCTTGAGAGAAATACCAATAAGAAGCAAATGAGAAAAGGCCCAAAAGAAAATGGTGAGAACCCTTCCTCGGAAAAGACCGGTAAAACCTCCAACACCGAAAACATCATAGAAGACGCATGCAAACTCCGTTTTCGATGAACTCAAGCTTGTCATAAAGATGACCATAAGCACTAAGACTCACAAAGAGAACCAAACAAGAACCAAGAAACATGATGCAAGGATGCAATGGTTTGAGCTCTCGACGAACGATACGATCAAGCTACTCACTTGAGAGCCCCCCATGATAGTACGGCTATCGATCCTATAACCCGGTCTCCCAACTACCACCATGAGACCGGTAAAATAGAAAACCTATCAAGGGCAAACCTTTGCCTTGCACATGATCCACTTGAGCTAGATGATGACGATCTTGTCCTCCTCAAGATGGACCACCTTTCTTGATTGTGTTGAGTCGATGGAGACTAGATGATTGCTCCCCCATACTCCACTATGGGTGAGCCACTCTTTGGCACATATTCACAAGTACATTGACACCACAATGGATGGCAAGCTTCAAGCACTTGATCTCTTCGTGATGCTCCACTTGAACTTGCACACGGCAATCTTGATGACGATCACCACTTGATGTCATCCTTTCCATGGGTTGTATGATATCTTTCTCTTGACGCAAGCCCATGGACACGTACCTAACCCCACATAGACTCTCACATAGACCATGGCTTAGTACACAAAGTGCAATGGATAATGCTTACCATACCATGGGATCACTTGATCCCTCTCGGTTCATCTTCTACGCTTTGTGAGTTGATCAACTTGATTCACTCTTGACTTAGTCTTGATCAACCTTGAATCTTTCCAACTCTATTCGTTTGGATGATGTCTTGAAGGTAAACATGAATGATCACACAATCTTGTTCTTCAAGACATGCTTTCAATAAGCTCAACACTCACATGACCAATCTTTGGATAATTCCTTAATAGCACCTTGGTCAACACATAAACTCCTTGAAACCAACACATGGACTTCAAGAAATGCCTATGGACAAACCCTTCAAATATAACTCAACGCAACCATTAGTCCATAGAGAATGTCATCAATTACCAAAACCACACATGGGGGCACCGCATGTCCTTTCAGCATCCCAGTCAGTCACTTTCCTCTCCACGTCTTTATGGTACCTCCATCGGTCCCACGCCGCCACATGTGTCTTATGCTCCTCTCCCCAGTCTGTGATCGACGGATTCTTCTGCCGGCTCATCCCGCAAGGCATAGACAAGAGATCATCATAAGAAACATGATAAGCGTAATGAAATCATGGGCACGGAGAACAAAGCGCTCACAGGTGTAGCGCGTGGCCGCCGGTATCGGTGGGTTGGCCCGGTGGGGTATGCTGATAAATCTCAAACTGCGTGGCCACGCGGTGTGGCAAGTGCCACTCGACGGCGTACACACAGATCATGGGCACGATGCACCGCCAGAGACCATGGTCCCCATCGCACATCACGTTCAGATCAAAGTCCCACTGTCGGTCTTGTCGATACGGCCACCAGTTTACCTACTACATATACATTGGTAAGTTCGCACTCTCGGTCAAAAGTGGAATCAAAGACAAAGGTGTTGAGCGAGTTCATATACCTGCGTATGCGTCAAAGCGTCCAACTCGTTGGTGTAGGTCTTGTACGAAGTCTTGTTTAGGCCCGTGTAGAGTTTGACAACGTCCCACTCGTAAGCTACTGTGGGGTTTCGAGTCTCGTCGCCGTCTTCGCTATAGTCTTCCCATGGGCGTCTTCGCAACTTCTCTGCACGCCCCACCGGCAGCCGCTCCCACATCCAAATGGAGAAGGCCCAGATAAAGCCACCCATATTGGACTTGTCTCCCGTCCTCTGCGTTGCTTTGTCAAGCTGCAAAACATCAAATGAGGATCAGATATAAGAAAATGTCATGGACACACTTTCATAGGTAGGTAGGCAATTAGACACTCTCTTACCAAACGGTATAGGTAGGCGAGAGATGCGGTCCCCGAACTGTACCCTGCATCCTAGTCCGCTAGGAAGAACAGATACGCCTAGTTGGCAGAGTTCCCGGAGCTGTCTGGAAACACGACCTCCGAGAGAATATTCCACAGATAGGCCCTCGCGTACAACTCCACAGTCGCCTCATCTATGCCTTGGGGGCACGTCTTCCGGTGCTCCGAGAGCCAGCTCAACGGGACACCGGATGTACGGTTACTCTTGGCAACGGGGCAGTCGCCGATGAGGGTCCCTCTGCTGTCAGTTGGTCCTCTCCACTCGACCGGTGAGTGCATGACCCTCGATCGGCATGGCAGTAATCATCCCCCAGTCCTCGAGGGTCACCGTCATCTCCCCGCATGGCAGATGGAAAGAATGGGTCTCCGGTCGCCACCGGTCAATCAGAGCTGTGAGAGCTGCGTGGACAAGCATCGGTGGCTGACGCTTCAACTGCAACACGAAACCCAACAGACGGGCTTTCTTGAAGAACGGCGCGTAGCGCTCATCATAGTCCATATGCCCATGAACCCCGTGACCCCTCATGCGCAGTGGCTGGAGCATCTGTCAAAAAGTGAACGCCAAAACTTAGGAAATCATTTTCATCAATCCGAAAACTATGATCAAAATTTCATTCATATCACTTACCTCTCCATTCTCTATGAAATGGGCACGATGACCCTTGTCGAATGCCCAGTCCAGCATGGAGTACCGTTGGCCGATGTTGTCCGCAAGAGGTGTCCGCTGATGAAGTCATGTACTTAGGGTAGGGTCATAGACCTGCCCAAAGGTACCCTCCCCAAGGACACTCGCGAAAGAAGCTGCCTACCAGTCGACCTGGTAGGTTTCCACTCGACAGATTCAAAGACACTCGGCCATTAAGACCCACTCGACCACCAGGAGTCCAAGAGCCACTCGGTGTCCAAACGTCTGTGGTTAAATAGTCTTTATGGTCATGATGACACTTTATGTAAGGCGTTACCAGTAACGCCTAGCCTTAATGTACCTTAAACCCTCCGCTACATGGGATGGCTGGGGTCCTGGCGCACTCTATATAAGCCACCCCCCTCCACAGGTAGAAGGGTTCGCACCCCTGTAACACATACGCATATAATCCAGTCGACCGCCTCCGGGCTCCGAGACGTAGGGCTGTTACTTCCTCCGAGAAGGGCCTGAACTCGTAAATCCCTTGCGTATACAACTACTCCATAGCTAGGATCTTGCCTCTCCATTCCTACCCCCCATTCTACTGTCAGACTTAGAACCACGATAGTTGGCGCCCACCTTGGGGCAGGTGTTCTAGCGATTTGTTGGAGAAGTTGGGATTCTTTCGATCTCCTACATCATGGTTTCAGGTGGAGTTCTGGTCGACGGCCACGAGATCCGTCTCGGTGCGCTCACGTTCGTCGCAGACGACTCCGCTTGGCTTCAGGAGACTCCACTCGACGTGGACGCGCTCCCCGTCCGTGGGGCGACGCACTTTCGCGCGTGTGTCTGCGGCGTCCTCCTGCGGCAACCGTCGACCCAGTATGGGTCGGCTCCTGTGCCGTCCTCGCCCCCAGTTTCCCGCCGGAGCAAGCGTTCCGGTCGATCGAGGCTTCAACGGTGGGTGAGGCATGCGGTGGCCCACCAGTCGGCCACCCCCCAAGTCGCGGCGATCGAGCCCGACGAATCTCTCTACGGCCTGTTCGACTGGCTCCGCAGAGACTGCGTCCAAATGCGATAGCAGTGACCCAGCGGCAGAGGTTTTGATGGTCGATGGACCATGCAGTCCCCCCGGATTCACCCGCACCAACGGAGGTGACGGTGGAGGCGATCCGGAGCAAGCCCACGAAGAGTACCTGCCCGAGCCCCTCACTTCGCTTCAGAGGGAGGAGCTTCACCGTCGGAACATGGATGCGCTTCACACTCCTATCGTTGGAGAAACCCCGAGGCTCGTGCCTTGGAGGATGCGCAGCATTAACCTGGCTGAGTGCACTCGACCGAGAACCTTCAGCGAGTACTCGGCGATGCTTAGCGACCAAAGGTTCTGAGAATCCGATCGACGTCGACTCTTCCACCACCAACTCAGGTATATCGAACTCCGATTCAGAATTTAGCAGCTGTCGCCCGTATAGCAGAGTCAATCAAGCCTTCCCAGTCGGAGGCGGGTAGAGGTTTGCTACAAATCAGAGATCTGCTCCAGGCGGCAGGAGACCAAAACTCAGTCGTATCACAGTCGTGGAACAGGATTCACGGCCGATCCGTCGCTGCGAATTCAGTCCAGTCGGCCCATAGTCTGAGATCGACCCCGAGGCGTGAGGAACGTGGGGGCCGGCGTGATGATCAGTATAAGAGCCGCGAGCAATATGAGCACCGATTCGATCGCAATGATCGATGTCAAGTGCCCACTCCTCCCCCAAGGGGCGGATCATATGCTCCTCGGCAGCAGGACGACAGATGCCAGCACAGTGTTGGGCGAAGAGTTCCAGTCGACCCCAGGGAACCAGGCTTTGATGCGAGATCTATTATCGTTCAAGGTTTGGTCGACAGGAACGAGCTCACCGAGACGGCCATGACAGAGATGTTCCTCCAGCAAAGCAGAGTTCATGTTTCAGGGGCGAGTGTTTCAAACAGAGCCATCGAGGCGCGGTGATTCCTCCCAACTTCAGGTTGGCGATCGGAGTCGATAAGTTCACTGGTGAATCCAAGGCTGACACTTGGCTTGAAGATTACCGAGTGGCTGTTTAGATCGTGGCAACAACGATGAGGTAGCCATGAAGCATTTTCCTCTTATGTTGGAGGGTTCAGCCGGGCGTGGTTGAATCAGTTAGCACCCAAAGAGATTTACACTTGGGAAGATCTTGCCGAGTGTTTGTCAGACATTTGAAGGACTTGCAAGCGACCAGCAGGGTTGATGGAGTTGCGATCGTGTGTGTAAGTCGAGTGAAACTTTGAGAGATTATATCCAGAGGTGGATCACTTTGCACCACAGTTGAGAATGTATCGATCACCGAGCGATCTGTGCCTTCAAAGAAGGTGTCAAACAGAGAGTTGAGTTTGAAATTCGGTCGAACCGGAGATATGACCCTGAGTCGGATGATGGAGATTGCCACCAAGTATGCAAATGGTGAAGAAGAGGATCGGCTCCGGAGTGGTAAATACAAATCAGCCGCTAATGAGGCGGCGGAGGAAATTCGATCGAAGCGAAGCGCAAAGCCGAGCCACCTGCTCCGGAGAGGCCTTGGCTGTGACCCCGTGAAAGTTCAAGGAAACCCATGGGTCCTTGGAACCCCAAGAAGGTGAAAGACCAAGATGGAAATGACGTGTTGGATTTGCCATGTCATATTCACACGAAGAAAGATGAAGAGGGTAAACTCATTTACCCGAAACATACCACTCGATAGTGTCGGCTCTTGATTCAGCGGCCCAAGGAAACAGCCCAAGGATAAGGATAAGGAGCAGACAAAGTTGAGGACAAAGATGCGGTGATGGTGGATATCCCGGTCAATTCCACCCGATGATTTTTCGACGACGAAAGCAAAAGTCGATTGAAGGTTATCAATCGGAAGTGAACTTGGTCGCCCGCGACGCCCAATTATCTGAAATGGTCCTGCACCGCCATCACATTCGACGGTCGATCACCCGACGACATTGCCACCCCCGGGAGGAAAGCATTGGTGGTCGACCCGGTCGTCAAGGCACTCGGTGACCAAAGTTCGATGGATGGTGGTAGTGGCTTGAACATATTGTACGCAGAGACGTTGAAAGGGATGGGCATTCCGATGTCGGACTCGAAGACCGAGAACATGAGTTTCCACGGAGTCATTCACGGAAAGAAGGCTGAGTCACTCGCCAAATTGCTCTTGATGTAGTTTTGGTGATTCAAGCATTTCCGGAAAGAAAAGTTGACCTTTGAGGTCGTGGATTTCCGAGAGCGCTTATCACGCTATTCAGGAAGGCAAAGATATGCACGCTTCATGGCCCGACCATGTTACGTGTATCTTAAACGAAGATGCCTGGTCCCAAGGGTGTGATCACTATTACGGGCAATCGGAAGAAGGCGGAAGAGTGCTTCGAAGGCTCTAATATCACCGATGCTCGGTTGGCGTGGTAGAGCTACAAGAGTATCGTAAAACTGCAGATCCGAGTGATTTGTTGCGAGCTAAGAAGCCCGCCACTGAGTCGACATTCGATCGACGGTGAGACAAAACAGGTTCACATTCACCCGGTGATCCCAGTGCTGCTTCGACCAACATCTCAACCACACTCGACTCAAAATAGGAAGAAGCGCTCATCCGGTTCCTCCGTGAGAACTGGGACATCTTTGCATGGAAGCTCACGACATGCGGGTGTTCCTGTGGAGCTGGCTGAGCATCGCCACGAGTCGACCCAAAAGTCAAACCGGTTAAAGAATATCTTCGGCGGTCCGCCGTCCAGAAGAGAAAGGCCATTGGCGAAGAGGTGGCTCGGCTCTTAGCGGCAGAGTTCATCCGAGAGATCTACCATTCCGAGTGGCTCGCCAATGTCGTCATGGTCCCTAAGAAGGACAAGTCGTTGCGCATGTGCATCGATTTCAAGCATATCAATCGGGCCTGCCCGAAAGATCATTTCCCTCTTCCTCGCATTGACCAAATAGTCGACTCAACTGCGGGATGTGAGAGGTTGTCTTTTTTAGACGCCTATTTCGGGTACCATCAGATCCGTCTGTATGGACCCGATGAGATTAAAACAGCGTTCATCACTCCATTCGGGTGCTTCTGTTATGTCACCATGCCATTCGGTCTCAAGAATGCCGGAGCCACATTCATGAGGATGATTCAGAAGTGTTTGCTCACTCAAATCAGTCGGAACGGAAGCGTACATGGATGATATAGTGGTCAAGTCACGAAGGGTTCCGACCTGTTGGTGACCTTGCTGAAACATTTGCCAATCTCGGGAGGTATGATATCAAGCTTAACCCATCAAAGTGCACATTTGGAGTTCTGGTGGAAAGTTACTCGGTTTTCGTTTCGGCGAGGAATCGATGCTAACCCGAAAAGGTTGGCACTATACTCGAATGAAGCGCCTGTGCGTGTGCACGATGTCGAAGCTCACTTTGGATGCTTGGCGCTTTAAGTCGGTTCATCTCTCGCCTCGGTGAAAAGGCATTGCCTCTTTACCGATGATGAAGAAGTCGACAAGTTCGAGTGGACTCTAGAAGATGATGCAGCGCTTGCGAGCTAAAAGCTCGCTCTCCACCCGCCGGTGCTTGCTGCTCCTATCGACAAAGAGCCTTTGTTGCTTTACATTGCAGCCCTTGGACAAGTCGTCAAGACCGCATTTACGGTCGGCGGGAAGAAGAAGGAAAAGCCTTCAAAGTTCAACGCCCAGTTTATTATCTTTCGAAGTGTCACCCCATCAAAACAAAGATACCCTCACTATCGAAGCTTGTTTATGGGATCTATATGACCACAAAGAAGGTTGCTCATTATTTCTCGATCATTCCATTACGATCGTTAGCGACGCCCCATTGTCGGAAATTCTTCATAACAGAGATGCAACTGGTCGAGTGGCAAAATGGGCGATTGAACTCCTTCCCCTTGATATCAAATTTGAGGCAAAGAAAGCCATCAAGTCCCAAGCAATAGCAGACTTCCTCGCCGAGTGGATGAACAGCAGCTTCCGACTCAAGTTCACTCGAACCTTTGGACTATGTTTTTCGACGGTTCCAAGATGCTGAACGGTTCTAGTGCGGGGGTTGTATTGGTTTCCCCCCGAGGAGATAAACTCAAATATGTTCTCCAGATTCACTTTGATTTTTCCAACAACGAAGCAGAATATGAAGCACTCATGTATGGGTTTGCATGGCCATTTCACTTTCGGCGTCCGTCGCCTTATGGTCTCTGGCGACTCGGATCTGGTTGTTAATCAAGTGATGAAGGTGGGATGTCGAAGCCCAGCTATGACAAGTTCTTTGTAATGCAGTGAGAAAGCTGGAGAAGAAATTCGAGGGGTTAGAGCTTCATCATATACCCCGACTGAAAAATCAAGCTGCGGATGATTTGGCGAAGATAGGGTCCAAGAGGGAAGCCATTCCCAGTAATGTATTTTTGGAGCACATTCATGCACCATCAGTGCAGGAGGATCCTTTCACAGAAGAAGCCCCGCAGCAAAAGAGTGCCAATGATCCGACTGAAGTTGAGGTCCCAGCCGTGGTCGACCTGATTATGGAAGTTGTGGTCATCACTCCCATCGGACAAAGGCTGCATATCGCATATATCCTAAGGAAAGAGCTCCCAGAGAGTGAAGAAGAGGCTCGGACGATCTGACAGATCGTCCGTCGATCCAAGGCCTTTACAATGATCAAGGGACAGTTGTTCAGAGAAAGCATGACTGGAGTCGGCCAGAAGTGTATCACGCCAGAAGAAGGTCAGATAATTCTTGAGGATATCCACTCGGGGACCTGTGGCCATCATGCGTCCTCTAGGACCATCGTGGCTAAAGCATACCGAGTGGGATTTTACTGGCCGAAAGCAAATGAAATGGCAAAAGAAATAGTTGACAAGTGTGAAGGGTGTCAGTTCTATTCCAACATGTCACACAAGCCCGCCTCAGCCTTGAAGTGTTGGGGAACGTAGTAATTTCAAAAAATTTCCTACGAACACGCAAGACCATGGTGATGGCATAGCAACGAGAGGGGAGAGTGTCCGTCCACGTACCCTCGTAGACCGAAAGCGGAAGCGTTATAACAACGCTGTTGATGTAGTCGACGTCTTCACGATCCGACCGATCCAAGCACCGAACGACGGCACCTCCGAAGTTCTCGCACACGTTCAGCTCGATGGCGATCCCGGGCTCCGATCCAGCAAAGCGTCGGGGATGAGTTCCGTCAAGACGACGGCGTGGTGACGATGATGATGCTCCACCGACGCAGGACTTCGCCTAAGCTCCGCGACGATATGACTTCACCGGCGCAGGCTTCGCTAAGCTTCGCGACGATATGACGAAGTGGAATATGATGGAGGGGGCACCGCATACGGCTAAGGAACGATCCGTAGATCAACTTGTGTGTCATGGGGTGCCCCTGCCCCTCAGATATAAAGGAGGGAGGGAGGAGGAGGCCGGCCCTAGGAGGAGGGCGCCAAGGGGAGTCCTACTCCCACGGGAGTAGGACTCCTTCTTTCCTAGTCCAACTAGGAGAAGGGGAAAGGGGAAGTGGAGAAGGAAGGGAGAGGGGCTGCGCCCAAACCCCTTGTCCAATTCGGACTGGGCTTGGGAGGGGCGCGCCACCTCCCGGCTCCTTCCCACTAAGGCCCATTAAGGCCCAATACTCTTCCCGTATTCCCGTAACTCCCGGTACTCGAAAAATACCCGAATCACTCGGAACCTTTCCGAACTCCGAATATAGTCGTCCAATATATCGATCTTTACGTCTCGAACATTTCGAGACTCCTCGTCATGTCCCCGATCTCATCCGGGACTCAACGCCGGTACATCAAAACTCATAAACTCATAATATAACCGTCATCGAAACCTTAAGCGTGCGGACCCTACGGGTTCGAGAACTATGTAGACATGACCTAGAACTATTCTTGGTCAATAACCAATAGCGGGACCTGGATGCCCATATTGGCTCCTACATATTCTACTTAAGATCTTTATCGGTCAAACCGCATAACAACATACGTTGTTCCCTTTGTCATCGGTATGTTACTTGCCCGAGATTCGATCGTCGGTATCCAATACCTAGTTCAATCTCGTCACCGGCAAGTCTCTTTACTCGTTCTGTAATGCATCATCCCGTAACCAACTCATTGGTCACATTGCTTGCAAGGCTTATAATGATGTGCATTACCGAGAGGGCCCAGAGATACCTGTCCGACAATCGGAGTGACAAAACCTAATCTCAAATCGCCAACCCAACATGTACCTCTGGAGACACCTGTAGTACTCCTTTATAATCACCCGATTACGTTGTGACGTTTGGTAGCACCCAAAGTGTTCCTCCGTAAACGGAGTTGCATAATCTCATAGTTACAGTGAACATGTATAAGTCATGAAGAAAGCAATAGCAACATACTAAACGATCAAGTGCTAGGCTAACGGAATGGGTCATGTCAATCAGATCATTCTCCTAATGATGTGATCCCGTTAATCAAATGACAACTCATGTCTATGGTTAGGAAACATAACCATCTTTGATTAACGAGCTAGTTTAAGTAGAGGCATACTAGTGACACTCTGTTTGTCTATGCATTCACACATGTATTATGTTTCCGGTTAATACAATTCTAGCATGAATAATAAACATTTATCATGATATAAGGAAATAAATAATAACTTTATTATTGCCTCTAGGGCATATTTCCTTCATGAAGACCATTCCACTCGTCTGGCCCTTCGCTGTTTGGGGATTAGACATGATTGGACCGCTGAGAACTGGCAGAAGCGGCTTCACTCATTTGCTAGTAGTAGTCGACAAGTTCACCAAGTGGATCGAAGCCAAGCCCATCAAGAACCTCGATGCATGCACTGCTATCAGTTTCATCAGAGAGTTGATATTCAGATATGGAGTTACGCATAGCATCATCACCGACAATGGGTCAAACTTCGATAATGACAAGTTCAAAGCCTTCTGCACCTCTCAGGACACGCAGGTCGACTATGCTTCAGTTGCTCATCCTCAGTCGAATGGACAAGCAGAGCGTGCAAACGGCCTCATTCTCAAAGGGCTGAAACCACGGCTGATGCGTGATCTCAAGCACGCAGCAGGAGCTTGGTCGACGAACTTCCATCAGTTCTCTGGGGATTGAGGACCACTCCTAATCGGTCGACTAGGAGAACTCCATTCTTCCTGGTCTATGGAGCTGAAGCAGTTCTGCCAAGTGACCTGCTTCACAATGCGCCTCGAGTCGAACTATACTCTGAAGAAGAAGCGGAACAAGCCCGGCAAGATGCAGTCGACCTCTTGGAAGAGAGAGAGAGATGGCCTGATCCGCTCGACTATCTATCAGCAAGACTTGCGTCGATTCCATGCCAGAAATGTGAAGAGTCGAGCCTTCCAAGAGGGAGATTTGGTCCTCCGAGTGGATCAACAGAAACCACACAAGCTCGCTCCCACTTGGGAAGGTCCCTTCATCGTCACAAGAGTTCTCCACAACGGAGGTATCATCTCTACAACGTTGATCGCCAGATCGACGAGCCTCGAGCTTGGAATGCGGAGCTGCTCCGCCCCTTTTATACTTAAACTAGAACAATGCCCGTGCGTTGCAACGGGATATAAATTTTCTAGTACATTAGCTTGTGGTTTACTTGTCAATAATAATGCGATTGTGCAAATAAATGTTCATCTAATTCTCCCACTTGCACTAGAGTCAATAATCTAGTTCACATCGCCATGTGATTTAACATTAATAGTTCACAACTATATGTGTTTAACACCCATAGTTCACATCGACATGTGACCAACACCCAAAGGGTTTACTAGAGTCAGTAATCTAGTTCACATCGCTATGTGATTAACACCCAAAGAGTACTAAGGTGTGATCATGTTTTGCTTGTGAGATAATTTTAGTCAACGGTCTACATCACATTCAGAGCCGTAAGTATTTTGCAAATTTCTATGTCTACAATGCTCGCACGGAGCTACTCTAGCTAATTGCTCCCACTTTCAATATGTATCCAGATTGAGACTCGAGTCATCTAGATTAGTGTTAAAACTTGTATCGACGTAACCCTTTACGATTTAACCTTTTTCACTTCCATAATCGAGAAACATATCCTTATTCTACTAAGGATAATTTTGACCGCTGTCCATTGATCTACTCCTAGATCACTATTGCACTCCTTGCCAAGCTTTAGTGGTAGGGTATGCAATAGATCCGTACACAACATGACATACATTATAGAACCTATGGCTGATGCATTGGGAATGACTTCCATTCTCTTTCTATCTTCTGCCGTGGTCGGGTTTTGAGTCTTACTCAATCTCACACCTTGTGACACAGGCAAGAACTCTTTCTTTGACTGTTCCATTTTGAACTACTTCAAAATCTTGTCAAGGTATGTATTCATTGAAAAACTTATCTAGCGTCTTGATCTATCTCTATAGATCTTGATGCTCAATATGTAAGCAGCTTCACCGAGGTCCTTTTTTTTTTGAAAAACTCCTTTCAAACACTCCTTTATGCTTTGCAGAATAATTCTACATCATTTCCGATCAACAATATGTCATTCACATATACTTATCGAAATGTTGTAGTGCTCCCACTCACTTTCTTGTAAATACAGGCTTCACCGCAAGTCAGATAAAACTATATGCTTTGATCAACTTATCAAAGTGTGTATTCCAACTCGAGATGCTTGCACCAGTCCATAGATGGATCATTGGAGCTTACACATTTTGTTAGCACCTTTAGGATTGACAAAACCTTCTGGTTGCATCATATACAACTCTTTTTTAAGAAAACCATTAAGGAATGCAGTTTTGACATTCATTTGCCAGATTTCATAAAATGTGGCAATTGCTAACATGATTCGGACAGACTTAAGCATCGCTACAGTTGAGAAAATCTCATTGTAGTCAACACCTTGAACTTGTCAAAAACCTTTTTGCGACAAGTCGAGCTTTGTAGATAGTAACACTACTATCAACATCTGTCTTCCTCTTGAAAATCCATTTATCTACATGGCTTGCTAATCATCGAGCAAGTCAATCAAAGTCCATACTTTGTTCTCATACATGGATCCTATCTCAGATTTTATGGCCTCAAGCCATTTCGCGGAATCTGGGCTCATCATCGCTTCCTCATAGTTCGTAGGTTCATCATGGTCTAGTAACATGACTTCCAGAACATGATTACCGTACCACTCTGGTGCGGATCTTACTCTGGAAGACCTACGAGGTTTGGTAGCAACTTGATCTGAAGTTTCATGATCATCATCATTAACTTCCTTACTAATTGGTGTAGGAATCACCGGAACTGATTTCGTGATGAACTACTTTCCAATAAGGGAGAAGGTACAATTACCTCATCAAGTTCTACTTTCCTCCCACTCACTTCTTTCGAGAGAAACTTCTTCTCTAGAAAGGATCCATCTTAGCAACGAATAACTTGCCTTCGGATCTGTGATAGAAGGTGTACCCAATAGTTACCTTTGGGTATTCTATGAAGACGCACTTCTCGATTTGGGTTCGAGCTTATCAGTTGAAAACTTTTTCACATAAGCATCACAACTCCAAACTTTTAAGAAACGACAGACTTAGGTTTCTTGTTAAACCATAGTTCATACGGTGTCATCTCAACGGATTTAGATGGTGCCCTATTAAACGTGAATGCAGCTGTCTCTAATGCATAACCCCAAAACGATATTGGTAAATCGGTAAGAGACATCATTGATCGCACCATATCAAAATAAAGTACGGTTATGACGTTCGGACACACCATTACGTTATGGTGTTCCATGTGGCGTGAGCTGTGAAACTATTCCACATTGTTTTATATGAAGGCCAAACTCGTAACTCAAATATTCTCCTCCACGATCAGATCGTAGAAACTTTATTTTCTTATTACGATGATTCTCCACTTCACTCTGAAATTATTTGAACTTTTCAAATGTTTCAGACTTGTGCTTCATTAAGTAGATATACTCATATCTGCTCAAATCATCTTGTGAAGGTCAGAAAATAACGATACTTGCCGTGAGCTTTAACACTCATCGGACCGCATACATCAGTATGTATTATTTCCAATAAGTCATTTGCTCGCTCCATTGTTCCGGAGAACGAGTCTTTAGTCATCTTGCCCATAAGGCATGGTTCATAAGCATCAAGTGATTCATAATCAAGTGATTCCAAAATCCCATCAGCATGGAGTTTCTTCATGCGCTTTACACCAATATGACCTAAACGGCGATTGCCACAAATAAGTTGCACTATCATTATTAACTTTGCATCTTTTGGCATCAATATTATGAATATGTGTATTACTACGATCGAGATCCAACAAACTATTTTTATTGGGTGTATGACCATTGAAGGTTTTATTCATTTAAATGAACAATAATTATTCTTTGACTTTAAATGAATAACCGTTTTGAAAACTATTTTCATTGGGTGTATGACCATGAAGGTTTTATTCATTTAAAAGAACAACAATTATTCTTTGACTTTAAATGAATAACCGTTTTGCAATAAACATGATCAAATCATATTCATGCTCAACGCAAACACCAAATAACATTTATTTAGGTTTAACACTAATCCCGAAAGTATAGGGGTGTGCGATGATGATCATATCAATCTTGGAACTACTTCCAACACTCATCGTCACTTCCCTTCAACTAGTTTCTGTTCATTACGCAACTCCGTTTGAGTTACTACTCTTAGCAACTGAATCAGTATCAAATACCGAGGGGTTGCTATGAACACTAGTAAAATATACATCAATAATCTGTATATCAAATATACCTTTGTTCACTTTGCCATCCTTCTTATCCGCCAAACACTTGGGGTAGTTCCGCTTCCAGTGACCAATTCCATTCTAGCAAAAGCACTTAGTCTCAGGCTTAGGTCCAGACTTGGGCTTCTTCACTCGAGTAGCAACTTGCTTGCCGTTCTTTTGAAGTTCCCCTTCTTCCCTTTGCCCTTTTCCTTGAGACTAGTGGTCTTGTCAATCATCAACACTTGATGCTCTTTTCTTGATTTCTACCTTCGTCGATTTCAGCATCACGAAGAGCTTGGGAATTACTTTTGTCATCCCTTGCATATTATAGTTCATCACGAAGTTCTACTAACTTGGTGATGGTGACTAGAGAATTTGTCAATCACTATCTTATCGGAAGATTAACTCCCACTTGATTCAAGCGATTGAAGTACCCAGATAATCTGAGCACATGCTCACTAATTGAGCGATTCTCCTCCATCTTTTAGCTATAGAACTTGTTGGAGACTTCATATCTCTCAACTCGGTATTTGCTTGAAATATTAACTTCAATTCTGGAACATCCCATATGGTCCATGACGCTCAAAACGCCTTTGAAGTCCCGACTCTAAGCCTTTAAGCATGGTGCACTAAACTATCAAGTAGTCATCATATTGAGCTAGCCAAACGCTCATAACGCCTCAGATCGCTCCTGCAATAGGTTTGTCACCTAGCGGTGCATTAAGGACATAATTTTTCTATGCAGCAATGAGGATAAACCTCAGATCACGGATCCAATCCGCATCATTGCTACTAACATTTTTCAACATAATTTTCTCTAGGAACATATCAAAATAAACATATGAAAGCAACAAACATAGGGAAGCAACAACGCGAGTTATTGATCTAGAACATAATTTGCAAAATACTACAGGACTAAGTTCATGATAAATTAAAGTTCAATTAATCATATTACTTAAGAACTCCCACTTAGATAGACATCTCTAGTCATCTAAGTGATTGCGTGATCCAAATCAACTAAACCATGTCCGATCATCACGTGAGATGGAGTAGTTTCAATGGTGAACATCACTATGTTGATCATATCTACTATATGATTCACGCCGACCTTTCGGTCTCCGTGTTCCGAGGCCATATCTGTTATATGCTAGGCTCGTCAAGTTTAACTGAGTATTCCGCGTGTGCAACTGTTTTGCACCGTTGTAGATGGACGTAGAACTTATCACACCCGATCATCACGTGGTGTCCGGGTACTACTGAACTTTGGCAACGGTGCATACTCGAGGAGAACACTTCTTGATAATTTTAGTGAGAGATCATCTTATAATGCTACCGTCAATCAAAGCAAGATAAGATGCATAAAGGATAAACATCACATGCAATCAATATAAGTGATATGATATGGTCATCATCATCTTGTGCTTGTGATCTCCATCGCCAAGCACCGCCATGATCACCATCGCCACCGGTAGCGACACCTTGATCTCCATCGTAGCATCGTTGTCGTCTCGCCAACTATTGCTTCTACGACTATCGCCATTGCTTAGTGATAAAGTAAAGCAATTACATGGCGTTGCATTTCATACAATAAAGCGACAACCATATGGCTCTGCCGATTGCCGATAACTCGGTTACAAAACATGATCATCTCATACAATAAAATATAGCATCACGTCTTGACCACATCACATCACAACATGCCCTGCAAAACAAGTTAGACGTCCTCTACTTTGTTGTTGCAAGTTTTACGTGGCTGCTACGGGCTGAGCAAGAACTGTTCTTACCTACGCATCAAAACCACAACGATAGTTTGTCAAGTTGGTGCTGTTTTAACCTTCGCAAGGACCGGGCGAGCCACACTCGGTTCAACTAAAGTGAGAGAGACAGACACCGCGGTCACCTTTAAGCAACTAGTGCTCAAGCGGTGAAACCAGTCTCGCGTAAGCGTCACGCGTAATGTCGGTCCGGGCGCTTCATCTCACAATACCGCTGAACCAAAGTATGACATGCTGGTAAGCAGTATGACTTATATCGCCCACAACTCACTTGTGTTCTACTCGTGCATATGACATCAACGCATAAAACCAGGCTCGGATGCCTTTGTTGGGGAGCGAGTAATTTCAAAAATTTCCTACGAACACGCAAGACCATGGTGATGGCATAGCAACGAGAGGGAGAGTGTCCGTCCCGTACCACGTGAGACCGAAAGCGAAGCGTTATAACAACGCGGTTGATGTAGTCGACGTCTTCACGATCCGACCGATCCAAGCACCGAGCGACGGCACCTCCGAGTTACGCACACGTTCAGCTCGATGGCGATCCCGGGCTCGATCCAGCAAAGCGTCGGGGATGAGTTCCGTCAAGACGACGGCGTGGGGCGATGATGATGCTCCACCGACGCAGGACTTCGCTAAGCTCGCGACGATATGACTTCACGGCGCAGGGCTTCGCCTAAGCTCATGACGATATGACGAAGTGGAATATGATGGAGGGGCACCGACACGGCTAAGGAGCGATCCGTAGATCAACTTGTGTGTCATGGGTGCCCCTGCCCCGTGATATAAACGAGGGAGGGAGGAGGAGGCCGGCCCTAGGAGGAGGGCGCGCCAGGGAGTCCTACTCCCACGGGAGTAGGACTCCTTCTTCCTAGTCCAACTAGGAGAAGGGGAAAGGGGGAAGTGGAGAAGGAAGGAGAGGGGCTGCGCCCAAACCCCTTGTCCAATTCGGACTGGGCTTGGGAGGGCGCGCCACCTCTGGCTCCTTCCCACTAAGGCCCATTAAGGCCCAATACTCTTCCCCGTATTCCCGTAACTCCCGGTACTCGAAAAATACCGAATCACTCAGAACCTTTCCGAACTCCGAATATAGTCGTCCAATATATCGATCTTTACGTCTCGAACATTTCGAGACTCCTCATCATGTCCCCGATCTCATCCGGGACTCGAACTCCTTCGGTACATCAAAACTCATAAACTCATAATATAACATCCATCGAAACCTTAAGCGTGCGGACCCTACGGGTTCGAGAACTATGTAGACATGACCTAGAACTATTCTTGGTCAATAACCAATAGCGGGACCTGGATGCCCATATTGGCTCCTACATATTCTACGAAGATCTTTATCGGTCAAACCGCATAACAACATACGTTGTTCCTTTGTCATCGGTATGTTACTTGCCCGAGATTCGATCGTCGGTATCCAATACCTAGTTCAATCTCGTCACCGCAAGTCTCTTTACTCGCTCGTAATGCATCATCCCGTAACCAACTCATTGGTCACATTGCTTGCAAGGCTTATAATGATGTGCATTACCGAGAGGGCCAGAGATACCTCTCCGAGCAATCGGAGTGACAAAACCTAATCTCAAATCGCCAACCCAACATGTACCTTTGGAGACACCTGTAGTACTCCTTTATAATCACCCGATTACGTTGTGACGTTTGGTAGCACCAAAGTGTTCCTCCGTAAGCGGAGTTGCATAATCTCATAGTTACAGGAACATGTATAAGTCATGAAGAAAGCAATAGCAACATACTAAATGATCAAGTGCTAGGCTAACGGAATGGGTCATGTCAATCAGATCATTCTCCTAATGATGTGATCCCGTTAATCAAATGACAACTCATGTCTATGGTTAGGAAACATAACCATCTTTGATTAACGAGCTAGTTTAAGTAGAGGCATACTAGTGACACTCTGTTTGTCTATACATTCACACATGTATTATGTTTCCGGTTAATACAATTCTAGCATGAATAATAAACATTTATCATGATATAAGGAAATAAATAATAACTTTATTATTGCCTCTAGGGCATATTTCCTTCATGAAGACCATTCCACTAAATCGGCCCTTCGCTGTTTGGGGATTAGACATGATTGGACCGCTGAGAACTGGCGAAGCGGCTTCACTCATTTGCTAGTAGTAGTCGACAAGTTCACCAAGTGGATCGAAGCCAAGCCCATCAAGAACCTCGATGCATGCAATCGCTATCGGTTTCATCGAGAGTTGATATTCAGATATGGAGTTACGCATAGCATCATCACCGACAATGGGTCAAACTTCGATAATGACAAGTTCAAAGCCTTCTGCACCTCTCAGGACACGCAGGTCGACTATGCTTCAGTTGCTCATCCTCAGTCGAATGGACAAGCAGGCGTGCAAACGGCCTCATTCTCAAAGGGCTGAAACCACGGCCGATGCGTGATCTCAAGCACGCAGCAGGAGCTTGGTCGACGAACTTCCATCAGTTCTCTGGGGATTGAGGACCACTCCTAATCGGTCGACTAGGAGAACTCCATTCTTCCTGGTCTATGGAGTGAAGCAGTTCTGCCGAGTGACCTGCTTCACAATGCGCCTCGAGTCGAACTATACTCAAGAAGAAGCGGAACAAGCCCGGCAAGATCGATCGACCTCTTGGAAGAGGAGAGAGATGGCCTGATCCGCTCGACTATCTATCAGCAAGACTTGCGTCGATTCCATGCCGAAATGTGAAGAGTCGAGCCTTCCAAGAGGAGATTTGGTCCTCGAGTGGATCAACAGAAACCACACAAGCTCGCTCCCACTTGGGAAGGTCCCTTCATCGTCACAAGAGTTCTCCACAACGGAGCGTATCATCTCTACAACGTTGATCGCCAGATCGACGAGCCTCGAGCTTGGAATGCGGAGCTGCTCCGCCCCTTTTATACTTAAACTAGAACAATGCCCGTGCGTTGCAACGGGATATAAATTTTCTAGTACATTAGCTTGTGGTTTACTTGTCAATAATAATGCGATTGTGCAAATAAATGTTCATCTAATTCTGCCCGTGAATTACCTTGTATTTCGATTAGAAGTTTGGTAAGTAAATTAAAGTCGAATTGGTTCAGATGGTAAGTAAATTAAGGTGATTGATTATCATATACATGGAATGTTGGACGAAAGGGTGGTGGGAAGAAAGGTGAAATGGGAACCTTACGTTCTTTTTAAGTAGTAGAGATACTCACTCGGTTGAGATGTAATAAAAGTACTTTTGTAGTTTGTTTATCTAAGACAAGAATGTTATAATTTTCCCAGTGATTGTTATTACTTTTTGTTGAAATTTCCCCCAGTGGGTGGCTTAGCTGCGAATCCGGTTCGCCTAAGTTTGTAAAAAAAATCCTTTCCGAGTGGCGAGCCAGTCTCTCACTCGGGGGCTTAGCTGCGAATCCGCTTCGCCTAAGTATTCAAAATCCTACCGAGTGGTGAGCTAGCCTCCCACTCGGGGGCTTAGCTGCAGTCCAAGTACTCGCCTAAGTATTCAAAATCCTACCGAGTGGTGAGCCAGCCTCCCACTCGGGGGCTTAGCTGCAGTCCAAGTACTCGCCTAAGTATTCAAATCCTACCGAGTGGTGAGCCAGCCTCTCACTCGGGGGCTTAGCTGCAGTCCAAGTACTCGCCTAAGTATTCAAAATCCTACCGAGTGGTGAGTCAGCCTCCCACTCGGGGGCTTAGCTGCAGTCCAAGTACTCGCCTAAGTATTCAAAATCCTACCGAGTGGTGAGCCAGCCTCTCACTCGGGGGCTTAGCTGCAGTCCAAGTACTCGCCTAAGTATTCAAAATCCTACCAAGTGGTGAGCCAGCCTCCCACTCGGGGGCTTAGTTGCAGTCCAAGTACTCGCCTAAGTATTCAAAATCCTACCGAGTGGTGAGCCAGCCTCCCACTCGGGGGCTTAGCTGCAGTCCAAGTACTCGCCTAAGTATTTAAATCCTACCGGGTGGAGAGTCAGCCTCTCACTCGGGGGCTTAGCAACAGCCCAAGGATTCGCCTTAACATCCAAAATAATGAACGCTTCACAAAGACGACGAGGTGCAGGTCGACTGCTACCTTCTCCTTCAAAGCTACACCATAAAAATCCTACCGAGTGGAGAGCAAACCTCCCACTCGGGGGCTTAGCTGCAGCGCAGTGCTCGCCTAAGTAATAGAAATCCTACCGAGTGGAGAGCAAACCTCCCACTTGGGGGCTTAGCTGCAGCCCAGTGCTCGCCTAAGTAATAGAAATCCTACCGAGTGGAGAGCAAACCTCCCACTCGGGGGCTTAGCTGCAGCCCAGTGCTCGCCTAAGTAATAAAAATCCTACCGAGTGGAGAGCAAACCTCCCACTCGGGGCTTAGCTGCAGATCCAGTGCTCGCCTAAGTAATAGAAATCCTACCGAGTGGAGAGCAAACCTCCCACTCGGGGGCTTAGCTGCAGCCCAGTGCTCGCCTAAGTAATAAAAATCCTACCGAGTGGAGAGCAAACCTCCCACTCGGGGGCTTAGCTGCAGTCCAGTGCTTGCCTAAGTAATAGAAATCCTACCGAGTGGAGAGCAAACCTCCCACTCGGGGGCTTAGCTGCAGCCCAGTGCTCGCCTAAGTAAGGAGTTCATCCAAATCCGCAAGGACGACAAGGTGCAGGTCGACTGCTACCTTCTCCTTCGGGGCTTCGCCACAAGTACAACGTGCGGTCCATCCCAATCCGCAAGGACGACGAGGTGCAGGTCGACTGCTACCTTCTCCTTCGGAGCTTCGCCACAAGTACAACGTGTGGTCCATCCCAATCCGCAAGGATGACGAGGTGCAGGTCGATTGCTACCTTCTCCTTCGGAGCTTCGCCACAAGTACAATGTGCGGTTCATCCCAACCCGCAAGAACGACGAGGTTAGTCGCAGTCTGTGCTCCATCTCTACCTGCAAGATAGATGAAGTACAAGTCGACTGGAGTTTCACCTCAAGGATACTACTTACAACAATGAAATATATTCCGAATGAGGAGCAAAGTTCTCTCGAAGGCAAATAAAGCATGTTCAAGGATAAATCAAGTTCGGGTAAAAGTCCTACGGATCCAAAAGTGCTCAGGTGTTAAGCCTGTTAAATTTTGTCGGTTACAAAAACCACTCGGCATTCCGAGGCAAATTTAAGGTGGGACTTAGAAGTTTTTTACTCCTCCGGTGGAGGACTGGAAGGTGCAACAAACTGGTCGAGGTCGATTCCGTCGGCAATACGGGTAGCAGCAGCGATGAAGGTCTCCATGAAAGATTTGAAGTCGTACTTCCTGGTGTTGGCAACCTTGAGGGACTTGACTTGTCCTCTTGCGCTTCCTTGCGGTGGACACGAACCAAAGACGAGCAACATCAGCACCACACCGCGAAGACTTTTCCATTCTTGCACTCGACTTGGAATCTCATTCATCGAGTCATTAAGATTCAAGGTCGATTAAGGCGTCGATCCGGCGGAGAGTTGAGTCGATCCGCGACACGCAACTTTCGGTCGAGCAAGATAATCCACCACGCTAGCAACGCGAGACTCGGTCGGAGCACATTCATAGCAACCGTCCTTCACGGGAGAGTTGATGGGGTCCGAGCTGGTTTCCACTGACCGGTTTCTTCTTGAAGTTTTGACAGAATTCGAAAACACAGCTCAGACTCAAAATAACAATCATGCGATGAGCGGTGATAGCAAGACAATCGGGTAAAAGAGATTACCTTCAAGCATGAGAAACAGCTTCTTGGCGAGCCCTCAAGATAAATTTCGTGTCATTTCGCTTCCCCTTGATTGGCCAGCCTTGTCGACAGAGCAATCTTGTCGTTCTTGATCGACTAACTTCCTTGTTGGCGCGTCAAGAGCGGCTTTCAACTTGGCATTTTCATCTTCAAATTTGTCGACAGAGGCAAGTTTCTCTTCAGCGAGCTTTGTTTTCTCCAAAGCCGTATACGTGCCTCTGCAAGGTCAAGGTCCTTCTTCTTGAGTCTCTTCAGTTTATCGCAAAGCAACAATGAGAACAGGGTTGAGAATGAGCAGAAAAACAAAGGCGATCGTCAAAGTTCTCACCAGCCATACCTTTTGCTTCATCCTTCGCATACGCAAATTCTCCCGAGCAAGCTTCAAGTCGAGGTTGAGCTGGATCTGTTTGTTCTCTAACTCAGTATAGCGAGCCATAAGCTCGCAAGATTTCTACAAAGAGTCAATCAACAAAAGACATCAAAGACATGTCACTCCCGAGTGACTAAGGAAAAATTGTAGCATTTCTAAGACTACAGTCGAATCAAAACATTCGACAAGTAGTCTCGGGACTACACCCGGCGGGTGCACTCAGCGATGCCCCTTGGTTTTACCAATTTGGTTCGACGATCGACCAAAAGAGGCAAAAGGTTATGATTTTAAAACCATGGCTAATTGTCGCCGTTAGCCGTGGTAAAAAACAGTTCTTTAGACTATTGTCATCGCACGCGATCCACCATAGTCTCGGGACTACACCCGGTGGGTGCACTCAGCGTGCCCCCACCGGTTTACGGTTCCACTCGCCTTGGTCCGACCAGGCCGAGTGAAGAAGTTCAAAGTATAAAGACTATAGTCGATCGCACGCAGTCCACCATAGTCTCGGGGACTACACCGGTGGGTGCACTCAGCGTGCCCCACAAAAACTCAATCGACACACCCACCGGTGGGTGTCAGATATGGAAATCTTGAAGCAAGCAGTTTGGTAGCATATCCTAATGAGCAAGCAGTTTGGTAGCATATCCTAACAGAGCAAGCAACGATCGACTTACTTGGACATTGCTCGAGAGCTGAACTAGCATCATAGGTCGCTGGCTAGCCTCTCGGACCGCCTTCACTTGCTCCATCATGATCCCTGCACGGCGTATAGCCTCCTTAGCAGCACTCACTTGGTCTTCGGGACGTGGTGTATAGCAAAAGGGATGGTGGATCAGCAATGACGAAGTGGGTCGGGCACTTGTCGTGGTACATCAAAAGACACTGAAGCTCGAGTGGGGTTGCCTCCCTCGAAACCAGCGTCTCGGTATCGTCTGGCTGGAGCAGCCTTGCCAAGTGAGCACCCTCTTGTTTTCCTCTTCCTCAACGGCGCTTCCTCGTCATCATCGGGAGATCAATGACGAGGCGGAACTACAAGAAAGATTCAAAAGTAAACATGGAAATCCAATCGACTAAAAGCGAAACTACAGAGATCATACCAAGGTTGGAGGTGGCGGCATCTTCCATTTCCGATCTTCGTGCTTGTTTGAGGTCTCGGAGGTAGCAAAGACCGCAGATTTCAAGAATCGGTGATCGGTCATCAAGTCGACCAAAAGTACACTCATGTTGAATAGGAAATACAAGTTCTGCTGGTTTCCCGGAGATGGTGGGAATGACCATCCGCATCTTGGGCAGGGCCTTCGCCGGCTTTGACGATGTTGCTCGAGGTTGCTTTGGCGGTTTCTCAGTCAGCGTAGGGGAAGTTGTCGGAGGTCGCCGTCGATCGCCCGATGGCATAATAGCTTTACCGCGCCCCGCCCGCGGGTCATCGTCAACTTGGACCTTCCTTCCGGCGGGGAGGATCGGCGTCTTCCTCTTCTTCCTCCTCCTCCTCCTCTTCATCAGAGCTGTCGTCCCCCTCATCCTCCTCACCATTGGACTCCCATTCTTCCTGGCTTTCACCTCCGCTTCCTTCTTCTTCTTCGACTGGCTCCTGCGCCCCGTTGGGCATCGAGTACATCTCAGTGGTGACCTAGAAGACAACAAAACAAGGCAAAAGTCAGTCGACGAATTGGCATCTAAACAGAATGAATGCAGCCCAATCACAGTCGGAGATAAGTGGTTATACCTTGTCCACCTCGATTGGTGGAATCCTCCTAGCTCCGCGAGGGTTATCTTTGTTTCCTGTGATGGCACTCATCCACTTCTCCAGCGTGGCGTCATCGACCTCCTCTGGATGGACCCGAGTGGTACCATCCTGTAACGCCCCGGATTCGATGCGCCAGGTGTCAGCCAGTTATTCGCCGTCATTGCCATGCCATGTGCTTGCGTGTTGCACTTTGCCATGTCATCATCTACATTTCATATCTTGTCATCATGTGCATTTCTTTTTGCATACGTGTTCGTCTCATGCATCCGAGCATTTTCCCCGTTGTCCGTTTTGCAATCCGGCACTCCTATGTCTTCCAGCGCCCCCTTTACCTCTTTTCATGTGTGGGTGTTAAACTTTCTCGGAATGGCCCGAGGTTTGCCAAGCGGCCTTGGTATAGCACCGGTAGACCGCCTGTCAAGTTTCGGATCATTTGGAGGTCGTTTGGTACTCCAACGGTTAACCGGGTAACCGCAAAAGCCTCTTTTGTATTGCAGCCCAACACCCCTTTCAAAGTGGCCCAAAACCCATCTAACTCCCCTCCATGCTCTCGGTCGTTCGATCACGATCGCGTGGCCGAAAACCGCACCTCATTTGGAGTCTCCTAGCTCCCTCTACCTATATATATGCCCTCCTCCCGAAAATTCGCGGATGAACCCTAGCCTTTCCTCTTCCCCGCAGGCGGGGACGCGTCGCCCGCGCCGGACACGTCCGCCGACCACGTCGCCTCGGCCAATGAGGCGCCCACGTCAGCTCCAGCCGCCCGCGCCTCTCCGCGCCGCCACGTGGCCCGGCCACCGCGCCCGCCGCCGCCCGTCGGGGCCGAAGCGAGGCCCGCCCGGCCCGATCCGCTTCCGCCGCCGCCCGCTCTCGCCCGCGGCTCGGCCCGCCTCGCTGGCGCCGCCCTCGGCGGGCGAGCTCACCGAGCGCCTTGCCTCGCCGGACCCTCCCGCGCCGCGCCTACGCTCCGCCGCCGCCATGGTCGCGCCGCCCGATCGGCCCGAGCTGCTGCGCCGCGATCGCCCGCTGCTCACAGACGCCGCTGCTGCGCCGCCGCCTCCGCGCCCGCCGGCGACCTCGCCCCGCCGCCCCTTGGGCGCCGCCGCCGGGATCGGCGACCCAAGCGCCTCCCACGCCCGCCGGCCTCCTTCCTCCTCCGCCGGATCCGCTCCGGCGTGATCCGCGAGCCCCTTCAACTCCGCCACTGTCGCCTCTTCTCCGGTGGAGATCCGGCGAGATCCGCCGCCGCCTCGTTCACCGTGCACGGAGGTTGACTTTCTCCCCCCTCCGTTTTCTCGCTAAGTCCCGAAATTATTCCATTTTTGTTGCATTTTCATCATGCCATAACTCTGCATCTATAGCTCTGTTTTGCGCGTATAATATGTTAAAATGTTCGCCTCGAAGAGTAGATCATTTCATCTCATTGCATCATTTTCATTTGAGCTCATCTTGGTGCCCGAAATGCTCTCGGAAGAGTGCTATGTCATGTTAGTTTCTGTTTCTTAACAGAACATGCACTTTTGTCATTTTTGCCATGATTGATGTGTGCACCCTATGAACTTGAGTCCTACATGTGTTTTGTAATATGTCATGCCATATTTCCAGGGGTGTATGCCATGTATTTTTATGATCTATGTGGTGACTAGCACAAGCATGCAAACTAGGTGTCTTGATGTTGCTGATTTCAGACCAGTTTTGCTGATATTTCTATGCCATGTTAACTTGATGCTACAGAGAGATCCATGCTTATTTTGAGATACTTCAGTAAGGATGTTTTGTTATACATGTCTTGCTCTATACATCCATGCCCTTGTTTGCAATTATGGAGTGCCATAGCTTGAGTCAATCGAGCTCTACTTTTGCTATAAAATGTTCCTGGCAGATTGTTTACGTGTTATTCAATTTTGCCAAGGTTGTTGTAGTTGATCCGTGTATGATATGATATTGTTCTTGCCATGTATAGCTTCTATGCCATGTCTTATTACTGTTGGTTGTCTTGCTATGCCATGTTTTGCTCTGTGGTGAGTGGTTCAAGCTCACCAACATGCCTACTTATCGTTGTTCCTGCCATGTTTGAATCTGTAATATAACTTGCTATGTTTACATGGGTGCCATCATATTTTATGATCCTTTTTGGCTTATGGTCAGTAAGGGACTTTTGTTCTATGCAATTAGTAGATTCATTCCATGCCTTTGTTTGCCATGTTAAGTTCATGTAACCTGTTGTTTGATAGCTCTAAACATTGCAACCTGATGTTATTTCTGCAAAGTCTGAAACTGTTATTATTTGCAATCTTGCCATGTCATTTTGAGCATGTTCTAGTGATTTCTGGAGATAGCTCAGTGTTCATGTTTTGTAATGCTTTACCTGTACATCATGCCCATGCCTTTTGTTTTCTTGTTGAGGCCCTGTAGCATGTTGTTTTGATGCTTGCAAGATGCCTAGTTGCTGTTTTGGACAGATTGTTGTCATGACTTGTATTGTGTGTATGTGTTGAACCGTTCCTCCGTTTTGAGTGTGCTCTATATGAAACTTGATTGATTTTGCATGTAGTTTCATATTATCATGTTGCATACATGTTTTGAGGTGTTTGCTTGATGTTTGTATGCATTTTGCATCAATGCCATGCTTATCTTGTTTTGCTCATAATCTCTAGGCCGTAGCTCAAAATCTAATGAACTTTATATGTAACTTGACTAGAATTTCGTGTAGATCATCGTGGTGCATCTTAACTTGCTGTTTAACAACTTGAACATAAGGTTTATTCAGATCTGGACCAATTTCGAAATTTGCATATGAGGACTTACCGGAATTGTTCTATGTTGTTCCCGGCCTCATTTAAACTTGCCTTGATGTGTGCTCTTGTTTGCATCATCTCTTGCCATGAGTAGCTTCATCTAGATTTGTCATGCATCGTGCTTGTTGTGCATCATGCCTTGTTCTTGTGTGGTGTGTTTACTATGTTGTGTGCTTCTTCTTGTTAGTTCCTGTTTCATTGCGATCGTGAGGATTCGTTCGTCTACGCTTGGTTCGGCTTCATCCGTTCGTCTTCTTCATGGACTCGTTCTTCTTCCTAGCGGGACTTCAGGCAAGATGACCGCTACCCTGGATCTCACTACTATCATTGCTATGCTAGTTGCTTCGTTCTATCGCTATGCTGCGCTACCTATTACCTGTTGCTCAAGCCTCCCAAATTGCCATGAACCTCTAACCTTTTGCACCCTTCCTAGCAAACCGTTGTTCGGCTATGTTACCGCTTTGCTCAGCCCCTCTTATAGCGTTGTTAGTTGCAGGTGAAGATGAAGTTTGTTCCTTGTTGGAACATGGAGATGTTGTTCCTTGTTGGAACATGTTTAATTGTTGGGATATCACAATATATCTTATATTATTAATGCATCTATATACTTGGTAAAGGGTGGAAGGCTCGGCCTTATGCCTGGTGTCTTGTTCCACTCTTGCCGCCCTAGTTTCCGTCATATCGGTATTATGTTCCCGGATTTTGCGTCCCTAACGCGGTCGGGTGATTTATGGGACCCCCTTGACAGTTCGCTTTGAATAAGACTCCTCCAGCAAGGCCCAACATTGGTTTTACCATTTGCCTCACCTACCCTTTTTTCCCCTTGGGAGTCGCGCTCTCAAGGGTCATCTTTATTTTAGCCCCCCGGGCCAATGCTTGTCTAAGTGTTGGTCCAAACTAGAGCCACTTGCGGTGCCGCCCCGAGGCAACTTGGGGTAGCGTCGGTTGTCGAGACGACTGCTCATCCGGTCGTGGCTCGAGACGAGATCTGTGGCTATTATCGTGGGTGTCGACGCCGGGAGGTCTTGCTGGTCTTGTCTTATTGCTGTGAAATGTCTTGTAGCCGGATTCCGAGACTGATCGGGTCTTCCGGGAGAAGGAATATCCTTCGTTGATCGCGAGAGCTTATCATGGGCTAAGTTGGGACACCCCGCAGGTATAAACTTTCGAGAGCCGTGTGCATGGTTATGTGGCGAGATGGAATTTGTTAATATCCGGTTGTAGTAAACTTGAAGCAAACTCTTCTAAAATACACCAACCGTGTGCGTAACCGTGAGTGTCTCTTTTTGGGGTTGATCGAGAGGAGAACACGGTTTCTTGGGTTATGTTTGACGTAGGCAGGAGTTCAGGATCACTTCTTGATCATTAGTAGATGTCGACCGTTCCTTTGTTTCTCTTCTCGCTCTCATTTGCGTATGTTAGCCACCATACATGCTTAGCCGCTGCTGCAACCTCACCACTTTACCCCTTCCTCTCCCATTTAAGCTTTGCTAGTCTTGATACCCATGGTAATGGGATTGCTGAGTCCTCGTGGCTCACAGATTACTACACCACCAGTTGTGTACAGGTTCGCGATGATCATGGCGTGAGAGCGTTGCTTACTTGTGTTGGAGTTCTTCTTACGCTTCTTCGATCGGGGATAGGTTCCGTGTCGGCAGCTGGGCTAAAGGTGGTGGATGTCGTTTGAGTTTTGTTTATGTTTCATCCGTAGTCGGATGTTGCTCTTGTATATGATGTTGATGTATTCTTGTGGCATTTGTGCCTTATGTATGTATCCCCACTATTATGTAATGTTGATGTAATGATATCCACCTTGCAAAAGCGTTTCAATATGCAGGTCTATCCTTGGTGGGACCTTCGTGTTTCTTTTGGATAGGGTCGCATATTGGGCGTAACAAGTTGGTATCAGAGCCTCGACCGACCTTAGGAGCCCCCTTGATTGATCGTGTAGTTTGGCCGTTGTGGAGTCTAGAAGAAAACTGTTTTGGAGTCTAGTTATATCGGAGAGTAGGAATTCTTTTTACTCCTCAGCCCCTTCGTCGCTCTGGTGAGGAATCTTGACGTAGGTGTTTTGAATTACTCCTCTTCCCATTCAAATTTTTTCTTTAGGTTCACGCAGTTGGTTTTCCGGTAGTTGTTCCTCAGCTCTTTTCATCCGGTGCATTTCTCGTCAAGTTGACTCGAGCCTCTTCATCGTTGTCAAGTCCAATCCTCAGTTCTTCCTCCGACGTCGTTGTTTTTCCTTGTCCGAAGTTGTCCTTGTTTTTCCCACCCGCCCTCCCTTATTCCTCTCGGAACAGGAGTCCGTAATCGAGTATCCATCCTACTCGTGTGAAGTTTTTGCTCTCTCTCCTCAATGATTTCAACCGGTGTTTCCTCTTGAACTCATTCGTCGGTTTCCCCTTCCAACTTGTCTTTGTTTTCCTGCCCTCCCACCCTTTTCTTCCCGGAGTTCGAGTTTCTTCCGACCATCAATTCCATTCGTGTGGAGCCTCTTCAGTCTTCCCTCAATTATCTCAACCGGTGAATTCTCGTCTCGTTCGTCATTCTTCATCTCCTTTTTTTCCGGCGGTTTCAATTCAAGTTATTCAGGTTGATCATATTCTTTCCTCGGCTCAAATGTTTTCCCCTTGCTCGTTCATCTCTCGCCAGTTTATCCTTCCGGAGTGTTCAACACATCTCAGGAGATTCGTCTATGTTTGAATTAATTCGAGGTTATCACCTCATTTTAATATTTCAATTGTTCCGGAGCATCATCTATCTGTTCAAGAATCCTTTTTCAACGGTGTTGTCTTTTAGTGGGCCCTAACCCACAGGTCTTTTCCCAGGATCTTACCTGCTCTTCTAATTATTCCGGAGCCATTCCTAATTCTTTTCGGAGTTTGACGTAAGAATGAAATTCATCAGTCAGATGCCTTTTCAAGATCGATTTCAAACCATTTCATTGTTGGCTCAACCTTTTCGGTTTTCTTTATTCCAGGGTCTCTCAACAATTGTGGTGGTGTTTCTCGTCGTCATTTGAAGACCGAAGTAGAGTTTCTCTTAAATCTTGTCCGTTCCCCCGGAGATTCATGGTGCTAGCTCGATGTTATCCTATCTAATTGTTTCGAGTCTTGCAAACTCTTTTCATCCATCCGGAGTATTTCAGGAGTTGTCTTCTGTCTCGATCATCCGGAGGTCATCTTTTCGGAATATTTCTTCGTTCCAAGTTTTTCAGCTTCGTTCAGCTCAATTTTATCCCGGTGCTTCGTTCAAGTGTTCTTTAATCAGTTCATGATCTCTTCATTCTCTTGTATCTAAATTCCCTCAAGTATCTTTGTGCTTTTCTAATTTCCGGCAATTCATTCTCTTTCGGCAGTCATTTTCGAATTCTTACGGTGGCTCGTTCAAGATTCTTTTTCCTTGATTATCATTTTAATCCATTCGTTCTTTTCAACCTACCGGTGATTCATGAAGACCTTCTCAAGTTTGCGATATGTCACTTCTCAATTCTTTTCAAGAAGAATAAGTGGTATGCAAAATCCATTGCTTGTCATCAATTTAATTTGATGAAGGATAAGCATACAATAAATCTTATTCTTATTTCATCCAAGTGTCTAATCCCTTCCTTCGAAGTTTGTTCGTGAGGAATAAATTCTAGTTCCAAGTGTTTTCATCTTTTCTTATCCGGAGTTCAGTTTCCTCGGCCATTTCGTCGGAACCTCCATCTTAATCATCGCAAGGATTAATCTTATTCTTTCGTCCTTCATTCTATCTCATCATCCTTTCGTTACCGGAGTTCTTCATGGTGGTTCTTCATGATTTAATCTTTTCTTCAAGAGTTCATCAAGATTTTGTTTATGGAGTTCAAATATCTTTCCTTCTTGCTTCTCGAAGCGCAATTAATTCTCCGTATTTCTTTTGAAGTGGAGTTTTGCATTTCTTCGTTCTTCTCAGCTATTCAATCTTTTCCGCTTGTGGTCGGTTATCACCTTATAATTTTGAGATGTTTTCCATAAGTCCACAACAAGTTTATTCTTTCGTTGTTGATTTTCTCGACAACTCCACTCAATCCTTCCTTCTAAGTCCTTTTCATTCAAATTCTTTCAATTCTTCCGGAGGCTTTGCGTTGCTTATGTCGTCAAGTGTCATTCCATCTTCTGAAGCTTATGTTCTATTCTTTCCTTGTTCAACCGGTGTGCTGCCTAAATCCTTTCAGTCTTATTCGTTTCTTTTCTCATTCTAACCACTCCGGTTAGAACGAGTGCTTTCATAGTCTATCTGTTTCCGTGAGCTTTCAATTCTCGTCATTCTCGTCGTTCCTCTCTTCTTCTCGAGTGCTCTCGATTCTTTGATTCTTCGCTTGAGTTCTTGTTTCACCTCATCCCTTTTTCTCTTCCGTCTCGGTCCTAAGATCTCGGGACGAGATCTCTTGTTAGTGGAGGAGTGTTGTAACGCCCCGGATTCGATGCGCCAGGTGTCCGCCAGTTATTCGCCGTCATTGCCATGTCATGTGCTTGCGTGTTGCACTTTGCCATGTCATCATCTGCATTTCATATCTTGTCATCATGTGCATTTCTTTTTGCATACGTGTTCGTCTCATGCATCCGAGCATTTTCCCCGTTGTCCGTTTTGCAATCCGGCACTCCTATGTCTTCCGGCGCCCCCTTTACCTCTTTTCATGTGCGGGTGTTAAACTTTCTCGGAATGGCCCGATGTTTGCCAAGCGGCCTTGGTATAGCACCGGTAGACCGCCTGTCAAGTTTCGGATCATTTGGAGGTCGTTTGGTACTCCAACGGTTAACCGGTAACCGCAAAAGCCTCTTTGTATTGCAGCCCAACACCCTTTCAAAGTGGCCCAAAACCCATCTAACTCCCTCCATGCTCTCGGTCGTTCGATCACGATCGCGTGGCAAAAACGCACCTCATTTGGAGTCTCCTAGCTCCTCTACCTATATATATGCCCTCCTCCAAAAATTCGCGGATGAACCCTAGCCTTTCCTCTTCCTCCGGCGGACGCGGACGCGTCACTGCGCCGGACAAATCCACCGACCACGTCGCCTCGGCCAATGAGGCGCCGCCACGTCAGCTCCAGCCGCCCGCGCCCTCTCCGCGCCGCCACGTGGCCCGGCCACCGCGCCCGCCCGCCGGCCCGTCGGGCCCAGCGAGGCCCGCCTGCCCGATCCGCCTCCGCCGCCGCCCGCTTGCCGCCGCGGCTCGGCCCGCTCGGCGCCGCTGGCCCGGCGGCGAGCTCACCGGAGCGCGCTTGCTCGCCGGACCCTCGGCCGCGCCGCGCCGCCGCCGCCACAGGTCGCGTTGCCCCAGATCGCCCGAAGCTGCCGCCGCCTCCGCGCGGCCTCGCGCCCGCCGCCGCCTCAAGCCCGCCTGGCGACCTCGCCTCGCCGCCCCTTGAGGCGCCGCCGCCGGATCGGCGACCCAAGCGCCCCACGCCGCCCGACCTCCTTCCCCTCCGCACCGGATCCGGCTCCGACGTGATCCGGCGAGCCCCCCTTCAACTCCGGCCACTGTCGCCTCTTCTCCGGTGGAGATCCGGCAAGATCCGCCGCCGCCTCGTTCACCGTGCACGGAGGTTGACTTCCCCCCCTCGGTTTTCTGCTAAGTCCCCGAAATTATTCCATTTTTGTTGCATTTTCATCATGCCATAACTCTGCATCTATAGCTCCGTTTTGCGCGTATAATATGTCAAAATGTTCGTCTCGAAGAGTAGATCGTTTCATCTCATTGCATCATTTTCATTTGAGCTCATCTTGGTGCCCGAAATTCTGTTGGAAGAGTGCTATGTGATGTTAGTTTATGTTTCTTAACAGAACATGCACTTTTGTCATTTTTGCCATGATTGATGTGTGCACCCTATGAACTTGAGTCCTACATGTGTTTTGTAATATGCCATGCCATCTTTCCAGGGGTGTATTCCATGTATTTTTGTGATCTATGTGGTGACTAGCACAAGCATTCAAACTAGGTGTCTTGATGTTGCTGATTTCAGCCCAGTTTTGCTGATATTTTTATGCCATGTTAACTTGATGCTACAGAGAGATCCATGCTTATTTTGAGATACTTCAGTAAGGATGTTTTGTTATACATGTCTTGCTCTATCCATCCCTGCCCTTTTTTGCAATTATGGAGTGCCATAGCTTGAGTCAATCGAGCTCTACGTTTGCTATAAAATGTTCCTGGCAGATTGTTTACGTGTTATTCAATTTTGCCAAGGTTGTTGTAGTTGATCCGTGTATGCTATGATGTTGTTCTTGCCATGTATAGCTTCTATGCCATGTCTTATTACTGTTGGTTGTCTTGCCATGCCATGTTTTGCTCTGTGGTGAGTGGTTCAAGCTCACCAACATGCCTACTTATCGTTGTTCCTGCCATGTTTGAATCTGTAATATAACTTGCTATGTTTACATGGGTGCCATCATATTTTCTGATCCTTTTTGGCTTATGGTCAGTAAGGGACTTTTGTTCTATGCAATTAGTAGATTCATTCCATGCCTTTGTTTGCCATGTTAAGTTCCTGTAACCTGTTGTTTGATAGCTCTAAACATTGCAACCTGATGTTATTTCTGCAAAGTCTGAAACTGTTATTATTTGCAATCTTGCCATGTCATTTTGAGCATGTTCTAGTGATTTCTGGAGATAGCTCAGTGTTCATGTTTTGTAATGCTTTACCTGTACATCATGCCCATGCCTTTTGTTTTCTTGTTGAGGCCCTGTAGCATGTTGTTTTGATGCTTGCAAGATGCCTAGTTGCTGTTTTGGACAGATTGTTGTCATGACTTGTATTGTGTGTATGTGTTGAACCGTTGCTCCGTTTTGAGTGTGCTCTATATGAAACTTGCTTGATTTTGCATGTAGTTTCTTATTATCATGTTGCATCCATGTTTTGAGGTGTTTGCTAGATGTTTGTATGCATTTTGCATCAATGCCATGCTTATCTTGTTTTGCTCATATCTTCTAGGCCGTAGCTCCGAATCTAATGAACTTTATATGTAACTTGACTAGAATTTCGTGTAGATCATCGTGGTGCATCTTAACTTGCTGTTTAACAACTTGAACATAAGGTTTATTTAGATCTGGACCAATTTCGAAATTTGCATATGAGGACTTACGAATTGTTCTATGTTGTTCCGGCCTCATTTAAACTTGCCTTGATGTGTGCTCTTGTTTGCATCATCTCTTGCCATGAGTAGCTTCATCTAGATTTGTCATGCATCGTGCTTGTTGTGCATCATGCCTTGTTCTTGTGTGGTGTGTTTACTATGTTGTGTGCTTCTTCTTGTTAGTTCTGTTGCGTTGCGATCGTGAGGATTCGTTCGCTCACGCTTGGTTGGCTTCATCCGTTCGTCTTCTTCATGGACTCGTTCTTCTTCCTAGCGGGATTTCAGGCAAGATGACCGCTACCCTGGATCTCACTACTATCATTGCTATGCTAGTTGCTTCGTTCTATCGCTATGATGCGCTACCTATTACCTGTTGCTCAAGCCTCCCAAATTGCCATGAACCTCTAACCTTTTGCACCCTTCCTAGCAAACCGTTGTTCGGCTATGTTACCGCTTTGCTCAGCCCCTCTTATAGCGTTGTTAGTTGCAGGTGAAGATGAAGTTTGTTCCTTGTTGGAACATGGAGATGTTGTTCCTTGTTGGAACATGTTTACTTGTTGGGATATCACAATATATCTTATATTATTAATGCATCTATATACTTGGTAAAGGGTGGAAGGCTCGGCCTTATGCCTGGTGTTTTGTTCCACTCTTGCCGCCTAGTTTCCGTCATATCGGTATTATGTTCCCGGATTTTGCGTCCCTAACGCGGTCGGGTGATTTATGGGACCCCTTGACAGTTCGCTTTGAATAAGACTCCTCCAAAGAAGGCCCAACATTGGTTTTACCATTTGCCTCACCTACTTTTTTTTCCCTTGGGAGTCGCGCTCTCAAGGGTCATCTTTATTTTAGCCCCCGGCCAATGCTTGTCTAAGTGTTGGTCCAAACTAGAGCCACTTGCGGTGCCGCCCGAGGCAACTTGGGGTATCGTCGGTTGTCGTCGCATCGCTCATCCAATCGTGGCTCGAGACGAGATACGCTGCGTCTACTATCGTGGTGTCGGCACGCCGGGAGGTCTTCTTGGTCTTGTCTTATTGCTGTGAAATGTCTTGTAGCCGGGATTCCGAGACTGATCGGGTCTTCCCGGGGAGAAGGAATATCCTTCTTTGATCGCGAGAGCTTATCATGGGCTAAGTTGGGACACCCCTGCAGGGTATAAACTTTCGAGAGCCGTGCCCGCGGTTATGTGGCAGATGGGAATTTGTTAATATCCGGTTGTAAGCAAACTCTTCTAAAATACACCAACCGTGTGCGTAACCTTGAGTGTCTCTTTTCGAGGTTGATCGAGAGGAGAACACGGTTTCTTGGGTTATGTTTGACATAGGCAGGAGTTCAGGATCACTTCTTGATCATTAGTAGATGTCGACCGTTCCTTTGTTTCTCTTCTCGCTCTCATTTGCGTATGTTAGCCACCATACATGCTTAGCCGCTGCTGCAACCTCACCACTTTACCCCTTCCTCTCCCATTTAAGCTTTGCTAGTCTTGATACCCATGGTAATGGGATTGCTGAGTCCTCGTGGCTCACAGATTACTACACCACCGGTTGCAGGTACAGGTTCGCGATGATCATGACGTGAGAGCGTTGCTTACTTGTGTTGGAGTTCTTCTTCTGCTTCTTCGATCAGGGGATAGGTTCCAGGTCGGCAGCCTGGGCTAGCAGGGTGGATGTCGTTTGAGTTTCTGTTTATGTTTCATCCGTAGTCGGATGTTGCTCTTGTATATGATGTTGATGTATTCTTGTGGCATTTGTGCCTTATGTATGTAAACCCACTATTATGTAATGTTGATGTAATGATATCCACCTTGCAAAAGCGTTTCAATATGCGGGCCTATCCTTGGTGGGACCTTCGTGTTCCTTTTGGATAGGATCGCATATTGGGCGTAACACATCCGTACCGGAGTACATCCACATCGGATGGCCTCGGTATTGGAGTGGCTGAATACGCCGTCGGAGGAAAACTTCCAGGAGATCCATGCCGGTCACCCCGTCGCGAATGAGCTGGACTACGCGTTCCATCAACAATTTTACTTGGGCCTTCTCCTCTGGTAGCACCTTCGGGAAGATGGCTTGTTCACTCGACTCATGGAGAAAGGAGGAGTCCAATCATTGCCCTGCGTCGGCTGGTCTTGGCGATAGAACCAGGTTGATCGCCACCCTCTAACCGAAGTCGGGAAGAGTCATAGCCGAAAAGCGCTCTTCCCCTCATCCGACCCCGAGTCCCCACACATCTGAATTACTTGGGTTCTCTCGTCATTCGGTTCGTTTTCTTCACCGTCCGAGAGCGACAAGTGAATATATGCTTGAAGAGGCCCGGTGCGGCCGACAGCCCAAGAAGTTTTCCCATAACGACACGAAGCAGCAAGATAGACAATGGAGTTGGGAGTGAAATGATGGAGTTGCGCCCAAAAAGTTCGAAACCCCGGAAGAAAGGATTCGCGGCAAAGAAAATCCCGATCTACGTGAGTGGCTAGGAGAACTTTTCGCCCTCTTGAGTGCGGCTGCCACTCCGTTCGGAAGCCTCGCCGACCCATGGGGATCAGTCCCTCGTTGGCGGATCGGTGAGGTCCTTCTCGGTGATGGTCGAGCGGATCCAATCTCCTGGACCCAACCTTGCGGCAGTTTGGACCGCGAAGAAGATCCGCCCGATGGCGCTCTCCCTCGCCTTCGCCGCCGCCTTCTTCACCCGCTCCAAGGCTGCGGTCTTCTCCTTCACCATGGTCGCCGAAAGCAGCATCGAAGCTGCGGCCGAAAGCAGGCTAAGGGCGCAGCAGGAAGGTTTGAGGCGGAGGAGGGAAGATTGAGGTCGACTGTTCAAAATACCCGTCCGATGCTTTATATGAGGCCGCTTCGAGTGGTCGATTGGTAGGCCCAGCAATCCCGTCAAATCCATAGAATAGCGCGACGCGACACGTGATTGAAAAAGGAGGCGTGAAGATCGAGGCGCCATCGTCTTATCCCATCCGAGTGTCGTAGTTTTCTCGCTTCGCGCTTCCCAAAATTCAGATCCGCGAAATCCGCTAACCGCAGAGCAACCTATCGACAACAGATTTCCTCCGATCCGTCGCTGAAATCCTCAAGTTCACAAAGTTCACTCGACAAATGTGAAGAATGGATCAAGGCGATCGAAAGAGAAGTTGACACCATCGCTGAAAAGGTCATTGATCCGAGTAAGACACACTGCAACACGAAGAACAGTCGGAAAGATTATCAACTCCTTCCTCACTCAAACCTCGATCCATTCGGGGCTAATGATGAAGTCATGTACCTAGGGTAGGGTCATAGACCTGCCCAAAGGTACCCTCCCAAGGACACTCATGAAAGAAGCGCCTACCGGTCGACTGGTAGGTTTCCACTCGACAGATTCATAGACACTCGACCATGAAGACCCACTCGACCACCAGAGTCCAAGAGCCACTCGGTGTCCAAGCGGTCTGTGGTTAAATAGTCTTTATGGTCATGATGACACTTTATGTAAGGCGTTACCATGAACGCCTAGCCTTAATGTACCTTAAACCCTCCGCTTCATTGGGCTGGCTGGGGTCTGGCGCACTCTATATAAGCCACCCCCTCCACGGTAGAAGGGTTCGCACTCATAACACATACGCATATAATCCATCGACCGCCTCCGGGCTCCGAGGCGTAGGGTCATTACTTCCTCGAGAAGGGCTGAACTCAGAAATCCCTTGCGTATACAACTACTCCATAGCTAGGATCTTGCCTCTCCATTCCTACCCTCCATTCTACTGTCAGACTTAGAACCACGACATCCGCCTTAATAGAATTTCATAAACAAAAGCAGCATAAGCATAAGCCCATAAACAAACAATGAAATCAAATCATATCAAAATCATATCAACATGCATCATATGAACAAAAAATCTTAAGCATATTCCTCCAACAACATCTACTACACATGATGGATCAAATCATATTAACATGCATCATATAAAAAAATCCTCCAACATACATCATATCATCATATTTTTAAATATTTTTTTTCCAAACAACATCTTCATATCATCATATCAACATGCATCATCAAACTAGGGTTCATCTTCACACTAGATCATATCATTATATCAACATGCATCATCAAACTAGGGTTCACCTCATATCAACATTACATCATAATTTTTTTAACAAAAAAAATTATGAACTAGGGTTCATCTTCACACTAACATATAAACTATTCATTAGAGTTCATATCCAATACCACTAGTTACTAAAGAACTGAGAACTACAACTACAATCAATCTTAGGTGAAAAAAAATCCAATCTAAGTTCAAAAATATGAGGGATTTCAAGCAAATAATTCGTCGAATCGGAAGCAAGTTTGCAAAAACTAATTGGAGGGATTGGAGGAGCTTACGGTTCTCTCTTCGGGGCCATCTCGATCCGCAAAAACGGTGAAGAATCGGTGAAGATCCGAGGGGGAGAGTGGAGGAGAAGAGAGAAGGAGAGAGGGGCGACTTGGGGGAGAAACCGCCGGGGGGGGGAGGGTGGGGAGATGGGAAGGGGCGCGGGTCTCGGCGAATAAGCCGACCGCACCCTAGCGCCAGGGGTCATGGCGGTAGGGTTAGACCGGCTACCGCCCGACCCCCTGGCGGTAGGGTGCGACGGAGGGGAACGGCGGCCGTAACCGCGTGCTGACGTGGATAAGTAACCTACCGCCAGGGGCCCTGACGGTAGGCTGTCTAACGCTACCGCCAGATCTGGCGGTAGGAAGAAGGGTCAAATCCCAAAAAACTTTTAAACAGGGATCAGATCCCGAATTTATATCACAAAAGGGTCAAAGCACGCAATTTAGCCCCCAGGACGAGTGCATCGCCGGCAGCCAGCCGCAGATACACACCGTCCAACCAAGCCGCGCAGACCGGCCAGACGACAGCACTCAAACTGGCCGTTTCAGCTTCAGTCACCTGCGGCCTGCAGGGTCGCACTAACGCATGCAACCGGCGAAAAGCCATGCAACTTTTCCTGCTCCTTTTCCTGTCTTGCCTTGGGCATGGGGCGAGGTTAGCACGGATAGGGATATCAAGCAACCAAAGGCATCTTATCTCCACAGCCGGTGATTCTTGTAAACAAACTGGCTGTGCTTGACACGCTGCTGCAGAGCAGAGCATACACGCCACTGCCATCGGACCACAGGAAAAAGCCGGCCAACACACACTCTGGACAATCATCAAACAGCAAACACACGCTACAGCATCCACTTGTTAGAAATGGTGCACTCGCAGCCGCGGCTGCATGAACAGGCCCGCATCCCCGAGAGGGCATCCTCCCTTACTCAGATCTCCCGGGTGTCCTAGCCCTGGGATCCCAGAAGCGAAGCTTGAGCCTGGTGGAACGTTGCACCTACCACAAGTAGGAGGATCATACAACTGCATCGCTGAAACCCCAGCTTCATCATCTCTGCAGACGTCGTGTTGAGCAGCCTCTCTCAGGCCGAGCACAAAATCATGGCCATTACTTGTTGACAGCGTCTCGTCCTTTGGGAATGAGTCCGTCGGCAGCCGGAACAGGCCCGGACTGCTGACAGGGATCTTCACGTCGTCGTCCTGAATGTCGCCCGGGGCCGGTAGAGCCAGGAACTCCTGCCGAGGAGGGCTTGAACCGCTCGGCTTCTCCATGAGCCAAGTGTCGGCGCCATCGACCGAAAGGCTTTCCTCTCTTCCATAGTCATGGTAGCCATGGTAGTCCTCCGGTGCTCCCAGCGCTAGTATTTCCTGCCGAGACGGGGTTGAGCCGACGTGTTCATCCCTGTACGGACTGCTGCCGTCGTCGTCGTCGTAGAGGTCCGCACGGTACTCATCGCCCGGCGCCGGGAGCGCCAGCGTCACCTGGCTGGGCGGGAGCGGCCTGTCCAGCGTCTGCCTCAGGGAGATCCTGGCGCGCTGCAGGGCCTGGAGAACACTCTCCACGTCGATGTCGCTGCTCGACTGCTCTGCATGATCGTGGAAGCGCGACGAGCTCCAGTCCGAAACCTTGCTGTTGCTGACCGACGGGCTCGACTCCGATGGCGCCTTGACGGCGCCGAGCCCGGACGACGACGCGGAGTTGGCGTATCGGCTCGAGCAGCCGTCTGAATTTGCGTCCCCTTGGCTTTGTCTTGTGGCCGTGCTGTAGCTGGAGCTTCCTTGTGCTGAAACGGCAGCGGTCCGCCCCATTTCTTCTGATGCGTTCTTGGGTGGTCTGGAAACGAGGAGTTTTAGATCACCACCTGATCTCGCCTGTACCTCAGCGTCACCCTGCAGTTTGGAAAGCAAAAGTATGGGTCAAATCGGTGTAACAACTGTCGCCTCCGGCAACATTCATCATGTCAAATCTCCAATGCTTGGCAAAAACCATCAAGGCCACATCATTCATGATGCCATGTTTTGACAGAACAAATGAATTCGTTGCAAAATGCAGCTCATACGTCGGTAGTAATACTACCTTGTTGGGTGAGCTCCGGGTGTCGTTGAATTTCTTCTCCCAGTCCGTCTGAGCCTTCTCCTCGGCCTCATGCCGCCCGATCAGCTGGGCCTGCTTCTCCAGCACCCTCTCCATCTCCCCATCACCATCGTCGCGCCTCATCACGTACTGACCACCACCGTCCCCCGAGCTCCGCCGGTCGTCTCCGCCCACCTCGCCGTCAAACTCGGTCCGGCCATCGTCGGCGCAACGCGGCCCGTCTCGCTGTTCCTTCCGACTCTCCGCGACCACCGCAGCAACGCTACTGCCATGGTTGAGCAGAACAGAAGTGCACAGTGTCAAAAAAATTTGACAAGAATGGCATTGTAGAGAGGGTTCGATCTTGAGGATAATCAATGGCGAGACCTGAGCTCCTTGCGCTTGTTCTTCCGGCAGGACTGGCCCATCCGGTACTTGGGCGAGGGGTCCGACTGCGAGGCCAGGAAGTAGACGTAGCTCCGGCGGTGGCGCTGCTTGAGCTGCCTGGCCCTCCGCGGGCTCGCGCACCGGCCTTTCCACGACAGCCCGCCGGGCTGCAGGGCCGTCCCGGACATCGCGTCCTCCTCCTCCTCCTCTCCGCCCTTCGCCGGCGGCTGCTCCTGTTCCGGTCCCTCCTCGCCGTGTGAGCGGGGCGCAGGGTCGCCGGTGGTGACCGTGGCGTCGCGTGGCTCGTCCCGCTCCTCCTCGTCGGCGTCGGCGTCGGAGCCAGAGTCGAGCACGTCGGAGAGGCTGCCGCAGAAGCCCCGGGACTCCAGGACGGCGAGCACCTCCGCGGCCTCCCGCTCGGCTTGCCGCCGCTGCGCCGTCACCGCCCGGACCTGCTCCTCCAGCTCCGCGACCTGAACGAGACGCACGAATCAATTCAATGGCGCCGACATTGGCATTGACAAAAATGTGCGCGCAGCATAGTGCGTACCCTGGCGGCGAGCTGGTCGGCGCGCTCCTTGGATGCGCGGGAAACGGAGCGCTCGGAGAGCAGCCGCGCCCGGAGGAAGTCGATGGTCATGGGCGCCGCCGCCGGGTCCGTCATCCGCGCCGCGCACGCTCAAAGCCCCGGCATGCACACACCACTCCAGAACGGCAGCACAGCTAGCCGGTCCGGTGGTCGTCAGCCGCGGCCGTCACCTCGGCAGGGCGTGCGCACGCCTAGACAGAGCCTGAGCTGAGCTGCACGTACGACGTGCTACTGAAGTGGACTTCCGAACTCACTCCGGGGGCGCGGGGCTACGATACAACACAATTGACAACAACCCCACGCTCCCCGCTCCCGCTCTACGGTGACGGTCTACACCAACGCCGCACCCACCGGCCACCGTCACAAGGCTTGGTTTTCTCGTGCCGGTGCTCGTGCCCGTACGTATTTAAAAAGTGGCTTGTCTTTCTGCGAGGAGGCGCACGCGAGGACGCAGTACCCACGCGCGCACCGACAGCGCGTAGCGGCCGTTGCACGAGGGCCATGGGATCGAGCGCAACGGTATCGCTGGCTGTTCCGTCAATTCACAGTGGCGAATGGCGATGCCTCACCTGTCGCCCCGGGGTCCTGTGCTAGTGTGCTGTGCTGTGGGCAAGCGATTTTCTGGCTGGACGGAGGTCCTCCCTCCTTGCATCGGGGTCCGTCGTTTATCATGTTGTGTGGGGGTAAATTTTCTGTCGAGCGCGGTACAGCCGAACTGTGCTGGCTTTTAGGCTGCAAAATCCAAACTGTCGCTGGGAGGGATCACGCATGAGTGTCATGCCCCGCTTGGAATCTTTTTGTGCCTGGATGGGATCCAGCGCCTCACCAACCAGCCTCATACTACGACCGCACGGAAAACCTCCAACGACTTGCTATGACCTCATTTAAATCCAAGCTTACTGTTTCCGACAACAAGAAGAAAATCAAGGTCAGCTCCACGTACTGCACCAAACAAAGAGGCCATGAGAAATTGCAGTGCACCGAGTAAATATAATGCACACCCGCAGTACTTCTCTCATGCTCATACTAGATCTGTGCCCAACTTCAGGCCTTCGTAGGATGATGATGATAAAGCAACGGCGCACGGGGAGCAAATGTGTGTTTCTGTTAGGAAAACTGGATAACAGATTGCAACTACAGACACAACAGAAATCTGCCAAGTGCTTACATTACAGGACGATTGTTCTTACCAGAGGCCACACTTGAGAAATAACCAGAGTGCCCACTTTAGAACCATGGATTCGACGACACGTAATGAATACAAGTGACTAGTCAGTTAGTCGCCGCTGGCACATCCCTTGCAGCCACAGTGGACACACTCGATGACCTGCTCCTCCCTCAGGTGCTTGGGGACCCGGCACACGCACGTCGTCGCAAAGTTGTGGTCTCGGGTCTGGATGCAGCGGAGGCAGCAGAGGCGCTCGTAACCCGGCTGCACGCACACAAAAAGGAAGCAGCGAGCAAGTAAGAAAATCAGACGGATCATAGTAACTAAATAAAGAACAGAATAACAAGTACTCTCTCCGTTCAAATTTGAACTAAAACAGCATCACTTATTTCTGAACGGAGGAAGTAACTGGAAGGAACAGAAGGAAAACTATGAAGAATGAAGCACTAAGGGGAGTTTTGTACTCAGAGGTCTGAAACATTTCTATCTACATGTCAAGTGCTACAATTAGAAAAGGTCTGTTGTGGCAGGAAGAGCATGGGGCTAGAAAATATCATTGTTACTTGGCAGGGATATATGTTAACCAACCAAGGGGCCGAGGGTTGTATATTTAACTGTCACAGTCACCCATAATCATTAAATGGCTATGAAAGATTGAGAATGACGGTGGTCTGTTAGGAGCTGGTTAGGACTAGGCAACTGCACTTTAGCACAATGTAGTACTAGGCCTACACGGGGTCACATTTTCTGCATGGTTTTAATGAAGGTGAAAGATCTTTCTTCAGTTCTGTACGGAAGTGGTGGGCGATCGTAGCGGGACAAGTTCTGGGAGGATTTGTGGCTGTGTGATGTTGTCAGTTTTTTTGTTTTTGTTTTCTGAACTTATGTTGTTTTCAGATTCAAGTTTGCTTTGTTCTATAACCTTACTTCTAGTTATAATATCAGTGCTGCTATAGTTTTGGTGGAAGGGTAGGGATGCATTAGTTTTAGGGCTTGGCCAGCTGTAGCCTATAGCAATGTCAATGTTGTCTGATGAGCCAAACAAATAAAATGTAATGGTTACTGGGCAACGATGGTTGTTTCTATGTTTAGTCTGTATTTGGCTTTAAAAACCAGACAGGTTGTTTGACCTTACAAAAGATTTTGGTTAGTCAAGATCCCTCTCAAAGTTAAAAGTCCTTTGTAGCTAGCTAGCATTTAGGAATGACATTTTAACTAAGGATAATTTGCTCAGGCGAGGTTGGTGGCAGTGCAATAGATCATCCTTTTATCAATTGTATATGGGAGGTAGCCGAATTCACTTTTGGTATTAAGACTATACCAAGTACGTAAATGGATTAATAGATGCTCTGTAAAGCATACACAGTTCATGGCGGAAGCAGTTTAAGTGTGGTTTGCTTTGCTCCATATGGAAAACCAGGGACAACAGACTGTTTAAATATGTTCTTCTTCAGGACCCTGCTAATGTATGTTTCAGATTTTGCATTGGTTATCCTACCAACGCAACGGACTGCAGCTGCTGTTGCAAGTGACAGCTTAACTTTTCAGTCGTCGCTACGGGTGGATGCCTCTGGTCCACAGGATTGAAGATTGCTGACAACAAAGATCAGAACAGGAAACTGGAGTTTTGTTGGCAGTCTATGTTTCTCTATTTGTCCTTGTTATGGTCAGAGTGCTATGGTGTGGCTTGGCTAAGTACCCTGGGAGTCTGTCATGCTGGTAATGTAAAACTTTGTAGGATATTGGTAGGAAGGGTGGATGCACAAGCATGCCATGTGTGGATGAGATCAATCTGGTGCATTATCAGTTTCATGAAAATGGAACGGGAGCACTGAGTTACATAACTCAGAACTAATAGTACAACCATTAGAGGTATAAGTTCCCGGTATTTGTTCTTTAACTTTATATCAGTATTACATTAAATAGGGAATGAATAGAACATATAGCATAAGAAGCATGCTCAGTAACTCAATTTTGTTGCACTACAGCATGGTCATATGAATTATGAAAACCATCAAATCACTAAGAGATATAAATAACAATAACTATTTTTAGATAATTATTCGCCATTCATCGAGGTAAAGGCTATTGAAACGCTATAGCAGAAAATTTATGTCATGAATGAAGTTACCCACATGTCACAGTTTTAGCCACAAAAACATCTTATGTAAGTTTTAACATAAATATGCAATGAGCACGACATACTTTACGAATCAATTATAAACGTTCACATCAGAAGTCCAGAACACAAACATTTGATTAAAGAATATTATGGGGTGATAAAAAAGCACACCCATGATAACATCAACTTCTAGTTTGGCATCACAAGAGCATAATGCAAAGGTAGGGTAATTTATTCAAGGTAGATTTCAAGAACTACCATTCAATCGGTTACTGTTAACTGTGAATGAAAAAGAAAATCAGAGTGAACTTGATGGTGTGCTTATTCATCCATTTGAGCTAACTTTGTACACACATTAGTTAATTAAAGATATCTAAGGTGAGAAGAATATCACTCTAAGGTAATACAAAACAAAAAGATTCATGTTCACATACAAATGATACGAAGCCAAGGATACTAACCTTTTTCCACTTTGCAATCAGATTACGGTCTGCATAACCCTGGTCCAGGCAGAACTCATACAGCTCCTTTGATATTTCCTTCCTTTTATAGAAAAGATCATAAATGTAACGGCTTCTTTGATGAGAAATGCGGAAAATTGGCCAGAGTGCTTCGCACTTCCTCTTCCCGTCATGTGTATCGTTTTCAGCTGCACGTGCAAATCACATTAGTACCCATCCTATAGTACGAAATATCAATGGACATCTGAAAAGGTCACAGCAATAGATAGCATGCTTAATAACATGCATACCTTCTCTCATTTTGGCATCCAGCTCACGGATTGTGGGTTCGATAAGCACCCATCCTTCAGGGTATTCGACACGGCTTGTCTTTATCTTAGGCATGCTGTCACAAGGGGTATCCTAGGGCTGGTTTGGAATGCACAGACCTGAGAAACACATGGATAACGAGGATAAGATTCAAGTAGCCTATACTTATGCCACCAAACTCATCCAGATATCTGTGCATTTAAAATAAAAATAAAAGCAGGAACTGGCAAACTGAATGAAGGTTCATTCTGATTCTAAACGCTAGCACCCAAGTATTTCAAGCGATACTAGTAGCAAAAACAAATTAATCTCTCTCAAGAACAGGGGCGGATCTAGATGTTGCGCGGGGCGTGCACCGGCACGCCCGAAATTTATCCACATCGGGTGGGGTTAAACTAAATCATGGATGATGAGAATGCCCATACCTCAGAATCGATGGCCGGAATCGCGGACGGATTGGGACGGCAGGGCGACGCGGTGGGGTTGAACGGGAACGGCGGTGGCGGTGGCGGCGACTCGCGTGAAAGGCGGAGGGGTGCGGGGCGGCGACGGGTTGGGAGCCGCGGAGGAGAGGTTAGGGCACGGCGGCGGCACTGGAGCGGCACGGCGGCGGCACGGCGGAGAGGTTAGGGTAGGGCGAGGGGGCGGGATGTCGGGAGAGTGAGAGCAAAAGACGGTGCCGCACGGTCCGCATCGGCATGGGACAGCGAAGATGAATTTTTGACTCTGGACATAATCAGATTTGATCGAAAAGAAAAGAAAAACTAAATTTACCAACATCTATTTTTCCTCTTTTTTAGTTGGACTTTTTTCCTTCTTTCTTTGAAGGACATTTTTTCTTTCTTATTATACTAAAGTAGTGACCTAAAACATCTTATATTAGATTACATAGGGAGTATTATATATTAAGTTAGCATGTGATTCGTTTGTCCATATTAAGTGGAAAAATACAAAAAAATGGAAAATAAATAAAAGATGGGGCACTTGGGTTTCAACGTAAGCTGGTGAAAAAAAAATCATATATGGGATTAACAAAATAAAATATGGAGAGAGAAAGGAGGAGAATATATGGTGGGTTGAAAGAAGGAGAGCGGGCGACAAAATATTGCATTCTTTTTAATTAATAGTATAGATAAAATAAATAAGATTATATATTTGATAAACACTTCTTTGATAACAACTTATTAGTGTACCAAAGAAAAATTTCGTAGACAGACAGTTGGTTTTCACAAAACCCGGTGAAAAAAACAAATATGAAAAAAAAATTAAAACAGAGAGGAAGGGACGATAATATAGATAAGGTTGGATGAAGGATTGGCGGACAACAAAACCTTGCTCAAAACAATTTGTTCTACATAAGAATTAAGGTTCCTCAAGGAAAAAAGAAAGGAAGAAATGGAGGGTCGCGACATTTTTTTTTTTTTTTTGACGTGGTGGCCACAAGCTCATAACCCACGACATGTAGATAGAGTGAGAGATGAGAAGAAGGAGGATGGCAGTTCATTTTGATTAATTCGGTTGGCTCTTCCCTACACAAAGCCCTAGTCTAAGATTGGCTCTGGAATTTTTTGTTAAAAGAGACCATCTGTCGAACGAAATTGTCAAAAGAAACCTCCTCTGAGACGAAGTGACAAAAAGGACCCCCTTAACCATGGCGGCAGGCCCGGTAGACAACACGTGGCAGTTGCCGCCACGGCGCAAGGCGGCAGGACCTGCCGCCACGGGCCAAAGCGGCATCTTTGCTGTGAACGGATTCTCGAGCTCATGATTTAACGACAATGACGATGGTGGGCTGCCGCCGCCATGGGCTGGCGGCAACTCTGTTTCCTCGCGCTGTGCTACCTTTCCTTGTTTCGTACGCGCTAATTACTCCAATATCCGCAGTCCGTTCGTTTAATTATTTTGTTGTCTGTTCATTGTTAGAGAGTAGACAAGCACTGAGACAACCGGAGATTCGAGCTCGTGAAGGGTATAAAAAGAAGGGGAGTATTGGAGTGTCGGCACAACTGACAAACATCAAAAGAATTAAACAACAGACTGTGTGGAATACTGGAGTAATCAGATCGTACGAAACAGCGAAAGGCAGCGCAGCGCGAGGGAACAGGGCTGCCGCCAGCCGGCAAGGCGGCCGGGCCTAGCTTAAGACGATCCTGCCGCCATGCCACCAGCGCCGGGCCCCGATCATTGTCTTTCCGTCATGAAAAGTCGAGATTCACTGTTCTGCCCAGCATTGCCGCCTGGCCCGGTGGCGGCAGGGCCGGCCGCCTCACGCCATGGCGGCAGGTGCCACGTGTCGCCTGCCGGGCCTGCCGCCACGGCTGAGGGGTTCTTTTTGGTCCTTTCGTCTTGAAGGGGGTCTTTTTTGACAATTTCGTTCGACAAGTGATCTCTTTTGACAAAAATTCTGGCTCTGGGTATTATCTTTGATGAATTATTTCCCCTCTTCTTTTAATGAAAATCACAGAGCTCCTATTTCTTTTCTCTGAAAAAGAAAATCCGTTTGGAAAGGAGTAACTGTTGGTTCATTTTGATATGTTTGGTTCTTTCATGAAAGACTGAATTACTAGTTGATAAAATAAATAGCACTGAGAATTAAAAATACTTTCGAAAATAAAATAACAGATTGATTCTCCATTACTACAAAAGTCGCACTTGGAGCTCTCTTGTCAAATGCATTAATATGAAACATGTGAAAGAAATTTTGTTTTGAACACGGATTCAATGGTACTTCCTCAGTCCGAAATTATTTGCCGCTCAAATAGATGTATCTACGTAAGTATGTATGTTTTTTAGGACACATCACTCATACAGTCATACTCTTAATTTTTTTCTGTGATTTAGAACGTACTCAGCCTTCGCCCGGCCGGGAGAGGCGCCGGTCATTAGTCCATGGTATGCGCCGGAAGCTCGCGCTCCTCGCCGCCGCCGCCGGTGGCGACGCGCTCCCTCTCTCGTGCACGAAGCAGTCTCACGCGCGCCTTATCGTCGCCTCCCCTCGCATCCCCGACGACCTCCGTCTCCGTCTCCTCCGATCCTACTGTGCGCACGGCGAGTTCGCGTCGGCGCACCGCCTGCTCCACGAAGCACCCCGCCCGGCCTCGCCGCTCCTCTACAACGCTGTCATACGCACCCACTCCCGCCGCCTAGACCTCCCCACCGCTCTCGCGTTCTTCGCCAGCATGCGACGCTCCGCCACCCCGCCCGACGCCCACACCTTCGCCTGCGTCCTCCGCGCATGCGCCGACTGTGATCGGCCGCGGGCCGCCAAGATCCTCCATGGTATCGCGTCATCTTCCGGCTGGTCCTCCCATCCAATCGTCGGCAGTGCGCTCGTCAGCGCATATTCAAAGTTCCTGCTCGTGGACAGTGCTCACCATGTGTTCGATGGTTTGCGTGAACCGGACCTGGTCCTCTGGAACTCAATGATGTCCGGGTATGGGTACAGGGAAATGTGGCTTGAGGGGCTTCAACTGTTTTCTGCGATGCGTAGGGCTGGGGAGGAACCGGACGGCTACTCGATGGTCAGCTTGCTCTCATCCTTCTGGGATCCAGACGCTCTTGCTTTTGGTCAAGCAGTTCATGGAGTGTGTATCAAGGGCGGTTACGATTCTGGCCACCATGTGAGAAGCACACTTGTTACCATGTACTTCAGGTGCGGCTGCGTGGAATCGGGTCAAACCTTGTTTGGTAGTTTGCTGGATGCGGATTTGGTTACATGTTCTTCACTCATTACAGGGCAATTGCAGACTGGCAAGTATGATGAGTCATTTGATTTGTTCAGAGAAATGTGCTACTTTGGCAGGAGGCCTGACAGCATCTTGATTGCTAGTCTTCTTTCGGCGTGTGCTTCTACAGCCACTATCAGCTACAGCAAGGAGATCCACTGTTATGCAGTCAGGGTTGGAGTTGATAGAGACATCAAAGTCTCATCTTCACTGATGGATGCTTATGCAAAATGTGGTTTTGCTGAGCTGGGATATTTGGTATTCCGCCAAATTCCTAACAAGAACTCAGTCATGTACAATATGGTCATATCAAACCTTGGTTCTCACGGATTTGCGATGAAGGCCATTGAAGTCCATGATGAGATGGTCCGTGATAAGCTCAGGCCTGATGGTGCTACCTTCTCAGCTTTACTTGCTGCTTGTTGTCATGCCGGACTCCTAGACGAAGGATGGAAGTTGTTTAGGAGAATGAGGGATGAGTTCCACATAGCGGTTGAAATGCAGCATTATGTCTACATGGTGAGGCTTCTTGCAACGTTTAACCAGCTGAAGGAGGCCTATGATCTTATACAGACAATGCCAATGCCACCAGATTGTGGCGTGTGGGGTGCATTACTTTGGGGGTGTTGTCTCCACCGTGATTCCAGCCTTGGTAGGGCAGTTGCTGAAAAGCTCTGTGAGTTGAATCCAGACAAGGCTTCTTACAAGATTATGCTTTCAAACTTGTATGCATCGGAGGAGATGTGGTGGGATGCTGAAGAGGTCAGGGCCGAGATGTTGAAAGAAGATATGCACAAGAACACAGGGATAAGTTGGGTTGGGGATACAAGGAAATGATGGTTGGGTTTGCATCATTGTGAAATATGCCGAACGTCAAGTACATGTGAACTCTGTATTGTTATGGTTTTAGAGAAATGAAATATCTGAAATTGCTTGAAACTTCCTATTTTTTACCTTACCATTTGACAAAAAATATTTTCTTGCTTTTTATTATTTGTGTAGAATTTTTCTGCTGTTGCTGAGTACGAAAATAAATTTTAGTATATATATCCATGGAACTTTGTGTTGCTAATTTCTTAGTTGTTGATGTTGTGGAGTAACATAAGGTCGGAACGTAATATCTGAAGCACTCTTTAGTGGAGCCTGCATCTTTCTTGCCTGTATCCCCTTGGTAGCTATATATATAGGTCCCATGTTAGCAATTCTGTAGTGTTACATAAAGATCGCTGCTTTGCAAAAAGTATTGTATGATGCTTAATCTTATAGCACCTTCAGTTTATTTCTTCTATAAAACTCTGTGAAAGACATATTAACCCTTTGTTCCAGTCTAGCAATTTGCTACACAGATTTATTAAGTGTTCCTAGATTGGCAACAAATTATTATGACACATCATTTTAGTAGTTAAGTAGGCTGCCCTCACACAGAATTGATAATCTCTTACAATATTTTTTGAAAGAAAGTAGATCTCACATGTCGAAATGATATAATCAGACACCTTTATCATTTTATGGCTCTGTGGCAATATTTAACGTATATATCTTCACTTCTTAGTGCTTGGATGATGAAGTTGAGGGTTACTCAAGTAGTCAACTGTAGTTGTGCTGGTGCAATGAGATCTTTCTTAAAGAAAGCCAAAGAGAGAGAAAAATGGATTTTCTTTAATTGGTCAACTTATCCTAAAGGCTGCAGCAAGCAGTGGTAGAAGCAAAGTTGGAATTTACCTTAGGTGTCAGAACTGTACTGTTGTTTTGGTAGAAGATACTCCCTCCATCCGGAAATGCTTGTCCTAGAAATGAATAAAATTGATGTATCTATAACTAAAATAAGTCTAGATACAACCATTCCTAAGACAAGTATTTCTGGACGGAGGGAGTACTTGTTACTCTCATGTGCTAGCTTTATAAGAGTAGTACTCTTAGCTAGGTCGGTTTGAGCAAGTCCTATATAAGGATGTGCACCTCATGGATGTTTACAAGCATTGGTTGCCAAGGAAAAGATAGGGCATTTGTTGCCCAGAACAAGAACTCCCTTATGTTGTGTGTGTGTGTGTGTGTCCAGCAAGGAGGAGGAGATGTTCAGGCCAACACATTATCTATTAGAATTAGATTAGGTCTTACAATTAGTAGTTTCCTTTTTTTTGCAGTTGTAGAGTTTTCGTAGTTTTCTTTGGTGAGGGAATACCTTCTTGACAGCTTTATAATATATTAGTATCTTTCTTTATAGTATATTTTTAATACTTTTACTCCCTGTAGCTTCAATGACAATTCTGCTAGAAACTTTTATTGTTTATTTGTGTCTGACAGTGTCAATAGCCAAAATGCTGTCTCGGCGCGAGCCATCCATGTCATGCTGTCCCTTTCAGTGCTATATATTTGTAGGTTTGGACACCTGCAATCCAGCTCCGACCCAGCAAAATAGGCCAAATGTTGGAAGCCAAAAGCAAGCTTGACTTCTGAGTCCATGAGGGTTTCCAGCTATCTGGACTACTTTTTAAATATTCAACTGGAGCTGTTGGACACTGTGAGAAGCACCCCGGCCTGAATCTCTCATACTCTGATGAAATTTTCCTATATCCCAAACCATGTGGAGCTTCAGGGGAGCGGAGTAAACTAGGAACAACCGAACAAGCTTTGCTTCATCACGGCCGGCCTTGCCTGGCAATTGGCATCTTAGCCTTCTTGGAAGTACCGCACCGTACAAATATACCTGGAGCGCCAGAAGCCAAATTCTGGAGCGCCAGATAAATTACCCTCTGCAACCGAATCCCAGTTGCCTCTCCAGTTGCTAGTTCCCCATGGCCAGACATTCATTCTTCTTCTTCTTCTTCCTCGCCTTGTCTCTGCAGCACCTCCACATTAGTGTCGGTTTACCTGGAAGGAGTTTAGCAGCAGCAACAGAGCAATGGCAGCCCATGCAGTGCGACGCTGCGTCTCTCAACCCATCGTGCAGCTCGTACCTTTATGTGACTCCTCAAGGGCGCAGCCTGCCTGAGATAGCCTCCCTCTTCAATGGCAGCGCATCTCTCGCCCAGCCCATCAAGCGGCGCTCTGGTTCAGAGGACTTGCTGGTCCGTGTGCCGTGCGTGTGTGATGCAATCAACGACACCATGACCGGTCTCTTCCATGACACTGAATACAAGGTGAGTCCAGACGACACGGCTGACAGCATCAACGGTAACTTCAGTGGGCTTGCATGGAACATTGTTGCTGCAGCAAACAAGACAATCACGGTTCATCTTCTATGCGGCTGTTCCTCCACGGCACCGGAGGGGGTGGTTTCTTACACAGTCCAGCCTAAAGATACACTGGGCAACATCGCAACCTTGTTCAGATCAGGCTCGAGGGAGATCCTAAGCTTGAATGCGGGGGTCACGGATCCTGATTTTCTTAAGGCAGGTTGGATCTTGTTCATCCCGATGGGAGTTGCTAGTTCTTCTAAAAGAAGTGAGTCATTCCTACTTTTCAACTATGTATGTTGCATCATAGGAAATTTGCAAACTACTAAACCGACTGCAAATTCTAAAGTTTGTTGATACCATTGGCATAGTACTAATTTGCTAAAATGGAATAAGCAGTATATTTTTCTGGAATACGGTTTATGTTTTTCCATCTAATGTTGTTTCTCTCTTCCTCTTTTTCTTTTTCTTTTTTCACATCATAGGATTTCTGATAATCACAAAACGGTGTTTTTATTGTTTGGAATCTCCAAATGGTGTTGTGTTCCTTATGTTCTTTCAGCATTTTGGTAACTGATAAACTGACTGCTCAACTTTTTCGTGTTTCCTCCCTGCTTGACTCGAACACTTTCAGAGTTTGGCGGTTTACCGATCATAATCACAGTATCAATATCAGCTGCAATTATGCTCCTTTTCGCCCTCACCATTGTACTTCGCCTGAGAAGGAGATCTCTGGTGCCCAATGTTGAAGTACCAAAGAAAGAGATGGAGAGAGTTCCCAGCAACACAAGCATAGCTATCCTAGAGAGCCGTTACTTTCCATCCAAGAGGATTGATGGTCTCGTTATGCTCCCTATGCTACATGTAAACATTTTGGATACACAAATCGTATAACTCTCGGTCAATTGGTTGCAGATATTGATCCATTCCAAACGGAGAGGCCTGTGATTTTCAGCCTGAAAGCGGTTGGAGAGGCCACAGCTAACTTTGATGAGAAGAGGAAGATTGGTGAGGGTGGATATGGCATGGTCTACCTAGGTTTCATAGGAACACATGTAAGAAGTTTATGTAGTATCTTTCTCAGGTAACTATAATCTCGAAGCAACATCAGATCCTTATATTTGACCTTGGTCGCAGGAGATTGCAGTTAAAATGATGAAAGACAGCAAATCAAAGGAGTTCTTTGCTGAGCTGAAAGTGCTGTGCAAAGTACATCACATAAATGTGGTACGTACTTAGAATCTACCAGGAAATGAACATCCATGCTACAATGTTGTCATAAACTTGCGCAATTCTATACAGGTTGAGTTGATTGGCTATGCTTCTGGGGAGGACCACCTGTACCTTGTTTACGAGTATGTTCAGAATGGATCACTGAGTGAGCATCTCCATGATCCTTTGCTGAAAGGTACGTGAAAGAAAGATAATCATGCATCTTGATATTTCTTTGCTTCTGTCAACGAAACTTGATTTATTGTTTACCGAAAGTTTGAATGAGGTATTTCCTGATTATTAGGTCATCAACCTCTCTCGTGGACTGCAAGAACACAGATAGCAACGGATGCTGCACGTGGTATCGAGTACATCCATGACCATACAAAGGCCTGCTATGTGCACCGTGACATCAAAACCAGCAATATTCTGCTAGATGAGGGACTAAGAGCCAAAGTGAGCCATTCAAAGCCACAAAGCTTTTAAGTGTTATCCGCTCAGGTATTGATTGCAATCTGATTATTTTCTGGATAATAGGTTGCGGATTTTGGGCTGGTAAAGCTAGTTGAGCGCAGCGATGAACAAGATTGCCTGGCAACTCGTTTGGTTGGAACGCCAGGCTACCTTCCACCGGAGTTAGTTTTTAACTTGGATATGATTTACATTTTTTCAGCTGATGAAGCTTCAAATGTACTGTAATAGTAATGCCAAGCATCAACCCTGCAGGTCAGTCCGTGAGCTTCACATGACTACGAAGTCTGACGTCTATGCGTTTGGAGTAGTTCTTGCGGAACTGATCACTGGTCTCCGTGCACTTGTGCGGGACAATAAGGAAGCTAATAAGACAAAGTCACTTATCTCAACTGTAAGAGCAATGACAAACGCCTGTGAACGTCTGAGCTGTTTCGATTCTTATAGTTTGCCGATCTGTTTTTGACAATGTTTGCATCATGATTCTTGTCATGCTCTGAACAGATGAGGAAAGCTTTCAAATCAGAAGATGTGGAGAGCTCACTGGAGGGAATCATAGATCCCTCCTTGAAGGACAACTACCCCATAGAAGAAGTGTGTAAGGTTAGTAGTAAAACTGTTCATCACTACCGACACAGTGAAACATCTCAGTTAGCCTAATCCTGCATTTCTACCGTGTGTAGCTGGTAAACATTTCGATGTGGTGCTTGAGTGAGGATCCATTGGACAGGCCTGAGATGAGGGAGATTATGCCAATGCTGTCTCGAATTCATTTGACCTCCATAGAGTGGGAGGCGTCGCTCGGAGGCGACCGCGAGGTCTTTAGTGGTGTTTTCAATGGTAGATGATCAAAACGGCATGTATGCTATCATGTAGATACTAGAAGTGTGCTCCTGTTGATCTTTGTTAGAAGTGTGCTCCTGTTGATCTTTGTTAGAGGAGAATGGTTATTGGTTTGCAGCTTCTGATATATTTGTACTTGCGACCATGTTGTTCTCTTTGTAAGATTTTGACTCAGCGAAGTCAGCCATATCCATCTTGCTCACAGAATTGTATCTAAAGACATGCGACTTTTCCAGATTTATCTGCAACAATATCTTAAACAAAGCTAAAGACCAAAGGCAGTGAATGCTCCCTTAAATCATTTAAAAACTGTTGGTAAAAGGAACTAGTATTGAAAATACTACTACTAGTAATAATACGAGGGAGTTTTTTGTGCTAATTTTGTGCTGATTGACGCTTAATTAGGAGGCGGCATCTGTAATACAGGGAGATTGTGGGGTAACTTGGTGTGGGTCTTAGGCTGGTCATAGTGGGGAGTAACTTATACTAGTGGCATGCATATGACACTAGTCTAAGTTACTACCTTTATAGTGCAAAGTAACATAGTAGTAGTGTCATAGAGGACTTCATTAATTAGCTTGTAGACTCATCTTGTCTTGGAAAGCGCTATGTTACCATTTCTCATTAACTACATGTCACATAAGCAAAAATTTCTCGGAGTGCGCTATGTTACTTGCTAAGTTACTCCCACTATGACTAGCCTTAGGGCAACTCCAACGTCAATCACCAAATCACCCGCAAATGTCCGGACGTCGAAATCCCCCAAACCGGCACCAAACTGAGGGGAGGTTTGTGGGCGCCTGGACGTCCCCCACGCAGGACTCCGACAACGCAGATGCATCCAAGAACCCCACCCGGGATCTGAATTTTTCGCTGGTCTGTCCATCCTCATGACTCTAACGCTGCCAATGTACCACCCGGACGCCGCCCAATCCTTCGAATCTTCGCTGCTCTAGCTAGGCGTCCGCTTGGCTTTGCCTACGCCGTCGATCCACCCTAGAATCAGCCGCAGCCCAGGCATCCTCGCCACCCATGGAGGACATCACGCCTGACAAGTGTTCGGAGAAATGTCATTGCCAACTTTTTTTACATTCTTTTTGTTTACTTTGAAGCAAACATGATGGATTCAGATGAGGAGTACTTCTATGTCGAGTTCATGAATTCGTCCTCGTCGAACGAGGATGAAGATGATGTTGAAGGCGATTCTTGAAGACGCAGAGCGCGCAGAGGAGCATGGTCTCAACTACAAGGGTTCAACAAGGGGCATTACGTGTTGAATCGACAGAGGGCATGTGGCCATATGATGTTGTATGACGACTACTTTGCCCCCGATCCGCTATTTGAACCTTATTTTCGCCGCCAATTTCAGATGCGGCGACATGTGTTCGAATGCATCTACCAAGGTGTCTCGGCCTATGATGATTACTTCAAGCTGAAGATTGATGCCATTGAAAACATTGGGTTATCTGGTTACCATAAGTGCACGGCTGCTATGAGTATGCTTGCCTATGACATGGCTACATATTCATGGGATGAGTATCTCTAGATGGCTAAAAGCTAAAAGCACATGCCTCAAAGACATGGTAAGATTCGCTAATGCATTGGTCAAGGTGTTTTGAATGGGAGTACTTGAGAGAACCAAATGTTACAGATGCAACAAAGCTCATGGCACTTGGATAATCAAGAGAGTTTTCAGGTATGCTTGGGTCTTGGATTGCATGCACTCCAAATGGAAGCACTGGCCATATGTTCAACAAGAGCAATACCATGGCCAATGTAAAAAGCTCACCATCATTTTTGAAGCAGTTGCATCAAAAGATTTTTGGATTTGCCACTCTTACTTTGGCATGTCTGGTCTCATAATGATATCAATGTGTTGTAGTGGTCTCTATTGTTTGCAAGGTTATGTGTGGGTGAAGCTCCTACGTGCAACTATATCATTAGCGGTCATGATTACAACATGAGGTACTATTTAAGTGTAGCCTCTCTAGACCTAACAAACCCACACAAAAATATTCATCATTTGGGGTTATAATTATGTTTTTCATGGAATGAAATCCATTTAAATTAACTATTGGGGTTGAACCTAAGTGTGTGATAAATTATTTCAATTATGGGAGCCTCCCAATATATTAGTGAAAGGCTACATCTATGGTTCAAGAGATTTCATCATGCTAAAGTCCCTCAATATAAAATATATCAAAAATATATTCATATTATTAAATTGCGTTTTAATTAGGTTTTGCATCTAAATAACATTGGGAGTTTAATTTGACCCCATTCAAGTTTAAGGCATGATGATGAAAAAGAAAGAAACAATCATCATCGGGAGAACATTGGGATAACATTGGGATTGTTATGCGACGACTTGGAGATTCACAAAATCACCAGGAGTCTCTTGCTGAGTTTTAACTCGTTCAATCATCATCTTACTCTCAAGGTTCTCATAAAAATGTTTTTGATTAGAGTCGATTCATCACATCCGTTGAAGGAGTACACGTGTACGACACTGACATCTGGATATAACCGCCGAATTTAATGGAAGCTTGGAAGGCCAACAATCGAGTCCCCCTACCTCACCGGTCAGCTCAGCAGCCGCCCGATTCGCGCCGCCCTCCCGACTTCCGTCGCCGTTCACCGCCGCAGAGCGCATACACGGCGGCGCGCCCCGAGTGGATGTGGTGGGAGGAGGTGAGGAGGAGGGAACGCGGGGAGCTGCGCCCGCGGCGCTTCGAGGCCCTCGCCCGCTCGCGCCGCGCCGCCTCGCTCGCGCTCTCCAACCGCAAGGAGATCGCGACCCCGCACCTCGGCGCCGTCAACTCCCTCCAGGTCCCCATCCTCCCCACCCCCCTCTCGTACCCCTATCGCTCCGTCACCGCCGGCCGCCGCCGCATCAGCTGCGCGTAGCCCACAAATTAGCAGTATTAATTTTAGGGGTGAATCCGTTGAGAAAATGCGCCTAGCGAGATCGAACTTCTGCGCCGTGCGTGAATCGACGTTGCCGGCGTTCGTAATTTGACAATATGGCCAGGTTGATTTGACAGAGGGGAGGTACCTGCTCTCGGGGGCGTCGGACGGGTCGGCCGCCGTCTTCGATCTCAAGGACGCGACGGAGTACGAGGCCGGGTTCATAGCCAAGCACAGGAACATTCTGCTCGTGGACAGGCAGCACCAGCATGGCCATAAGTTCACCGTCTCCAAGGCCATCTGGTATCCTGTGGACACCGGGCTGTTCGTCACGGCGTCCTTCGATAACTATGTCAAAGTGTGGGATACCAATTCGACTCAAGTATGTGTGCTTTGCATTCTCCAACGCTGACCTTAATTTTCTTGCCTCGTTGAGGTGTTGATTCTGATTTACTGATCATTCTGGGATTGGTTTTCTCTTCCTAGGTGGTCATGGATTTTAAGATGCCCGGGAAAGTGTACAGTGCTGCAATGTCTCCGATTGCAACAACGCATATGCTCATCGCTACCGGAAGCGCAGACGTTCAGGTCCGTTTGTGTGATATTGCTTCCGGGGCCTTTACTCACACGTTGTCCGGTCATCATGGTTAGTCCCTTCCTGCTAGTGTGATGATGAAGCAGCATTTTTGTTTTGTTTTTATGCTTATATCCTCATCAATCATCTCAGATGGTATCATGTCTTTGGAGTGGTCTACCTCAAGCGAGTGGATCCTAATGAGTGGTGGCTGCGACGGGGCGATACGTTTTTGGGACATAAGACGAGCTGGATGCTTCCTTGTCCTTGATCAGTTACGGTCTCAGCTGGGAAGACGGCCTCCCATTATTGATAGCACCACGGACAACGTATGCTTGCTGTCACCCTTTACTTTTTATCTGCTTGTGGGTTTGGTTATTTCTTCAGAATATATTTGCTCGCAGGGCTAATACAGAACTGCTTGCTATTATTCTGGCTACTATTCCAAAACTGTTAGGTCTCCAAGTAGGAGTGGATTTTTCCCGCAAGAAAATGGTACAAGCGGATATCTGGTATATATTCATGTCCTAGGCCTATGTCATTGTTTTAGCATCATCATATATAGGAGTAGATGGTATGGATCAGTGTAGTGCTCTAGTTCTTAAAAGATGGAATCTGCATTTCATTGGGAGATAATCCATGCTGCTCTACACAAGGTTCCTTCCTGCTGTTTATTGTTGTGTCCTGAAAAAATTGTTGATGTCATGCAAGTACAATGGGAGATAATTAATATTATTAGGTTCTTGTGTTGTTCATTGTTGTGTCCGAAAGATGGTTGATGACGTGCAAGTACATCTGCTAGTTGACATCTTCAATGCATATATATTTTTCGTCTTAAGCAGCATCAGAAGAACTTAGGACGTTCATCTTCATCAAAGAGTTACTCGGTTCAGCAGAGGACAGGCAATCATAAGAAGCAGTCTAAAGCACTACGCAAAAGTCTAACCATGGTACGTGGACATACGCAACAGAAAGTGCATCCCGGTATGTCATCCAGTCAAAATCGTAAAACAGCTCATTATGGTGCTGTTACAGGATTAAGAACAACAACAGATGGGATGCACCTTCTTAGCTCAGGTTGAGTTAATTTCTTCTCTATCGGTTATCTGCTGCTATGCCTGAAATTGGCATGCAGTGCAACGATGATAATTTAAGCTTAAGCCTGTTATTAAGAAGAGGTTATCGTTTCTCTTCAGGATCTGATTCTCGTTTAAGACTCTGGGATATCGATTCAGGCTGCAATACTTTGGTCAATTTTGAAGCCATGCGATTGCAAACTAGCAAGCCACTGCAGTTAGCTGTCACTGATGATCCATCACTTGTTTTCATTCCATGCATGTCAAGCATCAAGGTATGCTGTTGCTTTTCCAGCTTTATGTCTTCATTCTGCATTTTGAAGTTCACGTCTAAGTATTATACTTGCTTATAGGCATACAATACATGGTCTGGTACGACATTTCAAACATTCCGTGGGCATTATGACCATGTAAATTGCTGCTACTATAACTCACAAGACCAAGTAAGTTTTCCCTCCATTGTCCTCTTTAGTGTTTCAACGTGTATATTCCATTCCTAAATATTCAAGAATGCAGGAACTCTATACTGGTAGCAATGATCGACAAATTCTTGTGTGGTCTCCATCGACTCCTGCTTTGACTGAAATGGTATAAAATCTATCTATTGACACCATGCAGTTTTTTTCTTCATTTTTCTAGTGAGTTAATATTCTCCCAGTGGGAGTTTGAGAAGGAATTGAGTACAAAGTTTTCGTGTAAATTTGATGATTTGACGCTGCTAAATATCTGCAGGAAGACGATGACAAGCGGCAAGAGGGTTTTGCAGCTGATGAGGATAACTGGAGTGACTGAGAACTTGTGAGTTTTTTGAGGGAGAGAACTTATGAGTTGATCATGTGTATATACGAGGTTACTAACAATATTGACACAAGTGATACCAAAATAAAGTCAGGGTTCTTGTTAGGTATTACACGAACCAGTAATTACTTGTGTTTGGTTACCACTCTGAGAGGATGTTGTACATTAGGATTTGAATTTTTTGTAGTTCATTGAAACTTATGTATTCAGACATCATCACAAAAAGAGGAGTATTATGTATGGTTCACCCAACTGTTATTTCTGTACCTTGTTCCTGATAAAGCATTGAACATGTTTTATGCCTTCTCTGATGCTAAAGTTCCTGAAGGGAACAACAATGAAATTTATAAAACCAAATTACTATTGCTATTGGTCTGTTATAAACAGGGTCCCCAGCGGCAGAAGACACATGAGTTCCACTGTTAGGTTTACATGAAGCAACATATCATGCAACTTTTGATCAAGAGCAATGGCTCATGATTTCCATTATTCGTCTATTACATATTGGCGCGACATTGTTGAGTTTGTCAATGTTACAACTGGCACGACATTGCTGAATTTGTGTGACTGCGTAAACAATAGATGTACATATGTTACAGCCTTACAGGAAAAAAAAAACTCAAAGAAGTTGCGAGACCGATGCCCCTTATTGTGTTGCTGAGCTGCTAATATTCTCAGAACTATGATTTGCTGAGCCCAAGATATGCAGGACCTGGTAGCTCATATTGCCTGAACTTGAGTTCCTAAACTACAAGGATCTGTTGGAGTTCCTCAGATACACAGCTCTGTTATGTATAACTCTGCGTAACTGGAAATCCGCAATGGCAACCCGTTGAAAGGTTGAATCGGACGAACATACCATATATTGCTGCAAGTAACAGCAGATGCTGCGACAGCTTATTGTGTAGGTGGATACACACGGAGGACCCTGGTTTGCGGCAAACACTCCCCAACTATGCTTGCCTTTTAGATCCTCTGACAACGGATGATGCCTGCGGCGCCTCCGTAGCATAACCATTTCTCGCTACCTTTGTTCATATTCCATCTCAGTCGATGCAGTGCTACAGCTTTGGGAGGGAAGAGCTCAAAGTCTTTAGTGTCTTCATCAACTGGGACGTTGCATGTGCCACCATTCTCTAGCATTAGAGGATCGGCTAAAGCCAGAGCATTAGTCTCTTGGCCTTTATCAGGTCCATCTTGTCGGCCCTCTCTGGGTTCTGCATCTACATGTTCTGCAGGGGTAGTTCAGCAGGCGTGTCAGGCAGTAAGGCAACGATACAAGTTGCAGCAAAATGGAGAGAGTTTTTACCTGAGTTGGTGAGGGTTAGTACTTGCTCTTTTTGTGTATCGTGGGCTTTAGGTACTTTTTGGCATGGTTTTGGGCCCTTTTTTGCAACCAGAGGAACATTTGACATAGGAGGGCTTTGCAATGTTCCACCAATCTTAATGGCTGCCCCCTCCTCTGCTAGCGAACCACAAAGGAAATAGGGCACACGGTTCCTCCCAGGTTCCTTCTCCCAGAATCTCGAAGTAAGCTACACGTGCAATATTTGTTTAGCACACACGAGATTCTGTATGACAAGCAGAAGCAGAAAATGACCATGGTTATGGAGTACAGGCTAGTGGGTTTACCTGGAAGCGCACAGCAGTACCATCTGCCACACAATAAGCTGCATAACCTGTATGTAGGCAAAATTAAGGATTCATTTATATATCTTTAATATCAAGTGTCCAAAATGTAGGAAAAATATATTAACATAATAAGTATCACAAAAAAGGTGATCCAGTGTCCAAAACAGAATATCATACAGGGTATTAATATTACTAAACTAATAAGCTGTTCAATTATCACTATATGCCACAATAACATAATTATAGATGTGCCCTAGACAAACAAGTCAAGAATTCTTAGTAACTTGTAACTGCATACTACTTAGGCCGGATATTGACTATGGTTAGGCATGGTTCTGGAAATGTACCGGTAATTTCTGAGACATGGACATTCCATATCAAATGTTCTGACAACTGATAAGTAGAAACGCCCTGAGTTTTAGTCCCAGCAAATGGCCTTCCGGTGACTGGAACATCATTGGCAATTCTAGGTAGGCTGAGGAACTTCAATGTGCCATCTTCCAGTGAGATGACAATACCTCTGAACATGAAAGATAGTAATGGTTAATGTTATTGACCTAGTAGACAGAAAATATCTATAACCTACATATATACACAGAGTAAGGCCCCATTTGGGAGCTCCATAGAACTTTCCGCACATACAGATTTTACCAGTGCATTTTACTAGGCAGTAGACACAAACAATACCATTGTAAACAAGGGAATCCTAAACCTAATCATGAACGAACGCAAAAAAAGAAGTGAGGTGAACTTCAGTGTTAATAAATTCAAACCAAACATTGCAAGCCACACGAGTCCTATATATATGTTCACTATGTTTAGGGCAACAATCACTGTTTGTTGGGCCAATGATCAAGTAATGCATTAGACCCTCCCAATAAAGGGGCAATCCTTGCACAAAAATATATTACCTCCGTCCCAAATTATTTGTCTTAAATTTGTCTAGATACGGATGTATCTAACACTAAAACATGTCTAGATACATCTGTATCTAGACAAATCTAAGACAAGTAATTCGGGACGGAGGGAGTAGAATACACATGAGTAGATAAAATCATTTATGTCTTTTGTAAGCTATAAAAACTAAATACAGATTGAAATGTAAAGGACACAGAAGCATTAAAAGAACTAATTAGTTTTTATAAGCTACACATCTACCTTAGCAAGTTAGCATGCTGACATATCACACAGATCAGATGAGCCATGTATTGTATAAGACCGTAATAAATCCTTTTTCCAGTTTTCTTGCAACTGTGATTTGTGTTTCAACTTTAAGGAATATAGCGATATGTGTGCATCAGAAATTACCTAGTTTCTCACTGACAGGGTAAAATGAAAAACAAGATAAAAAACCAAGTCCCAATCCTCAACTGGGCGGTGATGAAAGGTAAGTAAATGTCATGTAATGAAGGAAGCTAAGTACATTAGTGTCTGCAAGATTTATTTACTCCAGAAGGAACAGGACTCATTACTACAAACGGAATGAGATTAATTTGCTACAAATGGCACAAAACATTACCTAGCCTCCTTTAACCAATGAAGACTTAAAACAGCCCTTGGGGCAGTGGTTAGTTCCCACAGAGGACGGTATGGATCTCTGCAACAAACAAGTTATATGAGATGCATTTCAGTATTCAAACATTGCAGCTCATTAAAAATAAATCATAGCAAGAAAAGGTTGTGAATCCAGCAATCATATTACTGTTTGCTGACAGTATTTACTCAATTAAGGTTATGCTGGTGCCAAAAAAATGTGCTCTTCAATAGTAGCTGCTACGCCTATGGTTACTTGCTTCCGCTTCAAATTTTCATAAAACTTGACAACAGCCATGGGCTGTGGCAACTAAATGGCGATGGTTTTCGTTGAAAGGTGTGCTGTATTTGTTCATGTGAGGATAACAGATTCTGCAGATTAAACACACCTTCGTTTATTGACCCAAATGTTATCATTGCAAAACAGCACACAAAAGATGCATGGTTCTCAAATTGCGAAGTGCAGTCAATTCGTTTGGAAAAACCTTCCTAGTTGAAATATTTAACCAAAAAATAAATTATATTGACTGACTATTGAGATAAGCCTCAGCACAACTCCATATACAATGGGTTAGCAAATACTACCTCTGTACCAAAATATAAGACGCTTTTGTAAGCTAAACAAGCCTACAAAAACATCTCATATTTTGATACGGAGGGAGTAGTAGTTTCCTCCACAACAAAAATTTGAGTTATTGATTCCAGTTCCTAGTAGAGTGTATGCTACCTTAAATCCCAGAATTTTAGGCCATCCTCTCCAGCAGTGACGAAGATATTTGTGTTTTCCTCACTGTCGAAATGATATGGAGTCAGAACTTAGTGTTTATCTTTTGGAATGGATCAGAAGTATAACACAGCTTAGTACCTTACATATGGTGCCCACGAGAGGGCTCTGATGGGAACAGATTCAGCAGTGACACACATAAAAGGTTTTGAATCTATACATAACGAGAACAACTGGTTAATATAACACAAAAGGGAAATAAAACAAGAGATATGCAGTTCAGGCATTCCAATAGCTTGCTCTTTAAACATGTGAAGTAAGCAGTTCCTGAGTCAGACATGTCATCTGAATGGTGCAAGTGACAGAAATCCTGTGAAAAGGGAGGTAATAGACCAATAAAATACCTTGTGTTGGCAAGTCTGTAGAGAACTTCCATAAAGCAACCTGGAACATCAAAATCCAACCACAAAACTTTCAGCACAGCACCTACTAACCAAACAGTGCAGGTATCAGATTTAAACTAAGAAAATAATTTACTACAGGCAGAAAAGATACCGTTCCATCGTGACATCCTGCCAGTATCATATCATGAGGATAAGGCGACCAATCAACTGTCAAGGGAATGCTGTTTACCATTATGAAGAGGCAATGACTTCAAAATGAAAATTCATGCTGACGAATTTGACAGAAAATTTAAATCTGCCATCTAGTTTTAATAGAAAAATGATGAAAGTAAAAGTTGGAATACCTCTGTATGTTTCCGCACTTAACTTTAGCACATCTAAATACAGGCTGCAGCTTTAGAAAGCGAGGATCGGTGCCCTTCGCTGAAGAAGAGGAATATATTTTCTGGATCATGCTTGGAGATGGAACTTCCCATCTGTGCACAATAATGAATAAGTGCAAAATAAGTGGTGATAATCAAAAAGTGATGGCCAAACAATTCAAAATGGTGGTCAAGCATAGGATGTACTCACACTTCAAGTGAGCCATTTCCCAACAGCACTGCAAGAAAACCCAAATGTGATTTCTGTTCTGACTGATTTGGTAAAGGAGGCTTCCATTTGATGTCCCAAGCAACTTTGCCATTATGAGCTAAACACAAGACGACCCTTGGTAGATGAATGCCTTTGGGGATTGCAGAAAAGTTTGGGTTTTCTGCACAAGTAATAATATCATTTTTACTTGATTCTTTGGATGGAACTACTTCTGTATCTTCCACAACAATGATCTGGGCACTGTTTTCAGAAGGAACAGGCACAACTTTGTTGGCAGCTTCACTATCATTCATTTCCACAACTTCATGGTTAGCAAGTGCACTCTTACATCCAACCAAACCAGCCTCATTAGCCATGTCTTCACTTATAGATGAACCCAGTAGCTTAGGATTCTCAGCAGAAGACAAATTATTATTTGGCATGATATATGTGGAGGATCTCTCCATCTTCTGCGCGTCAGCACTAAGAGCCAGTGAGCAGGTCTCATTTGAAGCAGATTTCTTTGTAGGTCCTCGTACACGCCTTCTGGTGTAGACAATTAATTCTTTTTTGCAACTTTGGACTGAGGCCACATTATCATTTTGCTGGGGAGTTGTCTGATTGTTTTGTTCTTTGCCGCTGAATGCAGTTGAAGAACTACACTCTACTGAAACATGCTTCTTTCTATGCTGGGTACTTAATTTTTCCTTGTAATTTGCATTACACAAGCCATGTGTTGGTGATGTGGCATCAGATGATACAGCACTCATATTGACATTACACTTCCCTATATGACACCTCAATAAACCAATTGAAGCAAGATCGCTTGCTATAGCTTCACCGTCACTCTTGGTCAAAGCCATGGGATTGTCCGAATTGATAATTGTAGTAGCCGCCTTTGAGGACTCGGTACCAGAAGCAAATAAACAACTGTTTGTATTTGAAAGTGTCTTCCTTCTAGGCCGTCCTCGTCTCCTACTACCACTTGACTCCTCGTCATTTGATTTAGCTGCAATATGCATAGGCAGCAAGGAATCTTCTAAAGTGGGGCCTGTGTGCACATTGCCATCACATCTTAGCATGCTAATCGAACAAAGCTCACTTGTCAAGTTAGAGTGTCCATATGGCAAATGATTCTCAACAGAGTGTGCTGGATCATTTGAAATGGTCTCCCTACTCTGCGATTGGACACCAGAAACCACTGACGAAGAAAGTGCACAAGGATTTGTTTCCTTTTTAGGTCGTCCTCTACCCTTCCGACCTCTTGATCTTTTCCCACAAATTGTAAAAGATGAAGATGGAACTGGTTGTGCTGCATCAACTGTAACAAGACTTAAATTAGAATCAGACTCTGCTGATCCAGTTTCTTTATCAAATTCAGTATCAGTGCCAGAAACATGCTTGCTGCTGCTTGGGAGTGGATATTTCCGGGGCCTCCCCCTTTTTTTCTTTGGTTTCGTGCAGCATACTAGAGCTCTAGAGATATCTTCTGTCCATTCAGTGTCAGGCGAACACTTTATTTTGTCAATTGGGATTTTCCTAGGTCGACCCCTGCCTTTTTTTGGAGCTGATTCCACAGACTTCACAGATGGTATAGCACAAGATAATGCAAGATCGCCTGGTATAACTCCTGAAGTGACAAGAGGGTCAACAAAACTAGAACCTGGACTTCCGCCATTTTTTGTTGAATCTACCGCTTTGGCAACTGACAGTGGATATTTTCTTGGTCTGCCCCTTGGTTTTTTCAGACTAGGTTCTGCATTATCCCTTGGTTTTTTCAGACTACTAGGTTCTGTGCGATCATCCCCAGTCATCAGTTTTATCTTTCTCGGTCTCCCTATTGGTTTTCGAGGAACTGATGAACTCCCAATTGAATTGTTCTCGTTTGGTATTTTTCTAGGCCTTCCTCTACGATTGCTATTACTGTATGCAAGCATTGACTGATTAGTATGTGCCTCTTCAAAGGGTGCTACGATACACCAAACTTGAATGATGCCTCTGCCAATCAGTGGCATACCAATTTTATGGTAAGAAGAACCAGGAGGATGAGCAGCAACAGCAAGATACTGCAATAGATAAAAGAACATGATCAGCAATTCTAAGCAACTCCTATGTTCTACTTATCTTTTTGTAAATCCAGTAAATTCTTGCGATTAAAAAAAGGAACTCCCCACGATCCATATTACTTGTCGCTCAAACGGATGTATCTAGCACTGAAATACGTCTATATACATCCATTTGAGCGACAAGTAATTTGGATCGGAGGGAATACTATTCATAGACACTGAAAAACAAGTGCAACCTAGCAATGAGCCAGCATGCAAAGATGCACTTGAGAAAGGCACTGCAACGGTTGTCTGGAGGGTTTTTTAAAAGTAAAACGAATCAATATGCCATTGAAATGTGGGCTTGTGACCCACATGCCAAGCAAATAGATGATGACATTTTTCTCATTGCTAAATTTGGTGGTGAACAACATAAACATTTTCTAAGCCACGACTTGCAACAAAAGAGCTACTAGTTCATGCTCAGAGTCAGTTGATCACAACCTCACAATTTGCAGGAGAAGAAGGCTTGTCGCACAACCTCGGGCACCAGTCCAACGACCAAACATTCCCCCCAGCGAATAAAATGACATCAGAGCTGCAACAATTAAGAGATTTAATCACAGTTCAATCAGCATGGTTCTCTACAGTCATGGATAATGTAACAGAGAAAACTGAAAGAGTGTAAAAATAAGGTCAAAATTAGCAGTGTATCCACATATCATCAGTTTATGACAATGCTGAAAATTAATTAATGAAAGAAATAAAGCAATGGTGTTTCAAGTAAGTTCACTGTTAACCTACTAACAACCCCCCCAAAAAAAGGACATACCCAGTGCTGAAAGCTCCCAAACAAGGTGGGGTCTGGGGAAGGGAATTTCAGACAGCCTTACTCTTGCATAATATTTCTGCAAGGATGCCGGTTCAAACTCAGGACCTCCAGGCCACAAGTGGAGGGACTCTGCCACTGCGCCAGGTCCGCCCTTCTACTAACAAATCCCCTAAAAGCAGCAAAACATTGCATGGGTTGGTGACACTTAATGACCCAACTCACTCTGCAGGATTACTCCTGGACCAAGAGAATATTGTTTTCATTCTCAAATAGTTGTTCTTTTATTGTGTATGCAGTCCAGAATGTAAAACTTTGATCACTGATTACACCAAAGAACAAAATGGTTTTCATATATTGGTCAATGAAAGTACTTCCATGGCACTAATCATTTTAAATTATTTTACTGGTATATAATTAGAAAGGGTACGTATCAAAGGTCAAAGGTGTATTTGAGATAATGTTATGTGTGAAACAGCAAGACAATTATTATACTTTCGTAGAAAATTCTTCACCAACAAATGAGAATAGGGACTGGCCTGCTTACCAGTCCATGTGCAGCAACCTTTGAATTGTGAGCAGACAAACAAAAATATTACATAAACAGGGCTATGGAAAAATCTTGGGTCATAACTTCAATACTCCAAATAACCAGAACTGAGGAACTTAAATCGTAATGTATCTCTCCTCAACAAACTTAGGGAGAATCATGTAACAAAATAAGAAGATTCTAGTAAGTTGAAAAAGTCTAGCTTCTAGAAATAATACCTGTATGTATTATTATCCCTCCCATCTTCCAAGTGTGTGACCTGCATTGGTTTGCACTGATGTGATCCAAGAAATCAGCAGAAAGCTTTCCTCCAATGTTATAACAGGAACTTTAGACTCAGAAATTAGCACCGTAGTTTTACTAACCTGAGGAACAGATGCAGACGAGAATTGTGGTAAGGTAATCTCATGTGTGTCATCTCTGGATGAAGTTGATCCAGTGCCGTAAGTAAAACTTACACCTTTGGGCTCATAATTAAAATGCTTCCATTCTCTGCGAAGATAACAATTGATTAAATGTCAAGCAGAATGGGTTCTGAGTACTACAAAAAAAACACTAAAATACGAAAACAGGGAAGGATAGAGTAGGCTAGTAAAAACGAAACAAGAAGACATCTTGTGCTCTCCAATTAGGTATACTGCCAATGTAACAACTGCAACTTTTCAAAATGTGCTAATCTTATGGAGAAACAGAGCAATCTCCGATGAGCATGTGCTACTACTAAGCAGAAAAGGCTCAAATTAATTCCATACCAAGTCAATAAAAGTGGCCTTGTCAATAAATCTGTTTTTTTTTTTTTCAAATCCAAAATGAAAGCAACTACAACTGTAGATCAAGAAAAAGCCGAAAACTCCCAGTGTCCAGCCGTCCAGCCATTGACTTTAAAAGATCTTGTCATAATCAATCAGTTAAACAATAAACTTGAAGTTACTAAATTTCAGCTATCACGCCCACTGAATTTTACAACGGGTTTCATTGTACCATTCTTATCAGACAAAAACCAGCTGATAACAACACAATCACATGTGGTGACTGTATCAAACGAATTCTAGTTAACACTAACAGCAAGAAATAAATGCTACCATAGCAAGAACATGACGACTAGAATTTATCGTTTGTAATGGTGCCATAAACTCCAAATTCACAAACCGTAACAAAGTTCTCCCGCACAAACGACACATCAATCAAACAATCAACAAAGCTAAAGAGGTTCCACGTTCCAAGCTCCACCGTACGTGCACAACCACATCTCCGTCCCGCGCCACGTGTATAAAAAGTTGAACAGTTGAAGCCGCCATTAATTGTTGTCGCCGCTGTACGGCTTGCAAGCCCACACCTGAAAGCTGCCAGATTCTATCGCGGTGATTGGGGAGCAAGGAGAGCGCGTCTTCACCTGAGGAACGTTATCGAGGAGGCGAGCCGCTCCGCCTCGGCGTCGGGGAAGCCCGGCTCGGGCTCGCCGGCGGCGAGCTCCGAGATGGCGCGCACCGCTCTGGAGAAGTCCTCTGCAGATTGCTCGAAGCAGCAGACCTCGACGCCCGCGTTGCCCTTGTGCTCCCCTTCCGGCGGGGACGGCGCGCTCGTCGTCTCCGGCGGCGCGGCCATCGCCGGCGGGGGGAGCAGCGACCAAAAGCAAGGGGCGTTCTAGGGCTTAGAGCCGCGGGAAGAGAGGGCACGTCTGGCGAAAGATGGGCCCAATTATACACCTTGGGGCGCACCCGCGTGGGCTGGGTTTCCTAGTATGTGCTTTCAGGCCCTCGAAAGGCTCCGAGTCCGGCCCTGCTACGTGCGGGCGTGTCCTTTTTCTTTCTTTTTCATCAGAAGTCAAGTACAGCCCCTGAAAAAAAGGCCAAGTACAAACGGACTGCAACGGTTAGGAAGGCAAGAGGACGACGGCTCCCTGAAGATGGAACAAAATTCTTCACGTCTAGTTCCCTTGTTTTGGTGGTGCTTCTAGCATCGTCACAAGGCATGTGGAGGTGTGTCTCCAGCAGATCTCGTAAGATTTGATCGATGATTGTCTTTGGTGGATCGCACATATCCGATCCTCGTTCGTCTACGTCCGTGTGTCTTTAGGTTGGATTCTTTCAATCTACGTGTCTCTTCATCGGCGGCGGTTGTTGTTCTAGTGCGCTGGTCATATGTACCCTTAGAGCATCTACAGTCGGACTTGACAAATCCGGTCCTTCAAACGCCCGCAAATGCATCCGAGCGCGCCCGCGGACAGTGACCGGTCACGCCTCAAATTAGCTACTCTACATCCGAGTCTCCCATATTTCAACCCCTGGATCAATACAAAGCATGCAAAAAAATCCTACGTACTACCCTAGCTAATCTTCATCGTCGGAGATGTCCACGACGTTGGTGTCGGGCACCGGGTGGACGGGCGCATAGGAGGGCTTCGGCTCCTCCTCCTCATGCTCGACCTCATCCATGTAGGCGAACATCTCCTCCTCCTCCGCGGCATGTTGCGCCTCCATCTCCTGCCGGCGGCGGCGTCTTGCCTCCGCATCCGACTCTGAGCGGAGGGAATCGAGGATGGTCTGCTGCTCCGCCTGCAGATCCGTGTCCCCGACATCCCCCACATCCTCCTCCGGCTCATCCTCCTCAACCTCCAACTCCTCGTCTGGATCCACTACATCCAGAAGTAGTCCCGCGATTCGGGCTTCGCGCCTTGCCTGGATTTGCTCAAGGAGCTGCAGCCGGCGCTCCAGCGTCAGAAATGGGTGGCCCTTATCCGGCGGCGTGGGAGCATGGCTACTAGTGGTGGCAGATGGGGAGTGGAAAGTGGCGGCGGCAGTGGACGGGCGGAGGAAATGTGGAGGGGTAGGTTTTCGGTGTCCGCGGTCGGCTTAAATAGCTGATTTGGGCACTACGCGGCCCGCCAGAGCGGCGACATTGCTCCGACGGAGGAGACGAGATTCGGACCGCCGGGTTTCAGGGCGATTCCACATGGGACCCCGACGTCAGTCTGACGTGGCGGGCGCCCTCATATTTGGGCTGGATATGAGGGATGCCGGTCGGTCCGAGCGTTTGAGGCCCCCGGCTGGACGAAATTTCATGACCGATCAGTAACCGGGCGGCCCGCCCGGTCGTTTGAGGTGGGTTTGGGGTGCCCGGCTATAGATACTCTTAGCATGATGACTTTCGCACTGTTTACTACAACAAATTTTGTCCGACTCAGACGAAGAAGGAGGATGATAACGACGCGTCTTTTGACTTGCTTCATTTGTGACCGTCACTAGGTGGTCTACGGATCTGAATATAATTTTATTATTTCTGATGTTTGTTGTACTGTCATTATTGAAAATTAATAGATTGGAAGTTTCCCGAAAGAAAGAAATAAATTCCACACAGTATGCACTTGGTTTTTTTTTCTTCCGAAAGATAGTGAGCAAATATAATTGAACACGTCACTTAGCAGGCCATTGTATGACGAGATTGCTTACATTTGCTAACTTTTCCCGTAGCGACAGACCGGCACGCCACTGGTTCGTGGACTGCCGAAGTACACGAGACGGTCAGCATGAGAAAAGAGTCAGCGTCTCGCACTCTTGGACGCCCGAAGATGCCCGACGATTTCACACCACTTGGCACGTGCGTAATCGTTTTCACGAGGGTAATCTGGTGGAGATCTCAACCTGACGATGGCTGCAGTGGACTGACTATCTCGTCAGCAACCAAAAAATCGGCACGCACCAGCACACTCTTTTCCTGTGGCTCCTCCCTCACGCATATGCCTCGCCAGAAAATGGCGAATCCATGGTTCGCGCGTCACGTAGCCCGGGTCAAATCGATCCCCCGAATTAGGTTCCGCGTCCACGTGATTCCACGTCTGCCGAAAACCAAATAATGTACCGCCACACTATCTCTCTCTCTCTCTCTCTCTCTCTCTCTCTCATACACGCACGCATTTGAGAGGTAGGACGCGACGTGCGACATCTGCCGAAAAGGAAAAAAAAAAAGACGAGACGTGCGATCGGTCGGCCTCGGATCCCATCCGGACAGGAAAACAGCGGCCGGTACGCCGTACGCGCGTCCAACCACCCGTGGTCCGTGAAACGTGCCGCACGCACGCACGCACGCACCCGATGATGCGATCGAACGCCTCGCGACGCAATCCAACGCTTGGCGTCGGCCCCGGGGCGTTTGTCTCCGGGCTGGCTTGGTCGCCGTCGCGGTCTCGCGCGCGGGGCAGCAAGTAGGGTCACGTCCCACCGCACCGCAGGTACGGCCATCCCGCCGCGCGGCGCGGCGCGGCTGCTCCTCGTCCGCACGACGTGACGCCGCGCGGTGACCCACTGGATCTTCGGTCCGCTCTACGTGGCTGCCTCCTGATGCGCGATTCCGATTCGAGATCTGTTTCCGCCCCTCTCGTTGGGTGGGCCGGCGACACCAGTACGGATGGAGATATCGTCTCCGCGACTCGTGTCTCATGCACAGGTCGTCGGCACGCACGAGATCTATCGTTCGACTGATGCGGGTCCACCTCGTGAGATAAGAGCAACTTCAACCGGCCGACCCAAATAGACGGCGCATTTGTCCGTTTTTTATCTGTTTGGGTCGGCCGTCCGCCCTGCGCCCGTCCAGTTTTGCATTTGGGTCAACAGTGCTTTCAACATGCTGATCCATTTCATGTCTGCATTTAATTTTTTTTAAAGGCCCGTGGCCGATCATGCCAGTGGCCATGTCTCATGCCAGCGCCGGCATACAATGTCGGCTTCAAAAAATATCACCACAGTTCATCTTTGTCGCCTTTGGTCGGTACGCAAGACACATGCCAAGACACAAAAGATGAGACTTGAGTTCGACCAGACATCGCGGCTCCGGTGGTCATCTGCAAGACACCTGCTTCAAGATACAAAGAAGATGGCGCTCACCGTCATAGATCACTCGTCGTCGAACTTGAGCATGTCGGCCTGCATCTTCTCGAACCACGGCCTCTTCCTTGGCGACACGGTGTTGAGATCCACCTTCATGATCTCCATCCCGGTCATCATGCTCGCGAGAGCCACTTCTTTCGCCTTGGTCTTGGTGTCGGCGGCCTCAATCTCTAGCATCTTGGCTTGCTTCTCCGCCTCTAGCTCGAACATCTTGGCTTGCTTCTCGGCGTCCATCTCAAGCCTCCTCCTTTGGATCTCCATGAAAGCATCCATTTGCTCCGCCTTGAAACGCCGGCGCTCCTCCTCCTTTGAGTCCTTCTTGTTCATCATGCCGTCCACGCTTGTGATCAAGGTGTTGGTGGCCGCATCTCGCTTGTCCTCCTTCTTGGAGTTGGTCTTCCCCCGCGGCCGTGCCGGCTCGCCCTCCCCTACATCCTCCACGGCTTTCTTCCCCCCACGCGCCTTGAGTGCGGCATATTGCGTCTTGAACTTCTCCTCGTCCTTGATGACCCGATAGCAATGAGAGAGGTTGAAGCACTTGCCGTTGTGTTGAACCTTGAATACCTCTAAAGCTTGAAATGCCTACAAAATGTTGTTGGGGAACGTTGCAGAAAATAAAAATTTTCCTACGGTTTCACCAAGATCCATCTATGAGTTCATCTAGCAACGAGTGATAGGAGTGCATCTACATACCTTTGTAGATCGCGAGCGGAAGCGTTCAAGTGAACGGGGTTGAGGGAGTCGTACTCGTCGTGATCCAAATCACCGATGACCAAGTGTCGAACGGACACACCTCCGCGTTCAACACACGTGCGGGAGCGGATGACGTCTCCGCACCTTGATCCAGCAAGGAGGAGGAGAGGTCGATGAAGATCCAAAGAAGACGACGGCATGGTGGTGGATGCAAGAGGTTCCGGCAGAGCTTCGTCGAGCTTCTGCGAGAGGGAGAGGTGTAGCAGGGGAGAGGGAGGCGCCAAGACTTGGGGTGCGGCTGCCTCCTCCCCCTTTATATAGGCCCCCAGGGGGGGGCGCTGGCCCCTCTAGATCCCATCGGACCCTAGACGGCTCTCTGGTCAATAACCAACAGCGGGATATGGATACCCATGTTGGCTCCCACATGCTCCTCGATGATCTCATCGGATGAACCACGATGTCGAGGATTCAGGCAACCCCGTATACAATTCCCTTTGTCAATCGGTATGTTACTTGCCCGAGATTCGATCGTCGGTATCCCAATACCTCGCTCAATCTCTTTACGGCAAGTCACTTTACTCGCATCAGTAATGCATGATCCCGTGACCAAACACTTGGTCACTTTGAGCTCGTTATGATGATGCATTACCGAGTGGGCCCAATGATACCTCTCCGTAATACGGAGTGACAAATCGATCTCGATCCGTGACAACCCGCAGACACTTTCGAAGATACCAGTAGTGCACCTTTATAGTCACCCGATTACGTTGTGACGTTTGGTACACCCAAAGCACTCCTACGGTATCCGGAGTTACACGATCTCATGGTCTAAGGAAAAGATACTTGACATTGGAAAAGCTCTAGCAAAACGAACTACACGATCTTGTGCTATGCTTAGGATTGGGTCTTGTCCATCACATCATTCTCCTAATGATGTGATCCCGTTATCAATGACATCCAATGTCCATAGTCAGGAAACCATGACTATCTGTTGATCAACGAGCTAGTCAACTAGAGGCTCACTAGGGACACATAGTAGTCTATGTATTCACACGTGTATTACGATTTCCGGATAATACAATTATAGCATGAATAAAGACAATTATTATGAACAAGTAAATATAATAATAATCCTTTTATTAATGCCTCTAGGGCATATTTCCAACAAATGTTTCCATGCAAGCATATGGACAAGTGATATGCAAATGAGCATGCAAAGGATGAACTTGATGACACAAAAGAGGGCGGCTTGCTAGCATACCATGTCTTGCATGCCGATGCCGCGCACGGGGCGGGCCTTGACGCTCTCAAGAGTGGTGCAAAACTTGTTGCACTCTTATTGGATCACCCTCCACCGCTTGGAAATGGAGACCCACCCGCGCGTGTTCACAAATTGGTAAGGCGGAAACTTCTTGCGCTCATGAAACTCTCGGTGGACACGAATCCAAAAGGTTGAATGCTTTGCTCGGAGCCCGTCTTGCGGTCTTGTCCAATGTCTTGCCAACACTCGCAAAGAAGCTTGTCCTCGGGCGCCGTGTACGCCTTCGTACGCTTGCTCTTGCGCTTTGGCTTAGGACCGGCGGCTTGGTTGGCGAGCTCGTCCTCGAACAAAGGCTCCACTTCGATGTCGCACTCGTCCTCTTCCTCTAGCCCGTAGTCGTTCGGGAACTCATGGTCGAGGGGAAGCCGTCCAGGTCGATGCCGACCTGATCACGCATGAAGGCCGCCTGATCGGGATCACAGTCAGCGGCCGGCGTGAACGCCCCGAGGCCGTCCTGGATTTGTGTCTCGTCGGGATCGCCAGCCAGCGGCCGGCGCACCGCCCTCGAAGATGAGGTTTTGCATGTAGTCATCGTCGGCGGCGGACGACATTTACTCGAACAGGTTGTGGGCGTCCGGGAGCACGCCGGCCGGCGTCTGCCGCGCGCGTTTCTTCGCGCCGTCGGATGACGAGCCACCGGCCACTATGGTGGCGTTGAGGTCGATGGGCGCGGGCGCGAGCGTGGAAGGCGCGACCACGCTCACGTCGGGCGAGCACTCCCCGGAGAGGCGGGAGGCCTGCAGGTAGACGTGGGAGCCGGGGATCTGGTTGCAAGCCGACGAGCGGGGCGAGGCGGGCAGCACAATCCAAGGAAACGCCGACGAGCCGGTGCTGGTCGCGGCGACGGCGGCTTGGACGAGGCCGTGCTGGCTAGGGTTTAACCCTAGCATGTAGACCGCCTCCCTCATTGCCGCCACGACACGGGCGTTGGTGACCTCCTGCTGCGAGGCGACGACGACAGTGGCCTGCGCGGCGGCCTCATCCCTCGCGTCCGCGGCGTGCCTCCGGCCCTTCCTCTTGGCCGACTCCCTTACCCGCTGTTCGGGCGTCAGCGCCTTCATTTGCTTGGTTGCGGCGGCGGTCTTGCGCGGGGCACGAGGCTTGCCTTTACCGAAGGGGGCGGTGGCGCCGGACGAGGCGAGGGAGGCGAGGCCGGCGGCGGCGTCGAGGTCGAGGTCGAGGTCGATGGCGTCGTCCATGGCTGGTTGGGAGGGAGAGCGCGCGTTGGCGGGAGTGTTTTTGGGAAAACGGGGGGAAATGGTGGTGGCTGCCACCGACCGGCGGGCCCGGGGAGAGGAGTAGGTGCGCGTGCATCCATCTCGTGTCCGCGCCGATGCAAATCCGGCTAAAAAATGGGCCGGGAATGGGTCGCCATGCGGACGCCAAGCGGACGCGCGTCCGTTTGGGTTGACGCGTTGGGCCACTTTTTTTGTCCGTGCCGACCCAAACGGACGGCGGCGGACGAAATGGGTCGCCACGTTGGAGTTGCTCAAACCCTTCGGGCGACGGGAGGCGATCGGTGGCGAGTCTGGGCGGCGGCTAGGGTCAGGGTTTCTCATTGGAGGTGATCGGGTACGCTGGTGGTGTCCTGGGCCGGGATGACGTCTCCCTAGCACGGATCATCTTGGTTTGGTTCTCCTTTGAGAGGGCACAGTGGCGGAGACAGACGGTGGGAGGAAAACTTATGCATCACCGCAAAAGACGGCAACTCCGAGATCGGCGGCGAATGTCAGGTCTAGGTCAGATGTGACGTCGCAGCGATCACATGGTGATGGGGATTCACCGGCGGTGAACAGAACACCTGATGCGACGGCAAGCCTCTCGGCTATACTCGGCGGAATGGTGTTGACAGAGAAGGAAGTCCAGGGCTTCGTGTTTAAAGAATCGGTGGAGGAGATACCCACCGCGAGGAGGTGGTCATTGATCCGCAAAGTTTGCTCCTCAAGACCCATGAACATCAATGCCGTAGAACGGACTATGCAGGGCATGGGGTTTATATCGCGATGCTCATTTTCGGGATCTTGGAAGAAATTTGTTCATGGTTCACTTTGGAGGGGAAAGGGAGTGGAAGCACGCAAGGAATAATAGACTATGGCTATACCTGGCCATCTGCCGGGCCGGGACGGGCTTCGGGCCAGGCCTACCAAAGCCCGAGGCAGAAAACCTAGGCCCGAGCCCGGCCCGGCCCGGCCCGGCCCGGAAGTGATAAAGCCCACCTGGCCACGAGCCACAGGGCGGGCCCCTTCAGTAAATCGCGAAAACGGCGGGCCCGGGCCCGACCTTCGGGCTCAAAATCTAGGCCCGGGCCGGGTCGAGCTTTTTCGGGCCGGGTCGGGCCGTTCAGGTCGGGCTGCCCATGGTCGGGACTAACTGTGGCAATATGATTTCAACATTATGATACTAAGGACTATGATGGAAAGACTAGGCCATCAGAGATGATTTTTAACATTGTGGAAGCTTGGGTCAGAGTAGAAAATTTGTCGCTCGACAAGAAGACGGAAGGGATTTGGGGAAGCACTAGGCAATTGGCTGGGCAAGGTGGTGAAGGTAGATGTGAAAAAATACGGCTTTGCAAAAGGGAAATTTCTTAGGGTCGGAGCCAAGATATCTATGTATGAACCTTTGGGGCGGTGCTTTAGCATCCAGGCTTATGAAAATGATGAAGTTCGTACATGGTTCAATTTATACTATGAAAAGACCCCCACACTTTTGGTTTGAGTACGAAAGGCTGGTGCACGTGAATGATAGATGCGAGCCATTGACTGATAAATCGTCTCAGTGGGGTGAGTGGCTGCGAGCTTCTCCTGGTAGAAACACGTCATACAAAAGAGGGCGGTAAGTGGAGAAGCGAGTAGTATCAACAGTGGTGAAAACTCTCGCATGGACGGGAGTGGTAAAGGCAGATATGCTCATCGTCGGTGTAAAAACCGGCAGACCTCAGGGTAGGGGTCCCGAGCCGTGGATCTTAGAAAGATGATAACTAGAACAGGGGAGACGATGTTTACCCAGGCTCGGGCCCTCATGGAGGTAAAACCCTACGTCCTGCTCTTTTTATATTGACGGAGATGTTATAATTACATAGTTTATCTATCTCGAGATCTTCATATGTGTTCAAACTCTAGGGCTAGGAGAACGAGGTTGTGTCGATGTCCCCTCTACAGGCTAAATCCCTCGGCTTATATACACACCGAGTAGGGGATCTAGGGTTACAAGGTCGGTATCCTGACGTGGAGGCGGTGGAAGAGGTCTTTTGGTGAATTAACAGAAATGGAAAGTGAGGGATTCAAACCTTCGGCAAACAAAAGCCTACATAGCAGTTCAATGCTACGCCTTGAACCACTCGGCCATCTCTCCTACATAATCTTATTATTGACGTATACTGCAAGTCTTCGGTAGACGTAGTCTTGAATAATGAGGCCCTTTGGCCCAACCCGAAGTGCATGGATGGGCTAGGTTGGTACCCCCTAGCCCAGGACATCGTCACTCATGCTTGGATTAGCGACCTCCCTACAAAGCGCAACCTAAATCCGGAGTTCTCACTGTCTAACAACTCTCGCACTGGTGAGGGTTCCCATCGGGAGAGGAGTGAAGTAAACAACCCTTCCAAGAAGAGATGCAGTGATGATGGAGCCCAGGAAAAAGACATAAGGTACGAGCTTGAAAGGAACAGAGAGAATGAGATGCACCAAGAGTTAATCAACAAGCAAAATGGTAAACAGACACCCGGTGGATAGGGAAGTCGAACTCAGAGGAAAAGAGCCGGTTAGCAATCATGTAGCTTCAAGTGGGAAAGAGGGTAGGCGGAGGGGCACGTATATCCGCAAGCCGGGGAAGGAAGAAGGCCTGTATCACCCAAGTGAAACATGCGACTTAATGATGACTGATAGAACTACGTCGGTATTTCCCCAAAGAGGAAGGGATGATGCACCACAACAACGATAGGTATTTCCCTCAGTGATGAGACCAAGCTTATCGAACCAGTAGGAGAACCACGCAACACTACGTAAACAGTACCCGCACACAAATAACAAATACTCGCAACCCGACGTATTAAAGGGGTTGTCAATCCCTTCAGGGCAACGGCGCCAGAAATTAGCAAATGGACGTGAGAAAGCTGTAATAGATTGGATAAATAGATCGCGAATAAAATAAAGTGTATCAAGGTATTTTTGTATTTTTGGTTTAATAGATCTGAAAATAAAAGCAAATAAAAATAGATCGCAAAGGCAAATATAATAAAGAAGAGACACGCGGGCCGTAGGTTTCACTAGTGGCTTCTCTTGAGAAAAATAGCAAACGGTGGATGAACAAATTACTGTTGGGCAATTGATATAACTTCAAATAATCATGACGATATCCAGGCAATGATCATTATGTAGGCATCACATCCAAGATTAGTAGATCGACTCCTGCCTGCATCTACTACTATTACTCCATATATCGACCGCTATCCAGCATGCATCTAGTGTATTAAGTTCATGGGAAAATGGAGTAATGCAATAAGAACGATGACATGATGTAGACAAGATCTATTTATGTAGAAATAGACCCCATCTTGTTATCCTTAATGGCAACAATACATACGTGTCGGTTCCCCTTCTATCACTAGGATTAAGCACCTGTAAGATCGAACCCATCACAAAGCACCTCTTCCCATTGCAAGATAAATAGATCAACTTGGCCAAACAAAACGCAAATATCGGAGAATAAATACGAGGCTATAAGCAATCATGCATATAAGAGATCAAAGAAGACTCAAATAACTTTCATGGATAAAAAGATAGACCTGATCATAAACTCAAAGTTCATCGGATCCCAACAAACACACCGCAAAAAGAGTTACATCATATGGATCTCCAAGAGACCATTGTATTGAGAATCAAAAGAGAGAGAGGAAGCCATTTAGCTACTAACTACGGACCCGTAGGTCTACAAAGAACTACTCACGCATCATCGAAGAGGCACCAATGGGCATGATGAACCCCTCCATGATGGTGTCTAGATTGGATTTGTGGTTTATGGAACTTGCGGCGGCTGGAATTGATTTTCGTCGACTCCCCTAGGGTTTCTAGAATATTGGAGTATTTGTTGGGGAACGTAGTAATTTCAAAAAAATTCCTACGTACACGCAAGACCATGGTGATGGCATAGCAACAAGAGGGGAGAGTGTCGTCGCCCACGCCTCGTGAGACCGAAAGCGAAGCGTTATAACAACGCGGTTGATGTAGTCGACGTCTTCACGATCCGACCGATCCAAGCACCGAACGACGGCACCTCCGTGTTCAAAGACACGCTCAGCTCGATGACGATCCCCGGCTCCGATCCAAAGAAAGCGTCGGGGATGAGTTCCGTCAAGACGACGGCGTGGTGACGATGATGATGCTCCACCGACGCAGGGCTTCGCCTAAGCTCCGCGACGATATGACTTCACCGACGCAGGCTTCGCCTAAGCTCCATGACGATATGACCAAGTGGAATATGGTGGAGGGGGCACCGACACGGCTAAGGAACGATCCATAGATCAACTTGTGTATCATGGGGTGCCCCCGCCCCAGATATAAAGGAGCAAGGAGGAGGTGGCGGCCAAGGAGGAGGCGACCAGGGGGAGTCCTACTCCCACCGGGAGTAGGACTCCTCCTTTCCTAGTAGGAGTAGGAGAGAAGGAAGGGAAGGGAAGAAGGTGCGGCCTCCCCTAGTCCAATTCGGACTAGGCCTTGGGGGCGGCCTGCCCTAGGCAGCCCTCTCTCTTTCCGCAGGCCCAATAAGGCCCAATACTTCTCCCCGCGAATTCCGTAACTCTCAGTATCTCAAAAATACCGAATCATTCGAACCTTTCGAACTCGAATATAGTCGTCAATATATCTATCTTTACGTCTCGACCATTTCGAGACTCCTCGTCATGTCCCCGATCTCATCCGGACTCCGAACTCCTTCGTACATCAAAACTCATAAACTCATAATATAATCGCCATCGAAACCTTGTTGTGCGGACCCTACGGGTTCGAGAACTATGTAGACATGACCTAGAACTATTCTTGGTCAATAACCAATAGCGGAACCTGGATGCCCATATTGGTTCCTACATATTCTACGAAGATCTTTATCGGTCAAATCGCATAACGACATACGTTGTTTCCTTTGTCATCGATATGTTACTTACCCGAGATTCGATCGTCGGTATCCAATACCTAGTTCAATCTCGTTACCGGTAAGTCTCTTTACTCGTTCCGTAATACATCATCTCACAACTAACTCATTAGTTGTAATGCTTGCAAGGCTTATGTGATGTGTATTACCGAGAAGGCCCAGAGATACCTCTCCGACAATCGGAGTGACAAAACCTAATCTCGAAATACGCCAACCCAACATGTACCTTTGGAGACACCTGTAGTACTCCTTTATAATCACCCAGTTACGTTGTGACGTTTGGTAGTACCCAAAGTGTTCCTCCGGTAAACGGGAGTTGCATAATCTCATAGTTACAGGAACATGTATAAGTCATGAAGAAAGCAATAGCAACATACTAAACGATCAAGTGCTAGGCTAACGGAATGGGTCAAGTCAATCAGATCATTCTCCTAATGATGTGATCCCGTTAATCAAATGACAACTCATGTCTATGGTTAGGAAACATAACCATCTTCGATTAACGAGCTAGTCAAGTAGAGGCATACTAGTGACACTCTGTTTGTCTATGTATTCACACATGTTGTTGGGGAATGTAGTAATTTCAAAAAATTTCCTACGAACACGCAAGACCATGGTGATGGCATAGCAACGAGAGGGGAGAGTGTCCGTCCACGCACCCTCGTGAGACCGAAAGCGAAGCGTTATAACAACGCGGTTGATGTAGTCGACGCCTTCACGATCCGACCGATCCAAGCACCGAACGACGGCACCTCCGAGTTACGCACACGCTCAGCTCGATGACGATCCCGGACCGATCCAGCAAAGTGTCGGGATGAGTTCCACAAGACGACGGCGTGGGACGATGTTGATGCTCCACCGACGCAGGCCTTCGCCTAAGCTCGCGACGATATGACTTCTCCGCGCAGGGCTTCGCTTAAGCTCATGACGATATGACCGAAGTGGAATATGGTGGAAGGGGCACCGACACGGCTAAGGAAAGATCCGTAGATCAACTTGTGTGTCATGGGGTGCCCCTGCCTCAGATATAAAGGAGCCAAGGGGAGGTGGCGGCCAAGGAGGAGGCGCGCAAGGAGTCCTACTCCTCCGGGAGTAGGACTCCCTCCAATCCTAGTTGGATTAGGATTCCTGAGGGGAAAGAGAGAGAGGGGCGGCCCACCTTTCCTAGTCCTAATAGGACTAGGGAAGGGGGGCGCGCCACCTAGGGCTGGCCCTTTCTCCTTTCCTCCAAGGCCCACTATGGCCCATGTAGTTCCGGGGGTTCCGGTAACCTCCGGTACTCAGAATTTCGATTTCACTCGGAACACTTCCGATGTCCAAATGTAGGCTTCAATATATCAATCTTTATGTCTCGACCATTTCGAGACTCCTCGTCATGTCCGTGATCACATCCGGACTCGAACAACCTTGGTGCATCAATACTTATAAACTCATAATGAACTGTCATCGAAGCGTTAAGCGTGCGGACCCTACGGGTTCGAGAACTATGTAGACATGACCTAGAACCATTCTCGGTCAATAACCAATAGCGGAACCTGGATGCCCATATTGGTTCCTACATATTCTACGAAGATCTTTATCGGTCAAACCGCATAACGACATACGTTGTTCCCTTTGTCATCGGTATGTTACTTACCCGAGATTCGATCGTCGGTATCCAATACCTAGTTCAATCTCGTTACGTAAGTCTCTTTACTCGTTCCGTAATACATCATCTCACAACTAACTCATTAGTTGTAATGCTTGCAAGGCTTAAGTGATGTGTATTACCGAGAAGGCCTAGAGATACCTCTCCGACAATCGGAGTGACAAAACCTAATCTCAAATACGCCAACCCAACAAGTACCTTTGGAGACACCTGTAGTACTCCTTTATAATCACCCGCCACGTTGTGACGTTTGGTAGTACCAAAGTGTTCCTCCGTAAACGGAGTTGCATAATCTCATAGTTATAGGAACATGTATGAGTCATGAAGAAAGCATTAACATACTAAACGATCAAGTGTTAAGCTAACGGAATGGGTCATGTCAATCAGATCATTCAACTAATGATGTGATCTTGTTAATCAAATAACAACTCCTTGTTCATGGTTAGGAAACATAACCATCTTTGATTAACAAGCTAGTCAAGTAGAGGCATACTAGTGACACTCTGCTTGTCTATGTATTCACACATGTATTATGTTTCCGGTTAATACAATTCTAGCATGAATAATAAACATTTATCATGATATAAGGAAATAAATAATAACTTTATTATTGCCTCTAGGGCATATTTCCTTCACATGTATTATGTTTCCGGTTAATACAATTCTAGCATGAATAATAAACATTTATCATGATATAAGGAAATAAATAATAACTTTATTATTGCCTCTAGGGCATATTTCCTTCAGTCTCCCACTTGCACTAGAGTCAATAATCTAGTTCACATCGCCATGTGATTTAACATCAATAGTTCACATCTATATGTGGTTAACACCCATAGTTCACATCGACATGTGACCAACACCCAAAGGGTTTTACTAGAGTCAGTAATCTAGTTCACATCGCTATGTGATTAATACCCAAAGAGTACTAAGGTGTGATCATGTTTTGCTTGTGAGATAACTTTAGTCAACGGGTCTGTCACATTCAGAGCTGTAAGTATTTTGCAAATTTCTATGTCTACAATGCTCTGCATGGAGCTACTCTAGCTAATTGCTCCCACTTTCAATATGTATCCAGATTGAGACTCGAGTCATCTAGATTAGTGTTAAAACTTGCATCGACGTAACCTTTACGATGAACCTTTTTCACTTCCATAATCGAGAAACATATCCTTATTCTACTAAGGATATTTTTGACCGCTGTCCATTGATCTACTCCTAGATCACTATTGCACTCCTTGCCAAGCTTAGTGGTAGGGTATGCAATAGATCCGTACACAAGATGACATACTTTATAGAACCTATGGCTGATGCATAGGGAATGACTTTCATTCTCTTTCTATCTTCTGCCGTGGTCGGGTTTTGAGTCTTACTCAATCTCACACCTTGTAACACGTGCAAGAACTCTTTCTTTGACTGTTCCATTTTGAACTACTTCAAAATCTTGTCAAGGTATGTATTCATTGAAAAACTTATCAAGCGCCTTTGATCTATCTCTATAGATCTTGATGCTCAAGATGTAAGCAGCTTCACCGAGGTCCTTCTTTGAAAAACTCCTTTCAAATACTCCTTTATGCTTTGCGAATAATTCTACATCATTTCCGATCAACAATATGTCATTCACATATACTTATCGAAATGTTGTCGTGCTCCCACTCACTTTCTTGTAAATACAGCCTTCACCGCAAGTCTCAGATAAAACTATATGCTTTGATCAACTTATCAAAGTGTGTATTCCAACTCGAGATGCTTGCACCAGTCCATAGATGGATCGCTGGAGCTTACACATTTTGTTAGCACCTTTAGGATTGACAAAACCTTACGGTTGCATCATATACAACTCTTCTTTAAGAAAACCATTAAGGAATGCAGTTTTGACATTCATTTGCCGATTTCATAAAATGTGGCAATTGCTAACATGATTCGGACAGACATAAGCATCGCTACAGCTTGAGTAAATCTCATTGTAGTCAACACCTTGAACTTGTCGAAAACCTTTCTGCGACAAGTCGAGCTTTGTAGATAGTAATACTACTATCAAGACATCATCTTCCTCTTGAAGATCCATTTATATAATATGGCTTGCCGATCATCGAGCAACTCCATCAAAGTCCACACTTTGTTCTCATATATGGATCCCATCTCAGATTTCATGGTCTCAAACCATTTCGCTGAATCTGGGCTCATCATCGCTTCCTCATAGTTCGTAGGTTCATCATGGTCTAGTAACATGACTTCTAGAATAAGATTACCGCACCACTCAGTGCGGATCTTACTCGAAGACCTACGAGGTTTGGTAGTAACTTGATCTGAAGTTTCATGATCATCATCATTAACTTCCTCACTAATTGGTGTAGGAATCACCGAACTGATTCTGTGATGAACTACTTTCCAATAAGGGAGAAGGTACAATTACCTCATCAAGTTCTACTTTCCTCCCACTCACTTCTTTCGAGAGAAACTTCTTCTCTAGAAAGGTTCCACCTTAGCAACAAATATCTTGCTTTCGGATCTGTGATAGAAGGTGTACCCAATAGTTACCTTTGGGTATTCTATGAAGACGCATTCGATTTGGGTTCGAGCTTATCGGTGAAAACTTTTCACATAAGCATCACAACTCCAAACTTTAAGAAACGACGACTTAGGTTTATCGCTAAACCATAGTTCATACGGTGTCATCTCAACGGATTTAGATGGTGCCCTATTAAACGTGAATGCAGCTGTCTCTAATGCATAACCCCAAAACGATAGTGGTAAATCGGTAAGATACATCATAGATCGCACCATATCAAAATAAAGTACGGTTACGACGTTCGACACACCATAACGTTGTGGTGTTCCGGTGGCGTGAGCTGTGAAACTATTCCACATTGTTTTCATTGAAGACCAAACTCAGAACTCAAATATTCATCTCCATGATCGATCGCAGAAACTTTATTTTCTTGTTGCGATGACTTTCCACTTCACTCTGAAATTCTTTGAACTTTTCAACTATTTCAGACTTATGTTTCATCAAGTAGATATACCCATATCTACTCAAATCATCTTGTGAAGGTCGAAAATAACGATACTTGCCACGAGCATCAACACTCATTGGATCGCATACATCGAATATATGTGTTATTTCCAACAAGTCAAGAGCTTGTTCCATTGTTCCGAGAACGGAGTTTTAGTCATCTTGCCCAAAAGGCACGGTTCGCAAGCATCAAATGATTCATAACCAAGTGATTCCAAAAATCCATCCTTATGGAGTTTCTTCATGCGCTTTATACCGATATGACCCAAACGACAGTGCCACAAATAAGTTGCACTATCATTATTAACTTTGCATCTTTTGGCATCAATATTATGAATATGCGTATCACTACGATCGAGATCCAATAAACTATTTTCATTGGGTGTATGACCATCGAAGGTTTTATTCATTTAAACAGAACAACAATTATTCTTTTGACTTTAAATGAATAACCGTTTTGAAAACTATTTTCATTGGGTGTATGACCATTGAAGGTTTTATTCATGTAAACAGAACAACAATTATTCTTTGACTTTAAATGAATAACCGTTTTGCAATAAACATGATCAAATCATATTCATGCTCAACGCAAAAACTAAATAACATTTATTTAGGTTTAACACTAATCCCGAAAGTATAGGGAGTGTGCGATGATGATCATATCAATCTTGGAACTACTTCCAACACTCATCGTCACTTCCCCTTCAACTAGTTTCGTTCATTCGCAACTCCTCGCTTCGAGTTACTACTCTTAGCAACCGAACCAGTATCAAATACCGAGGGGTTGCTACGAACACTAGTAAAATACACATCAATAACCTGTATATCAAATATACCCTTGTTCTCTTTGCCATCCTTCTTATCCACCAAATATCTCGGGTATTTCCGCTTCAAAGGACCATTTCCTATGCAATGTAAGCACTTCGTTTCAGGCTTTGGTTCAGCTTTGGGTTTCTTCGTGGGAGTGACAACTTGCTTGTCATTCTACTTGAAGTTCCCTTTCTTTCCCTTTGCCCTTTTCTTGAAACTAGTGGTCTTGTCAATCATCAACACTTGATGCTCTTTCTTGATTTCTACCTTCGTCGATTTCAACATCACGAAGAGCTCGGGAATCGTTTTCGTTATCCCTTGCATACTATAGTTCATCACGAAGTTCTAGTAACTTAGTGACGGTGACTAGAGAATTCTGTCAATCACTATCTTATCCGGAAGATTAACTCCCACTTGATTCAAGCGATTGAAGTGCCTGCATAATCTGAGCACATGCTCACTAGTTGAGCGATTCTCCTCCATCTTTTAGCTATAGAACTTGTTGGAGACTTCATATCTCTCAACTCGGTATTTGCTTGAAATATTAACTTCAACTCTGGAACATCTCATATGGTCCATGACGCTCAAAAACATCTTTGAAGTCCCGATTCTAAGCCGTTTAAGCATGGTGCACTAAACTATCAAGTAGTCATCATATTGAGCTAGCCAAACGCTCATAACGTCAGATCCGCTCCCGCAATAGGTCTGCTCACCTAGCGGTGCATCAAGGACATAATTCTTACAGGCAGCAATGAGGATAAACCTCAGATCACGGATCCAATCCGCATCATTGCTACTAACATCTTTCAACACAATTTTCTAGGAACATATCAAAACAAACATATGAAGCAACAACGCGAGCTATTGATCTACAACATAATTTGCAAAATACTACGGGACTAAGTTCATGATAAATTTAAGTTCAATTAATCATATTACTTAAGAACTCCCACTTAGGCAGACATCTCTCTAGTCATCTAAGTGATCACGTGATCCAAATCAACTAAACCATGTCCGATCATCACGTGAGATGGAGTAGTTTCAATGGTGAACATCTCTATGTTGATCATATCTACTATATGATTCACGCCGACCTTTCGGTCTCCGTGTTCCGAGGCCATATCTGCATATGCTAGGCTCGTCAAGTTTAACTCGAGTATTCTGCGTGTGCAAAATTGGCTTGCACCCGTTGTAGATGGACGAGAACTTATCACACCCGATCATCACGTGGTGTCCGGGTACTACTGAACTTTTAGCAACGGTGCATACGTGGAGAACACTTCTTGATAATTTTAGTGAGAGATCATCTTATAATGCTACCGTCAATCAAAGCAAGATAAGATGCATAAAGGATAAACATCACATGCAATCAATATAAGTGATATGATATGGTCATCATCATCTTGTGCTTGTGATTCCATCTCCAAGCACCGCCATGATCACCATCGTCACCGCGCGACACCTTGATCTCCATCGTAGCATCGTTGTCGCCTCGCCAACTATTGCTTCTACGACTATCGCTCTCGCTTAGTGATAAAGTAAAACAATTACATGGCTTTTGCATTTCATACAATAAAGCGACAACCATATGGCTTCGCCGATTGCCGATAACTCGGTTACAAAACATGATCATCTCATACAATAAAATATAGCATCACGCCTTGACCACATCACATCACAACATGCCCTGCAAAAACAAGTTAGACGCCCTCTACTTTGTTGTTGCAGGTTTTATGTGGCTGCTACGGGCTGAGCAAGAACCGTTCTTACCTACGCATCAAAACCACAACGATAGTTTGTCAAGTTGGTGATGTTTTAACCTTCGCAAGGACCGGCGTAGCCACACTCGGTTCAACTAAAGTGAGAGAGACAGACACCGCCGGTCACCTTTAAGCAACTAGTGCTCAAGCGGTGAAACCAGTCTCGCGAAGCGTCACGCGTAATGTCGGTCCGGGCCGCTTCATCTCACAATACCGCTGAACCAAAGTATGACATGCTGGTAAGCAAGATGACTTATATCGCCCACAACTCACTTGTGTTCTACTCGTGCATATGACATCAACGCATAAAACCAGGCTCGATACCATGTTGGGGAACGAGTAATTTCAAAAATTTCCTACGCACACGCAAGACCATGGTGATGGCATAGCAACAAGAGGGGAGAGTGTCGCCCACGCCCTCGTGAGACCGAAAGCGAAGCGTTATAACAACGCTGTTGATGTAGTCGACGTCTTCACGATCCGACCGATCCAAGCACCGAACGACGGCACCTCCGTGTTCAGCACACGCTCAGCTCGATGACGATCCCCGGCCCGATCCAGCAAAGCGTCGGGATGAGTTCCACAAGACGACGGCGCAGGACGATGATGATGCTCCACCGACGCAGGGCTTCGCCTAAGCTCCGCGACGATATGACTTCACCGACGCAGGCTTCGCCTAAGCTCCGCGACGATATGACCGAAGTGGAATATGGTGGAGGGGGCACCGACACGGCTAAGGAACGATCCATAGATCAACTTGTGTATCATGGGGTGCCCCTGCCCCGTATATAAAGGAGCAAGGAGGAGGTGGCGGCCAAGGAGGAGGCGACCAGGGGGAGTCCTACTCCCACCGGAGTAGGACTCCTCCTTTCCTAGTAGGAGTAGGAGAGAAGGAAGGGAAGGAAGAAGGGTGCGGCCCTCCCTAGTCCACCCGGACTAGGCCTTGGGGCGCGGCCTGCCCTAGGCAGCCCTCTCTCTTTCCGCAGGCCCAATAAGGCCCAATACTTCTCCCGGCGAATTCCGTAACTCTCCGGTACTCAAAAAATACCAATCATTCGAACCTTTCCGAACTCCGAATATAGTCGTCCAATATATCGATCTTTACGCCTCGACCATTTCGAGACTCCTCGTCATGTCCCCGATCTCATCCGGGACTCGAACTCCTTCGGTACATCAAAACTCATAAACTCATAATATAACCATCATCGAAACCTTAAGCGTGCGGACCCTACGGGTTCGAGAACTATGTAGACATGACCTAGAACTATTCTTGGTCAATAACCAATAGCGGAACCTGGATGCCCATATTGGTTCCTACATATTCTACGAAGATCTTTATCGGTCAAACCGCATAACGACATACGTTGTTTCCTTTGTCATCGATATGTTACTTACCCGAGATTCGATCGTCGGTATCCAATACCTAGTTCAATCTCGCTATCGTAAGTCTCTTTACTCGTTCCGTAATACATCATCTCACAACTAACTCATTAGTTGTAATGCTTGCAAGGCTTATGTGATGTGTATTACCGAGAAGGCCCAGAGATACCTCTCCGACAATCGGAGTGACAAAACCTAATCTCGGAATACGCCAACCCAACATGTACCTTTGGAGACACCTGTAGTACTCCTTTATAATCACCCGATTACGTTGTGACGCTTGGTAGTACCCAAAGTGTTCCTCCGTAAATGGGAGTTGCATAATCTCATAGTTACAGGAACATGTATAAGTCATGAAGAAAGCAATAGCAACATACTAAACGATCAAGTGCTAGGCTAACGGAATGGGTCAAGTCAATCAGATCATTCTCCTAATGATGTGATCCCGTTAATCAAATGACAACTCATGTCTATGGTTAGGAAACATAACCATCTTCGATTAACGAGCTAGTCAAGTAGAGGCATACTAGTGACACTGCTTGTCTATGTATTCACACATGTATTATGTTTCCGGTTAATACAATTCTAGCATGAATAATAAACATTTATCATGATATAAGGAAATAAATAATAACTTTATTATTGCCTCTAGGGCATATTTCCTTCAGTATTTATAGAGCAAAGAGGTGGTGTGGGAGGCCACCGAGGTGGGCACAACCCACCTGGCGCGCCTGGGGGCCCAGGCGCGCCCTGGTGGGTTGTGCCCCCCTTGGGGCACCCTCCAGGTGCTTCTCCGGCCCATTGGGTGTCTTCTGGTCCAAAAAAATTCACAAAAAGTTTCGCTGCGTTTGGACTCCGTTTGATATTGATTTCCTGCGATGTAAAAAAACATGCAGAACACAGCAGCTAGCACTGGGCACTATGTCAATAGGTTAGTACTAAAAAATGATAGAAAATGACTATAAAATGATTGTAAAACATCCAAGAATGATAATATAACAGCATGGAACAATAAAAAATTATAGATACGTTGGAGACGTATCAGCATCCCCAAGCTTAATTCCTGCTCGTCCTCGAGTAGGTAAATGATAAAAACAGGATTTTTGATGTGGAATGTTGCCTAACATATTCATCACATATTCTTTTCTTTGTAGCATGGACATTTGGGCTTTTATATGGTTCAAAGCAATAGTCTAGTTTTGACATGATACTCAAATACTCAAGCATATCAACAAGCAACCATGTCTTTCAAAATATCAACGCTAAAGTAAGTTATCCCTAGCCCATTATGCTCAATCATTGATCCATTCATGAAACACACTCGCATATTAGCTACACCCAATGCTCAAGTACTATCATAGTGCCCCTTAGTTGGTGCATTATAAGAGAAGATGGAGACTCAAATTAAAAATAAATTTTTTTTGAGGGAAGATACAGTGGGAGAGGCTCCCACAGTGTTGTATTACTCAGAAAGTATGGTACAATGTATACACCATATTTACAAGATACTCATCCTCCACTTTGGGAGGGAGTGATAGCTATTTTATGCTTGAGAAAGTCTAATGAGGTGGTAAGTTTTGTACGAAAGAGAGAATGAAGTCTCTCTTGTGAGTCCTAGTTCTATGTTGGAGGAGGCTAAAGTCATGCTTGAATCGTACAAGCCAAGAGTGGTAAGTGGGGGCGATGCTTCTGAAGTGCTTGTTATTTCTCTCCTTCCAGATACTCCATGCTGCTTGTAGAAATATTTCCATGAACATGGGCTTGTTCCAATTGGTGGTTGCGTGGCTTATCCATTGAAGTCTGGATCCAGTGTCTTCCCACGTGATCCCTAGGTTGGACCAGCAATGCTTACTGAATGAGCATTGGAAGATCATGTGTTCCACGTCCTCTTCTATTTGTTGATCACATAGTAGGCAGTTGAAATCATCCCCAATGTTATAGTGTCTCCTCTTGAGCATGTTGCGTGTATTTAGGCAGTCAGGGAGAAGGATCCACCCAAACACTTTGATTTTCAATGTCACCTTCGATTTCCACAGCCATTGATATGATTGGTGGGCCTGCACATCTCTAAAATAGAATTTGTAGTATCTGTTGGAATTGTATTCCTTTGATCCCCAACAGTATGACCAGGTGTCATGGGGGTTTGGGTCCGCAGTGTTGCCTACATGGATCACTTTTTGTTGCAGCTCTCTAACTTCTTCGTGTGCTTGGACTGAGTGGAAGATGAAACGTTTCATGCAGTGACACTGATCCCAAGAAAGCTTTGACTGATATATCCTCATTTATTGTGTAGGAGAAGGCTCTCGAGTACATATCATCCAGTGTGTTGTCCAACCAAAGATCCTTCCACATAAGCACCGTGTCACTAGTGTAAATTAAAAATAAAAATTGCATAAAGTAAAAGAAAGACCCTTCGCGGAGGGAAGTAGGGATTTGTAGAGGTGCCAGAGCTCAAAGCGAAAATTATAGAGATAAAAACATTTTGGGATGCATGCTTTTCCTGTCAACGAGAATGATTGAGAAGTTCCCAATACTTTCCATGCTAGATATCTCATAGGCGGTTCCCATACAAAAATTAAAGTTTATTCATTTTTTCACCATACTTTCACTTTCCATGGCTAACCGTATCCACGGGTGCCTTCCATACCAATACTTTCCAAGGTATTTATTATTTGACAACATAAAGTAAATTCATTTTTCATTTCGGGACTAGGCATCCCCAATACCTTTGCCTTACTCTCGTGCAATGACAAGTGAATAAACACTCATCATGAGAATAACATATCTAGCATGGAAATATATTAGCCACCCCTACCGTTTCATGAGCTGTACGAGCACACAAAAAAGAAGTTCATTTTGAAAATTAGAGATGGCACATGCAAATTTGCTTAGAACGGCACGGAAATACCGCATATAGGTAGGTATAGTGGACTCATATGGCAAAACTGATTTAAAGGGTTTTAGATGCACAAATAGTGATCATACTTAGTGCAAAATGAAGGTTAGCAAAAGATTGAGAAGCGACTAACCAAGAAACAAAAAATCTCATAAGCGAGCATTAAGCATAATTAACACCGAATAATGCACCTTAACACCAATATTCTTACTAAAGCATAATTACTCATCAACATGACTCACATATCACATCATCATATCTCAAAACTATTACAAAGAATCAAGTTTATTTTATCCAATGATCTTCATGAAAGTTTTTATTATATCCATCTTGGATATCTATCACTTTGGAACTAATTTTCATATGTTGCTTTTGATAAGCTCAAACAAATATAAGTGAAGATCATGAGCATAAAATTTCTTTCTCTCAAATTAATTTAAGCGAAGCAAGAGAGAATTTCTTTAAAAAATTACTAACTCCCAAATAAATCTAAGTGAAGCATGAGAGCATTTCTTAAAAAATAACAAAGCACACCATGCTAAAAAATGTATAAGTGAAGCACTAGAGAAATTCCATAGCTCATAAAGATTTAAGTGAACCATAGAGAGCAATTCTAACAAGTCATGGCATATTTTTGGCTCTCTCAAATAAGTGTGTCCGGCAAGGATTCAAGACTTAAAACAAAAAGAAAAACAAGCAAAGACTCATATCATACAAGAAGCTCCAAGCAAAATTCATAGTATGTGACGAATAAAAATATAGTTCCGAGTAAAATACCAATGGTCGTTAGAAGAAAGAGGGGATGCCACTCGGGCATCCCCAAGCTTAGTTGCTTGCTTCTCTTTGGGCTTGGGATGCCATGGGCATCCCCAAGCTTAGGCTCTTCTTACTCCTTATTCCTTCATCCATCGTAACATCACCCAAAACTTGAAAACTTCAATCACACAAAACTCAATAAAACCTTCATGAGTCCCGTTAGTATAAGAAAGCAAATCACTACTATAAGTACTGTAGAAAACCAATTCATATTTTATTTTTGCATTATATCTACTGCATTCAAACTTTTCTGTGGCAAAAACTCTTCAAAGAAAACCATAGAATCATCAAAACAAGCACACAGTGCAAAGAAAACAGAATCTGTTAAGAACAGAACAGTCTGTAGTAATTTGAGAACTTCGAATACCTATGTAACTCCATAAATTCTGAAAAAATTAGGAAAACATGGAAATTTTTTATATCAACCTTGTGTAACAAATTCAGAGCAAAAGCACGTTTCTGTGATTTATTAAAACTATTTTTCTGGGCGCAAAAGTTTCTGTTTTTCAGCAAGATCAAATCAACCATCACCCAAAAAGATCCTAAAGGCTTTGCTTGGCACAAACACTAATTTAAATTACAAAACACTTCTAGCCAGAGGCATAATTGGGTATTTTTATTAAAAACAGCAAGAAAACAAAAAAAGCAAAAAGATACAAGTTGGGTTGCCTCCCAACAAGCGCTATTGTTTTACGCCGCTAGCTAGGCAGAAAGCAAGGATCTACGTATTGTCATCTTTGGTTCTAGATCCATAAGATGCCCTCATGATACGGGGCTAACCCGGTGTAGGCCGATCTTTCACGTTTGGAGTGGGGTCCCTCGAAGAATACGATGAACGCGGGGAAGAACGGAGAGAAATCACAAGGGGAAACACTCAAGAACAAGTCTAATCACACATCCACTAGACAATCAAACACACAAGATCCACAAAGTACATGAACGACAAAGGGAAATATACAAGGTAAAATTCATCTCCATGAGGAGGTCTTGAAGGGGTCCGCCCAAGAGGGGGTCTTGATGATATATCCCGCAGGATCTTCTCCTAGATGGAGGTCTTGGCCTCCAATGGAGTAGTGGTCTCTCTCTCTCAAGAGTAGAGGTAGGAGCAAAGCTCACCTAAGAATGAGCAATCATATTTGCTGACCCTAGAAAGGAGGTGGAGGTGGTCTATTTATAGTCTAAGCCACGAAGGGGTAAGTGGAAGAGGGGTACAAGGCCAAAGGCCCGCGGCTGCGCACACAGGCGTCGGACGTCCGGTGGGTGTCAGGCGTCCGAGGGCTCGGGACGGTCCGGACGTCCGGAAGTCTCCGGACATCCGTAAATATCATTCTGTTGCCATGGCACCGGTCGTCCGGTCGGTGTCGGTCGTCCGTGCGCTGGGACTTGTCGGACGTCCGGCGTTCGTCGATCGTCCGGCCGCTGTAGCTTTCATCGGTTGGACTTCTGGGCTGGCTGGAGCTTCAGGAGTCGGACGTCCGCATTGTCCGGTCGTCCGGTGGATGTAGATCGTCGGACGTCCGGTGGCTCGTCGGTCGTCCGGCCGCTGGGGACTCCGCAGCTTCGTCTTCTTCCGTCTTCGCTTCCATGCCTCCCTCGCGGATGGTGTAGTCGTTCCTTGGCGCTTGCACTCCTCCTTGACATCCGTGAAGCTCCGACAATACCTATGCATGCACACGGGAGAAGTGTCAAGTAGTACACCATCCTCGAAGGGGCCAAGTGAGCATGTGTAAAGGAGAAGATTCACCTTTATGTATGAGAAGTAGAGGTCGCACGTGTCACTCGCCGGACGAACTCTTGACATGGTGATGACCGTAGGATGCTCCGCATCATCCCCTCCCCCTTGGAAAAGATCTGACCGCAGATCGAAAACCAAATCACCATGGGAAAGAGATGGCGGTGCCGTGTCGAAGTGGTCGATCACCAAGCACTCATCGTCTAGTAGCTCGAAATGGGCACTCTCCAATGTCGCACCATCCTGTGATTCCTTCAAAAGGAGCAAATGGAACAAACTCTTGGAAAAACAAATGTGGTTAGCGTTAGTGGAAAGCCAAGCATTCAATAGGTGATTCACCGAACAAGTGTTGTCATCATGCGTAGCATAGGGTGTGACAAAGGATTGTGACATGGCATGTAAGCATATCAATCGAGCACAAGCAAAGATATCATGGGGACAAGCATGTAAATGTGAGGTAGAGATGCAAATATGTGTGACAAGAGCATAAGCATCTACCTCAAGGTCATAGCAAGCATTCACAAAGCATTCAATGAAAGGTCTATGATAGGCATGCGAATCATTCACAACACCAAATAAAATGAAGTGTCTAAACACATGGGTCAAGTGCAAGACAAACCAAGCATAATGTGCATAGGGTGTGGTGAATATAGTGTGGCACTCAACACAATAGAAAGAGCAATTATTCTTCATGTGTGAGGCAATCAAGTCAAGCATGTAGCAATCAATGGGACATGGCATATGTGAAGAAATGGCATTGGTGCAACCAAACATGTGATAGGAGTAAGTAATCCAAGAATTGGATGCAACACACAAGGCATATATATCAAGATGCATGGAATGGTGAAAATGACAAGTCGAAGCAAGATCTCTAACTTGTGTGCAATCAAGTGGTCCAAGATGAACAATAAGTCTCATGGGGCAAGCAACACAAGTAGTATGATCCGCAATATCCATGCTCAAGAAAGATGTCACCTTGAAGGCATGTCCTTGTGCATTCTTCACAATGCCGAAGTGGTGGGAGATGTGGTGTAGAAGCGAGTCATGGTAGAATGTAAGAGGCTCGCTCTCAAGAGCTCAAATGGTGAACTCACGTGAAGTGGAAGTCGACACAAAGTCCAAGTATCCTACACATGCACAAAACAAAACAAAGAACGCATGCGCATGGTAGATAAACACATCATCCATCATGATGGTTCTCATCTTTTGCACATAACCATTAGAAGCACAAGTGCATGAATAATATGATGCAACAATGGCAATATTCATAGCACTAGGTATATGGTGCAAAGAAGTAAGACAAGCATGCTTCACAAGTAATATGTCAAAATCTCCAATTATATGTGAGAATGCTATGGGGGCAATCTCATTATCAAGGCTAAAAGCATTGTTGCACTCGATACATGGAAAACCATCTAGCATGAGAGAGGCAACACATAGAGATATATTACAATAAGCAACAACAATCATGTGCAAAGCATGTAGATGGTTGTCATCAACCGCATGAAATGAGCAAGTATGAATCATAGGTGATGCAACAAGGCAAGCAAACATAGTAATCAAGTCGTGCAAACTAGTGGAGCGAAGATGCAACACACTAGAATAAATCATGGCAATCATGTCATGTGAGCAAATAATAGGCATAGGGAGTGCACATGACATATCGCAAGCACGAACACAAAGCAAGATCATAGTATCATCATAGGGGTGGGTCACAAATGGAACATGGCAACAACAAGCAATATCTCCACCAAGCTTGCAAATACACATAGAAGTGCTAGAGTCAATCAACACGTGTAATGCAAATCATGGGTCACAAATGCATGGCAAAGGCATAGTAATGAGCAAAGCATGCATAGTGAACATGGCAAGATGGGCATATAATACGTAATGGACAACAACCCATAGCCAAGTCAGGGCCATGTAGAATGAATGCGCGACGTCTATGCGCGAAGAGAGCGGTGGAAAAGACAATCCATGAGATCCCAAATCATCGTTGCTCTCTAGAGCTCATTTTGTCAACTCGTGGGATTGTGAGTTTGACAAGTATTCATGGGTACCTACATAAAAGAGACACAAACCAAAGAAATTGTGTGCGTGGTAAATGTACACATCATCCATCATGATGTGTATGTGCACGTGTGAGTTAGCACAAGATAAGAAATGCTCAAAGAAGTTTGATGCATGGTATAGGAACATGTCATCCATCATGAAAGAATAGTTATTGTGTATGGACGATGGGGATGCAAATTTAGCATACAAGTATATGGCACATCAATAGCATGTTTGTTCATGGGGAGCATATGGTGCACATAATTATTGGGATCATGCAATGGATGGGATGGATCAAAATCTCCTAACATGTATGAGGAAACTATGGGGGTCTCCTCATGAGCAATATTGGAAACATCATTTGGAGAAAATGGATAACATCCAAAACAATGCATATCCGAAGCTAGGTGGGCATGGCATGGCATATGAGATAAATGATGCAAAGGGAGCATATCAATATCATCACAAGAAAAACAAATGCCAATAACCATGGGCTTGTCATCTATGCCATAAGTGCAAATTGGATTTATTTTAATGGCATATGCATAGTCACTATGAAGAGATTGCAAATAAGGCATATGGTGTATCTCATGCATAGCATATGACAAGTCAAGCGGATTATCAAACATGATGTGACCTAAAGAATTGTCACAAGAAATCCTATGTAACATGGCATCACAACTAATAGACTCCACATGAGAATCATCATATTCATCATAAATGGGCAAATCACGGCATGGTGAAATCATACTAGCATGAAGCATGGTACTAGGTGGATCAACATCATGCAAGCAATCAATGTCAAGAATGTCCACTAGTGGGACTAGAGCATCACCGTAACCTATGTTACCTTTGTCATTCCACTCAAGTTGTGTAGGTGAGGTGGGAAAGACCAAATGGTGGTCATCTTGATCTTGATGGAACCATGTGGGAGGTGCATCATAGTCCACCATGGCCATCGTCTTGTCCAAAGGGAGGACGAAGTCGTCGAGGATCGGCGCGTCATCATAAATGGGACCTAGCACCAAATGAGAAGACACAATAGAGGTAGAGGTCAAGTTGTTAGAAATGGAAATGGCCTCACGAGACCTATCAACTATCTCACTCTCTCTATGTGGTGGTTCACTCACTCCCTAGTAATAGGTGCACTCAAACTCACGTATGGTAGAGTCACTCATCTCACTCAAGTGGTGGTTGTGGCTCTCCTCACATAAGATTTGTGGCAACACATCATATATAGGGCTAGTGGTGAAGGCACTCTCACTCTCAATATGGTGGCACAAGTCACTCAAGTCATCATACGTCACCGTGGTCGAGGTGAAATACTCAACCATCTCATCGCCGTCGCCATGGATGAAGGCCGAAGATGGCACAGCATCACTCTCCTCCATGACCGAAGGGAAAATCCCATGCTCGATCATCTCGTCATCGTCGTCGTGGATGTAGGCCGAAGATGGCACAACATCACTCTCGCCTCCTAAGATGGAAGCATCATCCTTGCTCGCCACCTTGTCGCTCGCCTCCAAAGGTTGGTCCTTGAAGGTCTCCGTAGTCGTACTCATCGCCGCACCGTCTTGAAAAAGAGTCAAAGTAGACTCGGCATCATCAATGCCACAAAGAGGGATGGTGGTGAAGTCGAACTTGGGAGCATCGTCTTGGAGCTCGTCGGGCTTGGACATCGTGGTTGTACTAGCCTCATGCTTGTCGTAGAGCTTGGTCGCCGCGAAGTTTGCTTGGGGTGGAGAAGCCTTGGCCTTCATGAGTTCTTGTTCCGCCTTGAGAGCACCAATGTAGTAGTCGTCGATGAACTTGTAGTTCTCGAGGAAGATAGTCTTGGAGATGTCGTTGTTCAATCCCATCATGAAGTGGAACTTCATCGAAATGGGGTCGTCCACGTCGGCTCGTCGCAAGGCAATCTTCATCTCCTTGAAGTACGCGTCGATGGAATTGGATCCTTGGATGGTGTTCTCCAATTGGCGTCGAAGTTGTTCCGTGTAGGTTGGAGGCACGAACTCTCGCCGCAAAGCTCTCTTCGTCTTGGGCCAACTCATGTCGTAGTACTTCGAAGGTGTGTGAAGCCACCATGCCAATGCGTAGTTGTGGAAGTTTCTTGTGGCGCACTTCACTTGATCTTCGGAAGGGACTTGATGTAGCTTGAGGTAGTCGTCCATCAAACGCTCCCACTCGAGGTACTCCTCGGGTTCGTGAGTCCCATAGAAAGGAATCGCGTGGTCGATGTCGAGGTCATAGTAGCTCGTGAAAGTCGCGGACTTGAGCTTGGGGAGATTCTCTTGAGCGTAGTCTTGGGGTGCTTGTTGGCGAAGATTCCGTATGTCCGTAGGCGAAGATGCCTTGAAGTCGCTTGGCGAAGATGCCAAGGGAGATGGTGAAGTCGTTGAGCGGTTGTTGGTGTTGAGCTCATGACCTTCACGTTCTTGTCGGTGATGGTGTCGATGCCGATGTGATCTTGCCGGAGATGGTAGCTCGGAAGCATGTGCTCTTGAGCGTCTTCTCGAAGATGAGGAAGATCGCTTGTAGGACTTGATGAGGGCTTTGGTCTCCTCCATTTGAGCTTGCATCTTGGCGTCGGAGTTGTTGTTCGTGGCATCGAACTCGTCGTTGTTGTTGTAGACCGAAGGTGAAATGCCTTGCCTATCCATCACAAGACTCGAGTAGAGGTGAGTAGGAAATGAGATAAACAATACCAAGTTACCTTTTCCCAAAGTTGAGGATGTATCCCGTTTCACTCAATGTGAATGAAAGAATAGGAATTGGTACCGGACTTGTTCACTCACACCTATCAAGTAAAGCTTATGGTAGAGCTCGGTGAGGATAGTGTCACAAAAATTTGATGCAAAATGTTAACAAGAGTCAATAATGTTGAAAGAGATTCACAAATTCGCAAGCGAAACAAGTAGACCAATAGCAATGAATGGCACACGAAAACGCACACACGGATAGATAAATGGGGCCGTGCAACCAAGGAATGAGCTCAAAATGTGGAATCCACCAAAATGCTCGTGTTGCACAACTCAAGAGAGACTCTAGCACGATTGCTCAATAGGCGGATACGACACTTGTGCACAACCTATAAGATGCAAAATGGATAAACTCTCTATCCCAAGTATGCTATGTATGTATGGTTCCCGGTGTTTCTCAAACAATGATCCAAGATGATCGGATATGTACCATATGATGTATTGTGGTATGATGCTATGGCTCTTGCTTACAAGCTCTTTGCTCTTTCTCTTTTGCTTAATAGCTTATTCTCTTTTCTTTTTTTGTATGGCCAATTTTGCACAATGCGCAAACCAAGATAGCAATTGTGTATATGCGGGAACAAACTTGAGACACAATGGATGATATGATACCAAGATGATATGGTATGTATGTAAATGGATGGTGTAGATCACTAATGTGCACAAGTAACGTGGCCCGACAATACTCAAATGGCTAGTCTCGAAAGGCAAGTGACGCAAAATGGGCTAGGGGTTATCAATGCAATTGCAAGAGGAATATACAATGGTGTCGTCGAGGTTACCGTCCTTTGCGATGATGAGTGGCGGTATTCTTGATGTAGATACCAAGATGATGGAGACTCGTCCCTAAGTAGCCGAAACACCTTAGGAAACGGAAAAATCGCGAACTCAAAATCTCAAAGGCAAATGTCAAATGGTGGTAGCGGAATGCGGTGGAGGTTTGCACTTGGCAATGCGGAAGTGGTGGTGGTGGTTGATGAAGAAGCAACCGTACCTAAGTAGCCGAAACACCTTAGGAGACTCAAATCACTACTCAAGCAACCACAAATGCTATGGTGAACAAAATGGGTTAGGTTGCGGAAGTCGATGGTGGCTATGCGGATGATACGGTGGAGGGCCTAGGCAAACTTGCCAAATTTTGGAAAATTTGATGAAGTCAAATGGTGTTGGTGGTATTTTTGTGGGAAGGGGGATGTCAATAGCTTCAAAACGAGCTAAAGAACGTCAAAATCGGAGTTCAGATGAATTAGTTATGGACAAAACAAAAATCAGCCGAAGTCTGAAACTACAGGTTACGGACGTCCGTAAAGGTCGAATGTCCGGGGCGTCGGACGTTCGAAAAAGTCGGAAATCCGTAAATTTGGTTCGGGTTAGGGGTTCCGGTCGCCCGGGAAAGGTCGGACGTCCGGTCGTTCCTGGGGCTCCGGACGTCCGTAAAACGCCGGTCGTCCGGTGGGTCGGGGTCAACGCGAAATCCGAGTTGGGGGGCGCGATTTTGGGCGGAAAATGGGGATTTTGGGGTCAAAATTGACGAAATTTCGTGGATGAAAGATGGGGAAACTTGGAGAAATGCTAGATCCACTCGAAACCAAGCAATTCCATGGATCAAAATCAACAAAACATCATCAAACCAACAAATCACAAAAAATATTGGGGCTATTTTTGGTGGGGATTTTCGAAATTTAGGACGAAATCAAGCAAAAGAAGGCTAGAAAACGGTGGGAGGGACTCCAAATACGTGATCAACGTGGCTCATAATACCATATGATACGGGGCTAACCCGGTGTAGGCCGATCTTTCACGTTTGGAGTGGGATCCCTCGAAGAACACGATGAACGCGGGGAAGAACGGAGAGAAATCACAAGGAGAAACACTCAAGAACAAGTCTAATCACACATCCACTAGACAATCAAACACACAAGATCCACAAGGTACATGAACAACAAAGGGAAAAATACAAGGTAAAGTTCATCTCCATGAGGAGGTCTTGAAGGGGTCCGCCCAAGAGGGGGTCTTGATGATATATCCCGCAGGATCTTCTCCTAGATGGAGGTCTTGGCCTCCAATGGAGTAGTGGTCTCTCTCTCTCTCAAGAGTAGAGGTAGGAGCAAAGCTCACCTAAGAATGAGCAATCATATTTGCTGACCCTAGAAAGGAGGTGGAGGTGGTCTATTTATAGTCTAAGCCACGAAGGGGTAAGTGGAAGAGGGGTACAAGGCCAAAGGCCCATGGCTGCGCACACAGGCTCAGACGTCCGGTGGGTGTTGGACGTCTGAGGGCTCAGGACGGTCCGGACGTCCGGAAGTCTTCGGGCATCCGTAAATATCATTCTGTTGCAATGGCACCGGTCGTCCGGTCGGTGTCGGTCATCCGTGCACTAGGACTTGTCGGACGTCCGGCGTTCGTCGGTCGTCCGGCCACTGTAGCTTTCATCGGTTGGACTTCTGGGCTGGCTGGAGCTCCAGGAGTCGGACGTTCGGCATTGTCCGGTCGTCCGGTGGATGTAGATCGTCGGACGTCCGGTGGCTCGTCGGTCGTCCGGCCGCTGGGGACTCCACAGCTCCGTCTTCTTCCGTCTTCGCTTCCATGCCTCCCTCGCGGATGGTGTAGTCGTTCCTTGGCGCTTGCACTCCTCCTTGACATCCGTGAAGCTCCGACAATACCTATGCATGCACACGGGAGAAGTGTCAAGTAGTACACCATCCTCGAAGGGGCCAAGTGAGCATGTGTAAAGGAGAAGATTCACCTTTATGTATGAGAAGTAGAGGTCACACGTGTCACTCGCCGGACGAATTCTTGACATGGTGATGACCGTAGGATGCTCCGCATCACCTCATGATTGATTCATATGATGGTCTAATTCTTGTTCTAGGGAAGTGTTCCATACCCTTCCTAGTGGAAATTTAAATTTAATATTGCCTTCTTTCATATCAATCACGGCACCAATAGTACGTAAAAACGATTTACCAAGAATAACTGGACAAGACGGATTGCAATCAATATGAAGAACAATGAAATATATGGGCACATAATTCTTATTTTCAAGAATAAGAACATCATTAGTTCTCCCCATAGGCTTTTTAATAGTAGAATCCGCCAAGTGTAAATTCAAAGAATATTCTTCAATATCGGCAAGACCAAGCACATCACATAAAGATTTCGGAATTGTAGAAACACTAGCACCCAAGTCACATAAAGCAAAACCCTCATAATTTTTAATCTTGACTTTGATAGTAGATCCCATTCATCATGCAATTTTCTAGGAATTGAAACTTCTAATTCCAACTTTTCTTCCAAAGTTTTCATCAAATCATCAACAATATGTTAAGTAAAAGCTTTATTTTGTTCATAAGCATGGGGTGAATTTATCATGGATTGCAACAAAGAAATACAATCAATCAAAGAGCAACTATCATAATTAAAGTCTTTGTAATCCAAAAGAGTTTGCACATGACTAGTTAAAGTCTTGACCTCTTCAAACCCACTTTTATCAATTTTCTCAACAATATTTTCACCCTCAGAATTATCGAGACGCTTTCTAGCTAAAGTTGACTCTTCTCCAGTCCCTTTATCATCAATTTTAATTTTACTAAATAGGGAATCAATATAAGAATCACCAATCATTTTAAGATCTTCATCACTTTTATGAAAGCAATCACTAGAAAACACTTTTTCTAAAATTTCTCTTCTAGCTCTAAGCATAGCGGTTCTTTTCTTACTTTCATCCATATTAACATAAAGAGCTTTAATTGATTCCTCTACCTCAGGCACAAAAATTTTCATCTTGTGATTCTCTACATCATGAGAAATTCTATCAACACTTCTAGACAAATCATCAATCTTATTCAACTTTTATTCCATTGAAGCATTGAAAACCTTTTGAGTATTGATAAATTCTTTAACATTACTCTCAAGACAGAGGTGTTCCTATTATTATTATAAGAAGGATTACCATAGGAATTTCCATAATTATTAGAGGAATTACTAGGAAAAGGCCTAGGATTAAAATTACCTCTATAAGCATTGTTATTGAAATTATTTGAAGAGATAAAATTCACATCTATAGCATCACTATTTTGCTCAATCAAAGTAGACAAAGGCACATCATTAAAATCAATAGGAGCACTTTTATTAGCAACCAATTTCATATGAGCATCAACTTTTTCACTCAAAGAAGAAAATTCTTCAACCGAATTAACTTTTTTACTAGTAGGAGCTCTTTCGATATGCCATTGTGAATAATTTGCCATGATATTATCAAGCAATTTGGTGGCTTAACCCAATGTAATTTCCATAAAAGTACCACCCGTGGCGGAATCTAAAAAATTACAAGAAACCAAATTCAACCTCGCATAAATTTTTTGTATGATCATCCAAAGATTTAACACATGAGTTGGGAAATTCCTTAGCATCAATTTCATCATTTCCCAAGATTGTGCAACATGATTATGTTCAAGTTGCTTGAAATTCATGATCTAGGTTCTAAGGGAAATAATTTTCGCGGGCGGAAAATACTTAGTAATAAAAGCATCTTTGCACTTATTCAATACTATTGCGAGGCAAAGAAAAAAACCAAAATTTTGCACGATCTCGCAAAGAAAACAGAAATAATTACAACTTCACAACATCATTGTCCACATATTTTTTCTTTTGCATATCGCATAATTCCACGAATGTGTTAAGATGAGACACGACATCCTCATTAGGAGTACCGGAAAATTGATCTTTCATAACAAGATTCAGCAAAGCAGTATTAATATCACAAGTCTCCGCACTAGTGGCGGCGGGATGATACGTCCATTTTGCATCATGCTCTTATATCGATATTTATTGCATTATGGGTTGTTATTACACGTTATGTCACAATACTTATGTTTATTCTCTCTTATTTTACAAGGTTTACATGAAGAGGGAGAATGTCGGCAGCTGGAATTCTGGGCTGGAAAAGGAGCAAATATTAGAGACCTATTCTGCACAGCTCCAAAAGTCCTGAAACTTCACGGAAGTTATTTTGGAATTAATAAAAATATCTGGCGAAAGAATCCACCAGAGGGGCCCAAACCACAGCCACGAGGGTGGGGGCGCCCTACCCCTGGCGCGCCCTGCCTCATGGGCCCTCGGCAGCCTCCAGTGCCTATCTTCGCTATATGAAGTCTTTTACCCTGAAAAAAACATAAGCAAGCTTTCGGGAGAAAACTCCGCCGCCACAAGGCGGAACCTTGGCGGAACCAATCTAGGGCTCCGGCAGAGCTGTTCTGCCGGGGAAACTTCCCTTCGGGAGGGGGAAATCATCACCATCGTCATCACCAACGATCCTCTCATCGGGAGGGGGTCAATCTCCATCAACATCTTCACCAGCACCATCTCCTCTAAAACCCTAGTTCATCTCTTGTATCCAATCTTTGTCCCAAAGCCTCAGATTGGTACCTGTGGGTTGCTAGTAGTGTTGATTACTCCTTGTAGTTGATGCTAGTTGGTTTATTTGGTGGAAGATCATATGTTCAGATCCTATATGCATATTAATACCCCTCTGATTATGAACATGAATATGATTTGTGAGTAGTTACGTTTGTTCCTGAGGACATGGGAGAAGTCTTGCTATAAGTAGTCATGTGAATTTGGTATTCGTTCGATATTTTGATGAGATGTATGTTGTCTTTCCTCTAGTGGTGTTATGTGAACATCGACTACATGACACTTCACCATTGTTTGGGCCTAGAGGAAGGCATTGGGAAGTAATAAGTAGATGATGGGTTGATAGAGTGACAGAAGCTTAAACCCTAGTTTATGAGTTGCTTCGGAAGGGGCTGATTTGGATCCATATGTTTTATGCTATGGTTAGGTTTACCTTAATACTTCTTTTGTAGTTGCGGATGCTTGCAATAGGGGTTAATCATAAGTGGGATGCTTGTCCAAGAAAGGACAACACCCAAGCACCTGTCCACCCACATACCAAATTATCAAAGTAACGAACGCGAATCATATGAGCGTGATGAAAACTAGCTTGACGATAATTCCCATGTGTCCTCGGAAGCGCTTTTCTCTATATAAGAGTTTGTCCAGGCTTGTCCTTTGCTACAAAAAGGATTGAGCCATCTTGCTGCACCTTATTTACTTTCATTACTTGTTACCCATTACAAATTACCTTATCACAAAACTATCTGTTATCGATAATTTCAGTGCTTGCAGAGAATACCTTACTGAAAACCTCTTGTCATTTCCTTCTGCTCCTCGTTGGGTTCGACACTCTTACTTATCGAAAGGACTACGATAGATCCTCTATACTTGTGGGTCATCACGGGAGGAGCAATCGAAGTGCTAAGAAAATCATTGTTGTTGGTATTTGAGAAATCACACAGCTTGGTGTTCTCTTGAGTCATTGTGACTACGCAACAAGATTGCACTCAAAAACAGATCTGACAAAAAAACGGCGAACGAAAAAGATTGCGAATAAAACGATAAATTTTTGTGAAGTGGGGGAGAGGAAAACGAGAGGCAAATGGCAAATAATGTAAATTGCAAGGAGATGAGTTTTGTGACTCAGAACCCGGTAGATGTTGATGATGTCTCCCCGGCAACGGCGCCAGAAATTCCTTTTGATGACTGCTAGAACTACGTCGGTATTTCCCCAAAGAGGAAGGGATGATGCAGCACAACAGCGGTAGGTATTTTCCTCAGTGATGAGACCAAGGTTATCGAACCAGTAGGAGAACCACGCAATACTACGTTAACAGAACCTGCACACAAATAAAAAATACTCGCAACCCGACGTATTAATGGGGTTGTCAATCACTTTCGGGCAACGGCGCCAGAAATTGGCAAATGGACGTGAAAAAGTTGTAATATATTGGATAAATAGATCGCAAATAAAATAAAGTGCAGCAAGGTATTTTTGTATTTTTGGTTTAATATATCTAAAAATAAAAGCAAATAAAAATAGATCGCAAAGGCAAATATATTAAAGAAGAGACCAGGGGGGCCGTAGGTTCCACTAGTGGCTTCTCTCGAGAAAAATAGCAAATGGTGGATGAACAAATTACTGTTGGGCAATTGATAGAACTTCAAATAATCATGATGATATCCAGGAAATGGTCATTATATGGCATCATGCCCAAGATTAGTAGACCGCTCCTGCCTGCATCTACTACTATTACTCCACACATCGACCGCTATCCAGCATGCATCTAGTGTATTAAATTCATGGAAAAACGAAGTAATGCAATAAGAACGATGACATGATGTAGACAAGATCTATTTATGTAGAAATAGACCCCATCTTGTTATCCTTAATGTCAACGATACATACGTGTCGGTTCCCCTTCTGTCACTTTGTCGGATTTGGCTTCGTGAACCACCTGGTTGTATTTTGCATGTTATCTCGGATGAAATCCTAACTCTAGGGTGAGTAATAAACTTGATGATGATTCTTAAAAAAGACTAGTTCTAGGGTGAGTAATAAACTTGATGATGATTCTTAAAAAAGACTAGTTTTGGTTAGTTCTTGTAAAACAAGCTGGTTTTGGTTAGCTGTGATTAATTCCTAGGAGTAGGTACATGGATGCAAAGTACAGTAACAGGGCACAACCTTCTTCAAAGGCAGGGTGTGATTGAATCCATCTAATATCAAACGACAAAAAGGTCCATGTTTCAACCCTTACCTTATGCCTCAGTTTAATTTACAACCCTGAACTTCAATACAGCTTAGAGCACAACCTCAACTCTCATCCGTGTAAATTATCCCCCTCGCTTGACCTAAAGGTGGGTTTTGATCAAAATTTGATCAGTAATTTGAAGTTTCTAGAAAAAAACTTCTTTTTTTGTAAAATCAACACTACGATGCTGACCATTCAGAAAAAGGTGCACACTTTTTTGACAAATCAATTGCAAAATATAGCAAAAATTCAATTTTTGCCCCTTTTTTGGACAAAATTTGACAAAAATATTCAAACTGTCCAGAAAAACTACTACCATGTTGACCAATTTGGCAAAGTTTCAGACTGTTTTGACAATCATATTCAACAGAAATTCAATTTCAATATTTTTTGGTCAAATTTTGACAAAAAAATCAAAGTGTCCAAAACATAATTTGAATTCCTATTGTATTTTTAAATATGTTTGTCCGAAAAGTGTGATTTGTTTCTCAGATTGATCATCATGACACTGTTGATTTTACATAATGTTTTCAAAAAAGTATAGGCACTTTTGAGTTTTTGGTCAATATTTGACAAAAGGTAGAAAGTAAGTTTCTGCTGTATTTTAAACCTTGTTTGTCCAAAAAGTGTGTTTATTTTGCATAATTTTTTCATTTTTTCTAGACACTTTGAATGTTTGGTCAAATTTGATTGAATTTCCACTGTATATTAATTTTTTTTTTCAAAAAAAAAGTTCTATATTTGTTAGCATGGTAGTGTTGATTTTACATAATTTTTTCTGGCACTTTGGATTTTTGGTCAAATTTAACAAAAAGTACTAAAATTGAATTTCCATTGTATTACTAAATTTGTTTTTCAAAGAAATGTTACTTTTTCTAGATTTGTCAGCATGGTAGTGCTGAATGTTTCACAATTTTTAATTTTTTTCTTGACAGTTTGAACTTTTGGTTAAAATCGGACCAAAAAATTGGTCAAATACCTCCTACGTATGAGAAAACTAGCTTAGGACAAGCGGGGGAGGGGGTGCAATTTAAACGGATTTGAGAGTTGAGGGTTGTGTTCTAATTGGTATTTGAGTTCGGGGTTGTAAATTAAATTAGGGCGAGAGTTTAAGGTTGAAATATGCACTTCTCTCAAAAACAAATAGAGCTATTACCGTCACTCTGTCACCAAACACGACATGCTTACGCATCTCAAAATTTCCTGTGAATTCCATTGGTGCAAACCAAACAAGTCCTACGAAAAAAAACCCAAGGAATAAACCAGTTCAAAATTCCTATGAATTTCCTTACACCAAACAGGCCCAAATAGTGTGGGTTCAAAATTATATTTTTCGACTTAGGCATTGTACAATGGTTTTTTTGTCTTCTCCTACCTAATGAAAACAGCAAAACAACTACTGTAAATGTAAAAAAAAATGGCAATATTGTTGAGCTACATCTTGATTGGCCTTTTTTAGGACATATGTACCATAGTACATATCCTTACAAACTATCATTGCAGAAACTGAACAATACATCTAAGTCTTGGCCCGTCTGTATCCACCAAACAATGTGGCATGAGCAAAACTCATTACCGCGTTCCTGCACTTGACTCGGCAAAGCCATGCCCATGAGCTCGTAAAAAGCAGCGTCCACAAGTCATCAATCTACAAAGACGCCGGCGGCTGCAACCTGATAACCCTATTTTGCTTTAGTTTCGAGCGACACAGCTTCCGCGTGAACACCCCTTGTCACCATCACCGACTCGCCGACACAGCACACAATCATTTAGCAGGCTCCGGGAACAAAAGGAAGAAACATGCAATCTTATCGACATATCTTCAGTCGAAGCCGGCCATACCGTTGAACCACGGACGCGCACCGCGGCACTCGGCCGACCCCGAAAAACCCAGGAAGCAGCACGGAGCTTGCTCCGTTCCTGTAGCGAAAGCGCCCCCACACTATCAGCCGGGACCAATGGCGCGGCGAAACGTGGGAGCAGCGGATGCCTCGGGGCACTGTTCACCCCCCAGGAGCATAAGAACATACCATACGGACCATTTTTGTAAAGCCTCGCTTTCGATCGACGCACGAGGAAACGTGCGTTCCGCAGCGCCGGTTTAATGGGGGCGCTGGCTGGCTGTCTGGCGCGAGGTCCAGGTCGCGGAAGGGAAGGGAAGGGAAGGGAGCACGTTGGGTTGGACCATCGAGAGTGAAGGGAGAAGATCTGAAACGGAGGCCGCCCCACGAGCAACAGCACATGCGCGTTGCGCGTTGGTTCCTTCCGGGCCGGCTCACCCGCCGACCGCCAAGAAGTAGCCCCGCATATGTGGGGGTACGTGCAAACGTGCAGGTGCATTTTCTGCTCCCCAGCTCAAATATACTCGCATAAACAGTAAAATTCAAAAAAATATATAGTAAACACATTTTTAAATCTGAATTACTTGTCACGCAACGTCAACATATGTTTTAGCACCCTGGAAATTTTGACCGCGGAAAGACACCCTTGGTGTCCTATAAAAAAAATTAAGGACCTAAAAAATAGTATGTAGATCATTTTTTTATGCTGAGACCACGAAGGATGACTTTCCGTGATGAAATTTTACGGTCAACTAGAACACTCATTGATGTTCATCGACAATTTATATATATATTTTAAAAACCACCATTCACTCGGATGCATTTGTGCTCGGGATTAGAAGAACACTTTCGGTCTTTCTCCCTCTTTCTTATCCATGACAATGATAGCATTCTTTTTTTCCTTCTCTTTTTGCTCCACGACAACGACGGCGACCTCACCTCAACGATGGGTAACCACTGTTCAACGCGACATTTCTTTTACCTCCTTTTGGGAGTGGAATTCATTCAAAATATGTCTCCTATTTCCCCTTCAAGTGGAGACCGTTAAGGTAAAGTGCACAAACCTGGCCTGTCAGCTGGAAGCGGAGGTTTAGCTCTCGGGTGTATATGCACCTGGCATGAAAAGTAAGATAAAAAACATTTTTAGCCGAAAACCAAAATGATCCCTGCTGATGTCATCTGTTCATACGTGGCAAAATAAGTGGTGATGGAGGCGTGCGGGCGATGTGCAAGATGCCACGCGTGTGGGCGTTAGTTTTTTCGTTTTAAAAAGTCAAAAAATTAAAAACATTTTTTAACACCATATAAAAGTAATTTAGTAATTTGACCTTTTGTTGTACTTGCATAAAAGGTTTCTCCGAGGAAAGACTTTCATGGTATTCCGGGTGATTTTTTTAACACTATATACAAGTTACTACTTACACTATTTTGTCCTTAATTTTTTTGGTTTTCTTCCCTAAAGTTGACGGGAGTTTTTTTTTGTTGAAACTTTTTATACGAATACAACAGAAGGTCAAATTTATTTCCAAAGAAGATTTGATTTTTTTAAACTTATTCACAGTTCTATTTTTTCATATCAAATGCACATCCACCCGAGAGCCAAGGGGTATTTCCCGGACGGTTTATATATAGTCTTTCCGTTATCCGTACCACATAACAGTCGCGCGGAACTGAAGCCTGACCCGATCTCAATAATTTGCTGTCGATTCGAGGAATCTATCTGTAGATCTATCGATCTCGACTCTCAGTCTCAAGTGGAGAGCTGCGTACGTACTGACTAATCAATCGTCCAGCATCATCGATCAGCTGCTGCTCGGTGCTGCCAAACGCCAGCGCACTCACGGCGCGAGTGGCCACGGGCTGCCAGCGGCATACAATCTAGCGCGCGATTTTATCCCTGTTCCAAAGGACGAAACGGGCGAGAATAAGCGAACAAGAGCGCGATCGCCAGGGCACCAACAGTTGTTTATTCCGTATCAGGTTGGTGGGCTGTGCCCGCTCACACCACGCGCCCGCCGGCGGACCCTGACCGGCAAGCCGCCGGCGAACGTGGCCGTCAGCCCCGGCGCGAACTTGGGCCGGCGCGAGCTCCGGTCGATCGCCTCGATGTCGAAGCCCCGGACGACGGCGACGATGACGGCCTTCATCTCCATGAGCGCGAGGTCCTTGCCGACGCAGACGCGCACGCCGGCCTGGAACACCGGGTACCGGTACGGGCTCACCGGGACGAACTGCCCGTCGCGGAGCCACCGCTCGGGCCGGAACTCGGAGCAGTCGGGGCCCCACACGGACTCCATCCGGCCCATGGCGTAGGCGTGGTAGGTGACCCGCGTGCCCTTGGCCACCGCCGTGCCGTCCGGGAGCGTGTCGTCGCCCGCCGCGAACTTGGAGTCGAACTGCACCGGCGGGAACAGCCGCATGCTCTCGTACAGCGCCGCGTGCACGTAGTGCATGTCCTTGAGCTTGCCGAAGCTCGGCCGGTCGCCGTCGTCGTCGCCCGCGACGCGTGACACCTCGTCCCGGATGGCGGCGGCGACCTCCGGGTGATCGGAGAGGAGCAGGAAGAAGGCAGTCAGCGCTGAGGCGACGGTGTCGCGGCCGGCGAGCATGAAGCTGACGACGATGTCCCTGAGGTACTTCTCGTCGCTGATGGAGCCCATGAACCGCGACAGGAGGTCGCTGCCGGACGCGGCGCCGCCGAGCTTGTGTCGTTGCCGCGTGACCTCCGCGGCGAACCCGTCGACGAGGCGCACGGATTCCCGGAGCTTTCTCTCGTCCCCGACGTTGAAGAACCGCTTCAGCCGCCATATGATCTGCAACGGCGCGGTCGCGCGCCTCGCAGAGAGCATGGACGCCGTGTCGAAGGCGTCCACGAACGCCGACACCGGCATGGACAACTCGAGGCAGCCCGGGTCGAGGCCGAAGGAGATCTTGCATATGCAGTCGAAGGCGAAGCGACGGAACACGTCCTGCAGGTCCAGCACCTTGCCGTCACCGCCATCGTCGTCGTGGGAACAGGCAGAGTCAAGCAGGGGAACGAGACGGCCCCGCAGCTCGGAGGCCACGACGCCCGAGGCGAAAGCCCTGAGCGCCGGGGACGCAAGCTCGGCCGCGGCGAGCTTCCGCTGGAACAGCCACGCGTCTCCGTCGACGTTGAAGATCCCGCGGCCGAGCAGGTCGGCGAGGATGGCGGAGAAGGGCTTGCCCTTGGGGTAGTTATCGAAGCGCGCGCGCAGCATGTGGTCGACGGTGACGGGGTTGGCGGTGAGCACGTTGCGGAGCACGTGGACGTACACGGTCTGCGACGGCGAGCGGCGCAGCAGGTGCGCGTACCAGTCGCAGAGGTTGTCGAACTCGCCGGCCCAGGACGCCGTGAGGTAGGCCTCGCAGACGGCGCAGTCGCACCACCAAGGCGGGCGCGTGCGCGCCACGGCCAGGAGGGCGGCGAGCGCCACGGTGCACGCCGCGAGCGCGAAGAAGGCGCCGGCCACGTGCGGCTGCAGCGAGAGCGCCCCATGCAGCGCGGCCTCGACGCCCATGACGAGCACGACCTAACGGCGGCGCTACCTGCTTTTATCTATCGTACGTGTGTGCGCGCGCGCGCGGGGTTTCATATGCGGGCGGTGAGGTGAGGTGAGGTGAGGTGCCGTTGCGCCCGCCCCGGACGAGGCCTTTTTATACTGCCGGCCCTCTCCTCGCTCGTGTGTACAAGGACGGTTATGGGCATGGACTCTCGCCCGTGTAGTTTCCCTCGTGACTTTGACCGCTCGTCACTCACATACGCTCTCTCTCACTCTCACTCTCAGTAGGTCAGGGCACGTCCGCTCTCGAGCTCACCTCGGTCGATCGGGCTGTAGCAGTTGGTGGTCTAGTCTAGACTCTAGAGAGGTGGAGAGCCACATGTGCTATAGGAACAGTACTTAACGATCTGCACGTTGTCCGCCGCGCCATGCCTGTCGTTCGACCGGGCCACGCACCGTCACCCACCTCCAGGGGGTGGTACTTGGTTTTTTACCCCGGTCGGTCGACCAGGACGTCAATACCCGGTCGTACATAACAGGAAAGCCCGCGCCTTGCCTACTTCGGCCAGCCAGAGCCAGTTATTGATTGCACTGCAGTGCCTGTCCCTCCCACCACGATCCAGACAGTGCGATTGTACCGGACTAGTCGCCGATCCAGGGATATTTACTGCGCCGTGGCGTTTTGCACGTGTTTCCAGTGCCCACTAGCTCATCTAGCCGCAGCAACACAGCAGCGCCAGGCCGCCCGGAGTACGTCTCTGCCCGTCTGCCGTCGTCGGGACCGACCGATCTTTTTCTCCGCGGCGCCGTCTGCCGTCGTCGGGACCGACCGATCTTTTTCTCCGCGGCGCATTAAGGGCAACTCCAACGCTAGACCACAAACAAACGAACGTCCGTTTTATCCGTATTTCGTCCTTTCAGGATGACGACGAATATCAAAACTGACATATGCGTTCGGCTTTTGTTCGAGGCGACCAACTGTGGCATCTCGTCGCTGCGCCCGCGCCCTGCTACGGTCCTACGTGTGCCCATGCGGCTGCAGCCGCGCAGCAGCCGTCGCCCGCGCCGTGTGGCACGAGCCGCTACCGCGCGCCCGTCCGCTTCGCCGCTTCGCAGATCGCCGCCGACGCTTGCGGCTCGAACGACGACGGCAGCCGGGCGGCCCCGACTTCGGTGGCTACCACGGGGATCGATCTCGCGAGGCGGTGAAGAGGAGGAGGAGCAGGCGGCTTGATGACGGGCTGGGCTCGCCGGCAGCGGCATCCATGCCCGGCATGGTGGGGGGAGAAATAAAGAAAAGTAGGAGAGAGAGAGGAATGGGCGGGCTGGTGGAGGTGGGTGGATGGCTGACAGTTGGGCCAGGCCCGGACAAGAGCGTATGCGAAGGACGCTTTCCTGAGATCGTCAGGTGTCCATTCGACCGCAAAATGGGATCAATTTTGCGTCTGAGATGGGGTGAGTCGGACCAGAAACAGACGCTTTTTACAGATGGAGTTACGCGTTGGGCCTCATGTGTCCGTTTAGACCCAAACAAATGGCGGGCGGACAGGATGGGGTCCAGCATTGGAGTTGTCCTAAACTCATTGAAGCAATTTTTTGTGTTTTGACCCTTTTGTCAAACAAAATCGAGATCTGACCCCAGTTTGAAAGTTTTTCGTGATTTGACCCTTCCCCCTACCGCCAAGAGGCACGGCGGTAGGATCCTATAGCCTACCGCCGAGACTTGCGGCGGTAGCAAACTTGTCCACGTCAGCAACGATAACGGCCTCTGTGCCCCCTCCTTCACACTCTACCGCCCGCTCCGCCTGGCGGTAGGATGTCTGAACCTACCGCCGGAGTCTCTGGCGGTAGGGTGTGGACATATATAAACCGCGAGCCGGCCGCCCCCACCCCCTTCTCCCTCCCACCCAGCCGCCCCCCGCCACGAAGAACAGAGCAGTTGCTCCAACTCGCCCTCTCTCATCCCCTCCACTCCCCCACTCCGATCTTCTTTGTTTCTTGACGGATTTTGCGGATCGAGATGGCCCCGATGAAAGAAAAGTAAGCTCTTTCAATCCCTCTAATAAGTTTTAATCAAACACCTTTCGATTCGTCGCATTATTCGATTCAAATCACTCCTATTTGAACTAGATTGAATTTTTTTAACCCTAGGATTGATTAGGTTGATTCTAGATGTTATATTGTGTTAGATATGAACTCTATTGAATAGTTGGTAGGGTTGTGTTAAGATGAACTCTTTTGTTCATATTTGATTTGAATGTTTTTTTTATATAATGGATGTTGGAGGTATTTGTTATGATAGATGATGCATGTTCCTATGCTATGATGCAAGTATTGGATGTAGTGTATGATGAATATTTGAGATGAATATTGGATATATTTGTTATATGTAGTGTATGAATCCTCAAGATGAACCCTAGTTCATGTTTTTTGTTTAAAAAAATATATGAGATGATGCATGTTGGATGTTGTTGGAGAAATATGTGTTATGATGCATTTGAACCATGGTGATTACATCTTCATAAAAGTATTTTATTTAGTTCTTGATATATGTATTGTATTTAGTTCATGTTCATGATAATCTTGATATATGATTATTCAAAGATTGAACTCATAGGTTCTGTTGGATGTGATTAATTTTTGTTATGCATCGATATGTTTCGTAGTTAATGTTGAACCCTAGTTCATGTTGAAAAATCTTTTGATATGCTTATGCAATTCTTTTAGGAGGCCACCTATTGCGGACGACATCGGCACGAAGTACACAATGCTTGACCCTAGGTTCGACAAGCGTCACCGTGCCCGTTTCATTAAGAATGGACCGGTAATTACCATTTTAAACCAAATCTCTCGAATTGATGAAAACAATTTGCTAACTATTATGTCCATGCTAATTATGCTTTTGTTATTGATTTTCACAGGTGCTGCCGTCACTACGGACGAGGGCTCACAAGACGACAGTTAAGATGGAGTACGACGAGCGGTACGCATCATTCTTCAGGAGAGCCCGACTATTGGGTTTCGTCCTGCAGTTCAAGCGTAAGCCGCCGACGCTCGTCCACTCAGCTCTCACAGCTTTGATCGACCGGTGGCGGCCAGAGACGCACATCTTGTCTTCCATGTGGGGAGATGACCGTGAACCTCAAGGATTGGACGATGATTACGACACTACCGCTCGAGGGCCGTGCTCTCACAGGAAGAGTGGAGAGGGCGAACTAGCATGAGAGGGTTGTCAGCCTCATCGGCGACTGCCCCTCCCCCCCTCCCCGCTAAGAGCAACCGGACTTCTGGCATACCGCTGTCATGGCTCCTCGAGCACCGGAGCAAGTGCCCGGAAGATGCCGAGCCCCGGGTGGTGGAGCAGTACGCCAGGGCCTACCTGTGGTACATTCTCACGGAGGTAGTGTTTCCGGACTGCTCCGGGAACTTTGCCCTATGGATGTATCTCGACTTCATAAAGGACTGGGATGCGGGGTACAGCTGGGGGGCCGCCGGACTCGCCTACCTATACTGTTCGGTAAGTGAATATCACTTTCTTTCAAATATCAGACGTGTGCTGCTTTACATTTTGACATCTTATCATCTATACTTGGTTTGTAGCTTGACGACGCGACCTAGAGAGCGGAAGTCACGTCCGGTATGTGTGGATGTGTATGGGGCCTCTCCATTTGGATGTGGGAGCGAATCCCGGTGGGCCGTCCGGAGAAGCTGTGCTCGCGTGCATGGACGGACTATGGCCAAGATGACGAAGATGATCAGAACCCTGTCGCATACGCTTGGGGCGTGGTGTGTGTCTACACGGGCGAATCGAAGGCCTTGTACAAGGTCTTCAGCAACGAGCTTGATGCTCTCATGCCTTTCTAGGTATAAGAACTACATTTTCACTTGAGCTTACCATTTTTTCGATAACACTTTCACTTGAGCTTAATATTGTTTGGTTATAGGTTACTTGGTGGTCGTATAGTGATGATCAAGAGTGGGGGTTCGAGCTGAACAACATGTGCAAGCAGGACCGGCTTCTCTTCCGGTGCATCGTGCCCATGATTTGTGTCTATGCCGTGGAGCACCACTTGCTACAACGCGTTGCCGCACAATTTGGTAAGGCGCAACACACACCACCAGCCGGCCACGATACTGGTGGCTACGACCTACACCAGTGAGTACCACAAGCCGTCCTCATCGATTCTAAGTTCTTGTTTTGATGCTTTACATTCATACAAGATGGGTGTTTTACATTCTTTCTTATGCATTGCAGGATGAGCAGGCAGAAGAATCAATCAATCACGGATTGGGAAGCCGAACATGCGAGATACGTGAAGGAACGGAATGAGTGGAAAGGACACAAAGACACGGAGAGGAGAGTGATTGACTGGGACGAGTACGAGGATCACATGTTGTGGTACGATGATGGCATCAAGCATCGTCTGCGTCTGAGGCCCTAGTGGACGACAACAGATGCCGAAGACCCGTTCGATGACGCCTCAGAGAATGAAGCCTACAACGAGAGCATCAGACAACTTCAAGGCGGGTTTAGGGAGTACGGACCCCTCATGAACAAAGTGGTATGTTGTTTTTACCTCTTTTGAACCGACGGTTGGATGAAATAAGCTTTTAGTGCTATTGACTCATTTTATTACTTTGCAGTCTTCGAAGCTGAACAAAAGCATTTTTCATGCCTCTGATGCGCTTAGTGCTATCCCTGGGACTGGAGCTATTGAGAACAAGTTGAGGGAAATGGTGAAGGTAATACGGAGTTGATTTTCGTTATCATTGGACATTCAAGAAGTTCATATTGTTTCCTTATCATTGCAGAAATACGTCAACAAAGCACGTCGGCTTGTGGGCCTGCTTGGGTGCGCTACAAACACCGAGGATGTTTTTCCTCCTGCACCGATGCATAGCCTCGCTTCCTCGAGCCATGAAGCCTTGTTGTCTAGGGCGGTTCAAGATGACGAGGAGGAGAGCGACAACGACGATGATGAAGAGGAAGATGAAGAAGAGGGCGCAGAAGAAGAACATGGCGAGGAAGAGGAAGAGGACGATGAGGAGGAGGAGGAGTACGATGATGACGACGGACCTCCAGCAACTCAGCCAACCCAACGTGAGAAGTGGAATGTGCCGAAGAAGGATTGGAAGAGTCCATCCCCGTTTCAGAAAGCACGTCCTACGGCCCGCAAGAAGACGACGACCGAGAAGCGATCCAAGGATAACGAGGACCGAAAGTCGAAGAGGGGAAGGAAGGACTGAAGTTGTTGCCGTGTCGTTGAACTAAAAACTTGCATATTTGCTTCGTGAACCATATGGATTTGCTCGTGAAACTGTTTTGTTAATTTGCAATGTATAACTTGGTGAAAACCTTTATGGATGTCTTTTTGCTATGTATCGAACCTACCTTATTTATAGATTTATGGTGTGTGCTTCATATATCATACATTGTGTCGTTCATATGTCATACATATGCTGTTTAAATGTTGTCTGCCAAAATTGAAGACAAAAGAAGTTAGAAGGTGCGAAAAATGCACACTGGGCCACCCTAGCGCCATCACACCCGGCGGTAGGGTGCCTCCCCCCACGCCCCCCTTCTGTGACCAAAAAATTGAGCAGCGCAGTGGTAGGATTGCACACCCTACCGCCAGGGCACTTGGCGGTAGGATGCTACCGCCTAGGGCCTCGGCGGTAGGGTGTGCAACCCTACCGCTGTGCTACTTGATTTTTTGGTCACAGAAACTTAACAACATGCTCCCGCCCTACCGCCGCGCCCTATGGCGGTAGGTTGTGGTCTCCTACCGCCGCGCCCTATGGCGGTAGGGTTTGGGCATTTATAAATCTAACCGCCCCGCCCACCCCACCCCAACCCCTTATCCCCACCCACCCAGCCGCCTTCTTCTTCCTCTCGCCCATTTTCTCATCTCCTCCACTTCCCCACTCCGATCTTCTTCGTTGATTCACGGATTTTGCAGATCGAGATGGCTACGAAAAGAGGAAGGTAAGCTCCTCCAATCCCCCAATTAGTTTGAGTCAAATCAATCCGCTTTCTTATAGCCTAAAAAGGTTCATGTTCATGTTCAAAATCATAAGGATCCCTAGTTGATATGATGAACCCTAGTTAATATAATGAACCTAGATGATTGCAATGTGATGAACCTAGTTGATGAACCCTAGGTTTAGTCTTTTCTGACCATATGACGAACCCTCTCTAGTTGATATGATGAACCCTAGAACCTAGATGATTGTAATGTGATGAACCTAGTTGATGAACCCTAGGTTTAGTCTTTTTTGACCATATGAGGAACCCTCCCTAGTTGGAGATAAAACGTTGAACCCTGAATATGAGGATGATGTGATGATTTCTTGTGTGAATATTGTAGATATTTGTTTTACTATATATCTCCATTGATTTAGGTGGAATCTACCTATATCTGATGAATGCTTGCATTAGAACAAATATTAATGTTTAATTAACTTTATCCAATCAATGCTTATATAAGGAAAATGACGCCAGCACCACCACTTGATGAGGATGATGACTACGAAGACCCACTTGAGGAAGCCATCTGTGCTCAAAGAGTGAGGCTGAGCGATCAGGAGGTGTGCAACCTATGGGACAACTTTCTGCCACGTGCTGACTTGGTCGGGGTGCCATTCGTGACCCGTCTGACAAGTACCATGATCGATCGACATGTCATGGTATGTTATTAGTGTAAAATCCAAGGAATTGTTAATAGTGTAGATAATCCATACTTATTAGTAGAATTCATGCTTAGTAGAAATGTGTAATACTGTGTCTTTTCATAGTGTAGAAATCTATACCTGGTAGAAATATATTTGCAAGAGTATGTGCGAGGCTACTTATTAATTGATATGTTTTTTCTTATTCAGAAATTTCCAAAGAGCCTATCTGAGAGTTGTGGCATCGAGGCTGATGAAGAAGGCTATGCTGGAATACGCCTTACCGCAAGGGGCTCCGTCACTACCTGTGCATACGGCGTGATCACGGACGGTCGCACACACTTAAGCTCGGTTGGATGGAAGAGCTTCCTCGTTGACAAGAATCTTCATGTTGGTCAGGCCATCCTAATTACTACCAGGAACGCCCACCGCCAAGGCTTGAAGATGATGATCGTCATCGATATCATCTAGAACTATATATCTGTGTGGTTGCTGATGATCGTCATGTTTGATTGCTACCTATGGATGAAACCTTTTATGTGGTCGATGACCGTTGAACTTGTTAAACTTCTTATGTTGGCTTCGTGAAACTATTTGGATGCGATCAAACTATGTTATGTGATCAAACTATGTTATTTGGTACTTGTTTCTTAGTCCGTAATGGCAAAACTATTTGGATGTGATCAAACTATGTTATGTGATCAAACTATTTGGATGTGATCAAACTTATTATGTCTATGAAATTGTGCTTATTGTTTCTTATGTTTATGGCAAAAAAATTGAAGACAAAATCAAAGCTGTTAACTTCATGCCACTATGATAACCTACCGTCAGGGCTCTCGGCGGTAGGTTTGTGCTGGCTACCGCCGTGGCCTATGGCGGTAGGTCCGTAAGCAGCCGTTAACGGCTTAACGGTCGTCAGCCACACCTATCGCCAGAACCTGCGCCGGTAGACTGTGCAACCCTACCGCCAGAAGGCCTGGCGGTAGCAAAAGGATCAGATTTCGAAAAACTTTTAAACAGGAGTCAGATCCCGAATTTATATCGCAAAAGGGTTAAAACACAAAATTTTGCCACTCATCGATGGCGGTATGCGCCGCGAGCTCCTATGCCCCCGGGTACAATGACATCGTGCAACCTGCGCCGGGGCATAAGGACGCGCAAGTTGCATGGTAACGCGGTGCGTTTTAGGGGTCAGTGGTCAGGCTGCATTAATTGACGTGAATCGCCACTGCTACTCGATGGGTATCTACCCAGCGCGCGGCAAGATTTTTTATGATGAAATGCGGTGCAGGTTTCCAACTCAAAAAAAGAAAATAAAAAAAATGCGGTGCAAGTTGTTTTGCTTTTACAGCAGGAGGACGTGCTCACTGATAGGTATGTCCTCGGTTAATCGAGCTGCTTGCCTCGTAAGAACCGACGTGGCAGCGTAATCATGTCGTCCTGGGTCTGATTGCACTGTCAGTTCTAGGTAAACAAAAGCAGGGAGTAGTGCCGCATGATTGTTGCTTATTTTTGAACAAAAGTAGTGGTACTGCTGCATCATTGCTCAACTCTCTCCAGCTCTGACGAACAATATATAGGGTACGTACATCAGCCATGGGCTGAGCTAGACGAGGACATGGGTGTACAAGTGTACACCCCATTAATTTGTTTCGTGAATATGCAAAGGTTGCATATCTTTTTGTTGATAGAAGGAAGAAAAATGAGTATAATAAGGATACAACACATGACACGAACGCAAACCGGCGTGGACATGGTTCCTGGAGTGAAGAGATAAGAGATACTCGGCCCGAACAGAAAAAAGAACCACAAATAAGCCCACTAAGCCTAGAGCCGGTCGGAGACGAACATCTTCAAAGCCAACAACGAGGATGCCACGAGCAAGCAAGATAGCGCCTTCAACAAGGGGAGCGACGTGATTACGCCGCCGCCATCCGATATGAACAACCGAACCAAGGGTTTCCCCCGGTGCTCGAACAGGGACGCGGAAAAAGGCCATGGCAGCGCCTCCAAGAAGGAACAGGAAACCCGCAAGTGCTGTCGCTGCCTGCGTCGGCAAGCCGAGCAGGGATTTCACCTTGCATGAGTCTGAGCAATCCCATTGCCGCCAGATCACGGTCTAAAGATGACGAAGTCAGTCCACAAGTAAAGACTACCACCACAAAAGGGTGGGGTGGGGTCGCGTCTGCCGTCGGAGGGTGGCACCGAGCGCAGCCGAAAAACACGAGCTTTGGGCCCGACATGGCAAGTAGGTGGACGAGAAGGCGGGGTAGAGAGAGCTGACACGGAGGGCTGGAAGGCGACCTACGCCACCGGCAAGCCAGGAATCGGAAGAGGAATGCAACTCCGAGCTACCGGGGGTGAAGCCGCCGAAGGCCGACGAGCCGAAGAACGAAGAGGATGCAACAATCGGAGCGTTGGGGCCGACACTGCACTGGTAGAGGTCGCCGACAAGCCGCGGACACTCGAGAACGCAGGTCCATGGCTGTCGGGACCAGAGCAGTGCCGGCAAAGATCCACTGCGAGGCCTCAACCGCCCGCCAAGAACACCGTGACCACACAAAATCGCAAAAGCTGGCACCGCAGCTCGGAGGAGGCGCCGTCGAGGACTTGGAGCGGCCTGCAGCGAAGCCAAGCCTTGAGTAAGAGCATCTAAAGCCGGACTTTGCAAATCCGGCTCCTCAAACGCCCGCGGGCACTGGCCGAGCACGCCTCAAATTAGCCACTTTGCATCCACCTCTCGCATATTTCATCCCCTAAATCCATACAAATCATGCAGAAGGAATCCTACGTACTACATCTACGTACTACCCTAGCTACTCTTCGTTGTCGGAGATGTCCACGATGACGGTGCCGAGCGCCGGCTGGATGGGCGGGTAGGAGGCTCCGGCTCATCCTCCTCCTGCTCGACCTCATCCATGTAGGAGAACATCTCCGTCTCCTCCACGGCCTCTTGCGCCTCCATCTCCTGCGGCAACGACGTCTTGCCTTCGCAGCCGATTCCGACCGAAGGGAATCAAGGATGGCCTATTGCTCCGCATGCAGATCCCTGCTGCCAGCGTCCCCCACACCCTCCTCCTCCGGCTCATCCCCCTCCTCCTCCTCAAAGTCCTCCTCCTCCTCCAGATCCACTGCATCCGGAGGTAGCCCCGCGGCGATCCGGGCTTCGCGCCTAGCCCGGATCTGCTCAAGGAGCTCGACCCGGCGCTCCGGCGTCAGAAAGGGCTTGCTCCCCACCTGGCGGCGTGGGGGCATGGCTACTAGTTGGACGGGTGGACTGAAAAGTGGCGGCGGAGGCGGACAAGAGGAGAAAAATATGGATGGATGGTAGGGTTTCGGTGCCGCCGGTCGACTTAAATAGCCGGACAATGCACTACGCGGCTAGCCGGAGCCGCGCCACGCGGCGCCACCGGTCCGACGGAGGAGACGAGCTTCGAACCGCCGAGTTTGAGGGCATTTTCGGCTGGGACCCCTTCGTCAGGCCAACGTGGCGGGCGTGCCCAAGCGCGCCTGGGCATCCCCATATCCTCCTCATATTTCGGCTGGATATGGGGGTTGCCGGTCAGCCTGAGCATTTGAGGTCCGTTTGAGGCATCTGTCTGGGTTGAAGTGATCGGTCAGTGCCCGGGCGGCCCGCCCGGACGTATGAGACGGGTTTGAGAGGTCTGGCTGTAGATGCTTTAAAACTAAGATTGTTATTCAACTTTGTCCACCCATTCTTTTGATGCTAGCTCCGCCACTGACATCAGCCCAACTAGAGGGTCAAGAGAAACCATGTGGATGTGGTACTACGTGCATGTGCTTCATCTTTCAACTGCATGTGGTACGTGCTCAATTATTATTATCTTTGATAGGAGGTACGCGCTCAATTTGAGAAGGGATCCGATCCATCATGCTTGTATTATTCAGCATGCATGCGTACGAAAAAGGATGGTATAGTACCAAACTAGAGCAACGGCCCGGCCAACAGAAACCTACTGTTTAGCAGCATGAAGTCGACATGTACAACAAATTTAGTGAACCGTGAACAGGTACAGGGGGACAGGTGGCATGAATCATTACCTGATAAGTTATGAAAACATGAGCAGACCCCCCGAATCTAGCGGAGAAATGATATCTTGACTCGATGCTTTAGAGCAATTACAATAAGGTGATGTAGGCAGGCTGTAAGACATTAAATATGTATATTCTTGCTTACTTAGAAGAGAGAGAGAGAGAGCGGCTACTTAGTTAAATGTAGAAACCGCAAAGACGCGCTTCCTGCAAGACTTTGTGAGAGAGTGGGGTGGGCCATGTATCAACAAAGTACTCCCTCCATTCCCTTATACAAGGCCATTATCAAAAATACATTTTGCATCAATACAAGGCCACCAACAGTAATTGAGGCAAAAATTAATAAGTTTATGGTCTTGTATAAGGAAATGGAAGGAGTAATACATATTTATATCTAGCTATTGTATTTGTTGGTTATAAGCTTGACTATATGTGACTTGACAACATCATATAGACAGCAGCTGGTTATATTATTAACCATGTTCTTACGCACTTAAATCCGAGCTGCTATGTCGCATGCAAATATACATAGTTGGATGGGTCGCTGCAGTATTCTATGCTATCCAGGGAGATGAGATTCCCGGGGCGTGGGTAATAATGTACTAGACACGTATAGCAAGCAATGTGAGCACGTATACAAGTAACAAGTTCAATCAAAGAAACGGCGCCAACGTCTTCGTCGTTGCTCCTGTCATGTGTCTTCGTGGCAATATTTGGATGGGGACATCCATTTTTGTCTATGCAAACGAAAAATTATCCTATTTTTGCTGTCGACCTCCCACCCTTCCGAAAATGGACAAACTTGTGGTTGTATCTAACACTAGAATATTTTTAATCTATATATATATGCCGAGTTTGTATGGGCATGTTTGGTTGCTTGGGTCATTTTTGCCCTCATAGCATGTGTGAGCCGGCTGAGCCGGACAAAGTTAATGTTAGCTCTAACCATGTTCTTTAGTTTGCTATCATGACGTTTGGTTGCAAAAACGCAAAAGCTTAAATAAGCTAAAACATGAAAACCCTACTAGGAACCCTAAACCCTAAAAAAAGAATCCCTAAAACACCTAAACCATAAAAACCCTAACCCTAAAGATGTTGGAAATATTATCACTTTCTCGATTAATCTAATCCACAAGTAGACAGTAAACATGGTAAATACGGTATGCATCTCATACCGATACCTAAGCATGTGAGCACGTACAATACATAGAACTGAACCATCTATGAACAACATATATATGACTAGCACATGAACGAGCAAATAGGGGATGAACGAGTCATACCCTTCGGTCGGCCAGACCAACGCGGCGGCAGCAGCAGCAGCCTCGGCATCAGCCAAGGCCTTCTTCTTGGCGACTTCATCGTCAACCATGGAGTCGATGCAGAGGAAGTAGTGGAAGCAGAGGCGGGCGAAGACGGGGACGGATCGGGAGCAGTCGCGTCGAGACACTCCCCAGAAACCTTATTGCCGTTCTCCCGGGCAGGATCTCGAACGACAGGGTTCCGGAGGCACATGCTCTCCCAACCAACCATGCACGCGGTCGTCGGAATGGGATCGTCGGAGGCAGCACAGAGAGAGGAGCAGTAGATGACGGCTAGGGTTGTACGAGAGGGTAGTGAGTGAACTGAGTTAGGGTTCACTCCACTGGCCAGTGCCTTCTTATATAGGCTGTCAGGTAGATGGGCTTGGGTCAGGCCCACGACCGAGTCCTCAAACAACCCACGGTCCAACGACTTGGACAGTGGCGCTTCCGTAAGCGACTCGTTAATTAATTAACAATTCCTGAGCGGCAAAAATAAGCTTCGGCTCGGCTCATTCCCGCAACCATGTATGCTGCGTGCCGTGGACGAGGCGAGACGAAACGGGCGGCGGAGGAGGAGGAGCGCGCGTGTACAACTCCTATTCCCAAGCTCTCAATAGCAAGTGGTAGAGCAGCCCTTATAAAGATGTCCCACTCTTTCATCAGAAAGATGGGACTAAACTTCCCACACTTCCCACCACTTGCTATACACATGCATGGGCCTTAGAGATTAATTAGGGATTATTGTCGTATATGGGCCTAAGCCCATCCATAATCCATCAATCCCCCACCAGATCTCGAGGCACATAATTTTATCAACTGTTCCAAACAATGTTTGATATACCATAATTTTTAGTGGAGACTGTTAAGTTGAACTTCCACCTAGAGGAATAGGATTAGACTTCTTCACAACTGAACAATGGACTATGACTTGAATTGTCAGTTTGGCATGTAGAAGTTTCGCCTATTGTCAGCTGATACGTGGCTGCCGAAGGCTAAACCCCACGGGTGGAGCTTATTAGTCATACTCCGTACCTTCTCATGAGCTTCCTAGAGATCACCCAATCTCATGGACCGTGACCAACAGTCGGGCTCACATAGGTGTGTTCCTCCAAAGAATGCTCTGTAGGTTAGCATCATGCTTACATAAGCTTTGCAACACATTAAGACAAAAATCAGCCTGCCTTACAGAATTGAGAGTATTATTGCATCTCGGAGTGGGATACTTAAGGATACTCTCCTCAGTTGACCGCTGGATTGTTTTCCCAGGTCCTAATTCACGGGATCTCTGATCATATAGGTTGGGTGACCCCCAAGGCAACTTACGTGGGTCTTATACCCATCTCCCTCGATGCATTTTTGATCACAATCCGTGATAGCCCTTTAGTAAAAGGGTCTGCCAGATTCTTAGCCGTCTGGATATAATCCAACGCTATTACTCCAGAGTTTCTTGATTTTCTGACAGATTTTAATCTTCTTCTTATGTGCTTTATGGATTTCAAGTTGTCCTTTGAACTCTTAGCCTTGGCAATCACTGTTTGATTGTCACAGGTCATAAGGACAGCCGGGTGCTGGTTTATCAACCACCGGTAAGTCCATCAAAAGCTCTCGAAGCCATTCTGCTTCGACGCATGATGTGTCTAATGTTGTAAGTTCTGCTTCCGTAGTCGATCTGGTTAAGATCGTCTGCTTGCAAGACTTCTAGGAAATAGCACCACCACCAAGTGTGAAGACATATCCACTTGTGGCTTTCATCTCATCAGCATCAGATATCCAGTTAGAATCACTATACCCCTCAAGTATCGTCGGGTACCCAGAGTAGTGAATCCCGTAGTTCACAGTACCTTGCAAATAGCGCATCACTCGCTGAACAGCATGCCAATGCACATCTCCCGGATTGGAAACAAACCGGCTCAGTTTGCACACAACAAATGAGATATCAGGGCGAGTAGCACAAGCTAGGTACACGAGTGAACCAACCACTTGAGAATATCTCAATTGATCTACAGCCGTGCCTTTGAACTTCGAATCCGCACGCTGGGATCATCTGGTGTTGCAGAAGCACTACAAAAAAAATACACTTCCGTGATGATACGTGTTTGCCACAGTAGGTCACGTTTTCTGTCATGCATGTACATCCATGACAAATTTGTGACAGAATCAAGATAGTCATACCTGTGCTTCGTAGAAGTGCTCCATGACATTATCAAAATTATCATCACGGAAGTGTCCACTTCCATGACGATAAATCGCGTGTCACAGAAGTGCCTTCGGCAAGGGTGACCGACATATGGCATCCACCGTAACGGAACGTCGTTAAGCTATCGGGTCCGATTTTGGATCTGATAACCCGTTAGCAGCCCCGACCAATGGGGATTTTCCACGTGTAAAATCATCATTGGCTGGAGGAAACACGTGTCGGCTCAACGTTGGGACAGATGTCATCCACTCATTGTACACAAAGCGCATATGATACGTCGACACGTGGCACGGTCCAACAGAGGCTCATTCCTGTGAAAAGGCCGGCCCGTTTGACTTGGTCAAAAGGTGGCGGGCCGGCCCATGGCAAGCCTGCGAACGGCCTATTCGCATATAGCCCATTTACAGCCCGCTTACCCAGGGTCCGTTTACATCCTATCCGAATTAGGCCCAGTAGCGTCATCTGGGCCGTCCAATATAATTCCAGCCCATTTTAACTTCCGGCCCATGTATGGCCCATGACGTCTTCGCCCATATGAGGCCCTTATTACTCTCGCCCATTAACGACCGTGGTAAACCGCCCGTAATGAACAGTGTATCTGCCGGAGTAATGGACTACGGTAGGCGGATCCGAGCCCTCGAACCTTTCAAAGCATCGGGCAGGCCGCTACTCAAAGACCCTAAGACGAAGAGCCGCTTCAGATAGTCGGCAACAGAGCGGCCGACTACCCCTCCGGGCCGAGTCCTGTGGGCCGCCAGACAAGCCGACTCAAGCCGCGACCTCCAATGAGGCCGGCTTCAAGGAGTCGGCCCGAGACCTCCACCACCTCATGCCCGGGCGACTATGGGGTAAAGCCGCCGCATGCCCATCCCCGCCATCCATAAAAAGCGTGTATGGCTACTGAGGCGCCGCATCGACGGAGATCTCCGCGGCGGCGCAAAGATCGCTGCCATGCCGCCCCGACATCAAGATCGTGGGCGATTCCGTACCCACGCTGGCCTGTCTGCACGACTCAAAGACGGCGGGATTACCTGTCGGCGGAGTACCAAGACGGCGCGAGCACCCCAAAGACGGACCCGATGGAATCGGCCTCCGAGTCGGCCGGCTCCTCCGCGGGATCCACGCGCCATTAACCGATTAAGACAGGAATGGCAACGGTGATCGCCGCCAGCGCGCGGCTTGTTGCCATAACCTCACGACCAAGCTCGCGTCGCTAGAAGCACAGCTACAGTGATCTGCAGCCGGCAAGACCCGCCCGCGGCGGACAAGGGTTGTCGGCCCCATGCTGGGCCGTCGGCGGGCCCCAAGAGTCGGCGGAGAAGACGGCGACTTAGAGACTGACGGCTTGGACCCACACCCACCCGGATTACCGTTGTACCCCCGGGGGGTAGGCCTATATAAACCCCCCGGGGGACCCATGCAAAGGGTTGGAAGCTAGTAGTTTTAGACACACACATAGAGGGAGAGAAGAGCAAGCCGAGCCCTTCTCCTTCCTCACCCCGAACAGCTCAAGGAGCCTCTTGTACCCATTTTGCCATAGTGATCATGCGGAGACCCCGCAGAGCAGCAGAGGGGTGTTATCTCCTGAGAGCCCGAAGCTGGGTAAGATTCGCGGCGTGCATGTCTTCGCCTCATCCGCTTCCTGTGCACCGGCGACGTTCTACTCGCCTCCTCCATGATAAGATATCCTTTGGCATATGTCGCACCCAACCCCCGACAGTATCACTTTATGCCCATTAACGGCACGTGGTGAAACTGGGCCGTAATGAACAATGTATCACTTTATACCCATTAACGGCCCATTATCCGTTGGGCCGTTTCCAGTCCATGTTATCTTTCGGCCTTCTCGGGGCCCATTTATTCTTGGGCTCATTTCGCGATTCGTTTACTTACGGCCCGCATCGTCATTTTTCGCTTAGGGCCAAATTCAGCCCGTGGTTCTGATCGGCCCGCTTGTGGCCCGATAATACGCTGGGCGTTTTCATGTTAAAACCCCAGGCGGTGGAACGGCGGGACGACTATCAGCCTCCGCCTCCCAGAGAAAGGCGAGTCTCCCGCCACCCGCCGAAGCATCCGACTCGGCGGCCGCTTTGGCCGCCGAGAGGAGTCGAGAGAACGACGCCGCCACCGGATCGAGCGACTCCACCGATCCGGCGCTAGAAGAAGAAGATGAGTTGGGCCCACCTTGTTTGGGACCTCGATCCGCGACGAGCCCTTCCCCGAGGATTCACGCTCCCGAGACACACCTAAATACACCGCTCCGTGAAGCCGGAGGATCTGGCTGGTGGACTACTCCACGGCCGTCAAGATAGCTTAACGGCAACAAGCGCGTTGTAAAGCACGCCCTCATGCCTGTGGCACGGCCGGACATGGTTGAACAGCTTGAGGCCTCGTAGCATCAACGGCTGGGTCGACTTCACCGAGGCCTTCATCCGCAACTTCACGAGCACATACAAGCGACCTCCCAAGCCTCGCGGCTGTCCCCAGTGCAAGGCCCCAACGAGTCCACTCGCGACTACCTCACGCTGCTTGGGGAGAGCTCCGAACTCCTGCGAAGGAGTGCACAAGGTGCAGCAATCGAGTACTTCACCGCCGAAAGTGCAGAGAAGGCACCTCCTCAAGCACAAGCTCCTTTGCGACGAGCCGAGACCTCGACGAGCTGCTAGTCATAGCGCATAAGCACGCCACCGCCGACTCTTCCATGAAGACGGAGATCAAGTCGCGCGACCGCAAAGTAGCTCCTCATGCTCCAGAACTCTAGTTGGCGATGCCACCGCGACAGCAGCAGAACGATCACAAGCGAAGGCCCGCAGCCGGCTTCCAAAGAGCCGGCAGTGGCGACTGATCAAGACCAGCAGCGGAGGGGCAGCCTCCTACCAAGCGGCGTAAAGGTGGCAAGTCCAACTGGTTGCCGGCCTTCTCTACGAAAGCGCACTCGGACGGACCTCGCAGTTCCACAGCGCGCTGGCCGCCAAATCACACCACCGGAAGTGCCATCGCTCACCAGATCGCCAAGGAGACGGCCTTGCCCTCCTCCGCTCTTTGGGCCGCCGCCACCTCCGCCCCGCAGCCCGGCTGTCCGCCGGTCGGCGAGATACAAGACGACACCGTAAGAGCACGGCGCCTATGTCGTGTTTACTGCGTGGTCGATGATCGCCCAGAAAGCGGCAAAGAAGAAGAAGAGGTGAATGCCGAGCGTCAGCGCCTGAATTCATGCATCGTCCGAGAAGCCCATCACCGAGTCGTGGCCGATCACCCGAGGTGATGTCAATCCGGGCTCCTACGCCCTGGTCTTGGGAGCCACCTTGCCACGGATAGGCGGGCCGCCGCTTCTCGCGAATCTTGATCGACAGACAGAGGCAGCAGATCGGCATCTGCATAAGGATACGATGGAGAAGCTAGGAATCAAGCTGAGGCAGCTTCAAGATAGTCGGACTGTGTTCCACGGAATTGTACCGCCTTTCACGCCACCGATTGGCAAGATTCTGATAGACGTCCTCTTTGGGGACAAGGATCACTTTCGCCGAGAGCCAGTCTGGTTCGAAGTGGTGGACCTCGAGAGCCCCTACCATGCCTTGCTTGGCCGACCTGCTTTGGCCAAGTTCATGGCGGTCCCCCACTACGCCTACCTCAAGATGAAGATGCCGAGTTCCAAGGGGATTCTGACCGTAGCCGGCGACTACAGAAAGTCGTCCGCCTGTGCAGCTGAAAGCAGCCGGCTAGCCGAGTCCCTGGTGATCGCAGCCGAGAAGCGGCTCCTGGATCGGGTCGTGACGATGGCCGGCAAGTAGCCGGAGATGTCGTCCGACCCCAAGGAGTCAGAAGCTGAGGGCTCGTTCAAGCCGGCCAAAGAGACCAAGAAGATACCCTTGGACCCGGAGCACCCGGAGAAGTACGCTGTCATAGGTGCGAACCTCGACAGCAAATAGGAAGGCGAGCTCGTCAATTTCCTCCGTGAGAATCGGGACATCTTCGCATGGTCCGCCAAGGACATGCCAGGTGTGCCGACGGATTTCGCCGAGCATAAGTTGCATGTTCGACCCGATGTGAAGCCCGTCAGGCAGCCCTTGCGCCGCTTGTCAGAAGAGAAAAGAAGAGTTGTTGGAGAAGAGATAGCCCGGCTCCTTGCAGCCGGTTTCATCATGGAAGTTTTCTTTCCAGAATGGTTGGCGAACCCGGTCCTGGTATTAAAGAAGAACAAGCAGTGGCGGATGTGTATTGACTACACAAGCCTCAACAAAGCCTGCCCCAAGGACCCGCTCGCTTTACCCAGAATTGATCAGTGATAGACTCCACAGCCGGATGCGAGCTGTTGAGCTTCTTAGATGCGTATTCAGGATATCATCAGATCAAGCTGAACCCGGCAGACAGATTGAAGACCGCCTTCATCACGCCATTTGGAGCCTTCTGCTACCTGACCATGACGTTCGGCTTGAGGAACGCCGACGCCACCTTTCAGCGTTGCATGCAGAAGTGCCTCCTCAAACAGCTTGGCAGAAACTCCCACGTTTACGTGGACGACGTGGTGGTGAAGACGGAGAAACGAGGAACGCTGTTGGAAGACCTCAAGGAGACCTTTGAAAACCTGCGCCGATTCCGGATCAAGCTCAACCCAGAAAAATGCGTCTTCGGAGTACCGGTCGGCCAGCTCCTTGGCTTCCTGGTGTCCGAACGTGACATAGAGTGCAACCCCATAAAGATCAAGGCAATTGAGAGAATGGAAGTGCCCCGCCGACTGCTGGATGTGCAGAAGTTCACCGGCTGCTTGGCGTCTATCAGTCGATTCATCAGTCGGCTGGGTGAGAAAGCCCTTCCTCTGTACCAGCTTATGAAGAAGACCACCTTCTTCGAATGGAACTCCAAGGCGGACGAAGCTTTTCTCCAGCTGAAAAGAATGCTGGCTACTCCCAAAGGTCGGGGGTTCGACCCAAAGGAGCCCATGCTCTCAGATATTGCCGCCACCAGCAGGGGTAGTCGCCAGAGTTATTGTGGTTGAATGCAAGGAGGAAGGCAAGGCGCCACTGTCCGAGACCGGTATATTACCCGAGCGAGGTATCGCCGACCTCCAAGCAGTAACTACCCCACTACCAGAAGATGTGTTACGGCGTGCACTTTGCCGCCAAGAAGTGAAGCCTTACTTTCAAGAGCATTCAATCACCGTGGTTTGCACGGCCCCACTAGCAGAGATCATCGAAGCCGAGATGCTTCGCCGAGTGGCCAAGTGGGCCATAGAGTTGGCCCCTACACCATCTTTACCATCCCCGCACCACCATCAAGTCACAAGCACCGCCGACTTCCTCGCCGATTGGGCCGAGACCAGATTTGCCGCCAATACCGACTCCACCCATTGGCGGATGCACTTTGATGGCTCCAAGATGCGCACCGCTTGGGAGCCGGCGTGGTCCTCACTTCCCTAAAGGCGACAAGCTGGCACGCTGCAGATCCATTTCGTCGCCTCCAACAACGTCGCCGAATACGAGGCGCTCATCCATGGGCTCCGGCTTGCCAAGGAACTCGGCATTCGCCGGATCCTATGCTATGGCGACTCTGACTTGGTGGTCCAACAGTCATCCGGCGATCGACGCCAAAGATGCAAACATGGAGAGCTACCGCTTCGCACAAAGCAGCTGATTTGGATATTTTGAGGGATGCGAATTCCTCCATGTACCAAGGAACGACAACGACCAAGCAGATGCCCAGCAAGAATCGGTTCCACCCGACAGTAATACCATCCGGCGCCGCCCTTGGCCGCCTTCTCAAGCCATCCGTCAAACCGTCACCAGAATCAGACTCCATTTTGTGCCGGCCTCAAGAAGGCGGGTCCGACTCAGAGCCTCGCAGACGGCACAAAATCCTTGAAGACGCCCCAAGAACGCGGCAATCGAAGCCGCCCGGACTTGAACCCGCCCGGGACTGCGGCGACTTTTGCAAAGACTCCAAGATTCGATCCGGGATCGCGCTTAATCGCCCGGGATTCTTCAACACAGCAAGCTGCTGAGACTCCAACCCGCCGCCCCCAGCCCAGCCGCCCTCGCCCAAGTAGCATCTTGGCAGTCAAGAAATAGCGGCACCCTCATGGGCCCAGCCCATCTTGAAGTTTTTGGTAAGCGGAGAGCTACCAACTGATGAAACCTTGGCTCGGCAAGTGCAACGCCGAGCGGCAGCCTATACTATAATCAATAGAGAGCTGGTCAGGCGCAGCATCACCGGTGTCTACCAGCGCTGCGTCGAATCAGAGCAAGGCCAAGCAATCCTCGAAGACATCCATCAGGGTGAGTGCGGCCATCATGCAGCCTCCAGAGCACTCGTCGCCAAAGCCTTCCGACACTGTTTCTTCCGCCGACCGCCCTAGAAGAAGCCAAGGAATTAGTTCAAAATGCAAGGTGCGGTGTTCCGCTTCCAAGCCGCTTCACCGGCCGGGCCAAGACTATCCCCATCGCCGCCCTTTGCCGTTCTGGGCCTGGACATGGTGGGACCGTTCAAGACGGCACGAGGTGGCCTAACTCATCTACTTGTCGCGGTGGACAAGTTCACCAAGTGGATAGAAGCAAAACCCATCAAGAAGTTGAACGGTCCTACGGCAGTAACTTTTATAGCCGACATCACGACTCGGTACGGCGTACCACACAGCATCATCACCGACAACGGCACAAATTTCGCCAAGGGCGCTTCGCCCGTTCGCTGCGACGCAGGCATCCGATCGACTTAGCGTCCGCTGCCCATCCACAATCAAACGGCGGTGGAGCGACCGAATGACCTCATCTTGTTCGGCATCAAGCCTCGCTGGTCGAACCATCGGAGCGCTCGCCGGCTGCCGGCTTGAGGAGTTGCCACCGCCCTCTGGAGTCTGCGACGACTCCAAACAAGTCAACGGCTTCACACCCTTCTTCCTCGCTTCACGGTGTCAAGCCGCCATCCCAACGGATATAGAGTTCGACTTCGCGAGTCACCATGTATACCGAGGAGGAAGCGTAAGAAGCACGCCAAGACGGCGCCGACCGCTGGAAGAGGGCCGCTGCCGCACTCACCGGTCCAAAGATCTACCAGCAGAGCTCGCGCCGCACTACAACAAGAAGGTCAAGCCAAGATCGTTTTAGAAGGCGACCTTGTGCTCGGCTGATCCAGCGAACAGCCGCCAGCACAAGCTGTCGGGCGCTTTGGGAAGGACCGTTCATCATCGAGAAAGTGTTGGGCAACGACTCCTACTACCCGATCGACGCCGAAGCCCCGAGCACGCAAGAGGGACGACTCCGCAAAGAGACGGAGCGGCTATGGAACGCTAATCTCCTCAAGATTTTACATTGATGCAGTATGTACCACGCCACCCTTTTGTGTTTGAAATACTAAGACTCGGGCCCCGAGATGAGCTCTGGGACTGCCTCTTTGTTATCTCAGATGATAAGAATTATGCCTTTGAGTATGTTACCCTTTGATTATGCTATTTGGCACGGCCTCGACTAGTCGGCCCGGGACTCGCCGCCTTCGAACTATGAAGTGCTTCTGAAGTCGACAAGTAGCGCATGGTGCCCAAGCCGTCTCTGTCGAAGCCGCAGCTCATGCAGAGCGACTGCTTACGGGCAGGAGTGAGGTAGAGCGGGCGCCACAAAAAAAAATGGCTAAGGACCCAAAGCATAAACATAGTTCAGGTCGGCGCCCAGCCCGTTTCGTGAAACCGACTCTTAAGAAGCCGGCTTGCCGTTTTCTACCCAACTTGCTTAAATAACTCTAAAATGGCCAAGTACCCGCCTTCTCAAAGTAGCCGAGCACTTGACCTAGACGGCAATCCGCAGAGCGGCCTCCCGACGGGCAAGGCGGCATCTAAGGGAAGGCGGCAAGGGAAAAGCCACAAGAGCACTGAGCAAGGAAACATGAAATTAGAACAATATTTACACAAACTTAGGCCCTTGGCCGGATCTTCGAACAGAGGTTCAGAATACACCCCGCGGGTGGAATTGTGCGAATTAACAAAGTTCTTTCGAAAGACTAACAAAGCAGATAAAATAAAGCCAAGGCAGCAGCCTAAGAAGCAGCGGATGGGGTTGGAAGGCCGGAGGCGGTGGCGGCATCAGGCGCCGGGGCGGCTGGCTGGGCGATCTCGCTTGATCGTCTCGCAGCGGCTGGCTCTGTAGGGCGCAGCTCGTTGCCGGAGGCGCGGCCGAGCCGAGGCTGGCCGCCCGCTCCGCCTTTCGACGCCCATGCCGCCTCCGTCCTCCGACTCGCCCTCATCCTCGGTGCCGGAGTCGATCACCTCCGCCGAGTCCTCGCCAGAGTCCGGGTTCATCTCAACCACTCCGGCGGTGTTTCCCCACCGCCTTCAGCCCGCCCGGGGCGAAGACATCGGTGTCCGTGTAGTCGGCGATCGCCGCCAGACGCCGACGAGGGCGCCCGCGACCGCAGCTCCGCTGGGCCTCGACCGAACGCGCCAGCCGGTCCAGTCGAGCCTCGATACCACGCCCAGTGGCTCAACGAAGCTCCACCGAGCCGCGGAGCCCTTCCAAGCCTCAAGACGCCCAGCCGCGACCTCCGGCCGGGCCGGCGGTCCGGCTGGGAGGCGCAGAATCGGCATGTCCGCCACAGGCAGCAATCGCTGGGCCCCGACACATCAAGACGGCGCAAAGATCGATGTCTGCCGCAGACGAGCCTCAATGCTCAAGAGCTGCTCGTCAAGGGTCCGGGGGGCGTTGATTGCAATCTCGGCGCCACCCGCCCTCCGCGCCTCGCGTTCGGCCTCGATGGCCTGATTGGCCGCCTGCGTATGACCAGGGAAGAAGTCTGCGAAGAAGAAGAAAAAGCAAGTTAGAAAAACAGGAGCCGGCTTAACCCATAGTCGGCAACCCAAAAGAGAAAGTAAAAGCAAACCTACCATCAACGATATCTTCGATCTCATGGAAGTCGGAGGTCAGCTGCGCCTCTCTGTCGGTCCAGGCGGAGCGCTCGCTCTCGAACTCGGCCAGGAGGGCGGCCTCTTTCTTCTCCGCCTCGGCCCGCGCCGCCTTGAGCAGCTCCCTCTGCTCCGCCAGCTGCGTGGCCAGCAGGTCGCGCTCTGCGGCGAGCTTGCCGCACTCCTCCTCTTTGGCGCGCAGGGCGGTCTCGGCCGTACCCAGCTGATCCCGCAGAGCGGCGTTGGATTCTGAAGAATAAAAGAAGAAGGACGTGAAGTCGTCAGATAAGAAGGTCGCCAGGAAGATCCAGCCCGACTGCGCAGCAGTCGGCCCGAATCTCGGGACTACAGCCCGCGGGTGCGCAAGCACGCCCCCGCGAAGAAGAAAACTCACCTCGGCTCCTCGCCAGGTCAGCAGCCCGCTTGTTCAGCTCTTCAACGTTGCGGTTGAAGGCGGTAGCGCGGAGGTTGTGATACTCCTGTAACAAGGATTCCGCATACGAGATAAAGACTTGAAGTAAGAAAATAAAGTTCGGCCGCCGCTGCTCAGCCGGACCCAAACTCGGGATTACACCCAGTGGAGGCCGTGGCCGCCTTACGAAGAAGATCGAAAGAAAATCCGGAAATAAAACATACCCGCACGGCGGATCGCGATGCCAGGTGCGCCTTGGAAAGGTTTTGGAGGGCGGCGCCTTCGGCCCGTAGCTTCGCTTGGACGTCCAGGAGCGCCGTGTTCAGCAGGCCCGTGCCGCCTCCTCGCACCCACCCAGCGGGCGCGGCGCTTGTCGCTTCAGCGTCAGGGATGGCTGAGCTGGCGGCGCCGGTCTCCAAGGGGCGCGGCGCCAAATCCGCCTTCTCAAGACGGCGCCGCGCTGGCGAGGCAACCTGAAGAAGCAGCTGCGCCACGGCTTCATCGTCGGTCGGCGGCGCGGGTGGGTCCGCCGGCTGTTTGCCTCGCGCGACTTCAGACCGCGGTGGAGGTGGCGGGGGTGGCGCGGCCGCGCTCGGCGAAGAGACATCGCCACCTTCCTCCTTGCGGCAGGGACCTCGCCATCGACCCCTCCGCTCGCCTCGTGAACTCCGGGCGGTGGCGCTGAGCTCAGCTGGAGTGACAAGCAGCGCCGATTGAAGGCGCGCGCCTCCTCGGCTTGCCTTCTTGCTGTTGCTGCGCTTGACCGCCTTCTCGGCCGCCGCCTTCTCTCGACGGGTGGCCGCCCCCTCGTCGCGCTTCTCCTGCGCGTTCCGCTCTGTTGCCTCCCTGAGGGCGGCCGTAGGGTCAGCCCGCCGATTGCTGGCGGACACCGACCCCATGACGGAGGCGCCGGCGACCCTCTCCAGAGTGAGGGGAGCCCTGATGAGAAAAAAGGACATGAGAAGACTTGGGAAAGACGGACCAGAAGAAAACAAGACGGAATGAAAAGATACTTACGCGGAGACCAGCAGTGGTTTCTTCACCTCCTTGCGGAAGCGGTTGGCCTTCGTGACCGCTTCTTCGCGCTGAGTCACGGCGGCTGCTCCCCTAATTCTCTTGGCCTGGCCGCCTGGCTGACTCGGCCCGGCCCGGCGCTTCTTTGCGCCGCCTCGCCCCCCCAAGGCGGCGGAGGAGCTCGCGCCTGGTTGGCTGGTTCTCTGCTAGCGGCGGGGGGCGACTTCATCATCAGGCCAGTCTGCGAAGGTGGCCGAGGGCCTGAGGTCGTCGGCCCCTCCCCCTCCTTCGGCATCGGCCTCCATCGCCACCACGCCCAAGTCGGTGTCGTCGGCGTCACTCTCCGCCCGGTCGGGGACGAAGTCGCGAGCCGGCCCCACGGCGCCGGCCGAGGGCGGCATGAGAGGATTCTGAGTCAGGAAGGACCAAGGAAAGTAAGATCCGGATCCGGCTAAGGAAGGAAACAAAGAAGCGAGAGGCGACTTACCATCGGCGGGGGATTGGCGCGCGAGTATGGCTCCTTGCCGAAACGCCATTCCTCCGTGAGGTCGCAGTTCGCCAATAAGTTCACCGTGTCCACCACCTCCGCGTGGGGCATGTCCTTGGAGCACACCGGTTGGGTCGGTGGCCGCCATCCGCGCAGATCGATGAGGGCGGCCTCAAGAGGGAGAACTCGGCGCGCCACGAAGGCGGCCAGCAGGTCTGCCCCAGTCAGGCCCTCCGACTGTATCATTACACGGAGCCGCGCGATGGCGGCGTTGGCTGCGGGAGTCAGCGTCCGGGCCCTGTAGGACCAGCTGGTGGGTTGGGCCGCCAGTTCGCCGCCCACATAGGGCGGCAAGTTGACCCGCCATCGCCGTCGGGGCGATGTTCTTGACGAGAAGTACGAAAGCTGCCGTCACATCTTCACCGACTTGATGAGGGGATGGCAGGAAAGGGTTATCGACACCGCCTCCTCTATGGCGAAGCGTGCGACTGAGCTGGCACGCGAGCGATGTGGCTTCCGAAGCCGCTGAAAGAACTCCCCCAGCTCGATGGTGGGGAGAACTCGAGGAATCTTCGCATAAGGATGCGATATGCCAGCAGCACCACCGTGTTAGGGGTGAGGTGGTGCGGCTGGAGCCCAAGAACTCTAAGAACAGCGGAAGAAGCCGCCGCCGGCAGCCCCAACGCGCGCGTGAGGTGCGAAGCGGAAGATAACCCGCCGCCTCCTCCGCTGCCGGGCGTGATTTCGCCCTCCGGGGCGCTGGCTCGCACGAGGTGGCTGCCGGGATGCGCGCGTCGACGGCGAACTCGATCACGCCATCGCCGATGATGGAGCCGCCCCACATGCCGGAGCGCGGTGGGAAGCGCGGCGGTTGATGAGGAGCTCATCTCGCGGCGAGGAAGAAGCGAGGCTCGCGCGGAGGAGCAAGGAAGAAGACGGGCAGGGGAGCGGGATGAGAGAGTGCGCGTGCGCCGCCGCCCCTCCCTCCCCGCCTACTTATAGGTGCTCGGGCTGCGGCCGAGGGGCGGCGTGGGATTAACCGCGCCCACGCCCTCGCGCTTCACGATTAACCCACGACGTTACTGCGCGAGAACGGCGGGGAGCCTCAACCGCCGCGACGACCGCAGCGGATCCGCTGCAAGGCCGGGCATGGTAGTGGCGGGCCCCGCCTGACGGGCCTGTCTTGTCACGCGCGTGGGCTGGCAGACTGGCCCTGCCGCGTGGCGCCGTGTGGCGGGCCCATGACGGGCGGTTGCCGGGAAGCTTATCAGGCACGCCGCCCGGGTCCCGCTGCGACCTTCGAAACCTTTGAAGAGCAAGACGCCCCCCCTGCAAAGCCGATTCCAGATGGAGACGGCGGGCCGAGTCCAGTTTCTTCCATCAAAGGGATGAAGCTGTCGAGGCTCCTCGACGGGTTGCCTCGGCGCCTCCCTTCGGGACTATCGCCGAGTAATGGACTACGGGTAGGCAGACCGAGCCCCTGAACCTTTCAAAGCATCGGGGCAGGCCGCGCCCCTCAAAGACCCCAAGACGAAGAGCCGCCTTCAGATAGTCGGCATGAGCGGCCGACTACCCTCCGGGCCGAGTCCTGGGGGCCGCCAGACAAGCCGACTCAAGCCAGCGACCTCCAGTGAGGCGGCTTCAAGGAGTCGGCCCGAGACCTCCACCACCTCATGCCCGGGCGATTATGGGGTAAAGCCGCCGCGCCCATCCCCGTCCAGTCCATAAAGGGCGGTATGGCTGTGGCGCCGCATCGACGGAGATCTCCGTCTTGGCGCAAAGATGTTGCCATGCCGCCTCGACATCGCGACTGTGGGCAGATTCTCGTACCACGTTGGCTTCTGTCAGACGACCCAAAGACGGCGGGATTACTGTCGGCGGAGTACCAAGACGGCGAGAGCACCCCAAAGACAGACCGATGGAGTCGGCCTCCGAGTCGGCGGCTCCTCCCGGGATCCACGCGCCATTAACCCGAACAAGGCGAGGAATGGCAATAAGGATCGCCGCCAGCGGCGGCATCTGTTGCCATAACCTCACGACCAAGCTCGCGTCGTTAGAAGCACGGCTACTGATGATCTGCAGCGGCAAGACCCGCCACGGGCGGACAAGGGCTGTCGGCCCCATCTTTGGGCCGCGGGCGGGCCCACTAGTCGGCGGGCCCCAAGAGTCGGCGGAGAAGACGGCGACTTAGAGACTGACGGCTTGGACCCACACCCCAGCCGGATTACCGTTGTACCCCCGGGGGGTAGGCCTATATAAACCCCCCGGGGCACCCATGCAATGGGTTGGAAGCTAGTAGTTTTAGACACACACATAGAGGGAGAGAAGAGCAAGCCGAGCCCTTCTCCTTCCTCACCCCGAACAGCTCAAGGAGCCTCTTGTACCCATTTTGCCATAGTGATCATGCGGAGACCCGTGAGAGCAGCAAGAGGGGTGTTATCTCCTCGGAGAGCCACGAAGCCGGGTAAGATTCGCGGCGTGCATGTCTTCGCCTCATCCCGCTTCTGTGCACCAGCGACTTTCTACTCGCCCCCATGATAAGCCATCCTTTGGCATATGTCGCACCCAACCCCGACAATATCACTTTATACCCATTAACGCACGTGGTGAAATCGGGCGTAATGAACGATGTATCACTTTGTACCCATTAACGCCCATTATTCCGTTGGGCGTTTCGATCCATGTTATCTTCGGCCTTCTCGGGGCCCATTTATTCTTGGGCTCATTTCGCATTCGTTTACTTACGGCCCACATCGCATTTTCTTCTTGTGGGCCAAATTCAGCCCGTGGTTCTGATCGGCCCGCTTTGGGCCCGATAATACGTTGGGCGTTTCATGTTAAAAAAACCCGTTGGGCTATTTTCATAGAGTTATCAAATACGGCCTATTAACGGCCCGTTATTGTCCACGAATAGTACGTCCCATAATTGACGAAATGATGATACGCCCCGTAGAAGGCCCATGGATCCTACGGCCTGTAAAAGGCCCATGAATCGTACGGCCCGTAGAAGGCCCATGGATCCTACGGCCCGTATAGAAGGCCAATGGATCCTACGGCCCGTAGAAGGCCCATGGATCATACGGCCCGCAGGAGGCCCATGGTTACAACAGTCCGTGTGTTGCCATGATTATTCTGGCCTGGTTTCCAAAGATAGGTTATTGTGGCCGCTAGAGAAACACAGAAAAAGAACTGTAGTGACTACAAGCAAATACCTAAACAAGACAATAAGGAAATAAATAAGCAAGAAATTAACGCTAGCCTATTACCGCTATTACACATATTACATCCATTGGGCATCAAAGTTCGCCACCAGTGCAAATATAGGGAACAAAGCAGATATTACATACATCGGCCGTCAAAATTGGCCACCAAAGGCAAATAAACGCGACAACAAAACAAGAGCATAACTAAAACAACCCGAAGAGCTCAATAAACGTGGTATCCACCATGCGGCAATAAGCTTAGCAAGCTTATTAGCTTTGTCCTGCTTGGCGCTAAAATCCTCCAACGCTTGTCGTTGCACCGAAAGTATGCATCTGAATGCTCCGTGGACTTCCGCATCCTTCCGCTTCTTGTCGCAGCATGGCTGGTCGATGTCTTTCGACTTGTAGTTGAGACTCAAGAAACCGAACTGATTCGCAGAAAGTGAGTTTGAATAGCTTGTGCAAGCGGTAGTGGCCGAGAACTCCAACACTAAACCAAGACAGACTTTGGGGTTGTCTCACTGTCTTCGAGATAGTCTTCCTTAGCTGTTTTATCAGCTTTGTTGGAGACCAACAAGGATGTGTCACTATCCGGAACCTTATCTGCATTACTTCATTTACCATTGCTTAATAAGGCACTCTTCCCCAATATTCTGTCAGCATTTTAAAAGAAGAAACAAGTAGACACATAATATTTTAGCATGTACTAGTATATGAAACTCATTTCGGTGAACCAGTTCATTAGTAAGGTGGACATGATTAAACTACCAAGTCTTCTATTGCCAAGTACTAGTACATAATAAAAGCATCAAACAAACATATATCTATGTCCTATGGTCACTGGATTGTCTTGCCAAATCAAAATAGAGACACGGTTCAAATCATGTCAGTTCAAGACAAAGCAGCAGTGAAAGAATACAAAGCGTGGGAAACTACACGGCACAACAAGATTTCAGATGGGTACCACGGGTCGACATTTACAACAACACAATTTGCTTTGTTGTGATGCTAGTAATGTGCATGATATGAGAAGTCAACTGTATACACAATTGAAATTGAAATCAACAGAGCTATTGATAAGAGCAAGCCTGTTAAAGAAACATGCGTGAACATACCTGCTGTGCCATTGGAGTTTCGTGGATCCTTCAATTTAAAAATAAGTTTGTATGAGTAAATACAGTGATACAAGAGTAAAGCAGTATGCACGATAGCAATCATAGTTAATAAAGGCGCGCCTAAGCGAGCGCTTAAGCGTGACCTAGGCTCTAGACGTTGGTGAAACGCATTGCGCATAACTATGCTTAATCTGTGCATAACTGTGCATAAGCATGCGCTTTGGTCAGTAAAGCGCAAGGCGGTGGCAAAACGCACAATTAATGCCTAGCGCCTTTTGGAATTATGATAGCAATGGAATCTTAAATTATAACAATTGTTCTTCAGGTTTAGGCACTTGTTTTACATGAACTGAGTATAGTAAGACGCAAGAATATAGTACTTAAAAATAGAAAATGAGCTCATAGACCTTACCACATTCTTGGTTCGGGACTAGTACAGAACAAGGCGTTCCCAGTTGAAAGGATCGATATAGTTGACTAGAGGGGGAGGGGTGAATAGGCAACTAACAAATTTTAGCCTTCTCTTTATCAATTTAAACTTTGCATCAAAGTAGGTTGTCTAGATATGCAACTAGGTGAGCAACCTATATGATGCAACAACAACAAGCACACAAGCAAGCAAGGGATATAACACAAGTAAGCTTGCACAAGTAAAGGGACGAGATAACCAAGAGTGGAGCCGGTGAAGACGAGGATGTGTTACCAAAGTTCCTTCCTTTTGAGGGTAAGTACGTCTCCATTGGAGCGGTGTGGAGGCACAATGCTCCCCAAGAAGCCACTAGGGCCACCGTATTCTCCTCATGCCCTCACACAATGCGAGATGCCGTGAATCCACTATTGGTGCCCTTGAAGGCGGCGACCGGACCTTTACAAACAAGGTTGGGGCAATCTCCACAACTTAATTTGAGGCTCCCAATGACACCACGAAGCTTCACCACAATGGACTATGGCTCCGCGGTGACCTCAACCGTCTAGGGTGCTCAAACACCCAAGAATAACAAGATCCGCTAGGGATTAGTGGGGGGAATCAAATATCTCTTGGTGGAAGTGTAGATCGGGGCCTTCTCAACCAATCCCGAGCAAATCAACAAGTTTGATTGGCTAGGGAGAGAGATCGGGCGAAAATGGAGCTTGGAGCAACAATGAAGCTTTTTGGGGGAAGAGGTAAGTCAACTTTGGAGAAGAAAATCCCTTTTATAGAGGGGGGGGGGACAATCCAACCGTTACCCCCTTCAACAGCCCCGCAGAGGGCGGTACTACCGCAGGGGTGGGCGGTACTGCCGCTGTGGCCAGCGGTACTACCGTTCCACCTCGCGGTACTGCCGCGCAGTAGAAGGGAGCGAGGAGCACAGCAGGACCTGGACCAAGGGCGGTACTACTGCGGTGGTAAGAACGGTACTACCGCCCATGAGCGGTACTACTGCCCCTACTGCCACAGCTAGTGCCGCAAAACCCGACACGAAAGGAGAACCCTCGAATCGAGGCGGTAGGAGCACGAGGCCACAACGGTACTACGGTTGAGAGCTCCCAACGGTACTGAGGAGCGGTACTGACGCTTGTAGCTCTTAAGCGGTACTACCGCTGGGGCTCGCGGTACTACCACTGGGACCAGACCTCAGGGAGAAGGCAGCAAGGGGGCCTTCAACGAAACGGAAAAGCTCAGAGGGAACATAAAGGTATGTGTACGTGTTGATTCCACCCTAGCCCAAACCAATGGGGACCCCCTCTAATAGTACAGCTTTCCTATGACTCAAATCCACCGAAAAGAAACGTAGACAAACATCGTCTTCAATAGTCTTCGAGGGGCACAAAAACCGTCTTGTGCCTAGTGATGAAACGTCTGAAATACTCAAGGCACACGATTAGTCCGCAAAAAGCATTGTCATCAATCACCAAAACACCTAAGGGATAAATATGCCCTTACAATCTTCCCCTTTCTGGTGGGTTGATGACAATACGGGATTTGCACAAAGGAAAAAGATAGGACATAAGCAAACCCCACATCTCTAAAATATAGACGCCCCCCCCTAGATGTGTGCTATCTAAATAGGTGCTTTGGACTGCATGACACACATACTAGGATCAACACTCCCCCTATATTTTATAGACCATGCATATCTTGCAATAATAAGGCTAGCACTAAGCAATAGTAAATAAGAGACAAAGTAAATAGCACAGGATAACATAAGCTCAATACGATGATAGAGTGCATATGTCTTACACCATATGATAGATAGGTCTCACGAGCACAAACCAACCCAAGGCAAGCAAGGAACAACACAAGAAGAGAGTTTGCGAGAAAGGCAGGCAACGCAAAAACGCCACACAAACACACACTCGCAACCCGACAACGATAAATCCCTAAGCTCTCTCCCCCTTTGGCATCGAGACACCAAAAAGGCAGAGAGCGAAGTTACGGCTCCAGGTGATAGCAAACTGAGGAGCTCTCTCATCACATCCTGGCGGGTTCATCCGCACTGCCATCCTCAGTCGGAAACTGCTCGGTGTCTGAATCGGTCCATGGACAGTGCTGCTGAATCCACTTCTCCTCCTTAGTGATCTGGCCCTCAGAACCGCTCGCAACGGTCGCACCCAGCTGACGCATGAGCTCCTTGTGACGCCCCCGGCCTGCTACTCAGCCACATGAGTCATGTACTGACCATGAGACTCCATGCAGAAGAGCTTCTTCATCTTGCGCTTGAGCTTCTTTGCCCAAGAGGGCTTTGCTCCAGAAGGCTCATAGTCCTTATCGTCATCATCGGCCTCAGCCTCGCCCTCGGTCTCCACGTCAGCATAAGTAGATGGGCCCCCGGATTTAGGAGCCGGGGTGCCCCAATTGTCCTTCGTCCTCAGACGCTTGATCTCATGAGAAACCAATTCTCCAGTTTCCAACATAACCTTGGGATAGACATGTGCCCAGGCCTTCTCAATGAGAAACATGATGAACGGACCATAGATCTGGCACTTGCACTCAGAAACGGCAGAAAGAAGTTCGGACCACATAACATGAGAAATGTCCAGGGACTCGCCAGTGTTTGCTTCCTTCTCATGCTGGCAGAAGAGAAGCATGTCCACGAGATAGGAGTGGACCATATACAGATTCCCGATGCGAGGGAAGAGAGTCTCTCGGAAGACGCGATGAAGGATGTCCAGAAAGGTAGACAGCTCATAGGTTTCCTTCTTAGTCACATGGTGAACCTTCATAGAACAGTAGGGCCAGAGGGCTTGCTTGTGAGTGGAGGATGCATTGCGGTGAGGGCGGAAGCCAGCTGGAGTCTCAAGCCCGTGATCATCCACCCCAAGTAACTCCATGAAGGCCTTCCACTTGACAGAAAGCAACTTGCCATTTGTCATCCAAGTCGAGTCCTTTCGCATCGGGCCCAAGATGGACAGAGTATAGAATTGAGCCACCAAATCTGCATCAAAATCCTTGTTGAACTGCATGATTCTGAGAATGTTCAGCTGAGAACACATCTGAAGGGCTTCACCAAAGTACTCAGGGTCCTTATCCATATCATCCGTGTCGATGGAGTGTACATCAACATAGAGATTCTTCTTAGCCTTGATCACATCAAAGTAGATGGCAAACTGAAAGCGGTTCCAGAATGGGCGGTTGACCAAATTGGGTTCTTGATCTTCCGCATAGGGGTTGCGGCGACGCCTTTCACAGAACTCCTTGGCAGTCAACTCAGTCACAGTCTTGCCCCTTGGCTTCGGCCTATTGGCAGATTTCTTCTGGAGTTGAGGCGGAGGTGGCGCACTTGAGGAAGCACCCGCTGACTCAGAGGTGCGGTAGCGCTTTGATGTTGCACGTCCGGGGTTGACACGGCGGACTTGCTGCTCAGGATGTTCATCACCTGGAACCAAACACACGAGCAGAAGAAACAACCAGAAAGAACGAGCATAAGCCACCAAACACAGCAAAAGAGATAAAAAAATGGCAGGAATAGGATGGAATTGGGCAAATAGCGGTAGTACCGCGATCCATAAGCGGCAGTACATCACAAGCGGTAGTACCGCTCCACTGGGAGCGGTAGTACCGCTCAAGACGGGGAAATGGCGGTTCCCTACTGCCGTGGTCAAATCCGGCACTACCGGACTGCCAAATTCAAAAATACTCCTACCAAAACTCAATCCAAACAGTCTAGTCGCCTTCTCCAATCTACTCAAGCCTAGATTTAGCCAAAAATCGAGAGATGCAACCGCTATTGCCCCTAAGACACTAGATCTAAAATCTAGACAAAAGGACAGGAGGAACGGGGGCAATACCGGCATCCATGGCAAGAGGACGGGGTGGGGATCGGCTCCACCAAAGGAAATGGAGAGGGACAACTGGGAGACGGCGACCCGCCAGAGCCCTCCCGCGGCGAGTCGACGCTGGAGAGATGAAGAGGAGCGAGGGGGCGGTGTGAATGGGTATGGGGGAGACGAAACCTCCCCCTGCCCCGACATAACCCCCTGGCCCCGCCCCCAACGGTAGTACCGCTCGGGTGGGCGGTAGTACCGCTTGTCAACATAAGCGGTAGTACCTCCCAGTAAGACTCAACGACTAGACACCGAACGAGTTGGCTCAAAAAGAACAGAAAAACAAACGGCAAGAAGAGGAAACTAAGACTCAGCAACGAGAACACCAGCAAGGACAGGAAACACACACCTCTTCAAGAGAGGGCGGTGGCCGAGGCCACCTATGTTTGAGTCAAGAAGTATGGCGCCGCGAAGATTTTAACCTTGGGCCCATGACCAAAACTCTTCTTTCACGCACAAGTACCATAAAAAATGGCTAATGTGAAAGACTTGATCAATTTATGCATAATGGGGGAGGGAGAGTTCATTGAGAGAACAACACTCCCCCTATGTCCATGCCTACACCTTAACAAGACAACAAGTTGAGTATGGTGGGGTGTGCAAGGGTTCAAGCAACATTGCTCGAATCAATGATATTTAGCTCATGCCTTAACTCGCGAAATCTTGCTTCATCCAAGGGCTTCGTGAAAATATCTGCAAGGTTATCATGAGTGTTGACGTAGTTGAGCTCGATCTCCCCTCGCCTAATGTGATCCCGGATGAAGTGATACCGAATCTCAATGTGCTTCGTCTTGAAGTGTTGCACCGGGTTGAGAGAAATCTTGATGGCACTTTCATTGTCACACCAAAGCGGCACTTTGTCACAAATGACACCGTAGTATTTTAAAGTTTGCCTCATCCATAGGAGTTGTGCACAACAACTACCGGCCGCCACATACTCCGCTTCGGTGGACGAGAGAGACACACAACTTTGCTTCTTAGAAGATCAACTTACCAAAGAGCAACCAAGGAATTGGCACCCTCCGGAAGTGGACTTCCTATCCACTTTGTCTCCCGCCCAATCCGAGTCCGAATATCCTAAAAGCTTGAAGTTTGCTCCTCTTGGGTACCATAAGCCAAAGTTTGGGGTATGAGCCAAATATCAAAAGATTTGCTTGACCGCCAGAAATTGGCTTTCCTTAGGTGCGGCTTGAAACTGTGCACAAATTCCCACACTCAACATGATATCAGGTCTAGATGCACAAAGGTAAAGCAAGGAGCCAATCATGGAGCGATATACCTTTTGATCCACCGCTTTACCATTGGGATCAATGTCAAGTTGGCACTTGGTGGGCATTGGAGTGGAAGCCGGCATCACTTAGCTTAAATCTCTTGAGCATGTCTTGAGTGTATTTGGCTTGGTTGATGAAGGTTCCTTCTCTTCTTTGCTTCACTTTGAACCCAAGAAAGAACTTCAACTCTCCCATGGAAGACATCTTGAACTTTGAGGTCATGATTGCGGCAAATTCCTCATTGAAAGCTTTGTTAGGGGAACCAAAGATAATATCATCAACATATAGTTGGCACACAAACAATTCCCCTTTGACCTTCTTAGTAAAAAGAGTGGGGTCGATTAGCCCAACTTCAAATCCACGATCTTGTAACAACTCGGTAGGGTGGTCATACCACGCACGTGGGGATTGTTTAAGGCCATAGAGTGCCTTATCGAGTTGAAACACATGATCAGGAAAGTAGGGATCCTCGAACCCGGGGGGTTGCTTGACATACACCAACTCATTAATAGGACCATTAAGAAAAGCACTCTTCACATCCATTTGATGCAACTTAAATTTGTGATGATAAGCATAAGCAATCAGCAAACAAATGGATTCAAGGCGAGCAACGGGAGCAAAGGTTTCACCGTAGTCGATACCCTCGACTTGGGAGTAGCCTTGTGCCACCAATCTAGCCTTGTTGCGAACGATGGTCCCGTGAGCATCTTGCTTGTTCTTGAATATCCACTTGGTTCCAATGACATTGTGGTCGCTGATGTCTACTACGCAAGCTTCTTCTTGTATACGTTGTTGGGCCTCCAAGTGCAGAGGTTTGTAGGACAATAGCAAATTTCCCTCAAGTGGATGACCTAAGGTTTATCAATCCGTGGGAGGCGTAGGTTGAAGATGGTCTCTCTCAAACAACCCTGCAACCAAATAACAAAGAGTCTCTTGTGTCCCCAACACACCCAATACAATGGTAAATTGTATAGGTGCGCTAGTTCGGCGAAGAGATGGTGATACAAGTGCAATATGGATGGTAGATATGAGTATTTGTAATCTGAAAATATAAAAACAGCAAGATAAGTAATGATAAAAGTGAGCGTAAACGGTATTGCAATGCTAGGAAACAAGGCCTAGGGTTCATACTTTCACTAGTGCAAGTTCTCTCAACAATAATAACATAATTGGATCACATAACTATCCCTCAACATGCAACAAAGAGTCACTCCAAAGTCACTAATAGTGGAGAACAAATGAAGAGATTATGGTAGGGTACGAAACCACCTCAAAGTTATTCTTTCCAATCAATCCGTTGGGCTATTCCTATAAGTGTCACAAACAGCCCTAGAGTTCGTACTAGAATAACACCTTAAGACACAAATCAACCAAAATCCTAATGTCACCTAGATACTCCAATGTCACCTCAAGTACCCGTGGGTATGATTATACGATATGCATCACACAATCTCAAATTCATCTATTCAACCAACACATAGAACCTCAAAGAGTGCACCAAAGTTTCTACCAGAGAATCAAGACGAAAAAGTGTGCCAACCCCTATGCATAGGTTCATGGGCGGAACCCGCAAGTTGATCACCAAAACATACATCAAGTGAATCACGTGATATCCCATTGTCACCACAGATACGCACTGCAAGACATACACCAAGTGTTCTCAAATCATTAAAGACTCAATCCGATAAGATTACTTCAAAGCGAAAACTCAATCCATTACAAGAGAGTAGAGGGGGAGAAGCAACATAAGATCCAACTATAATAGCAAAGCTCGCGATACATCAAGATCGTGCCAAATCAAGAACACGAGAGAGAGAGAGAGAGAGAGAGAGAGAGAGAGAGAGAGAGAGAGATCAAACACATAGCTACTAGTACATACCCTCAGCCCCGAGGGTGAACTACTCCCTCCTCGTCATGGAGAGCGCCGGGATGATGAAGATGGCCACAGGTGAGGGATCCCGCCCTCCGGCAGGGTGCCAAAACAGGGTCCCAATTGGTTTTTGGTGGCTACAGAGGCTTGCGGCAGCGGAACTCCCGATCTATTTTGTTCTCCGAAGGTTTTAGGGTATATTGGTTTATATAGGAGGAAGAAATACATCAGGGGAGCCACGAGGGGCCCACGAGGGTGGTGGGCACGCCCAGGGGGTGGGCGTGCCCCCTGCCTCGTGCCTCCCTCATTGCTTTCCTGACGTGCACTCCAAGTCTCCCGGGTTGCTTTCCTTCCAAAAATAACTTTAGTTTCGACTCCGTTTGATATTCCTTTTCTTCGAAACACTGAAACAAGGGAAAAAACAGGAACTGGTCTCTGGGTTAATAGGTTAGTCCCAAAAATAATATAAAAGTGTAAAATAAAGCCCATAAACATCCAAGATGGATAGTATAATAGCATGAATACTTCATAAATTATAGATACGTTGGAGACGTATCAACATCCCCAAGCTTAATTCCTGCTCATCCTCGAGTAGGTAAATGATAAAAGAAATAATTTATGAAGTGTGAATGCTAGCAGGTGCATAAGTTTGATCAATGATAATTTCAATCACCTTTTCTAGCATCATTATATGTCATAATAGTAGTTCAACTCATAGAAATTTTCATGATCAAGTAACAAGCTATTCACATGTTAAAGTATAGATCATAAACTTTCTTGAAAACGAACAAACTATGTTCTCAGTCATCAAACAATTGCAATTCATCTTATTTTCAGGAAGAGTCTATGTCAGAGCTTTGATTCAGCAAACTTCACATACTCAACTATCATTTAGTCTTCCATGATTGCTACAACTCAAAGCATATTTTTAGAACAAATAGTATTCATCGAACACAGAGAAAGATAGGGGCTTAATGTTTCGCCTCCCAACCTTTTACCTCAAGGGTAATGTCAAAAATAATAATTCATGATCAAATATATTTGAATGGCCATATATGCTCAGGTCTTTCCATCACATGATGCTTGCCAACTAAAGAGTAGGTTGGAATGAGAAGGAAAACTACTGACTCTTGCATAAAAGTAAAAGATAGGCCCTTCGCAGAGGGAAGCAGGGATTTGCAGAGGTGCCAGAGCTCGAAGCAAACACAGAGATGAAAATAATTTTGAGAGATATGCTTTCATTGTCAACATAACGACCAAGAGTTTCCAATATCTTCCATACTACATACATTATAGGCGGTTCCCAAACAGAAAGGTAAAGATTTTTACTCCCCCTCCACCAACAATCATCAATCCATGGCTTGCTCAAAACAACGGGTGCCTCCAACTAACATCAATCCTGGGGGAGTTTTGTCTGCAATTATTTTTGATTTGATTTCGATCTTTTGATCATGGGACTGGGCATCCCAGTTACCAGCCATTTTCTCGTGAATGATGAGTGGAGTCCAATCATCGTGAGAATAACCCACTTAGCATGGAAGACATTGCTAACCCCTAATCGCTACATGAGCAATTCAGGCATACAAAACAGATTATTATTTGAAGGTTTAGAGTTTGGCACATGCAAATTTACTTGGAACGGCAGGTAAGTACCGCATATAGGTAGATATGGTGGATACTCATGGAAGAAACTTGGTTCAAGGAATTTGGATGCACAAGCAGTATTCCCGCTTAGTACAGATATTTTGGCTAGCAAAGGATTCTAAATAGCAAGCACCACATGTTAGAGGATCCAAAACAATATAACTTATACAAATATACCCAAGCATAACTCATTATGTTGTCTTCCTTGTCCAACTTCAACTAATTTTCTCAGGTTTGAAAATAATTAATGGGGATCACAATCATAGAAGATGTCCAAGATCGTATTATATGTGAAATCTCTCTTCCTTCGATATTCTTTCATGAATTGTTCAAGTGACCAATACAATGTTTGCTAACCTTCAAAATTTACCACCTGTACTTCTTATATGTGAAGGCATTACTACCCATGGGATAAGCATATGAAACATATATAATTTCAGATTTATGGCATTCAACCATTCAACCATTTACTCATAGGATATAAATGAAGCACACGAGTAAATGAAAAACTACTCCAAAAAGATATAAGTGAAGATTAATGAGTAGTTAAATAATTATGTAGCTATGTGAAGACTCTCTATCATTTAAGAATTTCAGATCTTGGCATTTTATTCAAACAGCAAGCAAAGCTAAATAAAATAAAATGACGCTCCAAGAAAAACACATATCATGTGGTGAATAAAAATATAGCTCCAAGTAAAGTTACCGATGAACTAAGACGAAAGAGGGGATGCCTTCCGGGGCATCACCAAGCTTAGGCTCTTGGTTATCCTTGAATATTACCTTGGGGTGCCTTAATAATCCCCAAGCTTAGGATCTTGCCTCTCCTTAATCCATAGTCCATCGAATCTTTACCCAAAACTTGGAAACTTCACAACACAAAACTTAACAGAAATCTCGTGAGCTCCGTTAGCGAAAGAAAACAAAACACCACTTCATGGTACTGTAATGAAATAATTATTTATTTATATTGGTGTTAAAACTACTGTATTCCAACTTCTCTACGGTTTATAAACTATTTTACTAGCCATAGAGTCATCAAAATAAGCAAACAACACACGAAAAACAGATTCTGTCAAAAACAGAACAATCTGTAGTAATATGTAACTAACGCAAACTTCTGGAACTCCAAAAATTCTAAAATAAATGGCTGGACCTGAGGAATTTGTCTAGTAATCATATGCAAAAATAATCAACTAAATAGCACTCTCCAGTAAAAAGTTTTAGCTAATCTCGTGAGCGCTAAAGTTTCTGTTGTTTACAACATGATCATAAAGACTTCACCCAAGTCTTCTTAAAGGTCCTACTTGGCACAAACACTAATTAAAACACAAAACCACATCTAAACAGAAGCTATATGGATTATTTATTCCTAAACATAACCAAAAAGTAAGAAACTAAAATAAAATTGGGTTGCCTCCTAACAAGCGCTATCGTTTAACGCCCCTAGCTAGGCATGATGATTTCAATGATGCTCACATAAAAGGTAAGAATTGAAACATAAAGAGAGCATCATGAAGAATATGACTAGCACATTTAAGTCTAACCCACTTCCTATGCATAGGGATTTTGTGAGCAAACAACTTATGGGAACAAGAATCAACTTGCATAGGAAGGTAAAACAAGCATTACTTCAAGATTTTAAGCACATGGAGAGGAAACTAGATATTATTGCAATATGTAGAAGCATATGATCCTCCCTCATAATAATTTTCAGTAGCATCATGAATGAATTCAACAATATAACCAGCACCTAAATCAATCTTTTCATGATCTACTTGCATAGAAATTTTACTACTCTCCACATAAGCAAAATTCTTCTCAGTCGGAATAGTGGGAGTTTCATAAGAGACTTGAATACTATAAATTGTTTCCACATTAAAAGAGTAATGTTCAGAAAAAGGGTAATCATAATCGTGAAAAGTTTTATAAGTATAGTCATCACTACTTTTTATAGCATAAGTTTCATCACAATAATCATCATAAATAGGAGGCATGCTTTCATCATAATAAATTTGCTCATCAAAACTTGGGGGACTAAACATATCATCTTCATCAAACATAGCATCCCAAAGCTTGCGGCTTTGCATATCATTAACATCATGGGTATTAAAAGAATTCATACTAACAACATTGCAATCATGCTCATCATTCAAATATTTAGTGCCAAACATTTTAATGCATTCTTCCTCTAGCAATGAGCACAATTATCGGAATCCTTATTTTCACGGAAGACATTAAAAAGAATAAGCATATGAGGCACCCTCAATTCCATTTTTTTTGTAATTTTCTTTTATAGGCTAAACTAGTGATAAAACAAGAAACTAAAAGATTCAATTGCAAGATCTAAAGATATACCTTCAAGCACTCACCTCCCCGGCAACGGCGCCAAAAACTGCTTGATGTCTACTACGCAACCTTATTCTTGTAGACGTTGTTGGGCCTCCAAGTGCAGAGGTTTGTAGGACAGTAGCAAATTTCCCTCAAGTGGATGACCTAAGGTTTATCAGTCCGTGGGAGGCATAGGTTGAAGATGGTCTCTCTCAAACAACCCTGCAACCAAATAACAAAGAGTCTCTTGTGTCCCCAACACACCCAATACAATGGTAAATTGTATAGGTGCACTAGTTCGGCGAAGAGATGGTGATACAAGTGCAATATGGATGGTAGATATGAGTATTTGTAATATGAAAATATAAAAACAGCAATGTAACTAATGATAAAAGTGAGCGTAAACGGTATTGCAATGCTAGGAAACAAGGCCTAGGGTTCATACTTTCACTAGTGCAAGTTCTCTCAACAATACTAACATAATTGGATCACATAACTATCCCTCAACATGCAACAAAGAGTCACTCCAACGTCACTAATAGTGGAGAACAAACGAACAGATTATGGTAGGGTACGATCCACCTCAAAGTTATTCTTTCTAATCAATCCGTTGGGCTATTCCTATAAGTGTCACAAACAGCCCTAGAGTTCGTACTAGAATAACACCTTAAGACACAAATCAACCAAAACCCTAATGTCACCTAGATACTCCAATGTCAACTCAAGTATCCATGGGTATGATTATACGATATGCATCACACAATCTCAGATTCATCTATTCAACCAACACATAGAACCTCAAAGAGTGCCCCAAAGTTTCTACCGGAGAATCAAGACGAAAACGTGTGCCAACCCCTATGCATAGGTTCATGGGCGGAACCCGCAAGTTGATCACCAAAACATACATCAAGTGAATCACATGATATCCCATTGTCACCACAGATACGCATGAAAAGACATACATCAAGTGTTCTCAAATCATTAAAGATTCAATCTGATAAGATTACTTCAAAGGGAAAACTCAATCCATTACAAGAGAGTAGAGGGGGAGAAGAAACATAAGTGAAGGAAATATGCTTTAGAGGCAATAATAAATTTATTATTTATTTCCTTATTTCATGATAAATGTTTATTATTCATGCTAGAATTGTATTAACCGGAAACATAATACTTGTGTGAATACATAGACAAACAGAGTGTCACTAGTATGCCTCTACTTGACTAGCTCGTTGATCAAAGATGGTTATGTTTCCTAGCCATAGACATGAGTTGTCATTTGATTAACGGGATCACATCATTAGGATAATGATGTGATTGACTTGACCCATTCCGTTAGCTTAGCACACGATCGCTTAGTATTCGCTATTGCTTTCTTCATGACTTATACATGTTCCTATGACTATGAGATTATGCAACTCCTGTTTATCGGAGGAACACTTTGTGTGCTACCAAACGTCACAACGAATCGGGTGATTATAAAGGTGCTCTACAGGTGTCTCCGAAGGTACTTGTTGGGTTGGCGATTTGAGATTAGGATTTGTCACTCCGATTGTGGGAGAGGTATCTCTGGGCCCACTCGGTAATAAACATCACTATAAGCCTTGCAAGCATTGTAACTAATGAGTTAGTTGTGGGATGATGTATTACGGAATGAGTAAAGATACTTGCCGGTAACGAGATTGAACTAGGTATTGAGATACCGACGATCGAATCTCGGGCAAGTAACATACCGATGACAAAGGAACAACGATGTTGTTATGCGGTTCGACCGATAAAGATCTTCGAGAATATGTGGGAGCCAACATGACCATCCAGGTTCCGCTATTGGTTATTGACCAGAGACGTGTCTCGGTCATGTCTACATAGTTCTCGAACCCGTAGGGTCCGCACGCTTAACGTTTCGATGACAGTTATATTATGAGTTTATATGTTATGATGTACCGAAGATTGTTCAGAGTCCCAGATGTGATCAAGGACATGGTGAGGAGTCTCGAAATGGTCGAGAAATGAAGATTGATATATTGGAAGCCTATATTTGGATATCGGAAGTGTTCCGGGTGAAATCGGGATTTTACCAGAGTACCGGAGGGGGTTACCGGAACCCCCGGGGGTTAATGGGCCATAGTGGACCTTAGTGGAGAAGAGGAGAGGTGGCCAGGGCAAGGGCCGTGTGCCCCTCCCCCCAAGACCGAATAGGAAAAGGAGAGGGGGGCGGCGCCCCCCTTTTCCTTCTTCTCCTCCACCTCTTTCCCCCCTCTTCTCCTAATCCAACAAGGAAAAGGGAGGGAGTCCTACTCCCGGTGGGAGTAGGACTCCTCCTGGCGTGCCCCCTCCTGGCCGGCAGCACCTCCCCCCTTGCTCCTTTATATACGAGGGCAGGGGGCACCCTAGAAACACAACAATTGATTTGATCTTTTAGCCGCAGCGGTGCCCCTCCACCATAGTCCACCTCGATAATATCAGAAGCGGTGCTTAGGCGAAGCCCTGCGTCGGTAGAACATCATCATCGTCACCACGCCGTCGTGCTGACGAAACTCTCCCTCAATACTCGGCTGGATCGGAGTTCGAGGGATGTCATTGGGCTGAACGTGTGCTGAACTCGGATGTGCCGTGCGTTTGGTGCTCTATTGGTCGGATCGTGAACACGTAGGACTACATCAACCGCGTTGTGCTAACGCTTCCTCTTTCGGTCTACGAGGGTACGTGGACAACACTCTCCCCTCTCGTTGATATGTATCACCATGATCTTACGTGTGCGTATGATTTTTTTTTGAAATTACTACATTCCCCAACAGTGGCATCCGAGCCTGGTTTTATGCGTTGATGTTATATGCACGAGTAGAACACAAGTGAGTTGTGGGCGATACAAGTCATACCGCTTAAAGATGTCACACTTTGGTTCGGTGGTATTGTTGGATGAAGCGCCCGGACCGACATTACGCCAGACGCTTACGCGAGACTGGTTCTACCGACGTGCTTTGCACACGTGTGGTGGCGGGTGTCGGTTTCTCCAACTTTAGTTGAACTGAGTGTGGCTACGCCCGGTCCTTGCGAAGGTTAAAACAACACCAACTTGACAAACTATCGCTGTGGTTTTGATGCGAGGTAAGAACGGTTCTTGCTCAGCCCGTAGCAGCCACGTAAAACTTGCAACAACAAAGTAGAGGACGCCTAACTTGTTTTTGCAGGGCATGTTGTGATGTGATATGGTCAAAGCATGATGCTAAATTTTATTGTATGAGATGATCATGTTTTGTAACCGAAGTTATCGGCAATCGGCAGGAGCCATATGGTTGTCGCTTATTGTATGCAATGCAATCGCCTGTAATGCTTTACTTTATCACTAAGCGGTGGCGATGTAGCGACCAGACCTCAAATAGATCGATCTCGTGCATCGTTGTCATCCCTGCATCAAGAATGCCGACACGCACAAGACTTGAAGGATTTATAACAGAGTAGCAATCACACACTTATTACATCGAATGTCTCAAAAGAGAACTTATTACAATAAATATGGCTTAAGGCCATCTAATAACGAAAACAGCGGAAGGCTTGGAAGATAAGCGAGTCCATCAACTCCAACGGCATCACTGAGTATAGAACCACGACCTAAAGGCACCTTACTCGTCGTCTGAAAAGTCTGCAACATGAACGTTGTAGCCCGAAAACGGGCCAGCACATGGAATATGCTGGCAATGTAACACATAGAGAGTAATGAACAGAAATAGGCTATTCTACATGCATATATGGCTGGTGGAAAGTTCTATGGTTACAGTTTTGCGTAAAGCCAATTTTTCCCTACTGCAAAGGAATAAATTTTATTTAACTAACATGGTGGTTGTTAAACATTGAGAATGGTTGACAGCATTCTCAATCCCAATTAAACATCATCATTAAAACCCAACAATATTAATTAAAGTAACATGATGAGATTCACATGATAATCCAAGTACTAGATACTCAAGGTGTCCATAACCGGGGACACGGCTAACCATGATTAGTTTGTACACTCTGCAGAGGTTTGCGCACTTTTCCCCACAAGACTCGGTCTCCTCCGTTGGGATTCTCGCACTACATGGTGTTTGAGAAACGGATGACCGAGACATAGTATTTCAGAAGCGCTAGCACCTTACGATCGGGTAGACCGTTACACCTACTTTCCCCTACATCTGCAAGTCTACCACTGTAAGAGTTCGCACGGCTTAATCAACTATGCTAGAGCCCATAGTAGCTTGTGGCTGCACACGGAAGTTTCTAGCATGAATAATCTCATGATCCCTTTGAGCCTGGGTGGCGGTCCATAAAGAAAAACAAGCAATCGCTGGAATACCCAGGTGCCTCAATCCACCCAGATGTGTATTAAAGTTGCCACCTTAAATAATCCATTAATTAAGAATCTCACATCTGTCATGGATACACTCACCCAATCCACGTCTACTAGCATAGCTTGACAATATAAGCAAACGTAGAAGTAACTCCCAAGGGTTTGATAATAAACAGGTAATAGGTACTACCTCATATACTTTCCCAAAACCCAGAATTTAATTAGATCCTAATCATTCAATGTTGAGGATTGGTCTAATGCATAAAAACTGGGTAGTAAAGAGGTATGATCAAAGTGTTACTTGCCTTGCTGATGATCCGTGAAACCTAGAGATTCGAACTAGCAAGCGGCGCACTACGGGTACTCTAACGCAAACAAACAAGCATACAATAAGCACTCATCTAATGCACAAGTAAAACTCAAATAAGAGAACTAACAGAAAGTTCAACTTAAGAACTCCGGTTTGCAAAAAGAATCAAATCAAACGAAGCAATGAAAGTCAAACGGCGAAAGAAACAAGCTTCGTTTACTAATCTGGACTTAAGTCAAATTTTACAGAAGCAAAACTTGTTTGAGTTGGTTAAATGGAAAGAGGGTTTCGAGAGGAAACTCTAGGCGCTTGAATCGCCTGATTCCGATAAACGAGCGAAAAGTTATACTAAAACGAAAATCGGATCAGAAATCACGATCAGAAATAATCGCGGAAAATCCGAGAAAAAGAAAAACGACGAACAGGCTAACGAACTATCGTTCGATGTCTGCGGCTAAACGACGAAAACCGTTCGTAAAAACGAACGTACGGACGAACGTCCGCTAAATAACTAAACCAAAAAAAACCGAATCGGATCTAATAAAAAAATGGACCTAGGTTTTTTTAAAAAAAACCAAACGGTTTTCTTACGAAAACCGAGGCGTCTACCTCGGGTCCGGCGGGGTCGGCAGCGGCGTGGGCTCCGACGGGCGGCGGCGGGTTCGGCGAGGCGGCGACGAGGGCGGCGCGGGCGGCGGGTGGTGCGGTGGCGCTGGCGAGGCGGTGGCGATGGTGACGCGCTTGTGGCGGGTGGCGGCGCAGCAGCAATGGCGGCGGATGATCGGGCGGTGGCGTGGGTCGGCGGCGGTGGATTAGTGTTTCGGGGCTGGCGGCTTAACGGGCTGGGGGCGGCGGCTTATGATGGCCTGGCTCGAGAAGTCCCGGCCGAGTACGACCCTAAGTCGGTCGCGCGTTTTTTTAATAATTACGCGCAAAAAACAAATAAAAGAAATACTAAGCAGACTCCAAAAATCCCGAAATAAATTTCCCCGACTTCTAAAATCAGGCCGGACAAGATGAACATTTATTTGGAGCCTAAATGCAAGTTTGAAAAACGTGCATTTTTCCTAAATTCAAATAAAACAGCGAAAAACTCCAAAATGAAATATTATATGATTTTTTTATTAAATCCTCAATATTCCTTTATTTTTGGAAAAGTCATTTTATGCACTCTCTCTTATTTTTATAATTGGAATAATTTAAGATAAAAATAAATAAAATCAAATGATCCTATTTTCAAAATTTGAGAAAACTCAAATATGAAAACAACGAAATCTCCAACTCTCTCCGTGGGTCCTTGAGTTGCGTGAAATTTCTAGGATCAAGCCAAAAATGCAATAAAATATGATATGCAATGATGATCTAATGTATAACATTCCAAATTGAAAATTTGGGATGTTACATAGCGATAGTCGTAGAAGCATAAGATTGGCGAGACGACAACGATGCTACGATGGAGATCAAGGTGTAGCGCCGGTGACGATGGTGATCATGACGGTGCTTCGGAGATGGAGATCACAAGCACAAGATGATGATGGCCATATCATATCACTTATATTGATTGCATGTGATGTTTATCTTTTATGCATCTTATCTTGCTTTGATTGACGGTAGTATTTTAAGATGATCTCTCACTAAATTTCAAGATAAAAGTGTTCGCCCTGAGTATGCACCGTTGCCAAAGTTCGTCGTGCCCAGACACCACGTGATGATCGGGTGTGATAAGCTCTACGTCCATCTACAACGGGTGCAAGCCAGTTTTGCACACGCAGAATACACAGGTTAAACTTGACGAGCCTAGCATATGCAAATATGGCCTCGGAACACTGAGACCGAAAGGTCGAGCGTGAATCATATAGTAGATATGATCAACATAGTGATGTTCACCATTGAAAACTACTCCATCTCATGTGATGATCGGACATGTTTTAGTTGATTTGGATCACATGATCACTTAGAGGATTGGAGAGATGTCTATCTAAGTGGGAGTTCTTAAGTAATATGATTAATTAAACTTTAATTTATCATGAACTTAGTCCTAGTAGTATTAGCATATCTATGTTGTAGATCAATAGCTCGCGTTTAGCTCCCCTGTTTATTTTGATATGTTCCTAGAGAAAACTAAGTTGAAAGATGTTAATAGCAATGATGCGGACTTGGTCCGTGATCTGAGGATTATCCTCATTGTTGCACAGAAGAATTATGTCCTTGATGCACCGCTAGGTGACAGACCTATTGCAGGAGCAAATGCAGACGTTATGAACGTTTGGCTAGCTCAATATGATGACTACTTGATAGTTTAGTGCACCATGCTTAACGGCTTAGAATCAAGACTTCAAAGACGTTTTGAATGTCATGGACCATATGAGATGTTCCAGGAGTTGAAGTTAATATTTCAAGTAAATACCCGAGTTGAGAGATATGAAGTCTCCAACAAGTTCTATAGCTAAAAGATGGAGGACAATAGCTCAAGCAGTGAGCTTGTGCTCAGATTGTCTGGGTACTACAATCTCTTGAATCAAGTGGGAGTTAATCTTCCAGATAAAATAGTGATTGACAGAATTCTCTAGTCACCATTACCAAGTTAGTAGAACTTCGTGATGAACTATAGTATGCAAGGGATGACGAAAGTAATTCCCGAGCTCTTCGCGATGTTGAGATCGGTGAAGGTAGAAATCAAGAAAAGAGCATCAAGTGTTGATGGTTAACAAGATCACTAGTTTCAATAAAAGGGAAAAGGGAAAGAAGGGGAACTTCAAGAAGAACGGCAAGCAAGTTGCTGCTCAAGTGAAGAAGCCCAAGTTTGGACCTAAGCCTGATACTGAGTGCTTCTACTGCAAAAATGGACTGGTCACTGGAAGCGGTACTACCCCAAACAATTGGCGGATAAGAAGGATGGAAAAGTGAACAAAAGTATATTTGATATACATGTTATTGCTGTGTACTTTACTAGTGTTTATAGCAACCCCTCGGTACTTAATACTGGTTCAGTTGCTAAAGAGTATTAACTCGAAACGGGAGTTGCATAATGAACAGAAACTAGTTAAGGATGAAGTGACGATGTGTATTGGAAGTGGTTCCAAGATTGATATGATCATCATCGCACACTCCCTATACTTTTGGGGTTAGTGTTGAACCTAAATAAGTGTTATTTGGTGTTAGCGTTGAACATGAATATGATTTGATCATGTTTATTGCAATACGGTTATTTATTTAAGTTAGAGAATAATTATTGTTCTGTTTACATGAATAAAACCTTATAAGGTTACACACCCAATGAAAATGTTTCATTGGATCTCGATCGTAGTGATACACATATTCATAATATTGAAGCCGAAAGATGCAAATTTAATAATGATAGTGCAACTTATTTGTGGCACTGCCATTTAGGTCATATTGGTGTAAAGCGCATGAAGAAACTCCATGCTGACGGGCTTTTGGAATCACTTGATTACGAAACACTTGATGCTTGCGAACCATGCCTCTTGGGCAAGATGACTAAAACGCCGTTCTCCGGAACAATGGAGCGAGCAACAGATTTGTTGGAAATCATACATACTGATGTATGTGGTCCGATGAATATTGAGGCTCGTGGCAGGTATCGTTATTTTCAGACCTTCACAGATGATTTGAGCAGATATGGGTATATCTACTTGATGAAACAAAAAGTCAGAAACATTTGAAAAGTTCATATAATTTCAGAGTGAAGTAGAAAATCATCATAAGAAGAAAATAAAGTTTCTACGATCTGATTGTGGAGGAGAATATTTGAGTTACGAGTTTGGTCTTCATTTGAAACAATGCGGAATAGTTTCGCAACTCACGCCACCTGGAACACCACAGCGTAATGGTGTGTCCGAATGTCATAACCGTATTTTATTAGATATGGTGCTATCTATGATGTCTCTTACCGATTTACCACTATCGTTTTGGGATTATGCATTGGATCACATGGCGATGTGATCTAGATTATTGACTCTAGTGCAAGTGGGAGACTGAAGGAAATATGCCCTAGAGGCAATAATAAAGTTATTATTTATTTCCTTATTTCATGATAAATGTTTATTATTCATGCTAGAGTTGTATTAACCGGAAACATAATACTTGTGTGAATACATAGACAAACAGAGTGTCACTAGTATGCCTCTACTTGACTAGCTCGTTGATCAAAGATGGTTATGTTTCCTAGCCATAGACATGAGTTGTCATTTGATTAACGGGATCACATCATTAGGATAATGATGTGATTGACTTGACCCATTCCGTTAGCTTAGCACACGATCGCTTAGTATTCTGCTATTGCTTTCTTCATGACTTATACATGTTCCTATGACTATGAGATTATGCAACTCCTGCCACGGAGGAACACTTTGTGTGCTACCAAACGTCACAACGTAACTGGGTGATTATAAAGGTGCTCTACAGGTGTCTCCGAAGGTACTTGTTGGGTTGGCGTATTTCGAGATTAGGATTTGTCACTCCGATTGTGGGAGAGGTATCTCTGGGCCCACTCGGTAATAAACATCACTATAAGCCTTGCAAGCATTGTAACTAATGAGTTAGTTGTGGGATGATGTATTACGGAACGAGTAAAGATACTTGCCGGTAACGAGATTGAACTAGGTATTGAGATACCGACGATCGAATCTCGGGCAAGTAACATACCGATGACAAAGGGAACAACGTATGTTGTTATGCGGTTTGACCGATAAAGATCTTCGTAGAATATGTGGGAGCCAATATGAGCATCCAGGTTCCGCTATTGGTTATTGACCGGAGACGTGTCTCGGTCATGTCTACATAGTTCTCGAACCCGTAGGGTCCGCACGCTTAACGTTTCGATGACAGTTATATTATGAGTTTATATGTTATGATGTACCGAAGATTGTTCAGAGTCCCAGATGTGATCACGGACATGGTGAGGAGTCTCGAAATGGTCGAGAAATGAACATTGATATATTGGAAGCCTATATTTGGATATCAGAAGTGTTCCGGGTGAAATCGGGATTTTACCAGAGTACCGGAGGGGGTTACCGGAACCCCCCGGGGGTTAATGGGCCATAGTGGGCCTTAGTGGAGAAGAGGAGAGGCGGCCTTGGCAAGGGCCGCGCGCCCCTCCCCTCTAGTCCGAATAGGACAAGGAGAGGGGGCGGCCCCCCCCCCCTTTTCCTTCTTCTCCCCCACCTCTTTCCCCCTCTTCTCCTAATCCAACAAGGAAAAGGGAGGGAGTCCTACTCGGTGGGAGTAGGACTCCTCCGGCGCCCCCTCTGGCCGGCAGCACCTCCCCTTGCTCCTTTATATCTGAGGGGCAGGGGCACCCTAGAAACACAACAATTGATTTGATCTTTTAGCCGCAAAGGTGCCCCCTCCACCATAGTCCACCTCGATATCAGAAGCGGTCCTTAGGCAAAGCCTGCGTCGGTAGAACATCATCATCGCCACCACACCGTAGTGCCGACGAAACTCTCCTCAACACTCGGCTGGATCGGAGTTCGAGGGACGCCATCGGGCTGAACGTGTGCTGAACTCGAGGTGTCGTGCGCTTGGTACTTGATCGGTCGGATCGTGAAGACGCACGACTAAATCAACAGCGCAGCTAACGCCCACTTTCGGTCTCACGAGGGTACGTGGACAACACTCTCCCCTCTCGTTGCTATGCATCACCATGATCTTGCGTGTGCGTAGGATTCTTTTTGAAATTACTACGTTCCCCAACAATAAGATCCAACTATAATAGCAAAGCTCGCGATACATCAAGATCGTGCCAAATCAAGAACACGAGAGAGAGAGAGAGAGAGAGAGAGAGAGAGAGAGAGAGAGAGAGAGAGAGAGAGAGAGAGAGAGGAGATCAAACACATAGCTACTGGTACATACCCTCAGCCCCGAGGGTGAACTACTCCCTCCTCGTCATGGAGAGCGTCGGGATGATGATGAAGGCCACTGGCGAGGGATCCCCCCCTCCGGCAGGGTGCCGGAACAGGGTCTCGATTGGTTTTTGGTGGCTACAGAGGCTTCCGGCGGTGGAACTCCCGATCTATTCTGTCCGAAAGTTTTAGGGTATATTGGTATACATAGGAGGAAGAAATACATCAGGGGAGCCACGAGGTGCCCATGAGGGTGGAGGGCGCGCCCAGGGGGGTGGGCGTGCCCCCCTACCTCGTGCCTCCCTCGTTGCTTTCCTGACGTGCACTCCAAGGCTCCCGGGTTGCTTTCCTTCCAAAAATAACTTCTCCACAAGGTTTCATTCCGTTTCGACTCCGTTTGATATTCCTTTTCTTCGAAACACTGAAACAAGGGAAAAACAGGAACTGGCACTGGGCTCTGGGTCAATAGGTTAGTCCCAAAAATAATATAAAAGTGTAAAATAAAGCCCATAAACATCCAAGATGGATAATATAATAGCATTAATACTTCATAAATTATAGATACGTTGGAGACGTATCAGTTCCCCATTGGCCTTGGCACCAATCTCCACACCTTGTTGTACTCGAAGTTGTTGAGTTCTTCGTGCATAGCATTAAGCCAATCCAGATCTTCGAGCGCCTCATCAACCTTTTGGGTTTCAACACAAGAGACCAACGCGTGATGTTCACAATAGTTTGCCAATTGTCTATGAGTTCTTACCCCCTTTTGAATGCTTCCAAGCACATTCTTCATGAGATGACCCTTGGTGGAGAGCTTGGAAGCAATCTTGGTGGCACGACGCTCCAATTCCTCCTCGGGGGTGAGTCGAGGAGCGGTCACTTGATCATCTTGAGCGTTGTCTTGAGCTTGTTCTTGAGCTTGAGGAACCTCTTGATCTTGAACTTGCTCGGAGGAGAGAACTTGACCTTGGGAATCACTTGATGTTACAACACCATCTTGGGATTAATCTTTGTCGTTGTACAAAAGTAGGGGCTCTGCTTTTGACCCCTTTACTTGTGCACGGGCAGTCAGAGCCTCCCGCCACGGCCACACATGATACAGCAGAAAGGGGGAAGCTGGAGAGAAGCCGAAGCCACAAGACAAACAAAGCAGCGACGTGGACCAAGGCCACAAAGATCAGATGGACGAAGCAGGTTTTCCCAGCAAGAACGCTTGCCGGGGGAGCCTCGGCGGCCCCGGCAAGACCCTTGCCGGGGCAGCTCGCCCACGCCAGCCGAAGTAAGCCGCCCTTGAGCCCACCAAAGCTCGACAAATGCGTTGGGCAGGGCTCGGGAGGCACCTCCGTGGTGGCATGCAGATCTTTGTGAAGACATAGAATGCTCAAGATGAAATGAGGATAAGAGGGCAACCATCCTCACCGAAGAAACCCACAAGACCCCCAACAAGATCCTTGCCGGGGAGGCCAACGCGCCATGGCAAGACCCTTGCCAGGATACCTGGCAAGACCCTTGCCGGGCCACCCGGCGAGACACTCGCCAAGTGCACTGGCAGGGCCACTGCCAAACCCGCGCCAGCTAAGTCTTCACCGCCGTTCGCATGCAGCTGCCGACCCAACCAGCTGGGCAAGCACCTGTGTGGCAGCATGCAATCCTTCGTGGAGGTTCCACCATCGCGCCACCTCAGCTGCCTGCCTTCCTACATGGCACCGCATGCATCGCTGGCCAGGGCGCGTGTCGAAGCGAGGAGGAGCGGCGACGGACGGGATGGGCCTCACTCTCGTTCCCAATAAAGCGAGAGGACACCTAAGCGAGGCATTAAATGCATCTTGTCCTGTAATACTAGCGATAAACTCGCGACGCTGTAGCACTTTCCACCTCATGTGTGCCACTGTGGTAGCCCCTTTCGCCTATACAAGGAGGCCCATGGCACACAGAGAAGGGATTCGGCTCTTTCGAACCCCTCAGCACCTAGAGCTAGTTCGAGAGCTCAAGAACACTAAATACATCCACCAAAGCAGGACTAGGGTTTTACGCATCCTCGCGGCCCGAACCTGGGTATAATCCCTTTGTGTTGTCTACTAGTCCCGCTCTTCTCACAATCCCCGCGCCCCGCAACCATAGAAGGGATTCCAGTGATCCCATAGGTGTCATTCCCACTGACATCTTTGGCGCGCCAGGTAGGGGGCGCAGTTGTGAGAATCTGGTCTAGCAGTTGACCTAGCTGTTTCTTCATCGCCATGGCTCCTAAGAAGAAGGCGACCACGGCGATCGGTTCATCCGGAACCGGGTTGGTACCGGCGCGGACCGGCAGCGGGCCAGTCGTGGAGAGGACCCGGCGCGCCCGCGAACATCCACATCGCCTCGATGGTCCGGCTCGCAGCGGCGTTGTTCAAGGCGGGCGGCGAGCCACCGCCGCGGGCTCGGAGACAGCCAGGCCCCCCGCAGGCGGCGCGGGGCCCTCCAGGGGTGCCGCCGTCCCGCCAGGTGGCAGCACGGCGATCTCCAAGACGCCAACGCCGGCGCCCATGGCGCGCTCCTCTCAGGTTGTGCGTGATGAGCAGCGTCACCCTGCCGGTGACCCTGCGCGCCGCCCTGGGAAGAGTCCCGTGCGTCCCTTACATGAAGGAGGGGGCCAGCATGCGCGCCGAGGTACTGATGGAGGTGGCGAACGGCTGCAGAGCCATGACACAACCCCTTCTAACGTGGTTACGAGTCGAGGCGCATCGCGGTCCACCCAGCTTTCGCCGCCACCCACGCCAGCGGAAGCCCTAGTGCGCACAGCTGCTCCTCGATTTTCCTCCCGCCGCGGAGAAGCTCGATGAATGGAGGGCCACCGTCCGGAGCCTCGTCGGTATCGCCAACAACGACGGGCTGCGGCCAGCGGAACCCGTCGGCTCGCTCCACCGAGCTGCCACGTGCTAGCTGAGGCCACTCCGGAGGCGACACGACCATGGTGTACTCCCCACCTCCATCCAGACTGCCATGGGCGTCGGCCCGTCGCGGCGACGCTCGTGATGATATCTCCATCGCATCGTCCGACCCACGAACCAACCGCGATCAGCGCCAAGTTCTTCGGGAGCGGTCTCATGACGACGCTCGAACTACGATCGAGCGCCGACGTGACGCGCGCCACCAGTCGGACAGGCGGGCTGGGCCCACTACGGACCACCCAGCGTCGGGAGGCTACGGTGGCCTACCTTACGAGGTGGGTTGTCCGGCCTTCACCCGTGAGCTGCGGTAGTTCCAGTGGCCCTCCCACCGTATGTTCAAGCCCGACGTTGGCGAGAAGTACAATGGCAAGACTCACCTGTCAGAGTTCCTCAGCATCTGCACCATCGCGATGCAAGCTGCTGGGGCCCGTGACGATAAGGTGCTTGCCAACTACTTCCCTTTGGCACTCAAGCCTAATGTTATGTCATGGTTGATGCACTTGCCGGTGGATTCCATCTCTTCTTGGGTGGATCTGTGCCATGAGTTTGTTGGCGCCTTTACCGGAGGTCATCAAGCTCCTGGCCAGGCAAGTGATTTACACATCATCCCCCAGAAGGAAGGAGAAACTTGCGCAAGTACATCCAAAGGTTCAGCCGGGTGCAGTACAACATCCCCGATGATCATCCCGCCGCTGTGATCAGTGCATTCCATCAGAACGTGCGCAATCGCAAGAAGCGTGAAGAGCTGGCGATGAACAAGGTTAAGGATGTGGCCGAGCTCTATGTTCTGGCCGATCGGTGCGCTCATGCTGAGGAGGGAAGGAAGTACCCCGGCGAAGATGCCGGCACGGAAACCGACTCCACTGGCGACACCGCCACCCCATCGAAGAAGGGCGGATGTCGCAACAGGAAGCGCAAGGGCAAGGCCGTGCTTGCTGTTGAGGGATCCGACGACACCGGCACCACCAAGAAGACCAAGGCGAGCGACCCCGGCAAGGAGGTCGCCGGATGTGACGCTTGCCGGGCCTTGGCGGCTGCCTACAAGCCAAGAGGCTCCGACAAGCAGTACTACAAGATCCACCGCACCAAGGGCCACGATCTCCAAAACTGCCGGTAGGTAGAGCTGCTCGCCGAGAAGTAGAAAGCCGAGTATGAGCGGCGGGATAAGGAGAAAGGCCCAGATGGTGCCGAAGGATCCGGCAAGAAACATGGCGGCCAAGGAGGCCACCACGGCAAGGAGAATCAGCAAGAGTTGCCCGCCCTGGGCCGCGACAAGAAGCAGGAAGACGATGATCATGACAAGGACGACGAGTCCGGCGACCATGAGTTTCAGAAAGCCACAGAGGCCATGTGCGTCGATGGTGGCGCCTCGCTGCATTCATCCCACCGCCAACTCAAGGAGTGGGCGCGTGAGATTACAGCGGTGGAACCATTGTTCGACGCACGGAAGCCGCTGAAATGGTCCAACACGCCCATCATCTTCGACACCGAGGACCACCCTGACCGCACCACTGTGGTCGGGTGCTTGCTGTTGTTGGTTTCACCAACAATCCGCAACCTCAAGGTGACAAAGATGTTGGTCGACGGCAGGGCCGGCCTGAACTTGATCTCGCCTATTGTGGTCAAAAGGCTGCCGATCCCCGAGGGAGACCTCGAGGAGACGGGTACGTTCCAAGGGGTTAACCCAGGGAGGAGCCAGCCAAAGGGAAAGATCACGCTGCCCGTGACATTCGGAGGCGAGCTGAACCACTGGACGGAGATGATTGTTTTTGATGTAGCCGAGACCCCCCTGCCTTACAACGGCATTCTCGGCCGCCCGGCACTGGCCAAGTTCATGGTAGCTTCACACAACGCCTACAACATGCTGAAGATGCCCGGGCCGATGAACATCATTAGCGTCCCCTCCGACAAGAAAGATGCGTTGATCTGCGCCGACCAACTCTACCAGGAAGCAGTTGCAGCAGCTGCCGCTAAGGTACCTGCTCCTGCCGACGGAGCCCCGGGGGGGAAGAAGACCGGCGAGACTCCTAGCAGCCACTCCGGCAAGCGCACCTCTTCGGGGTATTGCGCTCCCGTTGAGGACGCATGAGAGCTCCGCCAAAGAAGAGCAAGAAGCCCAGAGCCATGCCACCAGAGACCAAGAAGGTGCCCGTCAAGGAGGACGGTACGGGGGGAGCTTTTACCATAAGCTCCACCCTCGATGGCAAATAGGAAAGCGAGCTCGTCACCTTCCTGCGGGCGAATGTCGATGTGTTTGCATGGCAAGCCTCCGACATCCCCGGCATTCTGAGGGAGGTGATCGAGCACCACCTTGTTGTCTGTCCTCATGCGCGGCCCGTCAAGCAGAAGGTCAGGAAGCAAGCTCTGGAGAGGCAAGAGTTCATCATGGAGGAAATCAGGAAGCTAGAGGCGGCAGGTTTGGTGAGAGGAGTACTCCATCCAACGTGGTTGGCCAATCCGGTAGTGGTGCGCAAGGCAAATGGAAAATGTTGGCTGTGTATTGATTACACAGACATCAATAAGGCCTGCCCAAAGGATCCTTTCCCGTTGCCGCGCATTGACCAGATTGTTGACTCCATGGCTGGGTGTGACCTCTTATCGTTCCTGGACGCCTACTCAGGATACCACCAGATCTTCATGACAAAGGAAGATGAGGAAAAGACAACATTCATCACCCCATGTGGTACGTATTGCTTTTTACGGATGCCTTTCGGGTTGAAGAGTGCTGGCTCGACCTTTGCAAGAGCAGTCCAAATTGGTTTTGAGCCCCAGCTACATAGAAATATGGAAGCTTATGTGGATGACATAGTGGTCAAAACAAAGGACAAAGCAACGCTCGTGCAAGATCTGGAGGAAACATTTGGGAACCTGCGCAAGATTAACCACAAATTTAACCCTGAGAAGTGTGTCTTCGGTGTCCCGTCCGGCAAGCTTCTCGGGTTCTTAGTGTCCCAGCGCGGGATTGAAGCAAACCCAGATAAGATCAAGGCTATCAAACAGATTGAGGCACCCAAACGGATCAAGGACGTGCGTCGGCTCACTGGCTGCGTTGCTGCCATGAGCCGGTTCATCTCCAAGTCCGCGGAGCATGCCCTTCCTTTTATCAAGATCTTGAAGAAAGCAGGGCCGATGGAGTGGACCCCAGAGGCCGAGGCAGCGCTGCAAGATTTGAAGAAATACCTCTCCTCTACCCCAGTGCTGGTTGCGCCCAAACCACAAGAACCGTTGCTGCTTTACCTAGCGGAAACGAATCAGGTGGTTAGCGCCGCACTAGTGGCGCAGAGAGAAGTTGATGAGGAGACAGCAGCAGCGGCAGAGTCGACGGTTGGCGGGCCGGAACCCTCCCCGGCAGGGCTCAGCCCCGACAAGACTGAGTCCCCGGCAAGACTGGCGCCCGTGCGACGGGACCCGCGCGACCAGGTGAAGAAGCGCAGAAGAAGAAAATGGTGCAGCACCCAGTTTACTTCGTCAGCTCCCTTTTGCAGGGGTCTAGGTCGAGGTACTCAGGTGTGCAAAAGCTGCTCTTCGGCCTACTTATGGCTTCGAGGAAGCTGCGCCATTACTTCCAAGCGCATGAGATCACGGTGGTCACCCGCCTCCCATTGCAACGAATATTGCATAACCCAGATGCAACGGGGAGGATCATGGAATGGGCACTGGAGCTGTCAAGCTTCGGTTTAAAGTTCGAAAGTACCTCGACGATTCAGAGCAGAGTCTTGGTGGAGTTTGTTGCAGAATGGACCTCGACGCCCAACGAAGAGGTACAAGAGACCACTCTCCCCGGCAAGGAAACGAGTCACAACTGGATCATGTACTTTGATGGTGCCTTCTCGCTGCAAGGCGCCGGCGCTGGTGTGCTGCTTGTCGCACCCATCGGGGAGCACCTCAAGTACGTCATCCAGATGCACTTCCCCCGGGAGATGTCAACCAACAACACCGCCGGGTACAAGGGTTTGCTTGCCGGTCTCAGGATCGCGGCGGACCTCGGAGTTAAAAAGCTCATCGTTAGGGGCGACTCACAGCTCGTCGTCAGGCAGATCAACAAAGATTATCAAAGCCCGTTGATGGAAGCTTACGTAGATGAGGTGAGGAAACTGGAGGAACGCTTTGACGGTATACAAGTGGAGCATGTCCCTCGAGCGGAGAATGACATCACCGACTACCTGTCAAAGCGCGCTGCCCTCAAGCTACCTGTGGAACCAGGTACTTTTGTGCTTTAGTTAACTCAGCCATCCATTGAGCCGTTGACCGGGCAGAACAAGCGGAGGAAGCTAGGCCCCGGCAAGTACTTCCCCACCGAGCTCCCCGGAGCCACCGACGAAGATGTTGTCGTGGATGCCGATCCTGCCACGGGGCGACCAACTCCGGCAGGACCTCAGGTCATGGCCATGGAGGCGGCCTCTCCCGTAGCAGAAGAAATGCCTTTGATCCTTGTCGTCGAGCCACAGGCTCCGGCATGGGCACAACACACCATCCGATTCCTTCAGAAAGGAGAGCTTCGTGAGGAACAGGAAGAGGCGGAAAAGAGTAGCCTGTTGGGCCTGCTTCGCATCAGTTCGCTGATAACGAACTGCATGTGAGAAGACCGAATGGGGTGAAATTGAAGTGCATCTCCCGGAGGAAGGACTAAAGCTGTTGGCAGAGATACATGGAGGCATATGTGGCTCCCACATAGGGTCGAGGGCCCTTGCCGGCAAGGCTTTCCGGCAAGGTTTCTTCTGGCCCTCCAGGATGCGACGAAACTAGTAACCAAGTGTGAAGCGTGCCAGTTCCATTCGAAGAAGCTCCATCAACCAGCTCAAGCCCTTCAAACTATCCCTCTCTCCTGGCCCTTCTCGGTCTGGGGGCTTGACATATTGGGCCCTTTCCCCCATGCTGTCGGGGGCTTTGAGTACTTGTACGTTGCAATTGACAAGTTCACAAAGTGGCCAGAGGTGGAAGAAGCGAGAAAGGTGACATCTCAGTCAGCCATCAAGTTCTTCAAGGGACTAGTGTGCCATTTTGGGGTGCCCAACAGGATCATCACTGACAATGGCACGCAGTTCACAAGCCATTCCTTCATGCAAAACATTGAGGATCTCGATAGCAAGGTCTGTTTTGCTTCCGTGGCACATCCACGGAGCAACGTCCAAGCGGAGAGAGCAAATGCTGAAGTCCTGCGAGGCTTAAGAACGAAGACTTTCGACAGGCTGTGCAAGAGTGGAAGGTGCTGGATTGACGAGTTGCCGGTGGTTCTTTGGTCAATCAGAACGACGCCAAATCGAGCCACCGGCCAGACACCCTTTGCCCTGGTTTTACGGGCGAAGCGATTCTCCCCACGGAACTCATATACGGGTCACCTCGAGTGCTCGCTTATGATGAGCTTGAGCAAGAGCGATTGCGGCAAGATGACGCAACACTCCTTGAGGAAGATCGTCTTCGGGCGGCTGTGAGAGTAGGACGCTACCAGCAAGCCTTGCGCCGCTACCATAGACGCAAGGTTCATGCCCTGAGCTTTGAGGAAGGCGACCTTGTTCTTCGGCATGTTCAGTCAGCCAAGAATTCCAACAAATTGACGCCGAAGTGGGAAGGCCCTTATCGGGTAACACGAGTCACCAGGCCCGGCGCAGTACGGCTGGAGACCGAAGATACCATTCCAGTGAGCAACTCCTGGAACATCGAGCATCTCCGCAAGTTTTACCCATAAGGCACGGCTTGCCGGGCCTCCCGGCAATCTACCCTTTTGTACAAGCCTTGCCGGCAAGGCATGTAACCCTTTGTACAAAGCCAGGCGCAGACCCTGAGCATAAATAAACGAAGAGCTGGCGCTCTAAGTTATAGCATGCATGCTAGGTTGAGTCTCGTCCTTGGTTAGGGTTGATAGTGCTTAGCTGCGGCTAACCCCTAGCTTAGAGGACGAGTGCGCCTCTCTCTGTTCTTCTCTATCTTCTTTGGTTCGCAGGACACATGAATATCCTTGCCGAGCTGCTTTGGAAGAATGGGGACGGACCGGCGTACGGGTCCCGGCAAGCCCATACTGCCGGGGGCTACAAGGGCGAAGATCCACCCGCGACAAGCCAAAGTTGCCGGGGGCTGCATATTCAGATAAGTTCTCTATCCCTTATCATGCGTTTCAATTGGACTGAGGGATGTGAAACCTCGTTTTACCCTTAGGCTACCATGCTCTCCTCATTCCGGACCCTAGGACTCGTTTCCTGGGACCGAATTTGGTCGTAGTCGCGGCAGCAAGGGAATAAAACAAGGAGCATAGGCCCACCTCATCCCTGCCTCCGCCAAGGGCGTGAGAAAGGTCGAGCGAAGTGGGGGGACGGCAAGGTTTGTTGCCGGGCAAAAAAAACGTTTATCTTAAGGATAACGAGGATTCATTCCTTGTCGTGGGTTCCACCCGCAAACGAAAATCCCGGCAAACATCCCTTTTTCATTAAAAAAACATCCCGTACAGGTACAGTTCATACGAAATGAAAAAATGAACAAGGGGATTACAAGTTCTAAAGCTAACAAAGGCCCGAAGGCTTACAAACTAAGAAGAGATAAGGTGCCCGTAATCCCTTTCTAGTCCCTCTCCTCAGGAAATGGAACAGGAAAAGCAGGAGGGCAAAAGGGGCGCCTAGGCGAGCTACGAGTGGCAGAAGACACCAAGAGAACATCTTGGTGGCCGTCAAAGGGCAGGATGGTGATGGCGGCACCGGAGGCAGAGCTCGAAGACGAGGCGGCAGGACGTCAGTACACGTCAAAGGCGTCGGTGCCCGCGTACTCCGACTTGACGGCCTTGCCGCCTGCCCTCTTCCTCCTCCGCAGCCTCCCTACGCCAGCCGCCCAAGGAGACGACCCCGAGAAGTTCAAGGAGCCGGCGACACGGATGATGGGGTCGCCAGTGCCGCTCGGAGCGGCCCGACGCCTAGTCAGACCCGTCATCCTGCCGCCCGCTGCCCTCGTAGTCGCTGCTGTTGTCTTCCTCGCCACTCTTGCTTGAGGAGGAATCTTCATCGCCGGAGGAGCTCTCCACGCAGCATCTCACGCGGGTCCCGAAGTGCCCGAAGATCTTGACGGAGAGGAGGCCGCCCTCCATTAGGTTGAAATGGAGAGCAAGCCCATCCGTCAAGCTGTGAAGGCGAGCGAAGGTCTTCCACCCTCGGTGAAGATACATGACATGAGGGACGGGGAACTCGACGTCAACCCATGTGCCACTGTTCCCGCAACCCCTCATGTGCAGCCACAGCGCTTGCGGCGGATCCAGCTCCATCTCCCGCGCAAATGGAGTCGGAAGGCGAAGACGACGGCGCGGCGGATGGCGCAACCTGACGAAGAATTCGCAGGGGTTGTCCTCGGCGTGGCCCTCCATCGGAGGAGGGGCAGCTGGAGGGGGCGAAGCGGATCTGCCGCCCCGTCCTCCTCTCCCTCGGGCGCCACGGCGGCCTCGACCTCGCCCCCTCCCCTTTACTCTAGCGGCCGGCTCCGCCGCTACGAGCTCTTGGGGAGGAGCGATGCAATGTCTGGCCGAAACCCTCACCGCCACCGATGAAGCGTCGCCATGCCCCCTCGCCATGGCAGAAGGAGGGAAGAAACAAGAATGGGGAGAGGCAGATGGCGGAGGGTTGAAAGTCACCATTCCTCTCAATCCCCTCTTTATAAAGGAGTGGGGGCGAGACTCGGCCGCCCCCTCTCGGCCAATCCGACCAGCTGAAGTGACAGGGAGCGGGGCCGTCGACCGCCCTCCCCGCTCCATAGAAGGCGCGTGGGAATCAACCCGCACGCACGCGACTACCCACACCCCGTGCGCCTGTCATTCACTCTGCGTTATGCATGCAGCAAACGTGGCGCAAGGGGCGGGCGCAGTGGGACGCGTGGAACAACGGTTCCCGAGCAAGGGTAGTAAATGGGAGGCGGCCCTGAGGTCTCAGAGAGACACGCAAGCCGCCTCTTTACTGTCCACCGCAAGGTGACGCCAGCATGCTTCCGTCATGCGCGCGCACACGACCCCCACGTCGCACGTTCAACGCGGTCGTGCGGAAGCACAACGGACGGAACAGCGGCCACGGTAAAAATCCGCCCCGATTGCCCGCGCACCGTTCTCGGCCTGGCCCAACAATGTGCTGCGCTTATGTGTGGCCCAGGCCCGGGGGCTCCTGTCGGTGAACAAAAGTAGGGGCTCTGCTTTTGACCCCTTTACTTGTGCACGGGCAGTCAGAGCCTCCCGCCACGGACACGCATGATAGAGCAGAAAGGGGGAAGCTGGAGAGAAGCCGAAGCCACAAGAAAAACAAAGCAGCGATGAGGACTAAGGCCACAAAGATCAGATGGACAAAGGAGGTTTTCCAGGCAAGAACCCTTGCCGAGGGAGGCTCGGCGGCCCCGGCAAGACCCTTGCCGGGGCAGCTCGCCCACGCCAGCCGAAGTAAGCCGCCCTTGAGCCCACCAACGCTCGACAAATGCGTTGGGCAGGGCTCGGGAGGCACCTCCGTGGTGGCATGCAGATCTTTGTGAAGACATAGAATGCTCAAGATCAAATGAGGATAAGAGGGCAACCATCCTCACCGAAGAAACCCACAAGACCCCTGGCAAGATCCTTGCCGGGGAGGCCAGCGCGCCACGGCAAGACCCTTGCCGGGCTACCCGGCAAGACCCTTGCCGGGCCACCCTGCGAGACCCTTGCCGGGCCACCCGACGAGACCCTCGCCAAGCGCACCGGCAGGGCCACTGCCAGGCCCACGCCAGCTAAGTCTTCACCGCCGTTCGCGTGCAGCTGCCGACCAACCAGCTGGGCAGGCACCTGCGTGGAAGCATGCAATCCTTCGTGGAGGTTCCACCCCCTCACCACCTCATCTGCCTGCCTGCCTACATGGCACCGCATGCATTGCTGGCCAGGGCGCGTGTCGAAGCGAGGAGGAGCGGTGACGGACGGGACGGGCCTCGCTCCCATTCCCAATAAAGCGAGAGGACACCTAAGCGATGCATTAAATGCATCTTGTCCTATAATACTAGCGATAAACTCGCGACGCTGTAGCACTTTCCACCTCCTGTGTGCCACTGTGGCAGCCCCTTTCGCCTTTAAAAGGAGGCCCATGGCACACAGAGAAGGGATTCGGTTCTTTAGAACCCCTCAGCACCTAGAGCTAGTTCGAGAGCTCAAGAACACTAAATACATCCATCAAAGCAGGACTAGGGTTTTACGCATCCTCGCGGGCCGAACCTGGGTAAAATCTCTTTGTGTTGTCTACTAGTCCCGCTCTTCTCATGATCCCCGTGCCCCGCAACCATAGAAGGGATTCCAGTGATCCCATAGGTGTCGTTCCCACCGAGAATCTTGCCCTTGGTCTTGTTCTTGAGGTTGAGGGCCTTCACTTTGTTCTTTGAAAGCGCGTGGGCCTTGGGTTGGTGATGGCTCCACTTGATGGAGCATTGTCCTTCTCCTTCGGCCACAAGGGGTTCCTCAATGGGTAGGATAAAACCAACACCCATTCTTCTTATGGCTTGAGGAGGAATTTCATCACCTACATCACAAGTACCACTTTGCTCCACTTGGGAGCCATTATTCTCATCAAACTCCACGTTACACGTCTCCTCAATAAGCCCCGTGGACTTATTGAGGGCCCGGTAAGCATGAGAGTTTGTAGCATAACCAACAAATATGCCCTCACAAGCTCTAGCCTCAAATTTAGACAAACGGACACCTTTCTTGAGAATGAAACACTTACACCCGAACACCTGGAAGTACTTGAGGTTGGGCTTGTTACCGGGGAGTATCTCATATGGAGTCGTGTTCAAGCCTTTGTGTAGATAGAGACGATTTGATGCATGACACGCGGTGTTGATGGCTTCGGCCCAAAAGTTGTATGAAGACTTGAACTTCGCCATCATGGTCCTTGCCGCATCCATCAACGTCCGGTTCTTCCTCTCTGCAACACCATTTTGTTGAGGGGTGTACGGTGTGGAATATTGATGCTTGATCCCCTCATCACTAAGAAACTCATCCAAGGTGTAGTTCTTGAACTCGGTGCCATTGTCACTTCTTATTGTCAAGATCTTTGCATCGTGTTGACGTTGGGCTTCATTTGCAAAGTCACTGACGGTTTGTTGGGTCTCGCTCTTCCTCTTGAAGAAATATACCCAAGTGTATCTTGAATAATCATCCACAATCAGCAAGCAATACTTTCTACCCCCAAGACCGTCGAAGGATGGAGGCCCAAAGAGATCCAAATGAAGGAGTTCCAAAGGCCTCTTCGAGTAAATGATAGTCGTGGGAGGATGAGCCTTTTCATGTAGCTTTCCTTCGATACAAGCACTGCAAGCAGGATCTTTAGCAAAACTAACATTCGTTAGTCCACGGACATGGTCCCCCTTGAGAAGACTCTACAAAGATCTGATATTGACATGGGCTAAACGGCGATGCCAAAGCCATCCCATGTCAACTTTAGCCATTAGGCACGTCGCGGTCTTAGTGGGTCGCTCCGAAAAGTTAATCCCATAGAGACCGTTCTCGACATGCCCAACAAAGGCTACTTTAAGAGTCTTGCTCCACAAGAGGGCCACGGTATCAATATCAAAGAAAGTGGCAAAACCCATGAGTGCAAGTTGACGAATGGAAAGTAAATTGTATGCAAGGGACTCAACAAGCATGACCTTCTCGATCGTGAGATCATGAGAAATGAAAACCTTGCCAAGTCCCAATACCTTAGAGGATGAAGCATCACCCCACTCGACATTGGTGGCCATAGATGGAATCTTGTGCACTTCCACCACCAAGTCCTTGCTTCTGGTCATATGATTTGTAGCTCCACTATCGAGCAACCATGATCCCCCACCGGAAGCAAACACCTACAAGAGATCAATGCTTGGTTTTAGGTACCCATTTTGTAATGGGTCCTTTGATGTTACTGACAAGGGTCTTAGGAACCCAAATAGTCCATTCAATGTACTCATAAGGAGAACCAACAAATTTGGCACAAACATGCCCATCACTAGCACGACACAACACATAAGAAGGGTTAAGGTCGTCGTATTTGTTGGAAGGGGTGGCATTGCCCTTCTTGACATGTTCTTCTTTTCCTTGGGAGCACCCTCTCCCTCCTTCACAAAAGTTTGCTTGAGAGGAGGAGGTCGTTTGGTCTTGTCATTCTTCTTCTTGTTCTTGGGTTTGGGTACACACCCAATCCCCTCCTTGGATACAACTTCCTTTTGATTACTCAAAAGGTCGTTGAGATTCTTCTCACCTTGTATGCATGACACAAGGCCCTTCTCAAGTTGCATCTTCAACTTGGCATTCTCCTCAATAAGATGCACATGCTCACAACATGGGTTAGTAGCTTTTGCATTATCAATCAAAACCATATGAGGAAAGGTGGCTTTCTCCTTAGTTAGCTTCACTTGGAGTTGATCGTGAGACTCTTTAAGACTAGCATGAATCCCTTTCAAAGCTTTATGGGACTTGTCAAGTATATCAAACTCTTCTTTGAGTCTAGTAAGATCAACTTCAAGTTTAGCCTTCTCGGAATTTAGCACACGAGATAAGACACAAGCATGATCAAGATCTTTCTTTAATTTAACATGATCGTCCTTGTGTGACTCCTCAAGAGCCAAACAAAGACCATGCTCTTCCTCAAGAGCATTAGAGAGATCCGATATTTCATCGGCATAATCACGACTATGCCCCTCATCTTAGAGATGGTTTCTTCATGAGCCTCGATGGTATCATTGGCTTCACCAAGTTGTTCCAAGAGAGCAACAAAGTGCTTATTGTACTTACCCTTGAGCTTACTCATAAAGGAATCAAACTCATTTTCTTCCTCATTGGGCCCCACATTTTCATCAATGCAATCCGTCAAGGAAGGATTAGTAATGATGGTAGTTTTGATGTTGGGGGTTACCTTGTTGGTTTCTTTAGCCATGAGGCACTTGGCGATGATGTTCTCATTGGGTGAGTCAAAGAGGGATACCCGAGGAATTGTTGCAATGGCTACGGAGGCCATAGCAACCGAGTCACCGCCTTCATCGTCATCATCATCATCATCATCCTCATTGTACTCTTCTTGTGCAACCAACCCCTTGGGAGGAGTCCTCTTGGTGAAGTTGCTCTTGTTGGGGAAAGACTTGGCTTTGTCCTTTCGAATGAGCTTGCCACCATTGTCTTCTATCTTCTTATAAGGGCATTCCGCAACAAAATGGCTCACATTGCCACCATTATAGCAAGTCCTCACGCGTTGCTTGACCTTGTTGCCACTTGAGTTGTTCTTGTTGAAGTTGGGCCTTGAGTTCTTCTTACTCCCAAATTGTCGTGAAGCGAGAGCCATGTGCTCATGATAATCATACTTTGTATCTTCGGGGTTGCTCTCCTCTTCTTCCTCCTCTTCTTCTTCTTACACACTAACCTTGGCCTTTAATGCAAGGTTGGGCTTCTTTGTTCTTTGAGAGTGTAGCATTGCATTGTCGGCGGTCTTGTCCAAAATGCTCATAGCCACAAACTCACCCAACACTTCACTTGAGGACAAGGTGTGGAAGTCCGGCCTTTGACGAATGACGGAGGACATGGCCTTGTGGTAAGGCATCATTGCCTTGAGGAATTTGCGCTTGATCCAATTGTCATCCGTGTCCTTGCTCCCATGGTCTCGGAGTGAGACCGCGAGTTTCTTTACTCTCCGATAAAGCTCACGAGGTTCTTCATCTTCTTTCATTGCAAACTCATCGGCTTCATCTTGCACCACTTCATAGTTGGAGCATTGAATGCTTGCGCTACCTCCGTAGAGGGAGACAACACAAAACCATGCATCTTTGTCCAAGGCGAAAGGCCGAAGATGAGGGAGATCTTCGGGTGGAATTGCATCTTGGATGATGAAGAGAGCATTCTCATTGAATTGATTATCCGCGGCTTCTCTAGGGGCGAAGTTTCTTGGGTCATGCGGATAGAAACCTTCTTCAATGATTCTCCAAAGATTAGTATTCACATGATTTAAATGACGCTTAAAGCAATAAACGCAAGAATCAAAGTCCTCATTTTTCACAATCTTAGGGGGAGGACCGGCATGATTCAAATGAGTAGACGGAATCGGTCCACCATAAACAAGTGGAGGTTCCACATGGGCAAAGATGCCGGTGCCATTCTTACCACTAGAAGGAGCTTTTTCACTAGTAGCTTCCCCCTTGTCGGAGTTAGCATCCGTCACCTTGTTAGTGGGATCACCCACTTCCAACGGTGCGATCGATAGTTTAAGTCCTTCAATGAATTTATTAAACATGCTTTCAACCTCGGTCGTCATGGAGGTTTTCAATGTCTCCAAGGCCACATTGAATTCCTCATGAGAGATCGAGGTTCCCCCATCGCCCGTAGACGAGACCGGATTCGCACCGGAGTGCTCCTCCCCACCATCTACGGTGTCAACCATACTCTTCAGACGACAAAGTCCTTAATAAAGAGACGAGGCTCTGATACCAATTGAAAGGATCGATATATTTGACTAGAGGGGGGGGGTGAATAGGCAACTAACAAATTTTAGCCTTTTTCTTTATCAATTTAAACTTTGTATCCAAGTAGGTTGTCTAGATATGCAAATAGGTGAGCAACCTATATGATGCAACAAGAACAAGCACACAAGCAAGCAAGGGATATAACACAAGTAAGCTTGCACAAGTAAAGGGACGAGATAACCAAGAGTGGAGCCGGTGAAGACGAGGCTGTGTTACCGAAGTTCCTTCCTTTTTAGGGGAAGAACGTCTCCGTTGCAGCGATGTGGAGGCACAATGCTCCCCAAGAAGCCACTAGGGCCACCATATTCTCCTCATGCCCTCACACAATGCGAGATGCTGTGAATCCACTATTGGTGCCCTTGAAGGCGGCGACTGGACCTTTAGAAACAAGGTTGGGGCAATATCCACAACTTAATTGGAGGCTCCCAACGACACAACGAAGCTTCACCACAATGGACTATGGCTCCGCGGTGACCTCAACCGTCTAGGGTGCTCAAACACCCAAGAGTAACAAGATCCGCTAGGGATTAGTGGGGGGAATCAAATTTCTCTTGGTGGAAGTGTAGATCGGGGCCTTCTCAACCAATCCCGAGCAAATCAACAAGTTTGATTGGCTAGGGAGAGAGATCGGGCGAAAATGGAGCTTGGAGCAACAATGGAGCTTTTTGGGGGAAGAGGTAAGTCAACTTTGGAGAAGAAGATCCCTTTTATAAACGGGGAAACAATCCAACCGTTACCCCCCTCAACAGCCCCGTAGAGGGCGGTACTACCGCAGGGGTGGGCGGTACTACCGCTGTGGCCAGTGGTACTACCGTTCCACCTCGCGGTACTGCCGCGCAATAGAAGGGAGCGAGGAGCACAAAAGGACCTGGACCAAGGGCGGTACTACTGCGGTGGTAAGAATGGTACTTCCGCCCATGAGCGGTACTATCGCCCCTACTGCCACAACTAGTGCCGCAAAACCCGACACGAAAGGAGAATCCTCGAATCGAGGCGGTAGGAGCACGAGGCCGTAGCGGTACTACGACTGAGAGCTCCCAGCGGTACTACCACTGAGGAGCGGTACTGCCGCTTGTAGCTCTTAAGAGGTACTACCGCTGTGGCTCGCGGTACTACCGCTGGGACCAGACCTCAGGGAGAAGGCAGCAAGGGGGCCTTCAACGAAATGGAAAAGCACAGAGGGAACATAAAAGGATGTGTAGGTGTTGATTCCACCCTAGCCCAAACCAATGCGGACCCCCTCTTAATAGTACGGCTTTCCTTTGACTCAAATCCACTGAAAAGAAAGGTAGACAAACGCCGTCTTCAATAGTCTTCGAGGGGCACAAAACCGTCTTGTGCCTAGTGATGAAACGTCTGAAATACTCAAGGCACACGATTAGTCTGCAAAAAGCACTGTCATCAATCACCAAAACACCTAAGGGATAAATATGCCCTTACACCAGGCATCGTCCAGTAAAGGTGTCTCAGGAGAACGTAAGGGAATTTGATGAGTTTCTTTGCTGGTGAAGTACGTTTTCTTCAGGTAATTCTGACACTGGCACCAAGCATTCTTGAAGATAGCAGAGGTATTAGCACAGGTTACCTCATCCTGAGTTTCCAAATCGGTCCTTCTCTATAGAGAAAAATGGGAAAATTTGTTGTATTATAACCACCATGGAGGTAGGATGTATGGGACAAAGCAAAGTAATTTCCATGAATAACATTACTTACACATAACTCCCGGACAAACACCGCAATCTGGCATTTTCCTTCATCTTGAGACAATATTTCCAAGATGGGAAGATACGCATACTGATTTAACAACATCAAATGCGATAGATGCTAAAGTACGACTAGCTGGTTGTGCTTCCTCCATATGAATAGGCGTACTAACTGGTGGAGTTGGGGTTCGCCGTGGTAGTACTAGCCCTTTGGGCACTGGAGCTGCCTTACTAACTGCTCTTGTTTGGGAGCTCTGTGGTGGAGATGGTGTTGTGTCAACAGGAACTGGGTTACTATCTGCTGGGGTTGGGGTTAGGTTGGGTGAAGTTGGTTCTCTGTCCATCGCAGTAGGGGTACAATCTGCGAGAGTTTGGGTTATGTGTGGTAGGGCTGGTTCTCATGCATGTACAACCGGGGTGCTATCTCCACCAAGAGGCAGCACTGTTTTATTTGAAGACAGTGTTTTTAGTCCGCTAGATGCTGGCATCACCCGCTCCAATTCAAATGGCTGATATACAGGAAACATAGTTGAATGTACAGACATTGTATGAGAGATAGATGCAATAGATAGTGTGGAAAAAAGAGGACATGAAATAGTTGACATGTATATTGTTTAACTAAAATGGATAGCATGACATAATTTCACATATATGATGTCTATCTAAACTGGATAGCATAGCATAACATAATTCAAAGATATGATGAATAACTAAAACGCCGTGCCAAGTTAGAGCATACACCTCGGTGGGGGAATAGGACTGGTCATCTGTCTCTGAATCCATCTCTGAGGAGCTATCGGGACCCAACAAGAGATCTGCTTTGACATGTAGCACTGTTTGCTCTGAAGGCATTGTTTTCACTCCATATTTTTCAATCTCCCACCCAAATGGCTGATTCACAGGAAGAGTAGTTTATGTACAAACATTGTCGGCAAATGGAAATGTAATGAAGAAAAGGATGGGCAAGATATCATTCAAATATATGATGCCTGGTTAAACAGGACAACATTGCACATTTCACATATATTATGGCTGGCTAAAAGACATGGGACTGCATAATTCCCATATATGATACAGAAACTAAACAGGTGGTGGCAGAACATGTCTAAACTTAGCAGATGACATATATGATGTCAAAAGTAGGCACTGCAAGGCAACATATGCATGATATGACTAACATCATCATGCCAAGGTAGAGCAAACACCTTGGGGGGTAAATAGGAGTGGTCAGCAGCATCTGAATCCGCCTCAGAACAGATATCTTCTTTTGGATTACAACCGGGAGGGGGGTGGGGAGTGTTTGCCATTGAACCCACCATGGAGCGATGTCTGCATGACATTGTATTGCCGCGCAAAACTCTTCTCTTTTTCTCTACATGTTCAGCATGACTGTGTACAATATCTGACATGCATACGGAAAAAATATGGTGAAATTATGTAAGGAGAGCATGCAGAAATTTAGAGTGATGGTAACAACCAGTGGATGGATCCAAAAATAATGATAGCAGGCTGATGATTGCTTTAATTTAATAAAAAGACAGATGATGATTGCTTTACTATTTGTGTCCCACCCAAGACGAAAAACATAGGCATACCCTAGGTGAACCAGATATTAGACAGAGATACTATTCATTGCTTCCTCGATATGTGCCCCACAACTAACTTAGAACTCAAGTTTGAACATTAATTTGGACTTGACTTGGAGTCCAAGAGGTGAACATGACGATAAAGTAGCAGGTAATTTTAAGCAATGCATAACATAAGCAGAATCAAAAGAGTGCGACCTCTCTTGTGGACCCGTGTACTCCTCAGGTTCATCTGCTGAGTCGATGATGGTGATGCCGTTGCGGTGGGTACCGGCGGTAGTGAAGGAGATCTGAGGCGGTGAAAGACGGTCAGGAGTCATGATGTCTGGTTTGGTGGATGTTTCTGTCGATGGAGCAGCTCAGGTGAGGTGGACGACGTCGCGGCAGGAGCAAGACAAACCACACAAAGTTCCCTTCGGCACCTACCTGTAACTGAAGTAATTCTGTAAGGGCTCATTTGGCTTGCATGATTCTAAAAACGCAGGGATAGGAAAAACACCGTAATAGGATAGGAATTCACATGGTAAATAGAGCATTTGTAAACACTAGATTTCTGCCAACTTGGGTGTTTGGTTTACATGAATTGGAAGAGCAGAGGAATGCAAAGAAACATGGCCAAAATAAAGTGAAACCATATGAAAGCGTGTATAGTTGGAACGTTATTCTTCCACTAATGCACTTGGTCTCTTTTTCATGCATAGGATTTTGAAAAGTAGGTCCAGGTGGATGTTTTGCTTCATTCCTTTCAACAAAATGCATAAATAATTGAATAGTAGAGTAACATTGGAAAATTCCCTATTGCTATGTTTTTCCATCAAACCAAAATAGCCCTAATGGATTGACATGAATGTATAGTAATAAGTGATGCAACAAGTGTACAACCTCTTTGCCGTGGCCGTGTCGACCTCAACATCATTGGGTTGGTCGCTGAAGCAGTTGAGGTAGAGGTGGCTGTCGGAGGTGTGGAGGAAGATCTGAGGAATCTGTAGACAGCGTCCAGGGCACTGCTCTATTGTGATGGATCGATTACGTCGTTGGAGCAGCCCGGTGAGCCGTAAGGCGTCAAGGTGAAGCAGCACAAGACAGACATCGTCAATCTCAAGTGGGATTCTAATAGCATCTCCAATAGATGATGTAAAATAGATGTAAAATTTACATCAGCCAAAACCACCTGACTACAGAAGATGAGGTAAAAACTATTGACTCTGAACTTAACTGTCGAAACTGAAATTTACTGTGGAATCTGAATGTTACTGTCGAAACTGAACGCAATGGTAGCAGAGAGGCACTTGACATGTAGTTTAGCGAGGGCCTGCAGTTCATCTTCAACCTGCACCCCCCTGACCCGCCAGCCACCACCGGCCGAACCGCCGACCCCAGCGCCGCCTCGCCGCCCCGAAACAACTCCCCACCGCCGGTCCGCCGTCGCCCGGCCAGCCCTATAGGCTCCCCGCACCCACCCTTAACCCTAAGATATATAGTGGGGTACCTCTGCGGCGAGCCCCCGTCCCCGCTGTGGGTGGTTCTTCCTTAACTCCGGCGAGCCCCCCCCCCCACCTGAAAATCGACTGACCCAAAAGTCGATTCAGTCGACTGAAGTGTAGCTAAATCGGAGCAGAGCAGCAACACGAGCGAGGGGGAGAGCAGCAGCAGCAGCGCGAGCGAGCGACCGAGCGAGAGCCTGAGCAGCAGTAGCTGGGCGAGTGAGCGATCGAGCGAGAGCCGGAGCAGCAGCAGCTGATCTGGCTTGTATGGACGCCGCCGCCGAAGGGGTCTTGCACTGGGGGAGAGCCACCGTGGAGATGTCGCCCGCAGCGCCGGCTTCAAGGTAGCCGCTCCATGAGGTTGCAGGATGGAGCACCGTCGGCGCCGGGAGGTTGAGCTAAGGAGAAGGTGCGATGAGATGAGTGTACAACCTCTTTGGTGGCGCCGAGTAGGCCTCGGCTTCGTCCAGGAGTCGGTGAGAATGCTGCGGTTCCGGTGGAGCAGGTTAAGGCGGCGCTATGGGGATGGAGCAGCCGCGATAGACGAGGCGATCGTCGGAGCAGCTCCTTGGAGGTGGAGGATGGGGCGGCTGAACCGGCGGGACGACGAGATGGACGACGGATCCTCATCCGGGGAGGTGGACGAGGGACGTCGAGCTGTTGCGGTGGACGATGTCGTCAGGGAAGAGGCTCCGGCTGGGCAGCGGTGAGGTGGCGGGTGGAGGAGGGTGGGGTTTCGCGGCTAGAGCGGAGAGGTTATGGCGGCCTAGGATTTCAAATGGCAAAAAGGAGGCGGTGGGAGGGGGTGAACCATGACTTAGAGACGCGCTTGTCCAAAATGTAGGGTGTGTTACAGAAGTACCCCCACCGATTTGAACTAGCGGCCCTTCGCTCGAGGGTTAGAAGGGGATTTCGGCGTGTCGGGATTTGGCAGCTAGAGGGAGTTTTCGCGCGCGTTGTAATTTCGGGATAGCAAGGCGCGGGTTGTGAAGGCGCCAGTTTTGGGAGCACGATATCTGAATTTTCGGGATATAACAAGGCGCGGGTTGAATTTTAGGGACAAGCCTAACGTGTAATATTGTACTTGTATGTACCAAATCAATTTGCACTTCCCTCAACCAAAAGGAAAACAAAAAAATAAAAATATTCACACCACACAAAGAGAGAGTCTTGCCCCGTTTTACTATAAAAATGCTATTTGAAGCTACTCATACCAACAATTTAGTGCAATTAGATGCTATTCGGTAGTATGAATCCATGTTATGTCCAATTAAATTTTTTCGCTTGCTGTATAATGCATGTAACCTGCTCATACCAACATTTTAGTGCATTCCAAATGTCTATACTACCGCTGCAATTCAAACTGAATTTGAATTCGTTTCTCTATTTCAATAAAAATCTACAATCATGATTGTTGCCAACTTCAACCATAATTCGTGTATTACCTTAATAACACACCACATGATTACTATAGAGATAGATATGAACTATGTGTACTACATGACCTCGAATTCTATTTTTTGAATACACTTGATTTTGATTCCAAATAATAGTACATTTGATGTACTAACTATATATTCATAATCCAAACCATGTTCCATACGTGTACACCGTGTTTACCACACATAGTATAGTGCCCCGCCCCCTACATTATGACAAGTATTTAGACCTGAGCTGCAAAAGCCACACATTAGCCCAAATTATGATCAATGTTCTATATGTTATACGTAGTACTAGCAAGATGCCCATGCGTTCCACAGAACATCAACATGATCAAGGGGAGGCCTAATTTGCAAATATGGAGAGCGGTGTGGGTATCTTTTTTCAAAATTGCCATAGTTTCCTTCTGATCCGTCAGATATAAATCGGACGGCCTATATTGCAGGATGGCACCATCATCAACAACTCCGTTTTTATAAGAGTAGAGATAAAATATATTATATGTAGTATAACATGTTCATAACCACACCATGTGTATCACCGTTATATATATTCACACATGCATCGGTTTAAAACACTATGATAAATTCTTCAAATATCCGAATTCACTTTTTATACCCACACAATCCTCTTATCTTTGTAGCTAGCTAGCGCTAACTTTCTCTCGTGCATGCAGACGCCCGCATCCCTCTCACCCTCCCTCGGCATTCTCTAGATCCATCGCGCAACTTCGTCTTTTCACTTTAGGTCGTTCACCCACGGTGTGTGTAGGCCCCCGAGCTCCTTCTTTACGGCACACATCGATCGATATGCCTCTCTAGCCAGGTGTGCCTAGCACAAACACAAGCTTCCCCTCTTCTCTTATCACCGTCCATGCCTCACTCCCACCACTCTTTTCATCGATCTCGTACTCGCACACTCCTCCCCCTCGATATAGTATGACTCTCGCACCACCTCCTAGATGCATCCTCCTCTCTCTATCCTTCTCCCCGTGCCTCATTTGCTTCTAACACACACATGCATGCATACCGATCGATCTCCCAACATATACCTAGGTCGACTTTAACTATTCCCCCCCATCGATTGACGTACCTCACAAGTTATGTCTCTCCTTTCTCTGACAAAGGACGATTGATCTTCCTATGTAGTTATGTCTGCTTACCACAGCCATATCGCCCCCCCCCCTCATCATTCGTGCATGCCTCCTGACCCGTCTCTCACATGCACGTGCCCAGACAGGCAGCCATCCCCTCTCTTATTGATATTGCAGGCGTGCCCTCCGGTTTTCTAGCAAGCCTATCCCACCATTTGTTAGAAGCAACTCCACTACCACCCCCCTCCAACACTCTAGCTCTGTCTCTCTCCCAACCTTATTCCTCTCCCACACGTATGCATGGATGTCGACCAATCACCCTTAATACATGAGGTAGATCGATCTCCCTTAATACATGAGGTAGGCCTCTCTCCTCCTCCACACATATACCAGCCATTGTACCTCTATAGTTAATTAGGCCTCCCCCCCACCACACACCGATAGTCGAGCGTTGTAGGTAGGTATCCATGCCACGGAGAAAAACTACACCTGTCCCCTCTCACGTTCCAGTAGGCAAGCCACTCTATATCTTTGACGTGGGCACACACGAATTCGATGGCACTTGAGGGAGTCCTGGATTAGGGGGTGTCCGGATAGCCGAACTATCACCGTTGGCCGGACTCCTGGACTATGAAGATACAAGATTGAAGACTTCGTCCCGTGTCCGGATGGGACTTTCCTTGGCGTGGAAGGCAAGCTTGGCGATACGGATATGTAGATCTCCTACCATTGTAACCGACTCTGTGTGACCCTAACCCTATCCGATGTCTATATAAACCGGAGGGTTTTAGTCCGTAGGACGAACAACAATCATACCATAGGCTAGCTTCTAGGGTTTAGCCTCTCTGATCTCGTGGTAGATCCACTCTTGTACTACCCATATCATCAATATTAATCAAGCAGGAGTAGGGTTTTACCTCCATCGAGAGGGCCCGAACCTGGGTATAAACATCGTGTCCCTTGTCTCCTGTTACCATCCGCCTATACGCACAGTTCGGGACCCCCTACCCGACATCCGCCGGTTTTTACACCGACATTGGTGCTTTCATTGAGAGTTCCTCTGTGTCGTCATCCTTACGCCCGATGGCTCCTTCGATCATCGACAACGACGCGGTCCAAGGTGAGACTTTTCTCCCCGGACAGATCTTCGTATTCAGCGGCTTTGCACTGCGGGCCAATTCACTTGGCCATATGGAGCAGATCGAAAGCTACGCCCCTGGCCATCAGGTCAGATTTGGGAGTTTGAACTACACGGCCCACATCCGCGGAGACTTGATCGTTTAAGCTCTGCCGCCGAACGATGCCCTGGAGGCTGCACCAGCGTCCGCTCCGACCCTTAGCTCGGAGCCGACTCCGTCGATCGAGGACGATTGGTTGGACACCGCCTTGGGGGCTATGATCTCTACGGCGATTGAGCCGAACTCCATCCCTGTCCTTTGCGAAGACCGTGACTCCAAGGTGCCAGACTCCTCTCCGGACTCGAACCCTCCGCACCCTGCTAATCGAATCCAATTGGGCGCGGTTAGGGAGTTCATCGTCGCGGACATCTTTCAAAGACTCGCCCTTTGGCGACATCCTGAATTCACTAAAGTCTCTCTCTTTATCAGGAGAGCCCTGGCCGGACTACGGTCAGGAAGGTTGGGATGCGGACGACGAAAAAAATCAACGCCCACCCACCACCCACTTTGTAGCCACTGTCGAAAGCTTAAACGACGTGCTCGATTTCGACTTCGAAGACATCGACGGAATGGACGACGATGTGGGAGACAACCATGAACCAGCACCTATAGGATACTGGACAGCCACCTCATCACACGACGTATACATGGTGGATACGCCTAAAGGAAGTGATGACGTGGAACAACGGGACACTACGAAGGATAAATCCATCGAAAAGCAGTCAAAACGGCAACGTAAACGCCGCACCAAGTCCCGCCTCGACAAAGACGGCAGTCACACAGACCCAGCCATAGAGCAGGGCGAACCGGTGGACGACGAACAGGCTATCGAGCAACCGTCTGAACAGGACAACTTGGATAAACAACCCGTCCCCGGCGAAGACAACAGTCCGGACGATCTCACGCCAGACAAATTGTTGGGGCAGAAGAACCTCCACAAAAGGCTCGTTGCTACTGCGCGTAGCCTGAAAAAACAGAAGCGGAAGCTCAAAACAGCGGAAGATGCACTCAGAATCAGATTGAGCAAAGTACTCAACACCGAGAGAAATCTGGCGATATCGCCAAACAAAGAGCTACCCGAGCGCAAATTACGCCCGAATTGATGAGGAGGCCGAGAAACCCCGCAATCAAAGAACAAAGAGGCCGCCGGTCGGATAGACGACCACATGGCAAACATGGAGCGGCAAGCGGCGCCGCACACAAGCCGCACGCGATCCGCATAAGGATTCACATCAAAGGATGGCCCGATTAGGTCCATCTATGGGCCGAGAAAGCAAGCTCTTCCAAGCAATGCAACACGCCAAATATCCGAACATCACGACACACCCAAATATAGGGGTGCCGCACACTTCGTGTTTCACCGATGAGGTGCTGGATCACGAATTCCGGTGAGATTCAAACCCGTAAACATAGAGGCATACGACGGAACAACAGACCACAGAGTCTGGATTGAGGATTACATCCTCCACATACACATGGCTAGAGGAGATGATCTCCACGCCATAAAATACTTACCCCTCAAGCTCAAAGGGCCAGCCCGTCATTGGCTCAAAAGCCTCCCTGAAAACACCATTGGAAGTTGGGAAGAGCTCGAGGATGCTTTTCGGGCAAATTTTCAAGGGACTTATGTCCGTCCTCCGGATGCAGACTATTTAAGTGACATAACTCAACAACCCGGAGAGTCAGCCCATAAATTCTGGTACAGGTTCCTCATAAAAAAGAACCATATAGTCGACTGTCCGGACGCTGAAGACTTATTAGCTTTCAAACACAACATCCGAGACGAATGGCTCGCCAGACACCTCGGCTAGGAGAAGCCGAGAACAATGGCTGCATCAACAAGCCTCATGACCCGCTTTTGCGCGGGAGAGGATAGTTGGTTGGCAAGATGCAGTACCAGTGACCCAAGTACATCCGAAGTCAGGGATGGAAATGGAAAACCACGACGCAGCAAGGACCAGCGCCGGACAAAGGGAAACAGCCCGAAGAGCACGGCAGTCAACGCCGGATTTAGAAGCTCCCGGCAGAATCATAAAAAACTGCCCCTCAAGGACTACAGCGACGAGCTATCCAACCTAAACAAAATCTTGGACAAAATATGCCAAATCCACAGTACCCCCGGGAAGCCTGCAAACCATACCCACAGAGATTGTTGGGTCTTCAAGCAGTCCGGCAAACTCAATGCCGAACACAAGGGGCTCGACACACTAAGCGAGGACGATGACGAACCCCACAAGCAGAGCACCGGAAAACAAAAGAATTTCCCACAAAAAGTCAAAACAGTGAACTCACTTCAAGTGACAAAAGGGGAAAAATGAGCGGGGCTCATAGAAACACACACCTCACGGTCTATCCCAGTAGAGTCCCAACGATGGTTGTCAAAACCAATCACCTTCGATCATCAGGACTATTCCGGAAGTATCCGGAACGCAGGATGGACTGCCTTGATATTAGATCCTATAATCGACGGACTCCAATTTACACAAGTCCTAATGGACGGAGGTAGCGATCTAAACCTGCTATATCAAGACACAATCCGCAAAATGGGGATAGACCCAACCAAAATTCGCCATAGCAACACCTCCTTCAAAGGGTAATGCCAGGCCTATATGCCCATTGTACGGGCTCCCTACTGCTAGAAGTTGTGTTCGGCTCATCCGACAACTTCCGCCGCGAAAAGTTAACCTTCCATATCACCCCATTCGAAAGTAGCTATCAAGCACTACTGGGACGAGAAGCTTTCGCCCGCTTTAACGCAATACCGCCTTATGCATCTCTTACACTAAAAATGCCCGGTCCACGCGGCATCATCTCATTAAAAGGGAGTATCAAGTGTTACTTGAGCACGAAAGAACGTGAGACTGCCTTGACAGCCCCACACTAATCCGGCTCCGCTAATCAAAGCACCTGAATAGGTCATTCGGACCACGGACATGGCTAGACGAGTCCGGCGTAGACATATCAATGCCTACTAGCGGCATACCCCCGTACAAGGGGCTGCACGCATGTACAACAAGAGACAATAAAGCTCAAATATATTCACTTTTCGAACCGTACTCTGTTTACTTAATATAAAGTACATTTTTCGCATGATCTTTTTTTTTCTTTTCAACTAATTTCTTCTCTTTTACATATGAACACCGTGCTACACCCGTCCAGGATACGGCACAACGGAGACACAGGCGCAGACGTGCAGTAGGGACCCCTTGCAAGGATTCTTTTCTGATTAAGACCCTTCGTAAACCTTTTTTACTGTCTCTTGTTGATACACATCCCCCGGTTTCTTGCTATAACCGAGGAGGAGGCTGGCATTTTGGCATCGGCCGCACCATAATTTTTGCGCGTAACTGGACACCAAGGGCTTAGGGCATTATTCTGCCTGTTTTCATAAAGACTGAATACCTTAGGGAGTGTTCGGCGTCTCGAGTTAGGCCTTATATGCATCAGCTCCGAATCATGTCTTTGGTCAAATGTTGGGTTTGCCCAGCTCCTGTGTTTTGCTGCCTTACATTCCGTTCTATCGGCTAACGCGACACCAGGAGAACTACTGCGATTGTGCCCCGGTTCGGCCAGGTGAGCACCTCAGTAGAGAAAGCCGAAAATGACTGTCATGATATAGTGTGAGACTGGTCAACCACTCGATGACCCACCGGAATGTTTAGAATTCCCCCGCATTAACAAAGGACCGTTTCCCGGTCAGGCACATACGCGCCCCGAATTCGGGAGAGCGCGGTGCCCCTAGGGGCTATATAGTAGCCCCACCATCGAACTCCTATGGCTAAGTGAAAGTGATAAAGCATTATAGTCCGGTTGCCTAGTTTGCTACGCTGTCACCTCCTTTACAGGACCAAGACGTTGGATTAAGTGTGAAAATGCGCCTTTTTGCAAACACCCCCGCACTATGTGCGTGGGGGCTGAAGCCGAGGACTGCCATCTTTCAGGTTATATACACATATACATCAATGGCCGCACAGGAGGTGTTTTAATACTTGAACGCACAAGTATAAAAAGCTCTTATATTACATTGAAACATTGGTTTCACAAATCATACATGTCATTAAAACATAATATCCTTCGAGCACTGCGTCTCTATTAAACGAGCGCCCTGCAGGACTTCCTCAAAATAGTGCTCGGCAGGTACTTGGATTCTGTCCGTATCTCTGGATGCAACGTCGGTGGCCTTCATCTCCACCCAGTATGTCTTGACACGGGCAAGAGCCATCCATGCACCCTCTATGCATGCTGACCGCTTCATTGCATCGATATGCGGCACCGCACCAAGGAACTGTTGCACCAAGCCAAAATAACTCTTCGGCTCGGGCCTTTTCGGCCACATATGAGTCACGACAGCCTTCATGGCAAGTCCGGACAACCTATTCAGCTCAGCCCATTCGGCCAAACGATCGGTTAATGAAAGTGGACGCTCCGGACTATGGAACTGCGACCAAAAAAGCTCTTCCATTCTGTGATCCTTTTGACCTCGGAAGTGTTGGCGCGTCTGCGACTCGCCTGAAGTCGTAAGCATCCTCAGCACCCTACAGCCGGTCCAATTGAGCGTACTTAGGGTCCGTGAATTTTCTCCGCATCAGAAAGGGCTTCCCAGCCGCAATATCTCCGGCCTGACGTAGCTCCTCCTTCAAAGCTCTCATCGCAGAGCGAGTATCCTTGGCCTCGGTGGCGGCCTTTTTCAGGTCCTCTTGTTTCGCTCGATCTTCTTTTTCAAGAAGCTCGCAACGGTCAGTAGCATTCTTCAATTTCACGGACATCTCGGCTATTTCTTCCCTGCTTCGGCAGTGAGCAGCCTGTTCGGCTTTTAGCTCTGCGGCCGCCTTTAAGGCAGCCGCATCACTTTTTCTGGCTTGCTCCTTGGCTCGGGCAAGCTCCGCCCGAAGGTTCTCCATAGCAGCGGCACCATCTGCATTAAGCATACATGTTGTAAGGCATGGGCGTCAAGCTCCCTTACCAGGTGTCCACGGAGAATTTGCATACCTTGTGACTCGTCCAGCCGTTTATTAACAAGCGTGATGTCCGCATCCGCCACGTCAAGTTGCCGCTTCAGTTCGGCAAATTCATCAGCCCGGCTAGCCACCGGACGCTTCGCCACCTACATACGAAGAGCACATGTTATACCTGGGGTTATGATCCTCGGCGCGCCGTCTTTTTTGACACCGCACCAAGTCTCAGGGGCTACTATCTATCAGGCGCATTTATATGCAAAACTGTCGAAGGTACATCATTTTGCGTACCTCAAAACCCGTCAGTAAACTTAAGACGGCTTCATGCAATCCGCTCTCAGCGGATGAAATCCTTTCAATCACCGTACCCTTTAACGTAAGGTGATCTTCCGAGATAGACGCTCGCCCGAGCAGATCCTTCAGCTCCTCCGACCGTACACCCGTTGGTGCGGGACTCGTCCGGTGGCCTTTTTCAAAGGCCGGACATGGAGAGCTTTGAGGGGACATACGGCTGCCTTCTGGCCCCGCCGGATTTGGAGAAGCCCTCCGCGACGACACCTCAGGGTCGTCCACCTCGCATAACGGTACGGCAGGCGGAGGCGTTTCGCTCTCCATCATCTCCGGATCAAGATCCCCTGAAGACGAGCTCTGCTGTGAAGGGCTGAGATCCGAACTACAAGGTAAAATTTTGGTTACCTTCAGAAATAAAATGGGGATGTCTCTCTTTTAAAAAGCATACCCCCCTTTACTTACGGCTCGCTTGAGGGCTGATCTACTTGGGGAAATAGTGCGGCCGGAGCATCTCCCGCCGCAGGACCCTCTGGCGAAGATTTCTTCCCCCCTTCGAGGCTTTGGTCTCCGGATCTTCAGAAGCGGTCCTCTTCTCCCCTTGGAGGGAGGGATTCTCGATCCCCCCTTTCTTGATAGCCTCCTTCATGGAGGTAGTAGTTCCTTGTTCCCCCTTCGCCTTCTTCAAAAGGCACAGCCTCTAGCATCTGGTTAACACAGGATCCGCGTGGTCTCAGGGAGGGGGGCCGGACACCTGATCAGTTTTGCTTTTGCTATCCACTCCTGTTTAAAGGATAGCTCTTTTAAGGGCAAGTTCAAGATAAATATGCGGATAGCATGTCCGGGTACAGGACTACTTACTTGAGTATCCGGGCGATTGCAGCTCAGACATGCGTCCTCGGTTAAGTCCGGACACATTGCTTGTGATCCGAAGAACAGTTGGTACATCTCCACGGGCGTTACGCCCATAAAATGTTGGAGAGCTCGTGGTCCCTCCGGATTAAACTCCCACAGGTAGAGGGGGCGACGTTTGCAGGGCAAGGTGCGACGAATCAGCATGACCTGCGCTACTACGACCAGATTGATCTCCCTCTCTCGGAGGTCTCGAATACGGCCCAGCAATAGAGGTACGTCCTTGGACGGTCCCCAATCGAGCCCTTTACTGACCCATGACGCCCGCCGTAGTGGAGGACCCGAGCGGAAGGCGGGTGGCGCCGCCCATTTGGTGCCCCTGGGAGCGGTGATATAAAACCACTCCTGTTGCCATAAATTGAGCTCCTCTTGAAAAGAGCCCTCGGGCCATGGAGCGTCCGCATTCTTGCTTATAACAGCCCCTCCGCACTCTTCCTGATGCCCCTTGATCATCTTCGGCTCCACTTTGAAGGTCTTGAGCCACAATCCGAAGTGAGGGGTAATGCGGAGGAAGGCTTCACATACGACAATGAACGACGAGATGTGGAGGATGGATTCCAGATCCAAGTCATGGAATTCCAGCCCATAATAAAACATGAGCCCCCTCACAAAGGGGTCCGTCGGGAAGCCTAAACCACGAAGGAAGTGAGACACAAATACCACGCTCTCACCAGGCTTGGGAGTGGGAATAACCTGCCCTTGGGCAGGCAGCCTATGCGAAATTTCGCCGGTTAGATACCTGGCGTCTCTCAGCTTTAGCACATCTTCTTCCGTGACGGAGGAAGACATCCACTGGCCGTGCAGGTCGGAGCCGGACATTGTTGAAGGTCCGAAGCGCCTAAATCTGGAGCTTTGGGTGTTGGAACTCGAGGCGAGGGGCGGATTCGATTGAGATTGAAAGAAAAGAACGGGTGAGCGAGTCCTGGATTAGGGGGTGTCCGGATAGCCGAACTATCACCGTTGGCCGGGCTCCTGGACTATGAAGATACAAGATTGAAGACTTCGTCCCGTGTCCGGATGGGACTTTCCTTGGCGTGGAAGGCAAGCTTGGCGATACGGATATGTAGATCTCCTACCATTGTGACCGACTCTGTGTAAACCTAACCCTATTCGGTGTCTATATAAACCAAAGGGTTTTAGTCCGTAGGATGAACAACAATCATACCATAGGCTAACTGGTACTCGGCTTCTGTCCGAATCTGGGGACGCAACGTCGGTAGCCTCCATTTCTTCCCAGTATGTCTTGACACGGGCAAGAGCCATCCGTGCACCCTTAATGCACGTCGACCGCTTCATTGCGTCGATACGCGGTACCGCACCAAGGAACTACTGCACTAAGCCAAAATAACTCTTCGGCTGCGGTTTCCCCGGCCACAAATGAGTCACGACACGCTTCATGGCAAGTCCGGACAATCGATTCAGCTCGGCCCATTCGGCCAACCGATCGGCTAACGGAAGAGGACGCTACGGACTATGGAATCTGCGACCAAAACAGCTCTTCCTTCGTGACCCTTCGGCCTCGGAAGTGCTCGATCGCGTCCGCAAAGACTCGCCGCTAAATCCAGATAAGCATCCTCCGAACTCCACAACCGGTCCAATCGAGCATACTTCGGATTCGTGAACTTCCTCCGCAGCGAAAAAGGCTTTCCAAAGCAGCAACATCCACACCGACGCAGCTCCTCCTTTGCAGCTCTCATTGCGGAGCGGCATCCTTGGCCGGCGGTGGCCTTTTTCAGGTCCTCTTGTTCGCTTGACGTTCTTTTTCAAGAACCCGCAGCGGTCGGTAGCATTCTTCAACTTTATGGCCATATCGGCCATTTCCTCTTTGCTTGGCGGTGAGCAGCCCGTTCGCTTTTAGCTCTTCGCCGCCCTTAAAGCGCCCGACATTACTATTTCGGCTTGCTCTCTAGCTCGGCGAGTTCCGCCGCAGCTCCTCCACAACAGCGGCACCACCTGCGTTAAGCATACAAGTAGTAAGGCACGGGCGTCAAGCTCCTTTACCAGCGTCCGCGAAGAAGTCGCGATACCTTGTGACTCGTCAAACCGCTTATTGACAAGCGCGATGTACGATCGCCTCGTCAAGTTGCCGCTTTAGTTCGGCAAATTCATCGATCCGGTTGGCCACGGACGCCGCCGCCTATTTAGGAGCGGCGATATGTTATAATCGAGATTATGATCCTCGCACGCTGTCAATTTTGACAACATACCGAGTCTCGTGGGCTACTATCTATACAGGCGCAATCTATATGCATAAGCGTCGGAAGGTACATCATTTTGCGTGCCTCGAACCCGTCGAGAAGCTTCGATGGCTTCATGCAATCCGCTCTCAGCGGATGCAATTCTTTCAATCACCGTACCCATTAGCGCACGGTGACCTTTCGAGATAGCCGCTTCGCCGAGCAGATCCTTCACTCCTTCGACCAAGACGCCGGTTGGCGCGGACCTTCCGCCCCGCCGACTGGGAAAACCTCGCGGCGACACCTCGTGGTCGTCCGCCTCGCATGAAGGTGCGACAGGTGGAGGCGTTTCGCTCTCCATCATCTCCGAAAGAATATCCCCCGAAGACGAGCTCTGCTGAGAAGGGCTGAGATCCGAACTACAAGGTATAATTTCGGTTATCTTCAGAAATAAATATAGGGATGTCCCTTATTACAAGACCCCTTCTTTTTTACTTACGGCTCGCTGGAGGGCTGATCCCCTTGGGGAAATAGTGCGGCTGGGGTACCTCCCAGCGCTGGACTCTCTGACGAAGATTTCTTTCCCCTCTTTGAGGCCTTGACCTCCGGATCTTCCGAAGCGGTCCTCTTCTCTCCTTGGAAGGTGGGACTTTTGATCCCTCCTGCCTCGAAAGCCTCCTTCGTGGAGGCAGTTGCTTCCCTGCTCCCCCCCTTCGCCTTCTTTAAAAGGCGCGGCCTTTAACATCTTGGTCAGCATGGGATCCGGCGTGGTCTCTGGGAGGGGAGCCGGACACCTTATAAACTTTGCCTTGGCTATCCACTCCTGTTCAAGAAACGGCTCCCTTAAAGGGCATATATATGATAAATGAATGAACAGCCTGTGCCGTTACAGGGTTACTTACTTGAGTATCTGGGTGATTGCAGCTTAGACCTGCGACCTCGGTCAAGTCCGGACACTTCTCTTGTGATCCGAAGAACAGTTTCTACATCTCCTTGGGCGTCGCGCCCATAAAATGTTGGAGAGCTCGTGGTCCCTCCGAATTAAACTCCCACAGACGGAGGGGCCGACGCTTGCAGGGCAGAAGGCGCCGAATCAGCATAACCTGCGCCGCTACGACCAGATTGATCTCCCTTTCTTGGAGGTCTCGAATACGGCCCTGCAACAGAGGAACGTCCTTGGACGGCCCCTAGTCGAGCCCCCGGTTGACCCATGATGCCAGCCGCTGTGGTGGACGTGAGCGAAAGGCGAGTGGCGCCACCCATTTGGTGCCCCTGGGAGCGGTGATATAAAACCACTCCCGTTGCCACAAACCAAGCTCCTCTTGAAAAGAGCCCTCGGGCCACGGAGCATCATCACACTTGCTTATGACCGCCCCAAGATTTCTGCTTGTTGCCCCTCGATCATCTTCGGCTCCACCTTGAAGGTCTTGAGCAACAATCCAAAGTGAGGGGTAATATGGAGGAAGGCCTCGCATACGACAATGAATGACGAGATATGGAGGATGGACTCCGGATTCAAGTCATGGAAATCCAGCCCATAATAAAACATGAGCCCCCGCACAAAGGGATCCGTCGGGAAGCCTAAACCCCGAAGGAAGTGAGACACGAACACCACGCTCTCACCGGGCTCGGGGGTGGGAATGACCTGCCCTGGAGCAGGCAGCCTATGCGAGATCTCGCCGGTTAGATACCTGGCATCTCGCAGCTTAAGCACATCTTCTTCTGTGACGGAAGAAGACATCCATCGGCCGAGCTGGTCGGAGCCGGACATTGTCGAAGGTCCGAAGCGCCTAAATCTGAAGCATTGGGTGTTAGAACTCGAAGCGCGAGGCGAACTCGATGGAGGGTGGAAAAAAGAAGAGGGCCTTGGTCTCATTATAAAGAGGTTGAATACCAAGAGCCCTCCCGTGGTCGATTGGGACTCGCCTTCGATAGAGGAGTGCCAGCAACGAGCACGGTTGGGTTACCCACGTCCGTATTGATGAGAATCCCGGAATAAGGGGCATGATCTACGCTTTGATAAGACGTGCCAAGGAAACCGCCTCGCTAAACACGCTAAGGTGGAACAGTAAAAAACGATTTGTATAAAGGCCTGTCCGTGGTGTGATGTCACGCCGCAGAATACGTGAGCAGATCTGTGCAAAGTTATTCTCTCTACGGTAGTATGTGGAACTTGTTTTGCAGAGCCGGACACTATCCTTGTGTTCAAAACCTTCTATGTAGTATTCGAAAGAGGAACCCACCTTGCAATGCCGAAGACAATATGCGCGACGGACTCGTCGTCATTGAAGCCTGGATCAGGGGCTACTGAGGGAGTTCTGGATTAGGGGGTGTCCGGATAGCCGAACTATCACCGTTGGCCGGACTCCTGGACTATGAAGATACAAGATTGAAGACTTCGTCCCGTGTCCGGATGGGACTTTCCTTGGCGTGGAAGGCAAGCTTGGCGATACGGATATGTAGATCTCCTACCATTGTAACCGACTATGTGTAAGCCTAACCCTATTCGGTGTCTATATAAACCGAAGGGTTTTAGTCCTTAGGACGAACAACAATCATACCATAGGCTAGCTTATAGGGTTTAGCCTCTCTGATCTCGTGGTAGATCTACTCTTGTACTACCCATATCATCAATATTAATCAAGCAGGAGTAGGGTATTACCTTCATCGAGAGGGCCCGAACCTGGGTAAAAACATCGTGTCCCTTGTCTCCTGTAACCATCCGCCTAGACGCACAGTTCGGGACCCCCTACCCGAGATCCGCCGATTTTGACACCGACACCGGGCCTTGGTCTCGTTATAAAGAGGTTGAATACCAAGAGCCCTCCCCGTGACCGTTCGGGACTCGCCTTCAATGGAGGAGGCGTGCTAACGGGCACGACTGGGTTACCCACGCCCGTATTGATGAGAATCCCGGAATAAGGGGGCACGATCTCCACTCTGATAAGGCGTGCCAAGGAAACCGCCTCGCTAAACGCGCTGAGGTGGAACAGTAAAACGATTCGTATAAAGGCCTGGCCGTGGTGTGATGTCATGCCGCGGAATACGTCAGCATATCTGTGCAAAGGTTATTCTCTCTATGGTAGTATGTGGAACTTGTTTTGCAGAGCCGGACACTATCCTTGTGTTCAAAATCTTCTATGAAGTATTCGGAGGAGGAACCCGCCTTGCAATGCCGAAGACAATGTGCGCGCCGGACTTGTCATCATTGAATCCTGGTTCAGGGGCTACTGAGGGAGTCCTGGATTAGGGGGTGTCTGGATAGCCGAACTATCACCGTTGGCCGGACTCCTGGACTATGAAGATACAAGATTGAAGACTTCGTCCCGTGTCCGGATGGGACTTTCCTTGGTGTGGAAGGCAAGCTTGGCGATACGGATATGTAGATCTCCTACCATTTTAACCGACTCTGTGTAACCCTAACCCTATCCGGTGTCTATATAAATCGGAGGGTTTTAGTCCGTAGGACGAACAACAATCATACCATAGGCTAGCTTCTAGGGTTTACCCTCTCTGATCTCGTGGTAGATCCACTATTGTACTACCCATATCATCAATATTAATCAAGCAGGAGTAGGGTTTTACCTCCATCGAGAGGGCCCGGACCTGGGTAAAAACATCGTGTCCCTTGTCTCCTGTTACCATCCGCCTAGACGCACAGTTCGGGACCCCCTACCCGAGATCCGCCGGTTTTGACACCGACAGCACTCTTTATTGATCGCGCGCGCGCACACACACACACACACACATCATCCCTCTCTTTGATTCTATGGACACCTCAAGCCGATGATACCTCTACTCTCTTCTCGTGGACCGCCCCCTCTCTATATATATGATATATCCAGGACTCTATTTCACACACATTGCATATGTTACATTTTTATTAACCCCCCCCCCAAAAAAACTCCCACGAACCCACACACTATATCTCTCTATGTTTGTATCTCTCTCACACAACCCCACGTAGGTGGTGTACGTATACAAGAAGAGAATAGGTGCACCGTGCACGTACTCACGCTTCATGCCCAGCCACACCCGCACGGGTACACGGTGGAGCTCATTTCTGTATGAAATGGTAGCCCACGTGCTAATTTGAACGCGTATAGCGGTTGTTTACCTACGGGGGTCGTGTACCACGCCGTGCACAAAACAAAGTTCGACTTGATGCGTTGGTGCGTTATTTTTAAATAAAGTTATACCGCTCAATGGCACGTACACAGAATATAAAAAAATTATGGAGAAAAAGGTAGTCCGCTCCACTATATACAATGGAGCCTGCCTGCCTGGTTTGTCTCTCTTCAGAGTATCTCACACAAGGCTGCGGTGGCCTCTCTCTCTCTCTCTCTCTCACCGTTGGTCACTGATCCGGCCGCATCCCGTCTGCCGGCGGAAAGGGAGGACGTGCATCATTTCTCCATTCGACGGCGCAGAGGCAGCACGTCCCGATCTGCAGTACACACCGTTCTCTCTGACCAAGCTCCAGCGTGGTAGGGCCTACGCCACCTGCTCGCTGCCGCAATATGGGCAGATTCCGCCCGCTCCGCTCACCTAGTTACATCCTGACGACCTCCAGGTATCCCCTCCAGCCTTGCTCCACTGCTCGTCTTCCCACGTCGCTGCATGTGGATCTTCCATAATTCTTTGCCCAAAACGTAGCTCGTCCAGCGTACTTTCCATATTGCAATCTCGTCCTCACACCGTTTTAGACAAAAACAACCATGTTGTTATCTTCCGTTAGGACAAGTAGTATGCTTCTTTTTTGTCGTCGCATGTGTCATCAACTGTTATTGGCCAGTAATTGTTTCCTTTCTACCTCTTTTTTGCAAAAAGGGCTATCCATTTCACCTCATTGCTATTGCGACCTTTTGGTGAACTGCACAAATCACTTTTTTCTTAAGAGTGTTTTGTGCAGTTCTACCAAAATGTCACACGGGCAACGTCTCTACATTTCAGTGCGACTGCACAAAGGGATATTGGTTTCGCTCTATCCTCCTCACCCAACTCCGAGCCTAATCTTCTCCAACTAGTTAGTCATAAGAGAGACTGCAAAGGTGACCGGCTTCTATTTGTGTGTTTATTGTTTCATCAGCAGTCCTCTATTATCGTAATCACACTTAATATCTTTGGAACAGGGACGCTCAGCTCTATTTTAGTGGAACTGCACAAAATGATCAGAATGTTGCATGCTCCAGGCAGCTACTTTTTCCCAACATGCCTTGTTGATTTAGACAGAGCTGGGGGGACGTTGCTGCCAATGAAAGCATGGATCAATTTTAATTTAACACCTTCTCACAACTTTGTCTTCAGTTGTGATGTAAATATTAGCTCTGATTAGCAAGGAAGTTAGTTTTTTATTGTTTTCGAAAGAGCATCAATGGCAAGACACACGAAAGAAAAGATGAAAGCTCACACCATTGTACAATTTCATGTCGCTGGAAAATTATTTGTGTAGTACGTCAATTATGTAAACAAATGCTAGAAGCTTGATCGCATTGCCAGAAGCCTCTTCGGCATCTAGGTCCATGTGCCATGCGCAAAATTATACTCCTTCGTTCCTAAATATTTGTATTTTTACAAATTTCAAATGGGCATATTTTAGAGTGTAGATTCACTCATTTTTCTTCGTATGTGTACTCCCTTCATTCCTAAATATTTGTATTTCTAGAGATTTCAACAAGTGACTACATACGGAGCAAAATGAGTGAATCTATACTCTGAAATATGTCTATATACATCCGTATGTAGTAGTCCATTTGAATCTCTAAAAAGACAAATATTTGAGTAGTCACTCATTGAAATATCTAGAAAGACAAATACTCCGGAGTATATTTAAGAACCGAGGGGGTAGTGCACAGCCACATGGGACACTTAGACCAGTCGTTGTGCCGCATTAATAGTGAGTAATGAGCAGTCAAATCATAAGCCCCACCTTTCCCACTGTAAGTTGCTTGGAAGAAGCAACCATCAATACCCTCTTCTTTGAATCCGCTCATACTACTCCATCCGTCACTATTTATAGAGCGCGCTTCAGAAAAGAGAAAAATATCTCTGGGACGAAGGCGACTAGCGATCGGCCTGAAAAATAGCATTGGTAGTTATAGCACGGTGTCTGTTACTGGAGGAAATAATGCGTACACACATGCATGCAGTGCTTCCACCCCGGGTACACACATGCATGCATTTACTCCAGTCCGTAGTACTACATCGAGAGAAAATTGTGGTTACCACGCCCTAACTAATTGAGCATTAAACCAAACGCGTCTAAAGTCTCTCTGGTGGTGGAAATGCATTGAGAGAAATGCATCATAATTAAGCGCGGCCTGTAAACTGTGACAGAGGGAGGAGTAGTATGAAGGTGCAAAACCAAGTATGTGTATGGCCAGTCGGTCAACGCACCTCCTCTTGGCATATCACTGACATGTGGGACTGTGAGCAAGCCGATCTCAATTGATGGCAAAATGGCCAACCCGCCGTTCCTTGAGAGAGACGAGGAGCGAGAAAACACAGACAGGCTCGCACAGAGGCTAAGATATATTCGAGCATGGTTGATCGATATCATCATTACATGTTGGGCTGTCGTTTTCCGCCCTTCTCCGGTAAATGTGTACTCTATCAGAGATTAAGAAAAATAAGAGTACAGAGGCTCCACCATGCGGTTCTAGTAGTAGTAGTACTCATACTACTAAACCTTGCACTTGGCTCTTTGCCTCTTCGTGAAGTCGAACAATGATGGTACTCCGCATGTTCGGTACTACAGTGTATGCCTCTGGCAATCTGACTCCGAATGAACTGATGCATGTCCACCGCCTGGGCGAGGGTACGTTGCATTAGTCAAAAGGCGTAAGCGAGCTTCACCTTGTCCTGCAAGCTTTTCCTCGTTCTGCGAGTTGACGGGACACACCAACAACTAGTGCTAGTCCATACTCCCTCCTTTCCGGTTAATATGGCTTAATCTTTTTTGCGGGTAAGCGAGAGAGATTTATTCATATATAAGCATTCTTAGGACGATCAGCCAAGACACTGGTCACTAGGAAGCGAGGTACCCCGCAAAAAAAGAAGTAGGAAGCGAGGTGTTTCATCAAGCCAGCTCTTGGCCACATTCAAAGTGCAGCATGCACAGTTCGCACAAAGATGTGCCGCAAGGTTTGCTGACCTGTTTACATGCGGAATAACAAAAAAAGAGGAAATATTACCGAGCGCTCCTATTTGTAATAGGATATGAGCAAGAATTAAGCGAGAATTGTGGCGAGTGTTCCATGCAATCAACTTCCATTATCACATGTGAGAACCCTCGAAGAGAACCAAATGTGTTGAAGATTCCTTTATCATATTTTAAAAATATAATAAGAGTGCAGACGCTCCTCCATCCGGTTTCTAGTACTAGTATAGTAGTACATACCTCTACAGACTATAGTAGTAGTACTAGTACTAGTAAACTTTGCGCTTGGCTGTTCGCCTCTTCAGGAAGTGCAACAATAATAGTACTAGTATAGTGTATGCTTCTGGCAATCTGACACTGATTTAACTGCTGCACGTCCACCGCCTGAGCGAAGGACAACTTGCATTAGTCAAAAGTTTCTCCTTGTCCTGTGAGCCACCGCGCGCAAGCTTCTCCCGTCCTGCAAATTTCTCCTCGTTCGGCAAGTTGACGGGACACAACAAAGTAATGCTAGTCCATACTACCTCCTCTCCGGTTAATATGGCTTAATTTCAAACGAGATAAATACACTGTCTGTCACTGTATATTTGTAAAAATACGGCCAGTGGACTTCATAATACGCTCATTGTGCTCAATATGTACATTTTCCGGTGTTTATACGGTTACTAGCTCACCATGGCTGAGTATGTGTGTGCATGCACGTGTAGGTTGAGCACTTGAGCGTGACCGTGTGTGTTCCGTCGTGTGCTTGGACATGCATGCATTAGGGCGTCGCACGTGTTTTTGCGTCGATGTGTACGTGTGACTGTTGCATACACGTAGGGGGAGTACGTGTTGGGGCCACTAAAGGAGCAGTCAAATCACACAGTAAGTTAGTCAGAAGGAGCAACCATCATTTCACTCTTCAATGACATGTACGCAATATAAAATGGTTGATATGGAGAGAAAAAGAAAACCAATATATATACACTAGCAGGAGCCTAAGCTACAAGCCTACTTGCTTGGGTTGCTCTCTTCACAAGCATAGAACGACGGTGGCCACACCGCTGGTCACATATCCGACCTGATCCCGCAGCTAGGGGAAGGGAAGAATGTTCTGCGTAGACGCGGTCGACATCGGCGAGGGAGAAAATCCACAGTCGGTGCGTCCCAATCGGGGGTCACCGCGGTATGGGCCGATGCCACGTCCCAACCGCCCTTCTAGCTACAGCCCGACGTCCCAGGTAGTCCATCTTCCTTTTGGAGCCAGCTTGCTCCACTGCCGCAGCTCCCCACGTAGCTCCATCTCCATGTCGATCTTTATCTACTTCTACCGGCTTCTACTTGTGATGAGTTTATGTCTGATGAACTAGTGCCAGTACTATTATTCTAATCACACTTCTTCAATATATTTGCCATCAGGGGATGCTCAGCTCGATTTTAGTGGAACTGCACAAAAGCATCGTATGATCCGAGGGTGCCAGCCGTCTTTCCTTCGACAGGTTCTACCTGTCCAGGAAATTATATCCTGTTTAGGATTTAGGGTTTAAGTCATAATGACCCCATCAGTAGTTTTTCTTTCGTGCACACTCTCACAACTTTTGTCTTTAGTTGTGAAGTGAATATTGGCTATGATCGGTGAATCATTGAGATGCATCAGCATGTGTTAGTTTTCCTTTGTATTTGATGGAATGTTGTAACGGGGCAACCTTGGAGCAGGAATGAAAATAGAGTGGAAAGTTTCTGTTTTTCCGGAGAAAAAATGGAAACGGAGAGAAACCAACGTTTCGTCTCGTTGGATCGCGCCATCGAGCAAAACCAACGTTTAAATCACATATGTCGCGTTCGTGTCTCACCCTCCTCCACGGTTCTCGACCCCACATGGTCGCTCGGCATGCCACTCACCGCAAACTGAGTATATGATAACTTTCCCGCCTGCTTGTCGATGGATCGCGCCATGGAGTACTAGTACTACTGGAAGAGATTGACGAGTTGGGGGAGGACAGCTAGCTGTAGCACGGACTCCCAAGAACTTTTTACATGCATGTTGTGGCCGGCTATTGCGACCTTTGAACGCGGAGCAGTCGCGTGCACCAGGAAGCGGCGCTCTCTCGGCCAGCGCGCCACATCAATGCCGGCACCAGTGAGAGGTCACGTCCGCTCTGGCCGGGCATGAATGCGGCACAGACCGTTTCGGGCGGGAAGCACGCGCAGGTGATGAAGAGGGTTCGGGTTGGTCAGGAGCGGCCGTGGCAGCGGTCTGGACGCCCGCAAACAAGAGATGTTGTATGTTAATATTGCCGCGTATATAATTAATAACGTAAATAATGTGTCAGTTGGACAAATATGATTGGAGATGGAGATGGAAATGGAATTTTACGTAAACACGGATATGCATGTCTATGTCTATGTGTGTGTGTGCGCGACGACTCTCGCGGCCTGGAAGCGGGGGCGTGTTTTTGATCGAGATTTCTATCTTGGTATGTTAAAAAATTGTCCGCCAGTTTTTGTTTCTTTTTTCCGGGAACGCGCATATTCTATTTAAAACCACTGCTATGGAGAGATTGTTTTACTACATTATAGCCTCTTGTTTGATAGAGTTTCTCGCGTCTCGGCTCTCTCACCCTCTCCATATCAAAACAAGATGACAGTGTCCACACTATCTCTCTCCTCACCGGTGGTCACAGATCCGGCCGAATCCCGTCCGCTGCGGGAGGTGAGGAGGTGCAGCGTTGACATTGTCGCCGTCGGCGATGGAGGAAGCCGATGCGCACCGTCCTCTCGGAGCCGGCGCTGACGCGGACGAAGGTCCTCCGCGCCCTTGTTCGCTGCCGTCATGTGGGTAGATCTCGCCCGCCCGCCTAAGCGACATCTCGCCCACCTGAGGTATAACTTCTTGTACTGGTCCAGCTCCCCAAGTCGCTGCATGCGAGTTTTCTTCTATGCGACTACTCCACAGCTCCCCATGTACAGTAGCTAGGGTTCGTCGGCTGGTCCAACATCACCTACTATTATAGAGGAAATGCCACTCGAAAAGTTGTCCTGATTTATGCCTCGGTGGAGGTATACATGTTGTTTCGAAAAAAAGTACATGGTGGTTGTGCGGTCATTGTCCATATGCTCCTATTGCTGCTGCTAATCTAATACTATCACTGGTTAAATGAAGAAATGCTTTTTTCTCGGGTATCCTGGTTTAGTTCCCATTAAGATAATCATAAAGCTTCTGTTTGTTGGTGTACTTTTCATAATTCTTATTGACAACTGAGACGTCGTTGTTAATCTTGTAAAACAAAGTAACAACACTATATCCCTTTTTTATATTTTTGGAAACAGCGATGCGTATCTCCATACCCGGGCATGTCTTCCTCAATTTTAGTGGAACTGCACAAAATTGGATGGCCAATGTTGTTCCGCCTCACTGTCCTCTGCCACGTGGTTCTTCCTTCCTCGAGCTTGACTACTGGGAAGAAACAGACCACAGTGAGGATTTGTCGAACTTCATAGGTGCCTCACCCAAACTTGATGCCAAATGGATGATGCATCACCACGATGACCTATCCATGCTCATGGTTGCGCCTCATGGTTGCGTCGGCTGGTGAAGCTGATTGATTTTCAATGAAAAACAAGTTGTCTTCCATCAGTGCTCTTTGCTTGTTACCCACAAAGATGGTATCCTTCGTCAGTTCACCTTGGTTGCGTTGGAGACACAGTCGTCTTTCATGTTGGTGCAATTTTCTCACACAATTGGCTATGAACCAAATGTTTCCTCGATGAAGGATCGACGTTGGTACTAAGAGCATAAGTTTTGTATCGATTTATAAGCCTTCTCACAACTTTGTCTCCAACTCCCCTGTAATTTTATTTGTCCAGCTATTAACTTTGATTAAAAAATGGTGTGGACTAAAAACCCGGATGGACGTAGTAGCCCTCCATTTTTATTTACTCCGCATATTAGATTTGACTGAAGTGAAACTTTGTAAAGTTTGACCAAGTTTAGGCTGAACACAACAAACCATAATTATTAGAGAGGGCAAACTGTACATACTCTCAAACCTTTCCAATAATTGAAATTAAAATTCTTTATTTGTACACACTCTCACACGTTTCCGATAATTTGGCGCATGTGTGGTTGTTCACTTAACGGAGGGTAGTGTACCGCACGTGAAGGACAGGAAGTGCGACCAGGACGCGTGGATCGTTAGTTCATCAGAAGTACTCCCACCGTTCCTAAATATTTGTCTTTCAAGTGGTTTGCAATGGACAACCACATACGAATGTATATAGACATTTTTTACTGTGTAGATACACTTTGCTCCGTATGTAGTCATTTGTTGAAATCTCTAGAAAGACAAATATTTAGGAACAGAGGGAGTAGTAGTTTTCTTCACTGGTACGTTAAATAAAGAGTTTCGTTTTGTACTTACACAATTTAAAATGATTGTTATGGAGAGAATCAGAAAACCACTCCACTATATATTAGTCGTATACGCGAGTACAATATGGATGCAGCTTCATTGAATTTAGTGCACCTGCCTTTGGGTTTATGACAGGTGGGCCCAAAATGTGGCTGGCCCACCTGTCATACAGCCAAAAGCAAAGGTGTAAGGCACCGAGCTCGATCGTACTACAGTATATATATATAAGCTGGAGCCTCAGCGCTTGTTCGCTAGGGTTTGCACTCTCCACACTCTCGCCGCACTACATATATATATACACGCTGGAGGCTCAGCGTTCCTTTGCTAGGGTTTGCTATATTCACTGTGTCTCACCCTCTTCACCAGATCTAAACAAGACTGTGTTGTGTCCTCGGTCTCTCCCCCCCCCCCCCCTCACAGACAACTGGCGAAGGAAGAGTCCGGATCCCGTCGCACCGAAAAGGGGAGGAGGTGCAGCGTTCACTCTATCGCCTTCGGCGAGGGAGGCAATCCACTGCCAGCTGCGCTTTTCTCTATCACCCAGCGCCTGTGCGGGAGGGCCACCGACCCCTTCTTCCTCGCTGCCATACGTAGTGTGGGCAGATCCGACCTCCCGCCGCACGCCATGCCACATCCCAACAACCCTAAGGTATAAGTTTCTTTGAAACCGTCATTGGTCTAGCTGCATCCTGATCTTTTTCGATTCTGTAGTCGAATCTAGGTATTGGTTCAAAGAGGAAAGAAGGGTTCGGTGGGGTGGAGCATGAATCTAGTATGTGGTTTAATGAGGAAAGGAGGGAGGGAAAGTAGTATAGACAAGCTATCCAGCCGCTTTGTTGGTCGAAAAGGGAAAAAGGGGGCAACCCAGTACACACATCTGTAAGGAACCGAACTCTTTGTTGAAAAGGGAAAGAAACTGGGGGGTCAAGTAGTTTGTGCAGGACTAGATTTGCTGCCCTCACATCGGAAAAAGTTTCAAAGAGAACAAATATGGGGCCAACACAGAGATGCTGCTTGGCTACATACTCTACATCACCCATTTATACGTGTGGACGCACATGGTGCTGGCATGTCCCATATCCCATCCACATGATCGTGCAGTGTGTTTTGAGATGTTGTGCTACTTGTATTGGTACTATTTTAAATAAATGTTGAATTGAAGCTATTGTATCTTAAGCAATGCCACTCTCAGAATTAACTACTGGACTATTTTAAGAGAATTTCTCTGTTAATATGAATCAATGCAACCGTTTTCGAAAATGCTACTGTTCTATACTTTGTTTTCCATCAAGATAAGGTAGATGCTTCTTTTTGTGGCCGCATGCTTCATCCTCCTTTATTGGCAGTAATTGTTTCCTTTTTGCCTCTGTTAAATCAGGGATATCTATTCAACTTGTTGCTATAGCAAACTTAAATGTCACACCAGCGACTTTACTTGATTTGAGTAAGCGCACAAAACGAGATTGGATTTCCTATTTGTGTTGGCAGATTAAAGACGTGATCTTGTGTGTGTCATGACAGGTTGGTACTTGCCTTCATCCACATGATCGTGCAGTGTGTTCTGAGATGTTGTGCTACTTGTATTGGTACTGTTTTAAATAAATATTGAATTGAAGCTATTGTATTGCTGTCTTTTCCCATTAAGTAGTGAACAAAAATGGGACCAACCCAGACATTATGATTGTTGCTTTGTTACAACAAACTCAGCATCACCCCCTTTATAAGTAGATGGAAGCACATGTTGTTGTTGCGCCCACTCTCCCCTAGAACTGTTTATTTGTTAATCTAATGCCGCTGGAATAATCAAGCAATGCCACACTCAGAATTAACTACTGAATCTTATTTCAGAACTGCAACACTTGTTAGGGATTGGTGGGATTACCATTTTTGTGGCCGCGTGTTTCATCCTCCTTTATTGGCCAGTAATTGATTCCTTTTTTGCCTCAGTTAAAACGGGGATATCTATTCAACTTGTTGCTATTGCGACATTTTGCTTCGCTTAATTTTGGTGGAACTGCACAAAATGAGATCAGATTTCCATATAAGTGTTGAGATCTCTCTGAGGTCTTCCTCACGAGTTGTTTCAAATCTTGGTCTTGAAAGGTTAGTACCGACTTTCCTCAGAATTAACTACTGAATCTTAGTTCAAAACTGCAACACTTGTTAGGAATCGGTGGGAGTACCATTTCTATTAGGGATCGGCCGGAGTACATGTTTAAGAAATGTATTGTTCAGATAATGTCTCTGTTATTATATATCAGTTACAGTGTTTTACAAATGGTACTATCCTGCTTTGTAGTTCTTTCTGCATGTTTAACCAAGGTATTGTTAAGATAATGTCTCTCTTAAAATGAACCAGTCACATTGTTTTAGGAATGATACTTTTCTGATTTGTCGTTCTTTATACATGTTGAAACAAGGCATTGTTAAGACAATGTCTCAGTTAATATGAATGAATCACACTGATTGAGAATTGCAACTCTCCTGCTTTGTTTCCCATTAAGATAACGTAGATCAGTAGATGTTTTTCTTCTGCGAGTACAAGTCATCAACCATTTCTCAGTAATTGTTTCCCTTATACCTCTTGTTGCTTACAGGGATATCAAAATTAAAGCTCGGTTTTATTCCGACTTTGATTTTAGTTGAACTGCACAAAAGGAGCCAATGTGTCCAAGGCAAACTGCTGCATTAGTGGGTCCAGTTGGTCTTACCACTTTGCAGAAAAGAAGCAGTCACAGTTTGCGCTATATTACACAAGGAATGATCGAGAAGCTTTACAGAGTATTAGTAGACGCTGGTGACATGACTAGTCTGCAGAGAGCACATAGGAAACTCTACAACATGTGGAGTGCACTGGGCAAAAAGTGCCCAAACAAGTACAGGAAGCCAGGACATGACTCCAAATCTGCCAATGTCATTCTTAGCAACAATGATGGGGCATCTGGGTATGGTGATCTGTTTATCGTACTTTCAGTTTGTTAGTCCACCGATTGGTGGGTTGACACTGGGGCCAATATTCATGTGTGTGTTGCTGTGTCTTTGTTTTCTTGCAGCATATAAATACGATATCCACAAGGATGCTCAGCTTGATTTTAGTGGAACTGCACAAAATGTCCAGATGGTTTGTGTGCTCCATAATACTTCATCATGCACAATACATCGAATGGTTCTCTAATCATTCGTCGTCACCTTGGGCCACAGGACTATATGTTTGAATGGTGCTGCCAGCGTCGGTCATTAAGAAGGTAAGAAGAAAGACAAAAAGAGAGATGGCTGCTTTACTTGTGGTTCGGAGGAACACTGGGCAAACAAGTATCAAGAAGCCAGGACAGGACTCCAAGTCTGTCAATGTCACTCTAAGCAACAATGATGGGGCATCTGGGTATGGTAATCTATTTACCGTACTTTCAATTTGTTAGTCCACCGACTGGTGGGTTGACACTGGGGTCAATATTCATGTGTGTGCTGATGTGTCTTTGTTTTCTGGCAGCATAGAAATACGAAATCCACAGCGATGCTCAGCTTGATTTTAGTGGAACTACACAAAATGTTCATATGGTTCGTGTCCTCCATAATAATACTTCATCATGCACAATACATCGAATGGTTCTCCAATCATTCGTCGTCACCTTGAGCCACCGGACTATCAGATGACAAACTGATGACAAACCCTGCCCGTTCCACAATCATAGGCATTACATATTTTGAATGGGAAAAGCTTGTCAAAGTTGACATTAGTTTAATATATTGGAATTGGAAAACCTTGTCAATTTTTGCTAATTGATGTTAGCCAGAAGACATGCATTTGATATTTTTGTGTGGGACGCCCTTTGCTGTGAGCAACGTCGATCGTTTTTTCCTATTCCTTCCTTCAGTACAGAAGTAAATATTTACTCTGCTGAGATGCATAGTCACATGAATGTTGACTTATGTAAGATATTTTAAGAGTTTGTTCTAGATATTGTCTATGTAATGCCAGGCCTTGTGTTTGGTTGCAAAGTTGAGCTTGGAATGTTCTGGCATGCGGCATCACGAGCTGTTCACCGTGCCTCCTGAGAATAATGCTTCGTATTGTTTTGCATGTCGATCTAATGCCAGTGATTTGCTTGTTAGGAAGATCATCCTCTTCTGTTGTTTCCGTGCTTAAGAAGTTCATCGTCTTATGTTTCATTCATAGCCTATACGACAAGTCGGGTAGGTTAGATGTGAAACCATATGATCTTCCGACCAACTCATCATCTTAGGCCGTGATTGGATTGTCATTTTCCAACAAAAACCGCTTGTAAAACTGATGCTTGTAAATAAAAGCAGATGGTCTCGGGCGAAGTGCTTGGTTCGTCGATTTCGACTAGTGAATTATACACCGGTCTATCAAATTACACGCGTAACCCGCCGATTTTACTTACAGACCTCGGGCCCTCGGTTTCATTACGCCTGTATTTTACGCGTTGTTTCCGATGACGAGTAAATTACACTTGTATCTTAATACAGGTGTGAAATAAAGCAGAGCTCCCAAGCGCGGCCTTGCCGTTTCATGCCGTCTCAGTCTCTCGAAGGTGCTCATAGGTGTCCGATGATCCTGGCTTCCTGAATGAGCAGCGGGCGCTGTATCAGACCATCCGTAGGGCCAGTGAGGCCCTCTCCGTCGTCCTTCGAGTTGTTGCGCTCACCATGGCGCCGAGCATTGTTAACATGGTCAATGAACATGAGGATTCAGGAGATGACTTTATTTTGACTGGTTGCCAGTAGGGACCCACTAGGGCCATAGCCATACGTACGCAAGTGCCTCCTTATTATGTACAACTATATTTTTTTTGCTTCCTCCTGGTTTTGCTGACATCACGGTCCCACACCAGTGTCAACCTATGTAGTCAATATAAACGAGAGAATTGCACAGAGTGCGGCCGACAGCTGGGACCAAGCAGCTCGAGTAGTATTTGTGTTTTTGAGGCGTGAGCACTGCAGAGTTTTTCTTGGCGATGTTTTCGTTGTTGTTCAGAGGAGAGCAGGGTATTAACTGGGCGGGCTTTGGCCCGTCTAGCCCATGACAGATATCCAGCCCAGATATAATTTTTTTTCAAGATGAAAATGGCTAGCCCAACTATACGTTTTTTTGAGGAATACCCAGGCAAGGTCAACTTGTTATTCTCCGCCCTGCTGGGCTGCAAATCTTTCCTAGGAGGGATGCATTAGGCTTAACAGGAAAATGGGCTTTAGAAAATAATAAATGGGATGTAATTATAAAAACTAGGCAGTAACTATAAAAAAATGCACCAAGCACGAAATTAGTTTATAAAATATTATTTATGGATTTTGAAAATCTTAATTTTTAATTGTTGCGCGCGCAAAGTTCCGTTAGATTTTTATGTAATACAAATTTATATTTAATCTGACTAGAAATTTCGGGATAAAAATATTCGGATCCCATCAAAATGTGGGAATTTTTATTGAATTCTGTCTTGAACGGTTGGTTGAAATTATTAATCGTTGTCCTAGCTAGAAAATGGGTTGTACTTTTAACAAACTGTAAATGGGTTGTAGTAAGTTCCATTAGAATTAAAAAACGGGTTGTACATTCTTACAAATCATAAATGGGCTATAAGTTCTCTGCCACACACTTGTGGGCCTACTAAGTTGACACGTCCCCTAAAAAAAGAAGTTGACGTGTATGCAAGGCTTTGTCAACTTATTATAGTCAATACATGGTTCTAGCAGCAGTGGCCGTTGGATGTCCATCCAACGGATGCCGTGCTTCTTCGTCAATCTCGGATATTCTATCTTCACCCGCCCAAAGAATGATTCCTCCCCCTGACATCTGGGGCGCACCGTTTCGGAAGCTAACCTGTGGGCCTACTAAGTTGACGCGTACCAAGGGCTTTGTCAATTTAGTCAATATGCACGATTCTAGTTGCAGTGACCGTACGATGTCCATCCAACGGCCGTAGTGCTTCTTCAACCTCTGGTCTTCTTGCTCCAGCCTCCTAAAGCAGCGTCGGCGTGCCGCCTACTCCTGCCTCCCGTGGCCGGCTGTGCTGCCGCAGAGGCCTTACCACCCCCTACTACTCCCACCGCTGGCCAGGTCATCCCTCTACTCACCCGCACCCCCTGTTATTCTGCGACGACGACAACCTCACATCACAGCCGAACAAGTGAACCCTCGTACTCCTCTCCGCGTGGGCATCCACTGCCGCGTCTTCCCCGGCTCCGCGTCGTCCCCTTCCTAGGCCTCACCGTCGTCCACCGCCCTGGTGCTCTCGGCGCGGTGTGGTCAACGTGGTCAAGGAACGACTTCCATCGGAAGAGTACTATCAGAGGCTGACAGCTGGGTCCACGGCAGTCGCAAGGAAGTGCCTCCTTATTACGCGGAAAATAATTATTCCTCCACCTGACAGCAGTTACCCACCGAACGGGCCACCGTATTTGGCAAAAAAACGTTTCCCCCTGACTGCTGGGACCCACCGGTCGGGCCACCCTATTTCGTGAAAAAAACGTTCCCCCCGCTGTCAGCTCAGACCCACCGGAAGTGCCTCCTTATTACGCACAAAACAATGAATACTCCCCCTGCTAGCTGGGACCCAGTATAGTGGGAGGCTGACTTGTGGGCCTACTAAGTTGACGGGGACGGAGGGCTTTTTCAACTTAGTCAATATGCATGATTCTAGTTCCATTGACCGTACGATGTCCATCCAACGACCGTAGTGCTTCTTCAACCTCTGGTCTTCTTGCTCCAGCCGCCCAAACCAGCGCCGGTCGTGCCTCGTGCTCCTGCCTCCCGTGGCCGGCTGCGATGCCGCGGAGTCCTCACCGCCCCCTACTTCTCCCACCGCTGGCTAGGCCATCCCTCTACTCACCCACACCCCTTGTTATTCTGCGGCGACGGCAGCCTCACACCGCAGCCGAACCAGTGAACCCTCGACTCCTTTCCGCGTGGGCATCCTTTGCGCGTCTTCCCTCGGCTCGCATCATCCCTTCCTAGGCCCGTCGTGCCGCCCATCGCCCGGTGCTCTCGGCGCGGCGTGGTCAACGTGGTCAAGGAACGGCTTCCATCGGACATGGACTGTACATGGAGAGGCTGACAGCTGGGTCCACGGCCGCAGCAAGGAAGTGCCTCCTTATTACGCGCAAAATAATTATTCCTCCACCTAACAGCGGGGACCCACCGGACGGGCCACCGTATTTTGCGAAAAAAAACATTTCCCCCTAACTGCTGGGACCCACCAGCTACATCTTCGCACGCAAGGAAGTGCGTCCGGGCAAAAAAATGATTCGCTCCCTGACTGCTGGGACCCACCAGCTACATCTTCGCACGCAAGGAAGTGCCTGATAGTCGGGACCCACCTGGTCGAAGCGTTCGTAGCGTTGTCATTCTGGTCGCGAACGTGTACGTACATACTGGTCGATGTAGAGGCGCACACGTGTCGTAGTAGAGGCGCGCACGTAGCATGTACACGTACGTACAGCGGCAAGTGTGCAACAACGAAAATATGGCCACGTACGTACATACGGGTAGGGTCTCGAACGCCTACTCGTGCATACATACGGCCAGGGAAGGGTGTGGCGTACCGCAAAACGGAGGAAAAGGACTTGTGTTGGAGCGCTACGGTCGAAACGGGGGGTCCTGTTCATTGGGAGGGGTGTGGCGTACCGCAAAACGGGACTCCACGGGATACTGTTCATCTCCACCGTCGACCCCCTCCAGCCTCCACGGGCTACTGTTCATCCATCGTCGAGCTCCTCCAGCCTCCACCTGCGACTGTTCATCCACGGGCTCCTATTCATCTAGTCTCCACCGCGCGCTACTCCACCAGCTACTGTTCAACCACCCCTCTCCACGGGCTCCTGTTCAACCACCCCTCCATGGGCTACTGTTCATCCAGCCCTCACCATCTACTGTTCATCCTACCCTCGACGGGGTGGTCCTATTCATCCAGCCCTCCACGGGGTTCTGTTCATCCAGCCCCAACCGGCTAGATCGATCGGGGTCCTGTTCATCCCTAGGCAACGCCACTGGGTCCTGTTCATCCACCCCTACCGGGAACTGTTCATCCAAACCCCCCGGCAATGCTCACTGTTCATCCAGAGGCAGCATCGATCGGCTTCAGTTAGTAGCAGTGGCGAAGGAATCGCTTGATCGGGTTCTGTTAAGAGCCATTGATCGATCGCTCGGGTTCAGTAACGTGTAGCCTGCAGTGCAATCTCTCGGGTTCAGTTAGAGCCCAACACCTCGCTTGGGTTCAGTTAGAGCCAACACGTCACACACACACGCGCGTACGTGTACGAGAGAAATGCGCATCGCTCGGGCCCCGACCACCCACCGTAACCAGGAACCCCCCGATATTTTCCTCGCCCTCGCTTCTACCATGGTTTTTTCCGTCATGGACGGCCCAAAGAATGTCATGCAGCTGAGTCTCCGGCCTGCCCAGGACGAAAAGCCCATTTTCTGTCATGATTTTTTGTCATAGAAGTAGGACCCCACCACATCTATGATGATACCGGGTTTTGTCACAATTATCGTCATAGAAGTGTCATAAATATGACAGAAAAAAATTCGTTCGGCCCAAAATGTCACGGATGTGTATTTTTTTGTAGTGAAGGTTAGCAGTCCGAATATCCAAAAACGGCTCAAAATATTCTCAAGATAGTGGGATTGAAAATGTGTAATTCCACAGTATTTCTCAGTAGCTTGATGTTCAAGATAACCTCACCCGCTGTAGAAGCCTTTACTCGAGGAGGTGCAGACACAGTATAACTCCTTCGCCCCCACCATAGTGATAGTATACACATTTGTCAGCTTCATTAACAGCAAAGCCAACAGATGTCAAAGTTGTATGAAACTTCTCATGCCATTGCTTAGGCGCTTGTTTCTGGCCATACAAAGATTTCACTAGCTTACACACCTTTCTTTCCTGACCATTTACTACAAAGCCATCCGGATGTTGCATGTAAATTTCCTCGTCTAGCTCTCCTTTAAGGAAAGCCGTCTTAATGTCCATGTGATGAACAAGAAGACCATGCGAGGCAACCAAAACAAGTAACACTCAAATGGTTGTCAGCCTAGCAACAGGTGAGTAAGTGTCGAAGAAATCCTCTTCTTCCTTTTGGGTATAACCCTTGGCCACAAGCCTAGCCTTGTACTTCTCAACAGTACCATCGGACCTAAGCTTCCTCTTGAACACCCACTTACATACCAATGGTTGGCAACCATAAGGATGATCAGTGATCTCCCATGTCTCGTTAGCCAGTATGGAATCCATCTCGCTACTCACCGCATCCTTCCAGTAGTCAGCATCCGGAGATGCATAAGCTTCTGAAATGGAACTGGGAGTGTCATCATCCATGAGGTACACGAGGAAATCATCACCAAAAGACTTTGCAGTCCTTTGTCTCTTGCTCCTAATAGGAGCTTCCTCGTCATCCTCTGATGAACTTTCATCACTTTTGTGTTCATAATATTCCATCGGAATGGCAGGTTCAGGAGTCTCTTCAGATTCGAGTCTAGAACTGCTTTGCATATCTCTCATGGGGAAAATATCCTCAAAGAATGTAGATCCTTAGACTCTATAATTGTACCGACCTTCTGGTCAGGTACCTCAGATTTCACTACTAGAAATTTATAGCCAACGCTATTCTTAGCGTAGCCCAAATTAGCGCAGTTCACAGTCTTTGGTCCAAGCTTACGCTCTTTGGGGATTGACACATTGACTTACGCCAAATAGCCCTGTCGTGGAATTGTCACGACAGATGTCCTAGTGTGAGGACTTAGTCATGAGGCCAACGGATCTATGTGGTAGCTTGAGGGGGGTTGATCGGGATGAGAGACGCGATGCGAATCAAAACACGACAAGGATTTAGACAGCTCCGGGCCCCGGGAAACATCATCCGGTAATATCCCTACATATTGTTTGTGGCTAGGTCTCATTATGCTCATCACGGATTCGCCGCATAAACCGACTCTCCTCATTGTGTCTAACATTAAAGATTATCTCGCCTCCTTACTTAGGGTGCCCTGGCCCTCCTTATATAAGTTGAAGGGGCGGGTTACATGTAGAGTCCAACTCGGATTTGGACTTAACCTATTCTGACATCTCACCATGAGCTTCTCATCACGAGCTTCTCACCATGGTCTTCTTAACTTCTTGGGCTTCTTAAGTCCAGACGACTCATTTTCATGGCTAAGTACTTGCCGGGTTACAATCTGTCTGCTTGGTCATAATTGTCTGCCGGCTTACAACCTGGCTTATAACTAACCACCAGCATATGATCTAGCTTATAACTGTCCGCCAGCTTACAATCTGCCGGCTTATAATCTGCCGGGTCACCAATGAGTCACCAGGCTTGGGCGATTTACCAATGAAACACCAAGTCCTAGCCGGGTTATATATCTGGCTGGGTCATACCGCGGGGTATATCTCGACATTAGCCCCCAGTTTAATTTGGATTTATCCATGTTAAACTGATCCTGTAAAACAAACACAAGAACAAATTTGATAGATTGTGCTCCAGGTTAAGAATTCTTGTAAACCGGCACCTGTTCGTCCTTAATTCCTTGTTATTTCCTTCTTCTAGAAAATCTGCGTCAATAGGCCAGCTTCATAATCAATTTGCTGACGTTGGTTTCTCACAGAGAAATATTGTGAAGAACAATTCATTTGACTCAGCTCCCAATGCTTAACAAAAAAATGGTCTTTTGAAATACTCATCTGATCTTCAGTCGGTTTGAAGATGTAAAACTTGCTGGTTTATCATTGCCAAAATTGCTGGTTGTAAATATTGATGGCACTAGGTCATAATTGTTGTTAACATCTGGCTTGAAAATGTACCTCCCTTATATGCATATCACTTGTAGCCCCCAAGTCTTAAGAAGGGAGCGTAGTAACAGCTTAAGACTTGCTTCAATATAAATGTTGCAAACTTTAAGAAATCCAAGTTGTTCATCTCAGTCACTAGTCAAAACTGAATATTCCACATATGTAGCCCCCAAATGCGGGTTGTCATGCTTGCAAAGAACACAGGACTTATAATTGCCTTATGCTCATAAAAACTTCAGCAGTGTAAACCCCAAGGGCCGGGTCATTATGCAATAATGAGCAGGGACTTTGTAGATATGATCATGTAGACTTGAACAACAACGTGTAGCCCCCAAGGGCCGCTCAGCAAGACAATACTGAGCTGGAACTTCATTGAAAATAACATCATATGATGTAACCCCCACGGCTTGAATCCACGTCGACAAGGTTAAGATCCTTGTGCTCTACCAACTGAGTAATGGACCCTTCAATATAATGGATTAATGCTTGTGTACTTTGAATTTTTGATAGGAGCAATTGGTAGCCCCCAAGGGCCGGCTCATTACGATGTGATGAGTCGGGTCTTTAATAACACAAGTAAAAAATGACCTTGCATTAGCCCTCAAGTGCCATGGTGCATGCTAGCAACGACATGGGACTTGCGTATTTGATGTAATATCAATCTGCATAATGTAGCCCCCAAGTGCCGGGTCGTAAGCCTGCAGTGACTCGGGACTATTCCTTCCATTGCAGAATAAATCATATCCATTGATAAAGAAATAATAGCCGTTGCGCTGAAGCAACTTTGAAAACCTCAATAATAATACTGGTTATTGATAACCATAATAAGAATCCAGCCATGTTGGCTATTCAAGATTTGAATAATATAATCCGGTATGAAAACATCATGAAAATCCAGCCAATTTTGGCTATTAAAGATTTGAATACCTTATCGGTTGATAAGTAAATCCGGAGTTTAAATACCCGGTGGCTCTTGTCCGATGGCGACTTAATACGCATCCATTGTAATCCAGGATTTTTGTAACCCGACGGCATATAGCCTTTGTGAAAATCAATAATTGATAACCCTTTTGAAACATCAATTTCAATATTTGATGATGGGCTTGAACTTAATCATTTATGTAAGTCATAGCTCTGCAAATCCTGCACAAAGTTTAAACAACATATGCCCTGGCGACTTAACATCAAAAGCCAGGGCGGGTAACAACCCAAACATAACATAGTCTTATCCATTTATAAAAAAGACTAGCATTAAGGCCATTCAAGCCTAAACATACTGGCAACTTAAAGTTTAAAAGCCAGGGCGGGTTATCAAACCTCACATATTCATATAACCAGGAAAACATACATGCAGGATTGATTTATACTGCTAGCTACCTTGCCATACCCAGTGGGGGTAATAATCAAATGATTTATAAGCACATGATTCCAATGGCGCAATCCAAAATATACTAGCGACTTAACGTCCAAAGCAAGGGCGGTTTACCAAAACCAAAATATCCATACCATTATTGAAAGACATACCTGTAGATTAATACCATGGTGATGCCTTGATAATTATAATCCGGGGCCAGTATCAACCTGGAGTCATGAAATATCATCATTTTGATTGCTCAAGGCAAAATATCCTAGCGACTTAAAGTCTGCCATCAGGGTGAGTTATCAAACCCAAAGATGCTCAGTGATGAGTCATATAATCAAGGCTACATGGCCTATGAAATCGGTTCATACTGCCGGCTCATAACGCCAGCTGCAGCAACGGGCAATAGCCCAAAACATAGAGCACAACACTCCAAGCACATCGTCATCATATCCTGGTGACTTGAAGTCAAAAACCAGGCTGGGTGAAATAAAACCTCAGAGAGGTTCACAATATGAACCATAAAGCATGATAGCTGTCATCAGTTTCCAATCATGTATCAACATGTCAAAAGAGGCAAACCTCAAAAAAGAATCTTCAAATCAAATAAAAATCAGAAAACGAGGCTTTCATAGGCGGCCAGGCCTAAAACCCAAGTGCTTTTCATGGGCTTGCACAGCCACTGAGTTAAACCTTCATGCATACCTTATAAGCCGGGCCTCACATGACCAATCATCATTTTAACTTTGACAAGTTCATGGTCTGTATAAGATTGACTTGTCAAAAGTACGGCGAGCCATTCCAGTCAATCTGGGCGGAGTGGCAGACTTAAAAAGGCAGGATAACCCGGGTTTTAAGGTGAATACACCTGGCTTCCAAGCCTATTACAAGGGTCATAAAAACTCTTGTCCGTTGACCAAAGAGCCCCCAAGTAACATTTCATTCCAGGCATACAAGCCGGATACACAAAGGTAGTCATAGCTATGCTCAATGAGCAGGAAGCCCCCAAGTATTTAGTAATCATGGCGTGCCGCCGGATCAAGAGGTTAGTCATAGCTATGCTCAATGAGCAGGAAGCCCCCAAGTGATCATAATAAGATGAGCCCATAAGGCAGGATACCCACGTTTGAACCGCGCATCATGGCAGCATGTTCTCTTTGGCAACCTTTAATTTTACTGAGAACTCGAACTTGCGAGAGATGAATTCTTTTTGAATCAGAGTTTTAAACCGGATATTGAGAGCTTCAAAGCTTTTGTGGCAGACAGATTACCCTTGAACCGGATTTTAAACCGAAATCTTCATTTTGAGCCGGACATTTTCTGACGGCCTTTAAATTTTCATCAATATAACAGCAGCCTCCGGGACCGGGTCATCTTCCCTCCACTGACCCGGAGTTCTTGACTTGCTTTAAACTGTCAGTCATTTACTGAGTCATGTCATCATAGCCCCCGAGTCTCAAGGCGACTCGAGGAGTTGTCTTGAGATTCTCCATATTTGACTGTGATGTAAACCGGTCAGTTGAGCAGCGGAACGCTGGATTTTATGTAAACCAGAAGCTTGAAGTGAGTTGATGACCCTCGCAATACTCATTATATACTCCTGGTATGAATCATTCAATAAACTCCGTGACGTGACGGTCATCTTTGCAGTAGACAATTTGTCCTGCATCAAAAAGCATCGCAAGCCAGAGTAATTGTTCTCAAAAGACAAAATTAATATGTGTTATTTAAAATAGACCGAACACATATCACCTGATATATTTGAACCTTATGATCCTCAGAGGTGTCCGTCAGTCGACACGGTGCATTGAAGTAAACCAGACTGCAGGGGGCTTGGCCTGCACGCCTGTCCAGAAATTGGTGTGGCACGGATGGAAGCCGACATTGGACAACACTGGCGCAAGCTCCAAATCGACCTTATGATGACAACAGCCGGGCGCCGTGTCGGTGCTTTCTGAATGTACGCCCTCATGTATATGAAAACTCTGCGCCACAACCCAGCCACAACCGAGCACTGATATCTGCTTGTAGCAAGGCGGCAGCAATATATGAAGTAATGAAAGATCTAAGTCTCAATGGCTAGCTCTGTGACATATATCCGTGCTTCCAAAGACGAACACCATCGTCTCTCATCAGCTTGTTCCCTCTTTCATTTAGTGTCAAGAGTTAAAGCCGTAGAAAACGGGTCATGGCCCTTACGACGGCGGCTTGTAACAACTTGAGGGCGAGGCTCGTTGACGCAGAAGTGGGTTGCAGCCATAGCAGGTCCATGACCATTTTGACAAGGCTGTGAAGGCCAGGTGGGCCGCGGATACAGCGGCTTGTCGCCGGCCATAGGAGGTGCCCCATTGACTTAACCGCGGTGACTCGGCGGAGGTAACTCGCCAGCAGCGGCGATTCGCGGCAGACTTTGAGATGGCAGCCGGCTTGGAGCAAGCAGAAAACTTGCACGGCTCAACGCACGGTTGTTCTCCGGCGGCAGGACGGTGACTCAACACGGGGCGGCCCACCGGCGAAGGCTTAGGACAGAGGGGCACCTGGCGGCTCAGACGACGCATGGATGTTCTCCCACGGCAGGGCCGCTCAAGGCGAGGCCAAGGCAGGCACAGCCGTAGAGGCATGTGGAGGCAGGGCCGGCTCGAAGCCATGGCGGAGATGGTCGTGAGGCCGGGCCGGCTTGAGGGGCGGCGGCGCGGTCCAGTGTGGAGATAGCCACGAGGCAGGGCCGGCTTGAAGAGCAGCGAGACAAGTGAGGCCACAGAGAAGCAGGTCGCGAGGGAGGCTCAGAGCGAGGCCGAGCAGCGGTGGCTTCGAGGCGGGGCGATTCCAGCGAGGCCTGGAGGCTCACGCGAGTTTTGAAGACCAGGAGACCGGGCGAGGCCATAGTGGCAGCGGAGCGGGCGGCTCATGGTGGCACCGGCGGCTCAAGATGACTCGGAGGCAGGTTAAACGGCGATGAGCAGTAATTTTGACGCAGAGGCCAATAGTGGGGGCGGCGCTGACGCGGTGAACCGGAAGCCAACCCGGCGGGAGTAGCGCGGGCACCCGTGATTCGATTGGTGATTCGGGTTGTAACAGGCGCACGGGACACTGCGGCCGATGGCGGGTTGGAGTCCGGCGAGCGAGCAGCGATACTGGCGGGTCAGTGAGCTTCAGAGAGGGCCGGCCCGCAGAGGCAGAGGCAGGATCCATCAGAGGCAGCTGGTGGAGACGAGCCATGGCAGCGGGAGTTTAGAGGCGAGGCCGGCTCAAATACAACCAACAGCGGCTACTTGGAAACGGGCCAAGGCGGCGGCTCAACGATGGCTGCGGGCGGCTCAACGAGCCGCGATGACGGATGTTGGCCGCTGCATAGCTGAAGAAGCCCGAGGCGAGGCAGGTCGGGGTGATAGGGCGATGGCCGAAACGGCAAAGCCGGCCCGATAAGGCAGCGGGTCGACGACGGAGGCGGGTGAAGCGGCCACCCGGAGTCTGAACTGTGAGCTGCTCGAGGTGATAGTGGTGAGCAACCACACGAGGGCGGCTCCGAGGGCGGTTCAACACAACAACTCAGGGCGGCCCGCCGCGACGAAAGCGAGTCGGAGATGGGCGGGGCTATCTTGAGATGAGGCCAAGGCAGAGACGGAATCCGGCGGGTCAAGGCACACTCCGGCCCCGAGGCGATAGACGGCGAGATGGTCTGTTGGCATGGCGGCACAACAAGCGGCCCGCGGTGGAGACAGCAGCGCTCGGGCGGCACCGCGACACGGGAGCAGTAAGCACGGTGGCTCGACAACAACCGGTGAGTTGGATGTGTGAACCGGCGGCGATGCAGACGCAGCAGGTCAACGAGGTGGGTCGCTGGAGGAGTCTGAGCCTATGGTCCGTCCCTGTCCGTGTTGGGCTCTATGGTAGGGTGCGTCGACTGCAAATTTAAATTTTCCTACGCGCAGAACATCCAGGAACATGATACGGGAGATGGATCACAGTTCGTTACCACTAGACGCGCAATGCCGTGCAGCGGAAGAAGAGTTGGGGCAGCGCGTCCGCGTGGATCGTCTCCTCCTCGTCCGATCTCCCTCAAACAACCGGTCGTCAAATCCCACGTACGAGTTCGCCGGAGCGGCGCAAGTGCACCACCTCTAATGGTATCCGTGCATGCAGGAGGAACACCGTGCGGCGGACTGCTAGGTCCGATCACACAGTCGGCGGCGAGTGGAGGTGGCTATTCGCAACACATGCAAAGCCTAGTCGCGGCGCCGAAGCGATCAACCGCATGAGTGTGCCGCACCTCCACTTTATATAGGCGTCCATCGTAGGCTCAACACTTGGGCCTCGCACGGACCCTAAAGCCCAAAGTCTACTCGGTCACGTTCCTAGTCTACTTCGGATCACATCCGACCAGTGTCCTACGAACCGATCTCGTAGGTTCCTTCCCTTAAGCGCGCGACCCCTTAGGTTCAGGTCGGCTTGGTCACAGTTCGGATCACCTCCGACCTGCACGGTTGGTAGCGGCCTCTAGCAAGGCGTGCCGACCACCAAGAAGACTATGAAGCTGGTTATGCGAACCTGTACAACGTGTCACACTTCTGTTCCCTTTGCCACATGATATATGTTGTCGGGCTCAAGGCGAGACTGTCATCCTTGTGCTAGCCCGACCTCTTTCTCGTTCCAGTGATACCGACCACAATCCGGATTATCTCATAATCCTTGTCGCATGGCCATGATGTTCCTGGTCGGATTACATGAGGGGTCCAGAGTATATCTCTCCTTATCGGAGGGGCAAATCCCATCTTGCTCTACCATGTCTCGCAGCATGGGACTGGACAAACCCGAAACCTACCTTTGTAACTACCAATCACGGAGTAGCGTTTGGTCGGCCCAAAGCAAGTCATCACCATCCCAGTACATGCGCGGCTCAGGTCTTAGGACATAGAACGTATGTTGTACTAGAGACTCACAGATGACATATCGCTGCGTCTCATAGTTGGGTCTGTCTGACTCGGACCTTATCTCGACTCGGATCCGACTACGTCGAATCCGACCAGACCTTTCCAAGTCCATATTATCCGGTTAGCATCCAATGCTCCATGGCTAGTGAGACCAAGCCATCGACCGTGTCATATGCCAGTCTAGTCGGATGTGCGTCCACACAACCCTTTCGACTAGGGACCTTTTAGGACAGTCATCATACAATGCATAGTCCCACAAACAAGTCACGTACTTGCCGATACACATCATTGATAATGCCCAAGGACTATATTTATTCATAAACACATAGGAAATATCATCATACATGATTGCCTCTAGGGCATATCTCCAACAGTCTCCCACTTGCACTAGAGTCAATCAAATAGACATCGAATGCCCATAGCTCTAACGTGCCCCTCATGCTTGGGTTGTGGAAGCGGCTTAGTCAACGAATCTGCAACATTTGCATCCATGTGAATCTTGCATAACTCTACATCACCATTCTTTACGATCTTTCGTATGAGGTGATATTTCCGGTCTATGTTTCTGACCTTGTGGTGATTCCTCGGCTCCTTGGCTTGTGTGATGGCACCAGAATTATCACAATAAAGGTCCAACGGTTTCACCGAGGCTGGGAAAATACCAAGATCATCCAAAAAATGCCGGATCCAAACACCTTCCTTTGCAGCTTCACAAGCCGCAATGTATTAAATTCGTGGTAGAATCGCCACCGTATCCTGCTTGGAACTCATCCGATGCCTGCTCCTCCATTCAGGACGTACACGAATCCGAACTGTGATTGACAATCATCTCTGTCGGTTTGGAAACTAGCATCGACGTAAACCCTTACGACGAGCTCTTCCTCACCTCCATAAACTAGGAACATCTCTTTAGTCCTTTTCAGGTACTTCAAAATAGTCTTTACCGCTGCCCAGTGACTCTCACCTGGGTTGGCCTAGTATCTGCTTGTTAGGCTTATTGCAAAAGCAACATCAGGCCTTGTACATATCATGGCATACATGATGGATCCGATTGCCGAGGCATACGGAATCCTACTCATCCTGCTTCGCTCATCAGATGTCGAAGGACTCTGAGTCTCGCTTAGCCTTATACCATGTGAGAGTGGCAAGAACCCTTTCTTCGCCTCACTCATGTTGAACCGCGTCAACACTTTATCTATGTACGTGCTCTGGCTTAAGCCGAGCAGCCTCCTCGATCTATCTCTATAGATCTTAATGCCTAAAATATAGACTGCCTCACCAAGGTCCTTCATCGAAAACTTGCCATTCAATGATTCCTTGACCGAGTTTAGCATCGAAACATCATTTCCGATCAGTAGTATGTCGTCCACATACAAGATCAAAAACACTATCGAGCTCCCACTTAACTTCTTGTATAAACAAGAGTCCTCTTCGCTTTTGATGAAACCGAGGCCAGTGACGACCTCATCAAAACGAATGTTCCAACTCCGAGATGCTTACTTCAACCCATAAATGGATCTCTTGAGCTTGCATACCTTACTAGTGCTAGTCGGATCGACAAAACCCTCGGGTTGTATCATATACACGTCCTCGGTTAAATTTCCGTGAAGGAAAGCCATTTTGATATCCATCTGCCATATCTCGTAATCGAAATATGCAGCTATAGCTAGTATGATCCTCACCGATTTCAGCATCGCTACCGACGAGTAACTCTCGTCGTAGTCAATTCCTTGAACTTGTCCATAACCTTTAGCGACAAGCCGAGCTTTGTGGATCTGAACATTTCCATCCACATCGGTTTTCTTCTTAAAGACCCATTTGCAACCAATGGCAGTCACGCCAGGTGGCGGATCAACCAAGTCCCAGACTTGATTCTCATCCATGGACTTTAACTCGGATCTCATGGCCTCCAGCCATGCCTCGGAATCTGGGCTCACCATCGCTTCCGCATATGTGGCCAGCTCGTCGCTTTCTAGCAACAATACATTGTGCACTCTGCGCAATCTTTCCGACCTCCGTGGTTCCGGTGCCGCTTCCACTACAGGTTCCCTGACTGACTCCGGTATGATCTCATCACCAGCCGAGTCGTCCCCGAGTGGTCCTCGAATTTCTTCGAGTCGAACCGTCCTCCCACTGGCCTCCCGACTGAGAAACTCTTTCTCAAGGAAAACCCCGTTCCGAGCAACAAACACTTTGTTCTCTTCCCGGTTGTAGAAGTTATATCCCAAGGTTTCCCTCGGATATCTCACGAATATGCATTTATCCAACTTGGGTGTAAGCTGGTCTGACATAAGTCGCTTGACAAATGCTTCACAACCCAAAATCTTTAGAAAAGACAAACTGGGACTCTTCCCGGTCCACATCTCATGTGGTGTCTTATCTACGAATTTTGATGGTACCCTATAAAGTGTGAAAGCTGCAGTTTCTAGAGCGTATCCCCAAAATGACAAGGGTAAATCCAATTTGCTCATCATAGACCGGACCATGTCCAACAAGGTCCTATTCCTCCGTTCCGACACGCCGTTTCTCTGTGGCGTACCTGGAGGTGTGAGCTGAGGTACTATACCTCGACTTTTCGGATGATCATCAAACTCCTGGCTCATGTATTCACCTCCACGATCAGATCGCAGAAGCTTTATAGTATTGCCGAGCTGATTCTCAACCTTGTTCTGAAACTCTTTGAACTTTTCAAAAGTCTCCAACTTGTGCCTCATCAAATAGATATATGCATATCTACTCAAGTCGTCGGTAAAAGTCACATGGTATTGATAGCCACCTCTGGCAGTTGTGCTCATTGGTCCACACACATCACTATGTATAAGTTCTAATAGCTCAGACGCCCTCTCGCAACTCTTTGCGAAAGGAGACTTAGTCATCTTGCCGAGCAAGCATGATTCACATGTCTCGAACGACCCGAAGTCGGACGAAGTTAGGAGCCCATCATCATGGAGCTTCTTCATGCGTTTCAGACTAATATGTCCAAGCCGGCAATGCCATAAGTATGTCGGATTTATCTCATTAGGCTTATGCCTCTTGACATTCATGTTATAGACCGGTTCCTGTTCTAGATTCAATATAAATAGCCCATCAACAATGGGTGCATTGCCGTGGAACATACCATTCAAAAATATCGAACAACCATTGTCCTTTAAATTGAATTCATAACCTTGACTCATCAAACATGAGGCAGAAATAATGTTCCGACTAAGTGCAGGAATGTAATAACAATTATTCAATGCCATAATGAATCCGGAAGGAAGCTAGAGCTGCATCGTGCCGACCTCCAACGCAGCAACTCTTGCTTTGTTGCCGACCCTGATGTCAATCTCCCTTGTGCCACACGCCTAGTTCTTACCAGCCCTGCATCGAGTTGCAAATATGAACAACCGATCCGGTATCAAATACCCAAGAGCTACTAGGTATGTCGGCAAGGTAAATGTCTATAACATATGCAACAAGTGTACCTTTGCACGAAGAATCATTTCCGCCTTCTTGCCATGCTCGCAAGCCACTTGCTGAGTTCCTCTTCCGGTGACGGTCTCCTTGCAGTGATAGCAAGCGGTCTTCGAGTCCGGTCCAGACTTCGGCGCAGCGGCAGAGGTTACCATCTCCGTGCCCTTTGCCTTAGCCTTTTTCTTGGACCAACTCTTCTTGAACTTAGCCCATTTCTGCACCATCAACACTTGATGTGTGCCTTTCTTAATATCATGCTCTGCCACCTTGAGCATCCCATGCAATTCAGTGAGCTTCTTATCAATGCCATGCATATGATAGTTCGAGATGAACGTCCCATAGCTGGGCGGAAGAGAACTCAGAACAGCATCAGTAGCCAGCTCATCCAAGAGCGGGAAGCCCAAACGATCCAGAGCTTGCACATATACGATCATCTTGATCACATGTGGGCTCAGTGGATCACCTTCCTTCAGCTTGCAATCCATCAAGGATCGCCAGACGTTGAACCTTTCGGTCCTAGCACGTATTCGAAACATGCTCTTGAGACTCTCGATCATATCGTAAGCCTCAACATTTTGAAATGCTTTGTTGCAAATCGGGCTCCATACAAGCCAGACATCGACGGTGATCTCCGTTGATTCATCAACGAGTTTCTTGTAGGCATTCTTAGCTGTGCCACTAGCATTATCGGCAGGTTCCTCTGGAAGTGGATCCTCTAGAACATGTTCCTTTTTATCATACCTGAGAACAATTCTCAGATTTCTATACCAGGTGGTAAAGTTTGTTCCATTCAGTTTATCCTTTTCCAGAATTGATTTCCATGCAAAGTTGGGTTGAGCAGGTGGTGCCATTGATCTACAACAGAAAATATGCAATCACTAAGCAATGTGTTCATGTAGAGTAATTCTAGCCTAAACAGAAATACTCCCACTGAAGTCAGCATCCCTCCGTAAAATCTCATTGATTCAGAATCCGACTAGCGCATGCGACTAGTGAGCTTTAGCATCACTGCTAGCCAACATACCTATCCGTAAGCAACTCCTTGCTAATCGTATCTCTATCGACTCACGCCGATTCGGGAAGGTATCTCATACCCCGACTCCCAACCTTCTTTGCCACAAGGCCCAAAACCGATTTGATAGCCTTGTCAAGTTAACCTGATGCAGTGCATGTCCATGTCCGACACGAACCCTTCAGTTCAAGGACACCCAGCAGCACCCAATTTTATGAGCCCACTACTAGCGTGCTTGACGTGCGAAGGTGCAACATCGGGATGGCAATTAAGCTTGATATTCATGAGGATCATTCTATCATTCTAACATGCATAGAAACAAAGAAGCATAACAATCACAAATATAACACATATTGTGAAATAGTATGGCTCCTTCATGGACGTTCTTCCAGGTCGGCTCCGACTCTGATGACCATCTACGAACTCCATCTTGTTTGTCACGTCGGGACGCCAAGCCGCCAACCTGATCTCTATTATCCAACTACTACAACTAGTAATGAATTTACATAGAGTCACAAGTCGACACGCAGGTCGTTATACAATATAATGAAAGCACTTTGACTCCTGCCGGCTGACAAACATGACACGCAGGCCATGTTTAAATTACACACATGCATCACATACACATGAGCCATACTATTCACATCAAACCTGCAAAACAAAGTTATGCATAGAATCGCGTTCTACCGGTTTGTGTCTTGGGTACGAAATACACGGCGCTACGCACACGGCGGTCCCTCGCGGGTGCGGACAACGCCCGACGTTTTCGGAAATCACAGATCACATCTGAACTCTGATCACGCCGAATTCGCTGATCTGACCGATCTTATCGATCATCGCGAATCCGATTCGGATTTACGTTTCACCGTTAACCCCGATGGCGGATGACCGACCGGTTGGGGTAGATCGTGTCACGACCTCATCGATCCCGATTTACAGAAAACATAGCCTCAACGATCCCCATGTGCAGTTGATCACATCAACTGTGCACATAGCCGATCTTATCAACGACAACAGATCTCATCTACCGCCTCCGCATATCTAATATGCATACGATCTGAATCCAAATCCTATAGCAGAGGCTCTGATACCACTGTTAGTCTCTACGGTAGGGTGCGTCGACTGCAAATTTAAATTTTCCTACGTGCAGAACATCCAAGAACATGCTACGGGAGATGGATCATAGTTCGTTACCACTAGACGCGAAGTGTCGTGCAGCGGAAGAAGAGTTGGGGCAGGGCGTCCGCGTGGATCGTCTCCTCCTCGTCCGATCTCCCTCGAACAGTCGGTCGTCCGATCCCACGTACGAGTTCGCCGGAGCGGCGCAAGTGCAGCGCCTCTAACGGTATCCGCGCGTGCAGGAGGAACACCGTGCGGCGGACTGCTAGATCCGATCACACAGTCGGCGGCGAGTGGAGGTGGCTATTCCAACACATGCAAACCCTAGTCGCGGCGCCGAAGCGATCAAACGCATGAGTGTGCCGCACCTCCACTTTATATAGGCGTCCGTCGCAGGCTCAACACTTGGGCCTCGCACGGACCCTAAAGCCCAAAGTCTACTCGGTCACGTTCCTAGGCCAGTTCGGATCACATCCGACCAGTGTCCTACGAACCGATCTCGTAGGTTCCTTCCCTTAAGCGCGCGACCCCTTAGGTTCAGGTCGGCTTGGTCACAGTTCGGATCACCTTCGACCTGCACGGTTGGTAGCGGCCTCTAGGAAGGTGTGCCGACCACCAAGCAGACTATGAAGCTGGTTAGGCAAACCTGTACAACGTGTCACACTTCATTCCCTTTGCCACACGATATATGTTGTCGGGCTCAAGGCGAGACTGTCATCCTTGTGCTAGCCCGACCTCTTTCTCGCTCCAAAGGATACCGACCACAATCCGGATTATCTCATAATCCTTGTCGCATGGCCATGTTGTTCCTGGTCGGATCACACGAGGACCCAGTATATCTCTCCCGATCGGAGGGCAATCCCATCTTGCTCGACCATGTCTCGCGCATGGGATTGGACAAACCGAAACCTACCTTTGTAACTACCCATCCACGGAGTAGCGTTTGGTCGGCCCAAAGCAAGTCTGTCACCATCCCGAGTACATGCGTCAGCTCAGGTCTTAGGACATAGAACGTATGTTGTACTAGAGACTCACAGATGACATATCACTGCGTCTCATAGTTGGGTCTGTCCGACTCGGACCTTATCTCGACTCGGATCCGACTACGTCGAATCCGGCCAGACCTTTCCAAGTCCATATTATCCGGTTAGCATCCAATGCTCCATGGCTAGTGAGACCAAGCCATCGACCGTGTCATATGCCAGTCTAGTCGGCTGCGCGTCCACACAGCCCTTTCGACCAGGGACCTTTTAGGACAGTCATCATACAATGCATAGTCCCACAAACAAGTCACGTACTTGCTGATACACATCATTGATAATGTCCAAGCACTATCTTTATTCATAAACACATAGGAAATATCATCATACATGATTGCCTCTAGGGCATATCTCCAACAGTCCGGGTCATGGCCCTTCTCTGTTTTTTTAATCGGTAACAATAGCCACGAACACCGGAAACAACATCAATAACTTGCGCGGCTAGCAGATAGACGCCTCGGGCCCTGGTGGCAATCTTCTTATCACTTTAATCCTCCCAGCGTGTAATCTGGATTGATGAACTTGAAGTTGATGCAAACCCTTCCAAACCGGCTCATCCGGACAATTGCAAACTTCTCGATCCCTGGAGAGATCCCTCCAAGAACTCAACACCACCATGCGCAGGCCCCATGGTGGGCGCCAACTGTCGTGGAATTGTCACGGCAGATGTCCTAGTGTGAGGACTTAGTCGTGAGGCCAATGCATCTATGTGGTAGCTTAACAGGGGTTGATCAGGATGAGAGACGCGATGCGAATCAACACACAAGACAAGGATTTAGACAGCTTCGGGCCGCGGGAAACATCATCTGGTAATAGCCCTACATGCTGTTTGTGGCTAGGTCTCATTATGCTCATCATGGAGTCGCCGCATAAATTGGCTCTCCTCATTGTGTCTAACCTTAAAGATTATCCCACCTCCTTACTTCGAGTGCCCTGCCCCTCCTTATATAAGTTGAAGGGGCGGGTTACATGTAGAGTCCAACTCGGATTTGGACTTAACCTATTCTGACGTCTCACCATGAGCTTCTCATCACGGGCTTCTCACCATGGGCTTCTTAACGTCTTGGGCTTCTTAACTCCAGACGACTCATTTTCATGGCTAAGTACTTGTCGGGTTACAATCTGTCTGTCGGGTCATAACTGTCAGCCGGCTTACAATCTGGCTTATAACTGTCCGACGGCTTACGATCTGGCTTATAACTGTCCGCCGGCTTATAATCTGCTGATTCACCAATGAGTCACCAGGCTTGGGCGGTTTACCAATGAAACACCAAGTCCTAGCCGGGTTATATCTCCGACCGGGTCATACCATGGGGTATATCCCCGACAAGCCCCAAGTGCGAAAGTAAGAGAGTGTAGTTATTTTATTTTCCTATTGCTCATAGAGAGTAGTCTCATTATCCTTTGCGGAAACTTTATTTAGGACATGAGATGATGTCAATACAGCCTCCCCCCACCATGCCTTGGATAAAACCGATGTATCTAACATGGAGTTAGCCAAATCTGTTAGAGTACGATTTTTCCGTTCGGCAACCCCGTTTGACTGGGTGAATAGGGAGGCGTCCTCTCATGAATAATACCATGTTCCGCACAGAATAAATCGAACTAACTAGAAAAGTACTCTCCACCACGATCAGACCGGACTCGTTTTATTTTCTTCTCAAGTTGGTTCTCAACTTCAGCCTTACAGATTTTAAAGTAGTGTAGAGCCTCATCCTTTGTATTTAACAAATACACATAACAGAATCTAGTGGAATCATCAATCAAAGTCATGAAGTATTTCTTTCCACCTTTAGTCAACACACCATTCATCTCACAGAGACCTGAATGTATGAGCTCTAGTGGTGCCAGGTGTCTCTCCTTCGCACGATTGTGAGGCTTACGAGGTTGCTTTGCTTGCGCACACGCATGGCACTTAGAGCCTTTGGCTAAAGTGAAACTCGGGATTAGATTCATCTTAGCCAGCCGCGTCATACAACCAAAATTTATGTGACAAATATGTGAATGCCAAACCTCACATTCGTTCACATTAGAATGAATTTGGTTCACAACTTTATTACAGAAATCCTCCAGGGAAAGGTGGAACAAACCACCACAATCATATCCTTTTCCAATAAATAGATCATACCGAGATACGACTACTTTGTTAGACTCAAATACTAACTTAAACCCTTCTTTACATAGAAGGGAGCTACTAACGAGATTCTTTTTGATAGCGGGGACATGTTGTACGTTCTTCAGTTGCACGATCTTTCCCGAAGTAAACTTCAGATATACCGTGTCAACACCATGAACAGAAGCATGCGAGCCGTTCCCCATCAGGACGGAACAATCTCGTGTGACCTGGTAAGAAGAAAACAAAGACACATCAGCACACACATGAATATTGGCCCCAGTGTCAACCCACCAACCGGTGGACTGACAAACTGAAAGTACGGTAAACAGATTACCATACCCTGATGCCGCATCATTGTTGCTCAGAGTCACATTGACTGACTTTGCGTCCTGTCCTGGCTTCTTATACTTGTTTGGGCACTTGTTTGCCCAATGTTCCACTGAACCACAAGTGAAGCAGTCATCTATCTTCTTATCTTTCTTCTTACCCTTCTTCTTGAAGGTAGTATTCTGCTGGACAGAGTTCTTTCCCTTGAACTTGTGGAAGTTCTTCTGCACCACATTGGCGCTAGAAGAACCCTCTGCCTCTTTCACGTGTGAGTCCTTTGCTCTCGAGTTCTGCTCAACACTTAGATGACCGATGACATCCTTAAAAGCGAATTCACGTCTCAAGTGCTTGAGAGAAGTAGCAAAGTTCCTCCATCCAGGAGGGAGTTTTGCAATAATGCAACCCGCGACAAACTTGTCCGGTAACTCACACTTCAGGATCTCCAGCTCCTTAGCGATGCATTGTATCTCATGGGCCTGGTCCAATACAGAACGGTTATCAACCATTTTGTAATCATGGAACTGCTCCATAGCATACAACTCACTTCCAGCATCGGTTGCGCCGAACTTAGCTTCGAGCGCATCCCACAAATTCTTGGCAACGCGCATATGGAAATATGCGTTGACTAGCTTGTCTCCGATCATAGTAAGAACGACTCCCACAAAGATGATGGTTGCCTCCCTAAACGCATTCTCCTGTTCAGGAGCAATCGTTACCGTGGGAGACACACCACCAACCCAGAACACGTTCATTGCTGTGAGCCACAAGGTAGTCCTCGTCTGCCAACGCTTAAAATGTGTTCCAGTAAACTTTTCCGGTATTAGAGTAGCGACGAAGCCATGAGTCGAAAAGTGCCTGAAATAAGGTTTTTGGATTGGTGGAAATATTAGCACTTTCTCGATTAATCAAATCCACGAGTAGACAGTAAACATGGCAAATACGGTATGCATCTTATACCGATACCTAAGCATGCGAACACGTACAGTATATAGAACCGAACCATCTATGAACAACATATATACGGCTAGCACATGAACGAGCAAATAGGGGATGAACGAGTCATACCCTCCGGTTGGCCAGGCCAACGCGGCGGCGGCGGTAGCAGCCTCGGCATCAGCCAAGGCCTTCTTCTTGGCGACTTCATCGTCAGCCTTGGAGTTGATGTAGAGGAAGTAGTGGAAGCAGAGGCGGACGAAGACGGGGACGGATCGGGAGCAGTCGCATCGAGACGCTCCCCAAAAACCTTATTGTCGTTCTCCCGGGCAGGATCTCGAACGATAGGGTTCCGGAGGCACCTGCTCTCCCGACCAACCGTGTACGCGGTCGTCGGGATGGGATCGCCGGAGGCAGCACAGTGAGAGGAACAGTAGATGACGGCTAGGGTTTTACGAGAGGGGGTGAATGAACTGAGTTAGGGTTCACTTCACTGGCCAGTGCCTTCTTATATAGGCCGTCAGGTAGATGGGCCTGGGTCAGGCCCACGACCGAGTCTGCGAACAGCCCACGGTCCAACGTCTTGGACAGTGGTGCTTCTGTAAGCGACTCAGCTCATTCCAGCAACCCGCGGGGCGCGCGCGCGTCGTGACGAGGCGAGGCGAGGCGTGGTGAGGCGGGCGACGGAGGAGGAGCGCGCGTGTACAGCTCATATTCCCAAGCTCCCAATAGCAAGTGGTAGAGCAGCCCTTATAAAGAGGTCTCACTTTTTTTACAGTAGCAGTATGGGACTAAACTTCGCACACTTCCCACCACTTACCGTACACATGCATGGGCCTTAGAGATTAACTATGGATTATTGTCTTATATGAGCCTAAGCCCATCCATAATCCATCAAATGATTAGGCATAAATCCTTAAATAGAACTGGATTTTATTTTTCAAGATCATGGCTAACAGTAAAACCCTAAACACTAACCCAATCCCAAAATCGTTAACCTATGACATTTGTAGAAGTTTAGACTGCTTGAATTTGTGTGTCCAAACGGCCAACTAATATTATGTGTATGTACGAGCACTGACATTGAGTATTCCTAGTAGCGAATCTAGCTAAAAGGATGAAGCATGCAGTGGTTAGTTTGAAAGCATTTTTTGGTTTATCACAAAATTCGGAAGGATGTTGGTTATCGAAATCTATTCATTTCTCTCGTTGAAACGGGGCTGGAGAGCCAAAGCCTAGACATGTCAAGATGGAGGAAGCTTTTGCGGACACGTATTACTACTTTGGCGTCATTCTGCAGGATGCGCCCGTGTGAGGTTGCGGCGGAGAAACTTAACAGTATATTCATCAGTAGAAGTACGACTGGATTTAAAAAATAATTGTATGCTGATGGCATGCTAATAATAGTGCTTGCCGTACTAACTAATGATTCCCTGGAGGTGTACGCATGCTCAAGAAAAATTATGCGAGGTCCTACGGTGTGTATTTTATACACTTGTTGTCCTTGCCGCCATCCCTCCGTTCTCAAATATTTGTCTTTCTAGCCATCTCAAATAGATTATAATATATGGATGTATGTAGACATATTTTAGAGTGTAGATTCACACATTTTGCTTCGCATGTAGTCACTTGTTGAAATCTCTAAAAGGACAATTATTTAGGAACGGAGGGAGTATATTGTAGTGTTGTCTAGAAGGATGTATATAGCTCACATGTACGATTAGGTCGTTGTCAATCAGTGTAATCATGTGCGACAAAGATTCCTATTCGTCATCTCTGAAATACAGTTCTTTGCGGTGATGGTTAGCAACGATTAGGTGCTAGCCACGAGCAGCTAACCAGGTACCATAGACCATTTCTTCGGTGCTCTACGTACACGGGTTCTTAGCTAAAGGCAAAGCTAGCGTGATTAATATTTCTGCCGTGTCACGTGGACTCAGTCAAGGGATAGAAAGAAAGGCAATAGCTTCTACTCCCTCCGTTCCCAAATAGTTGTCTTTCTAACCATCTTAAATGGACTATAATATACGGATGTATGAGACATGTTTTAGAGTGTAGATTCACTCATTTTGCTCCGTATGTAGTCACTTGTTGAAATCTCTAGAAAGACAAGTATTTAGGAACGGAGGGAATAGTATGTGGTACAAAGGACTGCTGTTATGTGTCAACGTATTAGCTGTCTTCAGTGGTTTCTACGCGTATCTTCCAACTTTTTTTTTGCATGGTAATACTTGTCTTATTTATATCATAAAAAACAAAGTACAAATCACGTAAAGACCGACATGACAAAACTGAAAAGATAGTAGAACATCTCTGAGCTTGACACCAACGCTCGTCAACTGCTTCCGGCACCATCACAGCAGCCGCCGAAGAAAAGAATGACGAATCACCACCTCATCCGAGCTCGACGCGACTCCATCGCTGATATGCAGCTTTGTGGACTTCCAAAGTGGCTCACCAAAAGTGAAGCCCTTGCTGTTGAACGAATCAGACCGAGGCAACACCCCGGACACGCCATCGAACTCCAGATCTTGCACCCCTCCATACCTGCCATCCACAAACCACGAACCCAACAGATATTTCGTCTTCCAGATGTCGTCGATGCAGACCACAATCTGCATCCGCTCCTGGACTACCTCCCAAGCCCCGCGTCGACGCCGGAGCAAACGTCGTCGCAACAGCGGAGCCCGAGGACACATGTCCACCACGAGGATGCCGCCGCCGCCACACCATCCTTGCTTGAACAGACTGGTTTCTAAATCCATCCCCAACCATAGGACCGATGGCCTCGTCAGGGAAGGATCCGAAGATTCATTATTCAGCGCCGCCATCGTCATCACCGAAGTAAAGACGATGAACAACGTAAAAACCTAAACTATAAGGGAGAAAAATCGATCCACGCGCGTGGATCCGGCGGCCCCCCTCACCACCGACGACCGAGGTCGCCGGCGGAGGGTGTTGGGAATTAGCACACAAATGCACTTGTGGTTAACTGAAAACTGCAGCGGAAACAAGTAATCTCAGCACCACATCATGTACTAATTCAAGGATCGTTGCTTAGCACGGAAGGAAACATATGCAGCAGCATATATGGAGGCAGAAAATGTTACTCAGCAGGCAAGACACTCCTCAGCCTAGTGTCTTGTGGTAGGAGTAAGTTTCTGGACAGCACCAAGCATCAACAAAGAGACACCAGATTTTTACGTGGAAATCCCCTCAACTTGAGGGGGGAAAACCATGGGCCAAAGCCACCCAAATCCTCTTCCACTATTATCAAATGTGGTATACAACAAGTTCTTCTCTGAACAGCACTAGAGGATCTCATACATCATGATTTCTGAATCTTGGATGAACACAACAAGATTTGGGGCTCAAGAACTAGGGATTGGAACAATCTCACCAAAGATGCTGGAACCAAAGCTTGAAGGAGACAAGGTAGTGGATCTGGATCATCACAACCTTGGGGAGGAGCTCCCTTGCTTCTTCCTTCAATCTTCCTCTTCTTCCCTTACTCTCTTGGTTTTCTCTCTTCTTCTCTTTTGGAGGATGAACTGATTTTCGTCACTCTTGGTGGTGGCTGCTGGATGGAGGGTAAAGCATCCCCATCCACACATGTGCAAAGTCCAAAATGACCCTAGGTCATAACCCTAATGGGTAGTGGGCTTATGCACCTCTTTGGGCTGCCTAAAAGGCCTCAAATGATCATCTCCTCACTGCCCACATGAGGAGGATATCCCAACAAATCTCCCACTCCGACTCATGAGGGGGGCACCATCATGCCCGCTACCTTGCAACATGCTTGTAGCTTCTCATTTGGTAATATATTGGTCATCATATCCGAACCATTGTTGTCGGTATGGATCTTCTCAAGTTTCAGCAACTTGGAACTCACAACATCTCGAATCCAATGGTACCTCACATCAATGTGCTTGGTTCGAGAGTGATAGCTTGAATTCTTGGCAAGATGAATAGCACTCTGACTGTCACAAAACATAACATACTTCTTTTGCTTCATGCTGAGCTCTTGCAAGAAGTTCTTCATCCACAAAACCTCATTGCCAGCATCAACTGCTGCAATGTACTCAGCTTCTGTAGTTGATGTAGAGACACATTTCTGCAATCTTGATTGCCATGACACCGCTCCCCTCAAGATAAGTCATCGTATCCGCATGTGGACTTCCTACGATCCTTGTCACCTGCATAATCTGCATCTATATAGCCCTGCAATACAGGATCACCATTTCCAAAGCATAGACAAGATGTAGAAGTACCCTTGAGATACCTAAGAATCCACTTCACCGCTTCCCTGAGCTTTACTGGATTTGTCATGAACCGCTAACAACCCCAACTGCATAGGCAATGTCGTGCCTAGTGCATACCATGGCATACATCAAACTGCCCACGGCAGATTGGTAAGGTACTTTCCTCATTTCTTCTTTCTCCTTCTTGCTTGTAGGACATTGTTTTGAATTCAGTTTGTGATGGCCTGCAAGCGGAGAGATAACAGATTTTGCATCTTTCATATTGAACCTTTCAAGTACCTTCTCAATGTATCTTTCCTGTGAGAGCCAAAGCAGCTTCTTTGATCTATCACGAGAGATCTTCATGCCAAGTATTTTCTTAGATGGTCCTAAATTGTTCCTGGCAAATGATTTACTCAATGCCTTCTTGAGGAGAGCAATCCTCTTTGTGCCATTTCCAACAATCAGCATATCATCAACATACAACAAGAGAATAATGAAGTCACCCTCGGTGTACCTCTTCATAAAGACACAATGATCAGGTTGTGCTTTATGGTAACCAAGTCCAGTCATAAAAGACTCAAACTTCTTGTACCACTGCCGAGGAGCTTGCTTCAAGCCATACAAGCTCTTCTTCAATTTGCAAACTAAGTGCTCCTTGCCTGCAACCATGAATCCCTCTGGCTGCTCCATGTATATCTCCTCCTCTAGGTCACCATGCAAGAAAGCTGTCTTCACATCAAGTTGTTCAATTTCCAAGTCCATGGTGGCAGCCATGCCAAGCACAACTCGGATCGAAAACATCTTGACCACCGGAAAGAATATCTCACTATAATCAATGCCCTTTTTTGACTGAATCCTTTCATGACCAATCTGGCTTTGTACCTTGGATGTGAGGTGTTTTCTTCAGTCTTCACTCTGTACACCCACTTGTTCTTGAGTGCTTTCTTGCCCTTTGGCAGTTTTACCAACTCAAAGGTATCATTCTCATACAGGGAATTCATCTCATCCTGCATGGCTTCTGACCATTCTTCCTTGTTCTCATCAGACATTGCCTCCTCATAGCATGAGGGCTCACCTGCATCTGTCATCAACACATATTGATGTGGTGGATACTTGGAAGAAGGAATGTGACCTCTTTCACTTCTTCTTTGCTGCTGCACTGGTGGTGAATCAGGTGGATTTTCGTTGGCATCATCATTACCAACTTCATCATCATCATCACTTGATGGTTGCTCGTCACTTTGACTTGTACTGCCTTGATCAGTTGCATCTCCACTGTCTTTAGTGTCATCATCTCCCCCATGATTGTCATGCACGAGAGGAGGACGGATTGGATCCATATCAACATGAGGTGTGCTGGTCATTGGCTTCTCTGGTTTCCCAATATCTTTTATTGTTTCATCTTCAATGAACACCACATCTCGGCTTCTCACAATCTTCCTATTTGCCGGATCCCACAACTTGTAGCCAAACTCTTCACTTGGTTGGCTGAGGTAGATGCACTGCTTTGTCTTGCTATCAAGCTTGGATCTCTCGTCCCTTGGAACATGTACAAATGCCCGGCAACCAAAGACCTTCAAGTGCTTGTATGATACCTCCTTCCCTGACCAAACTCTCTAAGGAATATCACCTGCAAGAGGAACTGAGGGAGATAGGTTAACCACATACATAGCATTCATCAATGCTTCATCCCAAAATGAATTAGGTAAATGAGCATGAGAGAGCATAGCTGTGACCCTCTCTGTGAGTGTCTTGTTCATAATCTCTGCAAGACCATTGAGCTGGGGTGTCTTTGGTGGACTCTTCTCAAGCCTGATGCCAACATTTCTGCAATACCTTTCAAAAGGACCTCTCAGATTCACCACCATTGTGCGATCTCACGACTTCAATTTCCTGCGGTTTCTCTTTCAACTTTGGCATGGAACTACTTGAAGGCTTCAAGCGCTTGGTATTTGTGTTTCAGCACATACACAAAAACCTTTCGGAATGGTCATCAATAAAAGTCACAAAGTATAATGCTCCACCATGAGATTTTTCAGTCATGGAGCAAACGTCATTGTGCACAATATCAAGAACATTATCGCACGATGTGGAGGGAGTGTATGAAATGCAGCCTGTGTTGTTTGCCGGCAAAACAATGTGCATGTGGTTTTAAGGATATACCTTTCAACTCAGGGAGGTACTCCATGCAAGCAAGAGCATGCATGCCCTTCTCACTCATATGCCCAAGCCTCTTGTGCCACAATTCAACCGAAGTGTCTTTTTCAACAACATTCAACACCTCATTGCACAACTTGGTTTTAGTCACATAGAGATTACCTTGCTTACTTCCTCGAGCCACAATCAAAGAGCCTTTGGTGAGCTTCCATTTTCCTTCACCAAAATAACTAGGATGTTTGATATCATCAAGCTTGCCCACTGACAACAAATTCAGCCTTATGTTGGGAACATGCCTCACATCATCGAGCACCAATCTGCAACTTTGTGTTTGTTTCAATGCATATAGAGCCCTTGCCAACAATTGTCGACGAACCACTATTTCCCATCCTCACTTGGCCAAGAACACCACTAGGGTAAGATGTGAAATACTCCTTGTGTGATGTGATGTGGAAGGACCTTTGAATCCACAACCCAACTCATGGCATCATCACGAACAGCACTATAGCAATCTTCATCTTCAATGACTAGATAGTCCTCATCTGTTGCAGTCATGGCTGAACTGCTCTCAGCCTTTTGCTCGGTTTTCTTTGTGAGTTTCCCCTCTGCAAGCTCTCTTTTGTACTTCCTGCACTCGCTCTTTATGTGTCCCGGATTGCCACAATGAAAGCAAGTGATATCTTTTCTCTGTTTTGACTTTGATCTCCCCCTCGATTTGCTTTTGCCTTGCTGAAATCTTGTATTGCTGCGTCCACGGTCCTCATTCTTCCCATGGGTTTCAGCCACATACGCATCAGAAGAAGAGGCATCACCCTTTTCCTTCTTTCCGGCTTCTTCATTCAGCATACTGTTCTTCACCATCTCCAAAGTCAGCTTCCCATCCGGAGTTGAATTGCTAAGTGACACAACAAGCGTGTTCCAACTATCAGGCATGGAACTCAGCAGCAACAATGCTTGCACCTCATCCTCAAAGTTGATCTTCATGGTTGAAAGTTGATTTATATGGCATTGGAAGACATTTAAGTGCTTAATCACACTTGAGCCATCTCGGTACTCAAGCTTTGCAAGTCTTTTGATCATCGAGGCCTTGTTCATTGATGTCTTCCTCTCATACATAGACTCCAACTTCTGCCACATCTCATAAGCATTTGTGTCATTTGCAACATGGTGGAAAATATTGTGGTTGATGTACAACCGAATCATACCAACTGCCTTTCTGTGCAACACTCTTCATTCTTCTTCCGTGACACCTGTGGGTATCTTGTCTTTCACAATTGGCTCATACAAATCCTTGCAATAAAGGATGTCTTCCATCATGGGCTTCCATAATGAGTAATTGTAAAAATCAAGTTTTATCATGCCACTTGTAGTAGCGCTTTCTTCCAAAGCCATTGTGAGCAGTGTTGGGGATCGTAGCAGAATTTTAAAATTTTCTACGCATCACCAAGATCAATCTATGGAGTTACCTAGCAACGAGGGGAAAAGGAGTGCATCTACATACCCTTGTAGATCGCGAGCGGAAGCGTTCAAGAGAACGGGGTTGATGGAGTCGTACTCGTCGTGATCCAAATCACCGATGACCAAGCGCCGAATGGACGGCACCTCCGCGTTCAACACACGTACGGTTGGGGAAGACGTCTCCTCCTTCTTGATCCAGCAACGGGGAAGGAGAGGTTGATGGAGATCCAGCAGCATGACGGCGTGGTGGTGGAAGTAACGGGGATCTCGGCAGGGCTTCGCCAAGCTCAGCGAGAGGGAAAGATGTCACGGGAGTGAGAGGGAGGCGCCAGAGGCTAGGGTGCGGCTGCCCTCCCTCCTCCCCACTATATAGGCCCCCTGGGGGGGCGCCGGCCCTAGGAGATCCAATCTCCAAGGGGGGGCGGCGGCCAAGGGGGTGGCTTGCCCCCCAAGCCAAGTGGGGAGCCCCCCACCCTGAGGTTTCCAACCCTAGGCGCAGGGGAGGCCCAAGGGGGGCGCACCAGCCCACTAGGGGCTGGTTCCCTTCCCAACTTCAGCCCATGGGGCCCTCCGGGATAGGTGGCCCTACCCGGTGGACCCCCGGGACCCTTCCGATGGTCTCGGTACAATACCGGTGACCCCCGAAACTTTCTTGATGGCCGAAAACAGACTTTCTATATATAGTTCTTCACCTCCGGACCATTCCGGAACTCCTCGTGATGTCCGGGATCTCATCCGGGACTCCGAACAACTTTCGGGTTACCGCATAATAATATCTCTACAACCCTAGCGTCACCGAACCTTAAGTGTGTAGACCCTACGGGTTCGGGAGACACGCAGACATGACCGAGACGACTCTCCGGTCAATAACCAATAGCGGGATCTAGATACCCATGTTGGCTCCCACATGCTCCTCGATGATCTCATCGGATGAACCACGATGTCGAGGATTCAATCAATCCCGTATACAATTCCCTTTGTCAATCGCTACGTTACTTGCCCGAGATTCGATCGTCGGTATCCCAATACCTTGTTCAATCTCGTTACCAGCAAGTCACTTTACTCGTACCGTAATGCATGATCCCGTGATCAACCACTTGGTCACATTGAGATCATTATGATGATGCATTACCGAGTGGGCCCAGAGATACCTCTCCGTCATACGGAGTGACAAATCCCAGTATCGATTCGTGCCAACCCAACAGACACTTTCGGAGATACCCGTAGTGCACCTTTATAGTCACCCAGTTACGTTGTGACGTTTGGCACACCCAAAGCACTCCTACGGTATCCGGTAGTTGCACAATCTCATGGTCTAAGGAAATGATACTTGACATTTGGAAAAGCTCTAGCAAACAAACTACACGATCTTGTGCTATGCTTAGGATTGGGTCTTGTCCATCACATCATTCTCCTAATGATGTGATCCCGTTATCAATGACATCCAATGTCCATAGTCAGGAAACCATGACTATATGTTGATCAACGAGCTAGTCAACTAGAGGCTCACTAGGGACATGTTGTGGTCTATGTATTCACACATGTATTACGATTTCCGGATAACACAATTATAGCATGAACAATAGACAATTATCATGAACAAAGAAATATAATAATAACCATTTTATTATTGCCTCTAGGGCATATTTCCAACAGTCTCCCACTTGCACTAGAGTCACTAATCTAGTTACATTGTGATGAATCGAACACCCATAGAGTTCTGGTGTTGATCATGTTTTACTCTAGGGAGAGGTTTAGTCAACGGATCTGCGACATTCAGATCTGTATGCACTTTGCAAATATCTATGTCTCCATCTTGAACATTTTCACGAATGGAGTTGAAGCGACGCTTGATGTGCCTGGTCTTCTTGTGAAACCTGGGCTCCTTGGCAAGGGCAATAGCTCCAGTGTTGTCAGAGAAGAGAGTGACCGGCCCCGACGCATTGGGTATGACCCCTAGGTCGGTGATGAACTCCTTCATCCAGATTGCTTCATGCGTTGCCTCCGAGGCTGCCATGTACTCCGCTTCACATGTAGATCCTGCCACGACGCTCTACTTGCAACTGCACCAGCTTACTGCCCAACCATTCAAAATAAACACGTATCCGGTTTGTGACTTAGAGTCATCCAGATCTGTGTTGAAGCTAGCATCGACGTAACCCTTTACGACGAGCTCTTCGTCGCCTCCATACACGAGAAACATGTCCTTAGTCCTTTTCAGGTACTTCAGGATTTTCTTGATCGCTGTCCAGTGTTCCATGCCGGGATTATTTTGGTACCTTCCTACCAAACTTACGGCAAGGTTTACATCAGGTCTGGTACACAGCATGGCATACATAATCGACCCTATGGCCGAGGCATAGGGGACGACGCTCATCTTTTCTCTATCTTCTGACGTGGTCGGGCATTGAGCTGTGCTCAATCGCACACCTTGCAATACAGGCAAGAACCCCTTCTTGGACTGATCCATATTGAACTTCTTCAATATCTTGTCAAGGTACGTACTTTGTGAAAGACCAATGAGGCGTCTCGATCTATCTCTATAGATCTTGATGCCTAATATATAAGCAGCTTCTCCAAGGTCCTTCATTGAAAAACACTTGTTCAAGTAGGCCTTTATGTTTTCCAAGAATTCTATATCATTTCCATGAATAGTATGTCATCCACATACAATATGAGAAATGCTACAGAGCTCCCACTCACTTTCTTGTAAACACAGGCTTCTCCATAAGTCTGTGTAAACCCAAACGCTTTGATCATCTCATCAAATCGAATGTTCCAACTCCGAGATGCTTGCACCAGCCCATAGATTGAGCGTTGGAGCTTGCAGACCTTGTTAGCATTCCCAGGATCGACAAAACCTTCCGGCTGCATCATATACAATTCTTCCTTAAGAAAGCCGTTAAGGAATGCCGTTTTGACGTCCATTTGCCATATCTCATAATCATAGAATGCGGCAATTGCTAACATGATTCGGACGGACTTCAGCTTTGCTACGGGTGAGAAAGTCTCATCGTAGTCAACCCCTTGAACTTGTCAATAACCCTTAGCGACAATTCGAGCCTTATAGATGGTCACATTACCATCCGCGTCTGTCTTCTTCTTAAAGATCCATTTATTTTCTATGGCTCGCCGATCATCGGGCAAGTCAGTCAAAGTCCATACTTCGTTTTCATACATGGATCCTATCTCAGATTTCATGGCTTCTAGCCATTTGTCGTAATCTGGGCCCGCCGTCGCTTCTTCATAGTTCGTAGGTTCACCGTTGTCTAACAACATGATTTCCTAGACAGGGTTGCCGTACCACTCTGGTGCGGAACATGTCCTTGTGGACCTACGAAGTTCAGTAGGAGCTTGATCCGAAGTACCTTGATCATCATCATTAACCTCCTCTCTAGTCGGTGCAGGCACCACAGGAACATCTTCCTAAGCTGCGCTACTTTCCGTTTCAAGAGGTAGTACTTCATCAAGCTCTACTTTCCTCCCACTTACTTCTTTCGAGAGAAACTCTTTCTCCAGAAAGGATCCGTTCTTAGCAACAAAGATCTTGCCCTCGGATCTGAGGTAGAAGGTATACCCAATGGTTTCCTTAGGGTATCCTATGAAGACGCATTTTTCCGACTTGGGTTCGAGCTTTTGAGGTTGAAGTTTCTTGACATAAGCATCGCATCCCCAAACTTTTAGAAACGGCAGCTTAGGTTTCTTCCCAAACCATAATTCATACGGTGTCGTCTCAACGGATTTTGACGGTGCCCTATTTAAAGTGAATGCGGCAGTCTCTAAAGCATAGCCCCAAAATGAGAGCGGTAGATCGGTAAGAGACATCATAGATCGCACCATATCTAATAGAGTGCGATTACGACGTTCGGACACACCATTTTTGAGGTGTTCCAGCGGCGTGAGTTGTGAAATGATTCCACATTTCCTTAAGTGTGTGCCAAATTCGTGACTCAAATATTCCCTCCATGATCGATCAGAAGAACTTTATTTTCCTGTCACGTTGATTCTCAACCTCACTCTGAAATTCCTTGAACTTTTCAAAGGTCTCAGACTTGTGTTTCATTAAGTAGACATACCCATATCTACTCAAGTCATCAGTGAGAGTGAGAACATAACGATAGCCACCATGAGCCTCAACACTCATTGGACCGCACACATCAAGATGTATGATTTCCAATAAGTCGGTTGCTCGCTCCATTGTTCCGAGAACGGAGTCTTGGTCATTTTACCCATGAGGCATGGTTCATGACGTGTCAAATGATTCGTAATCAAGAGACTCCAAAAGTCCATCTGCATGGAGCTTCTTCATGCGTTTGACACCTATGTGACCAAGGCGGCAGTGCAACAAGTATGTGGGACTATCATTATCAACCTTACATCTTTTGGTATTCACACTATGAATATGTGTAACATTACACTCGAGATTCATTAAGAATAAACCATTCACCAGTGGGGCATGACCATAAAACATATCTCTCATATAAATAGAACAACCATTATTCTCGGATTTAAATGAGTAGCCATCTCGAATTAAACGAGATCCTGATACAATGTTCATGCTCAAAGCTGGCACTAAATAACAATTATTGAGGTTTAAAACTAATCCCGTAGGTAAATGTAGAGGCAGCGTGCCGACGGCGATCACATCGACCTTGGAACCATTCCCAACAGCAAGCATCACCTCGCCCTTCGCCGGTCTTCGCTTATTCCGCAACTCCTGTTTTGAGTTACAAATATGAGCAACGCCACCGTATCAAATACCCGAGGAGCTACTACGAGTAATTGGTAAGGTACACATCAATTACATGTATATCACATATACCTTTGGTGTTGCTCGCCTTCTTGTCCGCTAAGTATTCGGGCAGTTCCGCTCAAAGGACCACTTCCCTTGCAATAAAAGCACTCGGTCTCGTGCTTGGGTCCATTCTTTGGCTTCTTCCCGGCAACTGGCTTACCGGGCGCGGCAACTCCCTTGTCGTCCTTCTTGAAGTTCTTCTTACCCTTGCCTTTCTTAAACTTAGTGGTTTTATTCACCATCAACACTTGATGTTCCTTTTTGATCTCCACCTCCGCTGATTTCAGCATTGAATATACCTCGGGAATGGTCTTTTCCATCCCTGCATATTGAAGTTCATCACAAAGCTCTTGTAGCTCGGTGGAAGCGATCAAGGATCTGTCAATGACCGCGTCATCCGGAGATTAACTCCCGGTGAGTCAAGCGGTTGTGCAACCCAGACATTTTGAGTATGTGCTCACCGACGTAACTATTTTCCTCCATCTTACAAGCTCAAGAACTTGTCGGAGACTTCATATCTCTTGACGGGCATGAGCTTGGAAAACCATTTTCAGCTCTTGAATATCTCATATGCTCCGTGTTGCTCAAAACGCTTTTGGAGCCCGGTTCTAAGTGTAAAGCATGCCGCCTTGAACGAGGGAGTAATCATCAAGACGCGACGCCAAGCGCTCATAACGCCTTGGTTCTTTGGGATGGGTGCTTCACCTAGCGGTGCTTCTAGGACATAATCTTTCTTGGCAGCTATAAGGATGATCTCGGGTTCGGACCCAGTCCGTATAGTTGCTGCCATCATCTTTCAGCTTGGTTTTCTAGGAAGCGTTGAAGTTGAGGGCAACATTAGCGTGGGCCATTTGATCTACAAGACATATTGTAAAGATTTTAGACTAAGTTCATGATAATTAAGTTCATCTAATCAAATTATTCAATGAACTCCCACTCAGATAAACATCCCTCTAGTCATCTAAGTGAAACATGATGCGAGTCAACTAGGCTGTGTCTGATCATCACGTGAGACGGACTAGTCAACGTCGGTGAACATCTTCATGTTGATCATATCTTCTATACGACTCATGCTCGACCTTTCGGTCTTCCGTGTTCCGAGGCCATGTCTGTACATGCTAGGCTCGTCAAGTCAACCTAAGTGTATTGCGTGTGTAAATCTGGCTTACACCCGTTGTATTCGAACGTTAGAATCTATCACACCCGATCATCACGTGGTACTTCGAAACAACGAACCTTCGCAACGATGCACGGTTAGGGGGAACACTTTCTTGAAATTATTGCGAGGGATCATCTTTTTTAAGCTACCTTTGTTCTAAGCAAATAAGATGTAAAAACATGATAAACATCACATGCAATCAAATAGTGACATGATATGGCCAATATTATTTTGCTCCTTATGATCTCCATCTTCGGGGCGCCATGATCATCGTCGTCACTGGCATGACACCATGATCTCCATCATCGTGTCTTCATGAAGCTGTCACGCCAACAATTACTTCTACTTCTATGGCTAACGTGTTTAGCAATAAAGTAAAGTAATTTACATGGCGTTATTCAATGACACGCAGGTCATACAAAAAAATTAAAGACAAATCCTATGGCTCCTGCCGGTTGTCATACTCATCGACATGCAAGTCTTGATTCCTATTACAAGAACATGATCAATCTCATACATCACATATATCATTCATCACATCTTTTGGCCATATCACATCACAAGGCATATGCTGCAAAAACAAGTTAGACGTCCTCTAATTGTTGTTGCAAGTTTTTACGTGGCTTCTATAGGTTTCTAGCAAGAACGTTTCTTACCTACGTAAAACCACAACGTGATATGCCAATTTCTATTTACCCTTCATAAGGACCCTTTTCATCGAATCCGCTCCAACTAAAGTGGGAGAGACAGACACCCGCTAGCCACCTTATGCAACTAGTGCATGTCAGTCGGTGGAACATGTCTCACGTAAGCGTACGTGTAAGGTCAGTCCGGGCCGCTTCATCCACGATGCCGCCGAAGCAAGATAAGACTAGTAGTGGCAAGAAAATTGACAACATCTACGCCCACAACAAGTTTGTGTTCTACTCGTGCATAGTAACTACGCATAGACCTAGCTCATGATGCCACTGTTGGGGATCGTAGCAGAATTTTAAAATTTTCTATGCATCACCAAGATCAATCTATGGAGTTACCTAGCAACGAGGGGAAAAGGAGTGCATCTACATACCCTTGTAGATCCTGAGCGGAAGCGTTCAAGAGAACGGGGTTGATGGAGTCGTACTCGTCATGATCCAAATCACCGATGACCGAGCGCCGAACGGACGTCACCTCCGCGTTCAACACACGTACGGTTGGGGAAGACGTCTCCTCCTTCTTGATCCAGCAAGGGGGAAAGAGAGGTTGATGGAGATCCAGCAGCACAACGGCGTGGTGGTGGAAGTAGCGGGGATCTCGGCAGGGCTTCGCCAAGCTCAGCGAGAGGGAGAGATGTCACGGGAGGGAGAGGGAGGCGCCAGGGGCTAGGGTGCGGCTGCCCTCCCTCCCTCCCACTATGTATGGGCCCCCTGGGGGGGCACCGGCCCTAGGAGATCCAATCTCCAAGGGGGGCGGCGGCCAAGGGGGTGGCTTGCCCCCCCTGTTGTGGGCGCCCCACCCCTAGGGTTTCCAACCCTAGGTGCAGGGAGGCCCAAAGGCGCACCAGCCCACCAGGCTGGTTCCTTCCCACTTCAGCCCATGGGGCCCTCCGGATAGGTGGCCCCACCGGTGGACCCAGGACCTTCCGGTGGTCCCAGACAATACCAGTGACCCCAAAACTTTCCCGATGGCAAAACGGACTTCCTATATATAATTCTTCACCTCCGGACCATTCCGGAACTCCTCGTGACATCCGGAATCTCATCCGGGACTCCGAAAAACTTTCGGATTACCGCATACTAATATCTCTACAACCCTAGCGTCACCGAACCTTAAGTGTGTCGACCCTACGGGTTCGGGAGACACGCAGACATGACTGAGACGACTCTCCGGTCAATAACCAAAAGCGGGATCTGGATACCCATGTTGGCTCCCACATGCTCCTCGATGATCTCATCGGATGAACCACGATGTCGAGGATTCAATCAATCCCGTATACAATTCCCTTTGTCAATCGCTACGTTACTTGCCCGAGATTCGATCGTCGGTATCCCAATACCTTGTTCAATCTCGTTACTGGCAAGTCACTTTACTCGTACCGTAATGCATGATCCCGTGATCAACCACTTGGTCACATTGAGCTCATTATGATGATGCATTACCGAGGGCCCAGAGATACCTCTCCGTCATACGGAGTGACAAATCCCGATCTCGATTCGTGCCAACCCAATGACACTTTCGGAGATACCCGTAGTGCACCTTTATAGTCACCCGATTACGTTGTGACGTTTGGCACACCAAAGCACTCCTACGGATCCGGAGTTGCACAATCTCATGGTCTAAGGAAATGATACTTGACATTTGGAAAAGCTCTAGCAAACGAACTACACGATCTTGTGCTATGCTTAGGATTGGGTCTTGTCCATCACATCATTCTCCTAACGATGTGATCCCGTTATCAATGACATCCAATGTCCATAGTCAGGAAACCATGACTATATGTTGATCAACGAGCTAGTCAACTAGAGGCTCACTAGGGACATGTTGTGGTCTATGTATTCACACATGTATTACGATTTCCGGATAACACAATTATAGCATGATCAATAGACAATTATCATGAACAAAGAAATATAATAATAACCATTTTATTATTGTCTCTAGGGCATATTTCCAACAAGTAGCACTTCCAGCAACAATCAAGCAACTGGGATTTGCAACCTTCTAAGCAACCAATGCTCGGATGCCACTCTGTTGGGAATTAGCACACAAATGCACTTGTGGTTAACTGAAAACTGCAGCGGAAACAAGTAATCTCAGCACCATATCCTGTACTAATTCAAGGATCGTTGCTTAGCACGGAAGGAAACATATGCAGCAGCATATATGGAGGCTGAAAATGTTACTCAGCAGGCAAGACACTCCTCAGCCTAGTGTCTTGTGGTAGGAGTAAGTTTCTGGACAGCACCAAGCATCAACAAAGAAACACCAGATTTTTACGTGGAAAACCCCTCAACTTGAGGGGGAAAACCACGGGCCGAAGCCACCCAAATACTCTTCCACTATTATCAAATGTGGGATACAACAAGTTCTTCTCTGGACAGCACTAGAGGATCTCATACATCAAGATTTCTGAATCTTGGATGAACACAACAAGATTTGGGGCTCAAGAACTAGGGATTGGAACAATCTCACCAAAGATGCTGGAACCGAAGCTTAAAGGAGACAAGGTAGTGGATCTGGATCATCACAACCTTGGGGAGGAGCTCCCTTGCTTCTTCCTTCAATCTTCCTCTTCTTCCCTTACTCTCTTGGTTTTCTCTCTTCTTCTCTTTTGGAGGATGAACTGATTTTCGTCATTCTTGGTGGTGGCTGCTAGATGGAGGGTAAAGCATTCTCATCCACACATGTGCAAAGTCCAAAATAACCCTAGGTCATAACCCTAATGGATAGTGGGCTTATGCACCTCTTTGGGCTGCCTAAAAGGTCTCAAATGATCATCACCTCACAGCCCATGATATCCCAACAGAGGGGAGCCGCCTGAGAACGGCGTTGGGAGATTGGCCATGGCGGCGGCTAGGGTTGCAGCCGCCAGGCACGAGAGAAAAACTGGCTCACTTGTGCACATGCATGAAACGACTTGTGTAGCCAGTTCTGTTCCGTCAGATGTACAAGTAGCTGTAGAAAGTTTGCTAGCCTGGAAAACTCCTACGGTGCGTGAACTCGGAGACGTTACCATCATGAACCGACAGATGGGATCTCTGACCAATCATCCACGGCTCACATGTGATATAGCATGTGCATCCATCCATCCCGGCATCTCCCTAAGGCTAAGCAGAACCATGAATGAGCTCGGGTTGATCGGGACATGTCAGTCGATCGGGGCCAAACACACACACACATGACCGTGACTCCGTAAAAGAAGCAAGAGTGTCTTGGATAATTTCGTCCACCCCATGCATGCCGTCCCAGCTGGGTTAGGCGATCTCCATGCATATTCTAATGCGCCTTCCAGACGATTTTGCCACGCTAAAAAAAGCGCCTAATCGCGCTTCGTTTTTCGTTACGGCCGCCAAAACTGGTGCCAATGACCCAGGTTAACCGCGCCTGGGGAAGCGTTTGGGAGCCGGCAAGCGAAAAAGGCGCGTGGGCCGCCACAAGGCGACCGAGGGCCTTTTCCGCCGTTCTTGACGCTTTTCCTCGTGATCTCTCCCGCCGCACCGGGCCGCCCTACGCCAAGAGAAGACCGAGTGCGGTGGTCGCCGCTAATGAAGAACAACGCCTTCAAGCTCAACTCGCTCCGGACGAACGCCGCCAAGAAGAGGAACACCGACATGGCTTTTCCGATGGCGGGCGGACATGCTCGAGAGCAACGACGAAGCTCAAGGCGTGGTACACCGTGCAGCGGCCTCATCTCGAACGAAGCTGCCGACGGCAACGCCGACGACGCCGACGACGCATACGACCACACGGACGCTTAAGCCCGAACGACGCCTACATCGCCGCCCAGAGGTGCGGTTGCGCCGACGCAGCCCAAAGACCAAGCAGCTCGACACCGACGAGCTCACAGACGCCGACTCCGCTTAACGCTGGAGCCGACCCGCCGAGTGAATCGTTGCGACGCGAACTTGCGGCGGCGGCGCTCTGTTTTTGTAACGCCAGATTACGTCCGATCGCGGATTATGGCGTCTTTTGAGCGAACGACCAAGTTTAAATTTCGCGTCGATCACCGTGGCGTGGGCGCGATTAGAAGCAGGCCGCCTCAGAGGCCGAATTCAATACGCAGATACCCTGCATCGCTTATTTAGGCGGCGGGGCCGAACGGTTAGAGATGCCCTTACTACGTACGCAGTTGTAGAATCTGGCAACACACTACCCCAGCTAGTGCGAGCAGCACAAAGACAAGTTCGCACTGTAACTATCGGTTGGCGAACACCTGCACGTACAGCTGGTCGGCTGATCTTCATCATGGTGCCGTGCAGTGCCCATGAAGCCTCGAGTCCAACTTCCGAGGGCGCGATCCTATCCTGATACTCCTAGATGATATATATGCCTTGCGCGTTTCAAGCAAAAAGACACGGCCGGAAAGGAACCAGTCGACCGACGATCCTATCCGGATCACGTGGCCGGTAGCCCTAGCTACGTCCGCAGGCCCGTCCCGACACGGCAGCCGGCGCGAGGCCCCGGCCGCCCCTCCTTTCCGGGCGACCCGGCTGCATGCGATGCCAATTCCCGCGTGAGTGACAACCCCGATCTAGTATGCGTACGCGTCAAGCCGCAACCGGCCAAGCTTGCCCTAGCGCGCTCGCGGGCCAAGCCGATCGCTCACGCTACATGCATGTCTTGACTCACCGGGAGCGCTAGCCCTGGTCGTGCTGACATGGTCGCCGGCTCGCCGCTCGCGCGCGCCAGATGCCCGAGGCACGGGGAAGCGAGACGCCGACGCGCGCGGCGAGGGGAGCCTATCGTCGGCACGGCGGTTCCAGAAGACGCCATGCATGAAGCGGTCACCGCGAGATCCGGCGAGCCAAAAACACGTGCTCCCGGTGGCCCACTCGCCGCCGTATGTCTCCAGCCAGCCGTCGATCCCACGTAGGATGAGGTTTTTCGTCAACACGGTGGCCGGAAAAAACACGCAGGCCCTACAGAAGCCATGATTTGGTCTCCATGCATCTAGAATCTAGTAGCCTCGTCGATCGATCTCCGGCCCCGTCCCTGTCGCGCCCGCTTTCCTCTTGCTAGCGCTTATCCTCTTCCGTCCGGAGGCGTGCCAAATGAGCGTCCCTGTCTCGTGTGTTTTCTTGCACCGGAAATGTTTCGGCCGGCCAAATGATTCCGGCCGGCGGGTCTCTTCTCTATCCCCGGGGTTAGGCCTACACCATTAATTCAAATACGTGCGCCAACAACCGGCCTTCTTACTGTGCGCTTGCTGTTTGTGTGGGACGTGAAAGGTGAAAGATCCGGGCGCGCCTATGAAAGATTGGCAGGACCCATGCATGCTGGGTCAATTATATTAGTAGTGCAGGTTAAATGGGCCATCCATTATGATTCCCTCCTTTTTCAAGGTCTTACAAAAGGTTAAATGGATCATTCCATGATTTCCTAATACCTTTCTGTTGGTCTTGGAAAAAAGCTTGCCTGCTTTTCCTACATGTCCTAGACACCTAGTACATGTTGATTTGCTTCAATTAGCAGCACTAAGCATAGTGCTAGTGGCTGTTTCACAGTGGAGCTAAGCTTAGGTTAGGAGAAAATATGCGCCGCCCCATGAGGGATGGAAAGCCAAGGGGACACGATGCCTCAAAACACCACGGGTGAAAGGCACTCCCGCACTAGGTGCTCGTTTGTTTCGTACCTGGTGAGGCAAAGTTTACAAAACCCCATCATGCATGAGACGCATATTTTCTCCTCTCTTGAGGATTGGTGGAACTCTCGTTCCCTGGGGCTTGACGCGGCTGCTTGCATGAGGTTCGGTCAAGTGACCACCTACGTGCTTTGGAATGTATGGAAGGAGTGCAACATGTGTACCTTCAATGCCATCTCGCGTATTTGTACTGGACTCGCGCTCTTTTGCAAGCTTGTCTCATAATATAAGACGTTTTTGCAAGCTATGTTAGCTTGCAAAAACATCTTCTATTACGGGACAGAGGGAAGTGCGTAACTTGCTCTTCTTTTTCTCTACGAATATTATATAACTAACTCTTGTACATTTTTCTCATTTCTTCCTATCTACTCCCTCCGTCTGAAAATACTTGTCATCAAAATGAATAAAAGATGATGTATCTAGAACTAAAATAGTTCTAGATATGAAATGGGCAGGGCACCTGCCTTTCACATCAGAAAAAAAAACTTTGGTCAGGACTTGGGAGTGGTAGAGTACAACGTCTGATGAAAATCCGCTAAAAAGTCTGACGAAAATCTTCAGGGACATCGGATCATTGCTTATTCTCCACTATTATTGCTGCTAATTTCCTCGAGATGTGATTGGTGACCTCTCACCGCTCTAGCTAGAGCACATGTCATTTAGGGAAACATTGTCACCTTGCGCACCTTTCCGTTCTTTTTTTACAGTGTCTTCTGCCCGACGCGCCATCAAAGTCGCAAACGGTGGTCGTTTCCCGCGGTTTTATTCGTGGCAGGTGAAAACTGTGCAAGAGACAAAGGAGCGGAACTTCGCAACGCCGCGACAAAGGTGGCAAATCCGATGGCATACTTTAACCGCCTCGAAGCAAGTACTAGTATTTCCTTGTGTTGTAATGGTGATGCAGCACCATTAGCAGTCCATTATTAGGATAAACAAGAACCAAACCAACCACGTCATAGTTTAAAAATGAAGGATGACACACAATAAGACAAAAGCGCTTGGCTCTGTCGAAAACGAAAGAAACAATCGCTGCGATGGGCACGTTTTAGACAGCGGACGGAAACCTACTCCATCACCTCAACTCAGGTCTCAAGTGTGACGGCGACCAGTGCGGGCAGGGGCCGGGATTCTCGTCGCCCAATCGCGCTCGGCACCTCGTGCGGTCGTGCCGTTTGGTACTGGCCATGCCTTTCCTGATACTGAACCGGACTATTATATGCGGGACGAATGTCACTGCGGAAAGATGCCTCGCTCGCTCTCTCCGTCCAACTCCATCTACTGATACCACGGTGGGCATCTCCAAACCAAAGTGAAAAATTGCACGCTATATACCGGCAAGGTTGACTCCACGGCGATCCAGATCTCATCTCCCTCCTCTTTCCTCCCCTCTCCTCCCCTCCATCGCCCCCCGCGCGGGCGATCGAGGGGCTCCAACCCTAGCCGCCGGGTCATCGCTCCTTCCTCTCCCTCCCCTCCGTCGCCACCGGTGGTCGGCGCCGGGCATAGCTTTGGCGCGGCGACGGCAATGGCGGAGGCACTCTCCCTCGCGGGTCATAGGGTGACGCGGGGCGCGCTCAACTCGGCGTGACCCGATCTGGATCTGCGGCGGTGCCGATCAGGTTCATGACGGTCCAGATCTGGACTACGGCGGTGTGGCGGCCGGCCAGCGTCCTAATGGCGGCTGTGGTGGCAGTGTTGGCGATGGCTGTGGCACGGCGGCGCCGGAGGCGGCAGCGGGTGCTGGCGCGCGGCGGCCTGCCTGTTTGGGCGGCGGCGGTGCGCCATCTGCCTTTGAATCGGCGGCGGCGTGGAGGGCCTGGTGGTCGCGTCGGCGGCACCTTCGGTTAGATCTCTTCTTGCCGGTGCAGCCGGCGGTGGTGGTCATCTTTTCCGACAGAGGTCCTGCTGAAATTTGAGATGGGCTTTAGGCCCATATAACAATTTCTGAAAATCTCTAAGGGCCCATGTGGGTTATATGGCACTAGATGTAGTGGAAAGTTTAGTCCCACCCCGGAAGTGGAAGAGGAGTTGGACCTCCTTAAAAGGATTTCTCTTCTACATGCTATTGGAGCTTGAGAAGAGAAGAGGTCCTCGCGCACTCCTGCTCCGCCGCCCGCCTCACCACGCCACGCCTCCCAATGACGGGTTGCGGGATTGAGCCGATCCGAGCTCACACCTACGCGCTTATTTTTGCCAGTCACTAACAGAGAGTTCTCTGACAGCTGGGCCACGATCTGAGACGTCGGATCGTGGGCTGTCACGGACTCAGACGTGGGTCAAGCCCACGTCTCTCCACGCGGCTGCCCCTATATAAGTGTGCGGTGTCTCCTAACCCTAGCTGCCACGACCAGATCACATTTGCTCCACGCGCATGCCCACCGTCGTTCCTTGCTCCTGCTACGCGGTGGCTCCATCCGTCCGCGCAGACACGGTCGACGGGAGAGCGAAGTCTCGAAACCCGCCCTTCGGTTCTGTGCGGTGAGGCGAATAGGTTTTGGCATCGACACGCGTGCGCTCGCTTCGATCGTCAACTTCCCTACGTCGCGTCGCCTTCATCATCACCATGTCCACCGGCGCCGAGCGTTCCACCGCCGAAAGCTGAAGCCGACAAGAAGGCGCCGAGGGCGCGCTGCTGCCACCAAAGCCACGGCCTCTGCGCAGCCTCTTGGTGGGTATAACTTCGTTTATCCGCTCCTACTGTTTTTTATTTTAGCCATGCTAGCGTTATCGTAGATCTTTACGCAATTAGCGTAGTATGTGCTTGCTTGACTGGATATCGATGTCGTTTGTTTGTGTCAATGCCATGCTTGTGATTTACTCGTGGATTAATTTAATCGAGAAATTGCCTGTTACTCAACAATCCAAAAACCTATCATGTGTAGGAATTTTTGGCAAGTGGCTTTGCGCTAACCAAACCGGATAAGTTTACCGGTACATACTTTAAGTGTTGGCAGACTAAGACCACGTTATGGCTCACGGCTATGAACGTGTTCTGGGTCACCAGTGTCTCCACGGGAACGATTGCTCCTGAACAGGAGAAGGCGTTCAAGGAGGCTACCATTGTGTTTCTCGGAGCAGTTCTTAGCGTGATCGGAGATAAACTGGTCGACGCATATTTACATGTGCATGTCGCCAAGGACTTGTGGGAGGTGCTCGAATCTAAATTCGGGGCCGCCGATGCAGGGAGCGAGATGTATATTATAGAGCAGTTCCACGATTACAAGATGGTTGAAAACCGTCCTGTATTGGAGCAGGCTCATGAGATAATATGCATTGTTAAGGAGCTTGAGCTTCTTAAGTGCGAGTTACTGGGCAAGTTTGTCGTGGGCTGCATAATCGCTAGGCTCCCTAATTCCTGGAGGAACTTTGCTACCACTCTGAAACATCAGAGGCGTGAATTCTCTGTAGAGGATGTCATTGGCCATCTGAGTGTTGAGCAGAATTCAAGGGCAAAGGACTCGCACGGAAAAGGGGTCGAAGGAACTTCTGTTGCCAACATGGTGAACCATAGGTACCATAACTCCCACAAGCCCAAGGGAAAGAACGGTATCCAACAGAATACTGACTTTAAGAAAAAGGGTAAGAAGACCTTCAAGAAGAACAAGAAGGACGAGGGCTGCTTTACTTGTGGTTCGGTTGAACATTGGGCCAACAAGTGCCCAAACAGGTACAAGAAGTCAGGACAGGACTCCAAGTCTGTCAACATGATTGTGGGAAACAATGAGAATGGTATATCTGGGTACGGTAATTTATTTACTGTTTTTTCAGTGTTTCAACCTACCGATTGGTGGGTAGACACAGGTGCAGTGTTCATGTGTGTCTTGACATTTCATTGTTCACTTCTTACGGGTCATAGGTCATGGGTCCGTATTGATGGGGAATGGGCGAGTGCTTACATTCATGGTGTTGGCACGGTCGATCTGAAGTTTACTTGGGAAGGATCGTCTGGTGAAGAACGTGCAGCATGTCCCCGCCATCAAGAAGAACCTTGTTAGTGGCTCCCTTCTATGTAGAGAAGGGTTTAAGTTGGTTTTCGAGTCTAATAAATTAGTTGTTACGAAATATGAACTCTTTGTTGGAAAAGGTTATGAGAGCGGAGGGATGTTTCGCCTTTCCCTCACAGATTTCTGTAATAAAGTCGTGAACCATATTCATTCGAATGTTAATGAATCTGAAGTTTGGCATTCACGTCTTTGTCACATTAGTTTTGGTGTTATGACGCGGCTAGCCAAGTTGGATTTAATCTCGAGTTTCACTTTAGCCAAAGGTTCTAAGTGCCTTTCATGTGTGCAAGCTAAGCAACCTCGCAAGCCTCACAAGGCCACGGAGGAGAGACACTTGGCACCATTAGAACTCATACATTCTGATCTTTGTGAGATGAATGGTGTGTTTACTAAAGGTGGAAAGAAATACTTCATGACATTGATAAATGATTCCACTAGATATTGTTATGTGTATCTGTTAAATATTAAAGATGAGGCTCTACACTACTTTAAAATCTATAAGGCAGAAGTTGAGAATCAACTTGAAAAGAAAATTAAATGAGTCCGGTCAGATCGTGGTGGAGAGTACTTCTCGAGTGAGTTTGATTCCTTTTGTGTGGAACACGGCATTATTCATGAGAAGACGCCTCCCTATTCACCCCAGTCAAACGGGGTTGCTGACCGGAAAAACCGTACTCTAACTGATTTGGTTAACGCCATGTTAGATACGTCGGGTTTATCCAAGGCATGGTGGGGTGAGGCTATATTGACGGCATGTCATGTCCTGAATAAAGTTCCGACAAAGGATAATGAGATCACTGCCTATGAGAAATAGGTGAAGAGAAGGACAACACTCTCGTACTTGCGCACTTGGGGCTGTTTAGCGAAAGTCAATGTGCCGATCCCCAAAAAGCGTAAGCTTGGACCCAAGACTATGGACTGCGTTAATTTGGGCTACGCTAAGAATAGCGTTGGCTATAGATTTCTAGTAGTGAAATCTGAGGTACCTGGCCAGACGGTCGGTACAATTATGGAGTCTAAGGATGCTACATTCTTCGAGGATATTTTTCCTATGAGAGATATGCAAAGCACTTCTAGACAGGGATCTGAGGAGACTCCTGAACCTGCCATCCCTATGGAATATTATGAACAAACACATGATGAAAATCCTGAGGAGGATGACGAGGAAACCCTTGGTAGGGGCAAGAGACAAAGGACTGCAAAGACCTTTGGTGATGATTTCTTCGTGTACCTCGTGGATGATACTCCCACTTCTATTTCAGAAGCGTATGCCTCTCCAGAAGCTGATTACTGGAAGGATGCGGTCCGTAGCGAGATGGACTCCATCATGGCTAACGGGACATGGGAGATCACTGACCGTCCCTATGGTTGCAAACCATTAGGATGTAAGTGGGTGTTCAAGAAGAAGCTTAGGCCCGATGGTACGATTGAAAAGTACAAGGCTAGGCTTGTGGCGAAGGGCTATGACCAGAAAGAAGAGGAAGATTTCTTCGATACTTATTCACCTGTGGCTAGACTGACCACCATTCGAGTATTACTCTCGTTGGCGGCCTTGCATGGTCTTATCATCCATCAAATGGATGTTAAGGCGGCTTTTCTGAATGGAGAGCTCAACGAGGAAATCTACATGCAACAACCAGATGCCTTTGTGATAGATGGTCAAGAAAGAAAGGTGCGTAGGTTGCTGAAATCTTTATATGTCCTGAAGCAAGCACCTAAGCAATGGCATGATAAGTTTGATACAACTCTGACATCTGTTGGTTTCCTTGTTAATGAGGCTGACAAATGTGTATACTACCGCCATGGTGGGGGCGAAGGAGTTATACTATTCTTGTATGTTGATAACATACTGATATTCGGAACAAACCTCAAAGTCATTGAGGAGGTCAAATCGTTTCTATCTTAGAACTTTGAGATGAAAGACCTTGGTGTGGCTGATGTTATCTTGGACATCAAGCTACTGAGAGATAATGAGGGTGGGATTACACTTCTGCAATCCCACTATGTTGAGAAGGTGTTGAGTCGTTTTGGATATTCAGACTGCGCACCATCTAAAACACCATATGATCCTTGTGTGTTGATTCGAAAGTCCAAAGGCATGGCTAAAGATCAATTGAGATACTCTCAAATCATTGGTTCACTGATGTACCTAGCAAGCTTAGCGAGGCGACATCGCGTTTGTTGTGAGCAAATTAAGCGGTTTGTTTCCAAACGGGTGATGTACATTGGCATCTTTGTTGAAAGAGTTATGCGCTATCGAAAGGTACTATGAACTATGGACTTCACTATACCGGAGACCCGTCGATTACTTGAAGGGTATAGTGATGCAAATTGGATCTCGATCTTGATGAGATGAAGGCCTGGCGGGTATATGTTTACTCTTGGAGGTGGCGCTGTTTCTGGAAGTCTTGCAAGCAAGCGATCTTAATGAGATCGATAATGGAAGCGAATTAACAGCATTAGACACATCGGTGTTGAAGCGGGATGGCTTTGAGATCTTTTGATGGACTTGCCATTGGTTGATAAACGGTTCGGCTATCCTTATGAGCTGTGACAAACAATTTGTCATCACCAAGGTGAAGAGTTCAAAGGACAACATGAAGTCCAACAAACATATAAGAATGAGATTAAAAGCTGTCAGAAAATTAAGAAACTCCGGAGTGATAGCGTTGGACTATGTCCATACGGCTAAGAATCTGGCAGATCCTTTACGGAAGGGCTATCACGTGTTGTGATAGATAATGCATCGAGTGAGATGGGTATGAGACCCACATGAGTTTCCATGGTGGTAACCCAACCTATGTGATCGTAGATCCCGTGAAGTAGGACCTCGGAAAACAAGCCAGTGGTGAACTGAGGAGAGTAACTATACTAACCCACTCCATTGGAGATGCAATACTCTCGATACTGTATGGTAGGATGACTACTGTCTCAATGTGTTCCAAAGCTTATGAAAGCAAGATGCTATTCTATAGAGCGATCTTTGGAGGAACACACCTATATGAGCCCGGCTGCTGGTCACAGTCTATGAGATTGGGGTTGAGGGAGTCCTGGATTAGGGGGTGTCCGAATAGCCAGACTATGACCTTTTGCCAGACTCCTGGACTATGAAGATACAAGATTGAAGACTTCGTCCCGCGTCCGGATGGGACTTTCCTTGGCATGGAAGGCAAGCTTGGCGTCTGGATATGTAGATCTCCTACCATTGTAACCGACTCTGTGTAACCCTAACCCTCTTGGTGCCTATATAAACCGGAGGGTTTTAGTCCATAGGGACGAACAACAATCATACCATAGGCTAGCTTCTAGGGTTTAGCCTCTACGATCTCGTGGTAGATCTACTCTTGTACTACCCATATCATCAATATTAATCAAGCGGGAGTAGGGTTTTACCTCCATCGAGAGGGCACGAACACAGGTAAAACATCGTGTCCCTTGTCTCCTGTTACCATCCGCCTAGGCGCTTGATTCGGGACCCCCTGCCCGAGATCCGGCGGTTTTGACACCGACATTAGTGCTTTCATTGAGAGTTCCTGCGTGTCGTCATATTTAGGCCCGATGGCTCCTCCGATCATCAACAACGATGCGCTCGGTGAGATTTTCTCCCGGACAGATCTTCGATTGGCGGCTTTGCTGCGGGCCAATTAAGCAGCCATCCGGGGTAGATTAAGCTACGTCCACAGCCATCAGTCAGATTTGGAAGTTTGAACTACATGGGCGGCGTCGCGGAGACTTGATCTTCGACGGGTTCGAGCCACGACCAAGCGCGCCAAGACCATCACGAGGGCATGATCTAGCTCTGCCGCCGAGCAGTGCACGGAGGCCGCGCGATGTCGCTCCGACCTTTAGCTCGGAGCCGATCTGCGCCGATCGAGGGCGGGTGGTGGACACCGCCTCGGGGCTGCGATCTCTCGGCGATTGAGCCGTACACCTACCCCGTCCTTTATGAAGCTCGTGACTCCAAGGTGCGGACTCTCTCCGAACTCCGAGCCTTCGCGCCCCAATCGAATCTGATTGGGCGCCGATCATGGAATTCACTGCCGCGGACATCTTTCGGCTTTTCGCCCTTTGGCGACATCTTGAATTCACTAAAGTCTCTCTCTTTATCGGGGAGCCTGGCGGATTATGGTCGGGAAGGTTGGGATGCGGACGACAAAGAAATTCAAAGCCCACCCACCACCCACCCGTAGCCATCTATCGATGATTTAACCGACATGCTCGACTTGACTCCGTGAACATCGGCGGTATGGGCGGCGATGCAGGAGCGACCAACACCAGCGCCCATTGGGGCCTTTGGAAGGCCACCTCGTCATACGATATATACATGGTGGACATCCCAAAAGATGGGAATGGCGATGGAACAGCGGAGGATGACCCCTCAAGAACAAGCCTAAGCGTCGGCGTCGGTGGCGCGCTCTAAATCCCGCCACAGCAAAAAGCGGTGATTCCGCGGCGGAGACAATAACACCGGACAATCTTTGAAGACAACCCCTCCGGCGCAGGATTCGGTAGCGGGAGGATGGAGAAGTCAGCCCTCATGAGAGAGTGGCGAGAAAGAGAGGTAGAGGGCGATAATTACATGCCTCCCTCTCGAATATGAGGCAAGCCTCGGCGACGACGAATTGGCTGCGTACCGAGGATCCGTCGAACAAGAGCGTTTCAAACGCGGGCTTATCGCCACGGCAAGCAGCCTCAAGAAAAAGCAGCAACAACTTAGAGCTGACCAAGACTTGCTAGCCGACAGATGGACTGAAGTCCTTGCGGCGAAGAGTATGAACTCGGCGCCCACCAGAGCTACCCGATTAGAGGAGGAAGCGCCAAACCTACATCACCACCGCGATGATCGGTGACCGGCACCTCGTGGCGCTGACGGAGAGGCTCTCGGCCCTCAACTCAAGCCGCACCCGGCGCCGCTCAAAAATATCATGGCGGGGAAATCGCGGAACTGCGAGATATATTGGAGGACAAGGCAAGGCAAACAAGATCGATCTACGGATCACGCGGGCGCCCCACGACACGTGACGATAACCGTCGCGCCGGATATGGCAACTCCGGCCGGGCCGAACACAGTAGACAAAGCTCATTTGAGATGCGTCGTGATATAGCCCAATACAGAGGTGCCGCACACCCACTATGCTTCACAGATGATGTGATGGATCATCAAATCCCTGAGGGTTTCAAACCCGTAAACATTGAATCATACGATGGCACAATAGATCCTGCGGTTTGGATCGAGAACTATCTCCTTCACATCCACATGGCTCGCGGTGATGATCTACACGCCATCAAATACCTCCCACTCAAGCTTAAAGGACCAGCCCGGCATTGGCTTAACAGCTTGCCAGCAGAGTCAATTGGTTGTTGGGAAGACACGGAAGCCGCATTAAATCGACAATTTCCGGGCACATATGTGCACCACCCGACGCCGATGACCTAAGCCACATAATTCAGCAGCCGGAGGAATCGGCGGACAATTACGGACACGGTTCCTAACCAAGAAAAAATCAAATCGTCGATTGTCCGGATGCAGAGGCCCTTGCAGCCTTCAAACACAACATCCATGACGAGTGGCTTGCCCGGCACCTAGGGCAGGAAAAGCGAAATCCATGGCATCCTCACAACACTCATGACCGCTTTTGCGGGAGAGGATAGTTAGCTAGCTCGTAGTAGCAACATGACTAAGAGCCTGGTAATTCGGATACCAAGGACATCAATGGCGGTCGGCGTCGCAACAAGCACAAAGCGCCGCGTGCTTGGCGATAATCTTTGAGGATCGGCGATCAATGCGGATTGAGCTCTAAACCGGTCGGCGCAAAAAGCCATTTAAAAGAAATACTCGGGCCCGTCAATTTGGACCGAATACTCGATCGCTCGTGCGGATACACGGCACCCCGAAAAACCAGCCAACCACACCGACAGGATTGTTGGGTGTTCAAGCGCGAGCAAGTTAAATGCGAAAACAATGACAAGGGGCTGCATAGCTATGGCGAGAAGGAGCCCGGCCGCTGAACAATAGAGGACGGAAGGGCTTCCCGCCACAAGTGCGGACGGTGAACATGATATCGCAACCCACATACCCAAAGGGGCGAGCGTGCACTAAGGGGCGTATATGCGATGGAGCGATCGCCCCAAAGTTCAACCCGTGGTCTTCCCTGCCCGATTACTTTTGATCGAATGGACCACCCCACTAGCATCCGCCATGGCGGATTAAATCGCGATGATTCTAGACCCAATCATTGACGGATTTCACCTCACTAGAGTCCTAATGGACGGCGGCAACAACTGAACCTGCTTTATCGGGATGCGATTGCACAAAATGGGCATAGACCCATCAAGGATTAAACCCACGAAGGCGACCTTTAAAGGCGTCATACCAGTGTAGAGGCCAAGCTGTATAGGCTCGGTTACACTTGAAGTGGTCTTGGATCCCGGATAACTTCCATAGCGAGTTAATCTTGACATAGTCCCGTTCATGGCGGCTATCACGCCTTTGCTCGGACGAACCGCATTGCAAAGTTCAATGCGGTGCCGCACTATGCATATCTCAAGCTCAAGATATCAGGTCCTCGAGTCATTGCGGTCAATGGAAACACGAGCGCTCTCTCCGGACGGAGGAGCATCTGGCGACCCTCATGGCGGAAGTACAAAGCAGCCTCTTAAGGCAATTCTCGAGTCCGGCTATTAAGCGTCCGGACACGTCAAGCGCACCGGGTAACCTACAACAAGACCGCTTTGCACGTTCCGAACACGCATAGCAATGCGGCCCAAACCCCAGCCCTCGCGAAATTGCGAAACCAGTTCTACGCGTACATAATTACGCTCTGGAAATACCATGGGCATAGGGGGAGGGGCACGACCACGGCATGCCCAGAATGCGGTTCAACCGCACCAGGGGCTCCCAATTGTGTCATTCTTTTTCTTTTCTCCTTTCTTTTTTACTTTCAGGACTCCGTTCTCACGAAGCCCTGTCCGGCAGTAGAATCGCCGAACACACGATGCAACAGCCAGGGAAGCAGAAAGCTTTCGAGTGTCCAGGTGGTCTCTATTACGAGCAGTATACCTGTTTTACATACCATCCCGCAGCTTACCCCTAGAGGGGGACATGTTATAAAGTCCCGTCCGTTGCTTATCGCACTATTTGTATCGCTCTGCTCTTACTGCAAACCTTTTGAATAAACAATACGTAGCTTCTGCCTATTATTGAATTCCTTTTTTCTATATATATATGTTCAGTTATGACATTGTGCAACCGTACACTTTGGTACGGGCAATACACCAGGGGCTTAAGTACCCCACAATATGGTGTGATAAGTCCGAACACTTCCACAAGGGCGGCACCCCGAACTTATAGCATTATATGCATCGGCTCCGAATCATGTCTTGGGTCAATAGTTGGGTTTGCCCGGCTCCCATGTTTTGGTACCTTATGTTCCGTTATCGGCTAAGGTAGCGCTGGGAGAACCACTGCGATTGTGCCCCGGTTGAGCTGGGTTAAGCACCTAAGTGGTGAAAGCTAAAACTGATCGTCATGATAGGGCGAGAACCGGTCGCTGTTCGAGAGGTTTTCGAGTCCCTAAAGACTTATGCCTCTTAGAGCGAGGAGTCGGCATTGTCCGGCCTAGGCATGGATAGCGCCCCGAACTCGGTCTTCCGACTACCGGGAGCTTCAACGAAATTTAAAATTATAATTCTATGGCTAAGTGAGAGTGTTCAAGCATTATAGTCCGGTTGCCTTGTTCGTTGTGTTGAGCGCCTCCCTCGAAGGACCCAAGAATGGGAACAAGAGCGCTCAAGTTTATCCCGAACACCCCAGCACTCGTGGCATGGGGGCTGAAGCCGATGACTCGCCATCTCTCAAATTTAATACATGGCCGCACATAAGGTAATATTTTAAATTCAAAAAGTGTGGCTTAACGCATATGAACAAGTTTTCAGCGCACAGGATAACAAATGCGAGTCTACTAAAAAATTACATCTTTGGAGCATTCACCCCGCTATAAGGCGGGCACCCTTCAGGACGCCCTCATAATACATTTCAGGCTTGCGATACTCCTTGCCCGGTGGTGGTCCGTCCGTCACAAGCTTATCAGCGTCCATCTTGCCCCAGTGCACCTTAGCACGGCAAGGCCCTCTGAGCACCTTCGATCTGACGGAGCTCTTGGCGACTTCAACCCATGGACAAGGCGTCCACCGGCCGCCTCACCAGCCAAGTAGCTCCTGGCATGGCTTCCTTAGGCCACAACCGAACTCTGAGGCCCTTCATGGCCTGTTCGGCCACCTTATGGAGCTCGACCAGCTGCTTCAACTGGTCGCTTAAGGGCTGCCGGGTGTCCAGCCTCGATATCTTGAGACGAACACCTTCTCCGACGAGCTTCCCTCCTCGGCTCGGTAGAATCTTGGCGACATCGGACACACTGCAGGGCAGATCTGCGAATGCTCCTGGAGAGCTCTGGATTCGGGTAAGTAACAAATAATTCACTTTCACATGCTTGCTTTGCATATAGAATGCCTTACCCGCTGCTATCTTCTTCATCGCCTCAATTTCCTGGAGGGCTTTTTGGGCTTCGGCCTTAGCGGCTTTGGCGCTCTCAAGGGCCGAGGCAAGCTCGGACTCTCGAGTCTTTGAGTCACGCTCCAAACTTTCATGTTTTTCCACGAGAGCCTGGAGCTCTTGCCGCACCTCCGCCACCCGCGCCTCCTGCTTCTCTCGCTCGGTGTGCTCCGCGACCGCATTGCTTTCGGCCTTGGACACCGCTTCCTTCAGGGTTGCCACCTTGTTTGTGGCCCCTGCAATATTCATGTTATTCATGTCATTTTTTGCAACCACATCTTTTAAATACTCCCATAGGGTATTACTTACCTTCCTTGTCCTCGAGCTGCTTTTTGGCAAGGCCGAGCTCGTTCTCGGACCGCTCGAGGCTCTGCTTCAATGCATCAACCTCCGCAGTCAGTGCGGCAGATGTTAGCAGCGCAGCCTGCATTCTCATATTGACATACCTATGTTAGACTCCTGCGTATATCTTTTAGATCCTCGGTTCGGCTTTTTCTTTCCGAACAACAAACTGAGCATCGAGGGCTCTTGTCTATCACGGTAATATTTTTACATATCTTAAATACATACCTCAAAGCACTGTTAGAAGGCTGGCACGAACTTGATCAGCCCGCTCTTGGCGGACTGAACTTTCTGGATCACCACACTCATAACAATGCGGTGCTCCTCGTCGATGGAAGCTCCGTTAAGCGCCTCCATCAAATTATCCGGTGCCTCCGGTTGGACGGAGGTCACCGGCGTCGCAGTCTTGCCCTTCTTACGAAGGGGTGGCCTGCCAGACTCCGAAACCGCTGAAGGTTCCGTTACGGAGTCCGGCACAGGGCCGGACTTAAAGCCCTTTGGGGTTTTATCCCCTTTGCGCCCAGAGTCCGGGAGGTCGCCATGCGGCGCCTCCAGGGCCACCTCCTCCTAGCTGGGCCCCTTTTGGGACTCCACCTCGGCGTCATCCGAGGCGGTCGGAAGTGAGGTGCTATTCACATCCGACGAATCCAGGGAGCCGCTCGTCTCCGTGTCGAGCCCGTCCTTGGGCGGGCTGCATGGTTATATTCGGCGTTAGAAGATGTTGTGCGACAAATGGAACGCCATGAGTTATTCTGGTGTCCGGGCACTTACGATTTCGCCAGGGGCTTGGTCCTCGGTGGCCACCCCTCTTCGCCGTCGTCGGCGTTGGTGGTGTAGTCCGGAGGAAGGGTTCACGTGGCCTTCTTCTTGGCCTTCTTCTCCGGCACCACGTAAGGTGCCGGAACCAGCAGCCCCGTCAATCGGGCGTCCGCTGGGTCTTCTGGCAAGGGAGCCGGATAGCTAACCTGTCCGGACGTCTTCGCCGATCTGTCAAAAGTGAGGATTTTAGATCCGCATAGAGTCAAACTATGAAAAACAAGAGTCCGTAAAGGGTAAAATAGTTTACCTCGTTGGCTTGATCTGCGAGCTGAATCCGCGATCTTGATGGCGGATGCGGGGCCTCGGCGCCCTTGAACAGCACCTTCCGGGCATCTTAAATGCGTAGTGTCGAAGAGCGGCTCAAGGTTCGGTGCTGTGCGGATCAAACTCCACAAGTTGAAGGCCCGTTCTTTGGCATGGGAGGATCGGTGGATGAGCATAACACTGGACTACGTTGACAAGCTTAAGCTTCTTGTCCACGAGTTCGGGGCCTTGGTTTGGAGTCGGTCAGCTCTTCAAATTACCCCATGTCGAGCCCGTCTCTTTCCATGAGGTGAGCCGTGTAGGGAAGCCGGATCGAATTCGGGGCCGCCGCCCATTTAAGTCGCGCGGCTCGGTGATGTAGAACCACCCGATTGCCACCTTTATGGTCTCCACAAAGAGGCCCTTGAGCCATAGGGCGTTGGCCATCTTGCCCACCATGGTACCTCCGCACCCGCTTGGCGGCCGCCCACTACCGGCTTGACATTGAAGGTCTTCAGCCATAAGCGAAGTGGGGCTGGATCGAAGGAAGGCCTCGCACCTGACGATGAGCGCCGAGATGTTGAGGATGATATTCGGGGCCAGATCGTGGAAATCCAGTCCGTAGTAGAACATGAGCCCCCGGACAAATGGGTGAAGTGGAAACCCTAGTCCGCGGAGGAAGTGGGGGTGGAACACCACCCTCTCATGGGGCCTGGGGGTGGGGATGAGCTGCCCCTTGTCGAGGAGCCGATCGCGCGATGTCGTCGGACAAGTATCCGCCTTCGCAGCTTTTGATGTGCCCCTCCGTGACGGAGGAGGCCATCCACTGCCTCCCGCTCTGGACATAGTTGGAGAAGGTTGAGGTGGGATGTGCGGACTTAGGCGCTAGAGCTCAAGTCTTGCGGAAATGGATGAGCAAAGGAAGAAGAAGGCATGTGTGAAAAAGTGGATCCTTATCCCTTATATGGACGGAAAAAGCTATGCGTCCCCACCGGCCCGATAAAACTCGCTTATCTCCCAAGCGCCGTAATCAATGGTGCGGTTGGGTTACCACGCCCGTATTGATGAGAATCCGGAATAAGGGACACGATCTACTGCTTTGATAAGGCGTGCCAAGAAACTGCCTCGCTAAGCAGCTGAGGTGGGACGGTAAAAGCGATTGAATAAAGGCTTGGTTGTGGTGTGATATCACGCTGCGGAATCGTCGGCAGATTGAACTTGTGTAAATATTATTCTCTCTACGGTGGTATCACGGAACTTATTTTGCGAGCTGGACACTATCCTTGTGTTCAAAATCTTCTATGAAGTATTCGGAGGAGGAACCCGCCTTGCAATGCGAAGACAATATGCGCGCCCGGACTCGTCGTCATTGAAGCCTGGTTCGAGGGACTCTTGAGGAGTCTGGATTAGGGGTGTCCGGATAGCCGGACTATGACCTTTTGCCGGACTCCTGGACTATGAAGATACAAGATTGAAGACTTCATCCTGCGTCCGGATGGGACTTTCCTTGGCGTGGAAGGCAAGCTTGGTGATACGGATATGTAGATCTCCTACCATTGTAACCGACTCTGTGTAACCCTAACCCTCTTTGGTGCCTATATAAACCGGAGGGTTTTAGTCCGTAGGACGAACAACAATCATACCATAGGCTAGCTTCTAGGGTTTAGCCTCTCTGATCTCGTGGTAGATCTACTCTTGTGCTACCCATATCATCAATATTAATCAAGCAGGAGTAGGGTTTTACCTCCATCGAGAGGGCCCGAACACAGGTAAAAACATCGTGTCCCTTGTCTCCTGTTACCATCGCCTAGGCGCTTGATTCGGGACCCCCACCCGAGATCCGTGGGTTTGACACCGGCGGGGTGATCTCTAATAAGTTCATGAATAGGCCAGGAGTGTGACTTGTATGCTCCACCCGAGGGGTCAGCCTTCGGCAGCCTAGTACTAGTAAGACATGTAGTGAAACTTCTTTACACCAAACTAGCAATTCAAGGCATAGTCCATTGTTCAGTTGTGAAGGAGTGTAGCTACTTGCTCTAGGTGAAGTTCAACCTTAACATGTCTTCACTGAAACACTGGTATATCGAAACAGCAATTGGAACAGAGGACACAATGGGCCTTCGAGATCTGGTGGGGGATTGATGAAATTTGAGATGGGCTTTAGGCCCATATAGCAATTTCTGAAAATCTCTAAGGGTTTATGTGGATTATATGGAACTAGGTGTAGTGGGAAGTTTAGTCCCACCCCGGAAGTGGAAGAGGAGTTGGACCTCCTTATAAGGGTTTCTCTTTTACATGCTATTGGAGCTTGGGAAGAGAAGAGGCCCTCGCGCACTCCTCCTCCGCCGCCCGCCTCACCACGCCACGCCTCGCCTCGTCACGACGCGCCGCGCCGCGCCGCGGGTTGCGGGATTGAGCCGAGCCGAGCTCACACCTACGCGCTTATTTTTGCCAATCACTAACGGAGAGTTCTCTGACAGCTGGGCCACGATCTGAGACGTCGGATCGTGGGCTGTCATGGACTCGGACGTGGGTCAAGCCCACGTGCCTATATAAGTGTGTGGTGTCTCCTAACCCTAGCCGCCACAAACAGATCACATCTGCTCCACCCGCACGCCCACCATCGTTCCCTTGCTGCTGCCGCCGCCGGTGACTCCATCCCGTCCGCTGCGTACACGGTCGACGGGAGAGCAGGTCTCCCAAACCACGCCCTCCTGGTTCCTGTACGGGGTGAGGGGCAAATGGGTTTTTGGGCAGCGATTACGCGATTGCTCGCTTCCGATCGTCTACTTCCTCTACGTCCGCGTCGCTTTCATCATCACCATGTCCACCGCCGCCGAACGTGCCGCTGCCGAGAAAGCTGAAGCCGACAAGAAAGCCGTCAAGGACGCCGCTGCTGCCACCAAAGCCGCGACCTCTGCATGGCCTACTGGAGGGTATAACTCGTTTATCCCGCTCCTACTATTTTATGTTTTAGCCATGCTAGCTTTATACGTAGATCTTTCTGCAATTAGCGTAGTATGTGCTTGCTTGACTGGATATCAGTATGCGTTTATTTGTGTCAATGCCATGCTAGCGATTTACTCGTGGATTAATTTAATCGAGAAATTGCCTATTTACTCAACAGGTCCGGCCTGTGGCTGGGTGGTCGGTCATGAAGTCATATACCTAGGGTAGGGTCATGGACCTGTCCAAGATACCCTCCCCAAGGGCATCCTTAGAATAAACTGCCTACCAGTCGACCTGGTAGGTTTCCACTCGACAGATTCAAAGACACTCGACCATGAAGACCCACTCGACCACCAGGAGTTCAAGAGCCACTCGATGCCCAAACGGTCTGTAGTTAAGTAGTCTTTATGGTCATGATGACACTTTATGTAGGCGTTACGATGCGCCCAACCTATGTACCTTAAACCCTCCGCTACATGGGCTGGCTGGGGTCTGGCGCACTCTATATAAGCCACCCCTCCACAGTAGAAGGGTTCGCATCCCCTGTAATTCATACGCATATAATCCAGTCGACCGCCTCCGGGCTCCAGGCGTGGGGCTGTTACTTCCTCGAGAAGGGCTGAACTTCGTAAACTTCGTGCGTACCAACTACTCCATAGCTAGTACCTTGCCTCTCCATACCTACCCCCATTCTCTTGTCGGACTTAGAACCACGACGGTTGGCGCCCACCGTGGGGCAGGTGTTCTAGCGATTTGTTGGAGAAGTTGGGATTCTTCGATCTCCTACATCATGGTTTGGTGGAGTTTTGGTCGAGGGCGCGAGATCCGTCTCGGTGTGCTCACGTTCATCGCCGGCGACTCCGCAGCCGGAGGCTCCTCTCGGCGTCCGACGCGCTCCCGTCCAGCTGGGCGCGCACTTCGCACATGCGTCCGTGGCGTCCTCCTGCGGCAACCGTCGACCCAGTATGGGTCGGTTCTTGTGCCGTCCTCACTCCCAGTCTCCCGCCGGCACAAGCGCTCCGGTCGGTCGAGGCTTCAGCGGTGGGTGAGACATGCGGTGGCTCGTCAGTCGGCCACTTCCCAAGTTGCGGCAATCGAGCCCGATGAATCTCTCTACGGCCTGTTCGATCTCGTCGGTAGCTCATGAAACTGCATCCGAGTCGCGATAGCAGCGATCCGGCAGCGAGAGGTTACGATGGTCGACGGACCACGCAGTCCTCTGGATACCCCGCACCGACGGAGGCGATGGTGGAAGTGATCGGCGCAAGATCACGAAGAGTACCAACCGAGCCCCTCACTTCGCTGCAGAGGAGGAACCGCCGCCGAAACATGGATGCGCTTCACACTCCAATCGTTGGAGAAACCCCGAGGCTCGTGCCTTGGAGGATCGCCTTAGCCAACTTGGCTGGCGCACTCGATTGGAGAACCTCCAGCGAGTTCTTGATGGCGCCGCGACCACGAGTTCGAGAATCCGATCGGCGTCGGCTCTTTCCACAACCAACTCAGGTATATCGAACTCCGATTCAGAATTTAGCAGCTGCAGCCGTATAGCGAATCAATTCAGCCTTCCCGATCGGGCGGGTAGAGGTTTACAACAGATCGAGATTTACTCCGGGCGGCAGGAGATCAAAACTCAGTCGTATCACGATCACGGAACAGGATTCACGGCAGATCCGTCGCTGCGAATTCAGTCGATCGGCCCATAGTCCAAGATCGCCCCGAGGCATGAGGAGCGTGGAGGCGGCGTGATGATCGATCTGAGAATCGTGAGCTGTATGAGCACCGATTCGATCGCAATGATCGGCGTCGAGTGCCACCCCTCCCCAAGGGTGGATCATACGCTCCTCGGCAACAAGATGACAGAGCCTTGACCGCAGTCTTTGGCGAAGGTTCGGTCGACCCGAGAGCCAAGCTTTGATGCAAGATCCATCATCGTTCAAGGCTTGGTCGGCAGAACAGAGCTCACCGAGAAGGTCATGATAGAGATGTTCCCTCAGCAGCGAGTTCATATCTTAGGGCGAGTGTTTTAGCGGGGCCATCGAGCCACGATGATTCCTCCCAACTTCAAGGTTGGCGATCGGAGTCGATAAGTTCACGGTGAGTCAAGCGACACTTGGCTTGAGGACTACCGAGTGGCTGTTCAGATTAGCGGCGGCAAGCGATGAGGTAGCTATGAAGCATTTGCCCTTATGTTGGAGGGTTCGGCGAGCATGAATGAATCAGTTAGCACCCAAAGAAGATTTACACTTGGGAAGATCTGCCCGAGTGTTTGTCGGGACATTTGAAGGGACTTACAAGCGACCAGCAGGATTGAGCAGAGCTGCGATCGTGTGTGCGAAGTCGAATGAAACTTTGAGAGATTACATCGAGAGATGGATAACCTTGCACCACACGAGTTGAGAATGTGTCGATCACCGAGCGATATGTGCTTTCAAGGAAGGTGTCAAGAACAGAGAGTTGAGTTTGAAATTGATCGGACGGAGATATGACCCTGAGTCTGATGATGGAGGGAAGAGGAGGATCGGCTCCGGAGTGGTAAGTACAAGTCAGGCGCTAATGAAGCCGGCGGAGGAAATTTCAGTCGGAAGCGAGCGCAAAAGCCAAGCAGACCGATCCCGGAGAAGCCTTGGCTGTGACCCCAGGAAAGTTCAAGGGGAAACCCAAGGGTCCGTGGAACCCCAAGAAGGTGAGAGACCAAGATGGGAATGATGTGTTGGACTTGCCATGTCACATTCACACGAAGAAAGATGAAGAGGGTAAACTCATTTACCCAAAGCATACCACTCGACAATGTCGGCTCTTGATTCAGCAGTTCCAAGGGAAGCAACCCAAGGATAAGGAAAAGGGGTCGGATAAAGTTGAGGACAAAGAAGATAGTGATGGTGGATACCCCCATGTCAATTCCACCCTGATGATTTTTGCTGACGTTGAAATCAAAAGTCGATTGAAAGTTATCAACCGAGAAGTGAACATGGTCGCTCCGGCGACACCCAATTATCTGAAATGGTCCCAGACCGCCATCACATTCGACCAGTCCGATCATCCGACACACATTGCCACCCCTGGGAGGCAAGCGTTGAGTGGTCGACCCGATCGTCGAAGGCACTCGGTGACCAAAGTTTTGATGGATGGCGGCGATGGCTGAACATCTTGTATGCGAGGCGTTGAAAGGGATGGGCATTCCGATGTCGGACTCAAAGCACCGATAACATGAGTTTCCACGGATTCATCCCTGGAAGGAAGGCTGAGTCACTCGGTCAAATTGCTCTTGATGTGGTTTTTGGTGATTCGAAGCATTTCCGCAAAGAAAAGTTAACCTTTGAGGTCGTGGATTTCTAGAGCACTTATCAAGCTATTACGGGAAGGCGCGTATGCCGTTTCATGGCCGACCATGTTATGTGTACCTTAAGTGAAGATGCCGGCCCCAAGGGTGTGATCACCGTCACCGCAATCGGAAGAAAGCGGAAGAGTGTTTCTGAAGGCTCTAAGATTGCTGATGCTCGGATGGCGATGGTAGAATTGCAAGAATATCGAAGGCTGCAGATCCGAGTGATTTGTTGCGAGCCAAGAAGCCCGCTTCTGAGTCGGCATTTGATCGTCCGGTGAGGCAAGCAGGTTCATATTCACCCGACCGACCCCAATGCTGCTTCGACCAACACCTCAACGACACTCGACTCCAAATAGGAAGAAGCGCTCGTCCGGTTCCTCCGTGAGCTGGGACATCTTTGCATGGAAGCTGGCGACATGCCGGGTGTTCGAGGGGCTGGCTGAGCATCGTCTCATGAGTCGACTCAAAAGTAAAACCTGTCAAAGAACATCTTGACGGTCCGCCATCCGAAGAGAAAGGCCATAGGCGAGGAGGTGGCTCGGCTCTTAGCAGCAGAGTTTATCAGAAATTTACCACTCGAGTGGCTCGCCAATGTGGTCATGGTCCCTAAGAAGGACAATTCACTACGCATGTGCATCGACTTCAAACATATCAATCGGGCCTGCCGAAGATCATTCCTCTCCCCGATCGACCAAATAGTCGACTCGACCACGGGATGTGGCGGTTGTCTTTTTAGGCGCATATTTCGGTACCATCAGATCCGTCTGTATGGACCCGGCGAGATCAAAACAGCTTTCATCACTCCATTGGGTGCTACTGTTATGTCACCATGCCATTCGGCCTCAAGAATGCGGAGCCACGTTCATGAGGATGATTGAAGTGTTTACTCACTCAAATCAGTCGGAATGTGGAAGCATACATGGATGACATTGTGGTCAAGTCACGGAAAGGTTCCGACCTGTTGGTGACCTTGCTGAAACATTTGCCAATCTCGGGGCGTATGATATCAAGCTTAATCCATCAAAGTGCACATTCGGAGTTCTGGTGGAAAGTTACTCGGTTTTCGTTTACGAGCGAGGAATCGGCGCTAACCAGAAAAAGTTGGCACTATTCTCCAATGAAAGCATACATGCGTGTCCACGATGTCGAAGCTTCTTGGATGCTTGGCGCTTTAAGTCGATTCATCTCTCGCCTCGGTGAAAAGGCATTGCCTCTTTACCGGTGATGAAGAAGTTAGACAAGTTTGAGTGGACTCTGAAGCTGATGCAGCGTTTGCGAGCTCAAAGCTCGCTCTCCACCCACCGGTGCTTGCTGCCCAAATCAGCAAAGAGCCGTTGCTGCTTTACATTGCAGCCACAGGACAAGTCGTCGAAGACTGAGACTTACGGTCGGCGGGAAGAGGGCGAAAAGCCTTCAAAGTTCAGCGCCCGATATATTATCTTTACGAAGTGTTAACCCGTCGAAGCAAAGATACCCTCATTATCGAAGCTTGTGTATGGGATTTATATGACCGCAAAGAAGGTTGCTCACTACTTCTCGATCATTCCATTACGATCGTCGTGACGCCCGTTATCGAGATTTGCACTGTGAGAGGCATGGCGGTCGAGTGGCGAAATGGGCGATTGAATTTCTTCCCTTGATATCAAGTTTGAGGCAAAGAAAGCCATCAAGTCGCAAGCAATAGCAGATTTCATGGCGAGTGAATTGAACAACGATTACCGACTCAAGTTCACTCGAGCCTTTGGACTATGTTCTTTGATGGTTCCAAGATCTGAATGGTTCGGTCTTTGGGGTAGTATTGGTTTCCCCGAGGAGATAAGCTCAGATATGTGCTCCAGTTTCACTTTGATTCTTCCAACAATGAAGCGAATCTGAAGCATTTGTTGTATGGGTTGCGTATGGCCATTTCACTCGGCGTCCGTCGCCTCATGGTCTATGGCGACTCAGATCCGGTGGTTAATCGGTGATGAAGGAGTGGGACGTCGAAGTCCAGCCATGGTAGCTCTTGTAATGCGATGAGGAAGCTAGAAAAGAAGTTTGAGGGTTAGAACTCCATCACATACCCGATTGAAAAATCAAGTCTGCGATGATTTGGCGAAAATAGGGTCCAAGGCGGAAGCCATTCCAGTGATGTGTTTTTGGAGCACATCCGACACCGTCGATTCAAGAGGATCCTTTCCTTGAAGAAGCTCCACAGCCAAAAAGTGCCACCGATCCGATGAAGTTGAGGTCCCGGTGTGGTCGACCTAGTCATGGAAGTCGTGGTCATCACTCCCGATTGGACAGTACCGTACATCGCATACATCCCGAGGAAAGAGCTCCGGAGAATGAAGAAGAGGCTAGACAGATCGTCCGTCGATCCAAGGCCTTTCTTGTGATCAAGGGACAGTTATTCGAGAAAGCGTGGTCGAGTCAGCCCGAAGTGCATAATGCGGAAGAAGGTCGGATAATCCTTGATGATATCCACTCGGGGACTGTGGTCACCATCGTCCTCTCGGACCATCGTGGCTAAAGCATACCGGCGGGATTTTATGGCCAAAGGCAAATGAAATGGCAAAGGAAATAGTCAACAAATGTGAAGGATGTCAGTTCTACTCCAATATGTCACACAAGCCCGCCTCAGCATTGAAGACCATTCCACTCGTCTGGCCTTTCGCTGTTTGGGGGTTGGATATGACTGGACCGCTGAGAACTGGCAGGAGTGGTTTCACTCATTTGCTTGTGGTAGTTGACAAGTTCACGAAGTGGATCGAAGCTAAACCTATCAAGAACCTTGATGCGCGTGCTTCTTGTCGGTTTAAATCGGAGAATTGATATTCAGATATGGAGTTCCGCACAGCATCATCACGGACAATGGGTCAAATTTCGATTCCGACAAGTTCAAAGCCTTTTGCGCCTCTCAGGGCACGCGAGTCGACTATGCTTCATCGCTCACCCCGGTCGAATGGACAAGCTGAGCGAGCAAATGGTCTAATTCTCAAAGGATGAAACCTTGGTGATCGTGATCTCAAGCATGTAGCAGGAGCGTGGGTTGACGAACTTCCGTCGGTTCTTTGGGGATTGAGGACCACTCCTAATCGTTCGACTGGGAGAACTCCATTCTTTATGGTCTATGTAGCTGAAGCAGTTCTGCCGAGTGACACCTTCACAATGCCCCCGAGCGAACTCTACTCTGAAGCTGAAGCGAGCAAGCCCGTCAAGATGCGATCGACCTCCTTGAAGAGAGAGAGATGGCCCTGATCCGCTCGACCATCTATCAGCAGGACTTGCGTCGATTCCACGCCAGAAATGTGAAGAGCCGAGCCTTTCGGGAAGGAGATCTGGTCCTCGAGTGGATCAATGAAACCACACAAGCTCGCTCCCACTTGGGAAGGTCCCTTCATCGTCATCAGAGTTCTTCACAGTGGGGCTTACCATCTTTACAACGTCGAACGCCAGATCGATAAGCCTCGGGCATGGAATGTGGAGCTGCTCCGCCCCTTTTACACTTAAGAGCTCACTCGGGTGAGATGTAATAAAAGTACCTCTGTAGTTTGTCTATCTAAATCAAGAAGATTATAATTTTCCCAGTGATTTCTATTACTTTTTGTTAAAATTCCTCCCCCCCAGTGGGTGACTTAGCTGCGAATCTGTTTCGCCTAAGTTTGTAAAACAATCCTTACTGAGTGGCGAGCCAGCCTCTCACTCGGGGGTTTAGCTACGAATCTGTTTCGCCTAAGTATTCAAAATCCTACCGAGTGGTGAGCCAGCCTCCCACTCGGAGCCTTAGCCGCAGTCCAAGTACTCGCCTAAGTGTTTAAAATCCTACCGAGTGGTGAGCCAGCCTCCCACTCGGGGGCTTAGCTGCAGTCCAAGTACTCGCCTAAGTGTTTAAAATCCTACCGAGTGGTGAGCCAGACTCCCACTCGGGGGCTTAGCTGCAGTCCAAGTACTCGCATAAGTATCTAATACAATGTGCACTTTGCAAGGACGACGAGGTACAGGTCGACTGTTGCCTTCCCCTTCAAAGCTATGACACAAAAATCCTCCTTGGAGGCTTAGCTGCAGTCCAGTACTCGCCTAAGTTTGAAAAATCCTACCAAGTGGAGAGCAAACCTCCCACTCGGGGCTTAGCTGCAGTCCGAGACTCGCCTAAGTTTGAAAAATCCTCAGAGTGGAGAGCAAACCTCCCACTCGGGGCTTAGCTGCAGTCCAAGACTCGCCTAAGTTTGAAAAATCCTACCGAGTGGAGAGCAAACCTCCCACTCGGGGCTTAGCTGCAGTCCATGCTAGCCTAAGTTTGAAAAATCCTACCGAGTGGAGAGCAAACCTCCCACTCGGGGCTTAGCTGCAGTCCAAGACTCGCCTAAGTTTGAAAAATCCACCGAGTGGAGAGCAAACCTCCCACTCGGGGCTTAGCTGCAGTCCATGCTACGCCTAAGTTTTGAAAATCCTATCGAGTGGAGAGCAAACCTCCCACTCAGGGGCTTAGCTGCAGTCCGGGACTCGCCTAAGTTTGAAAACATACCGATCCGCAAGGACGACGAGGTGCAGGTCGACTGCTACCTTGTCCTTCGGAGCTGCGCCACAAGTACAACGTGAGCTCCATCCCGATTCGCAAGGACGACGAGGTACACGTCGATTGCCTCCTTCTCTGCACTGCAAGAGCCACAAAGTGTAGGTCATTGGATCCACCTCAGAGCTGCATCTCAAACATTGAAGCATAATCCGAGTGAAGAGCAAAGTTCACTCGAAGGCAAACAAAAGCATATTTTGACGATAAGTAAAGTTCGGATAGCATCCTAAGGATGCGAAGTACCAGGCCTCAAGCCGCTAAAGTTTATCGGTTACAAAATCACTCGGCATTCCAAGGCAAATTTAAGGTAGAGCATAAAGTTTTTACTCCTCAGGTGGAGGACTGGAAGGAGCCACAAACTGGTCAAGGTCGATCCGATCGGCGATCCGGGTGGCAGCGGCGATGAAAGTTTCCATGAAAGATAGGAAATCATACTTCTTGGTGTTGGCAACTCTGAGGGCCGCCAGCTTTTCCTCCCGCGCTTCCTTGCAGTGGACACGAACAACAGACAGAGCAACATCAAGATCGCTTTTGGCAGAAGACTTTTTCCATTCTTGCACTCGACTTGGAACCTCATTCGATCGAGTCATTAAGGACTCAAGGTCATTCTGAAGCGTCTGGTCCGGCCAGAGGGTTGAGTCGATCCGTCACACCGCAGCTTTCAGTCGAGCGAGATAGTCCACCACACCAGCAATGCGAGACTCCAGTCGGAGCATGTTCATAGCGGCTTCATCCTTCACGGGAGAGTTGATGGGGTCGGGCTTGTCTCCACTCGGTGGTCTCCTCTTCAAGTTCGACGAGATTCTGCAAATCGACTCAAGTTCAAGCTAATGGTTCTATGGTGAGTCGATGATGACAAGTCGGTCGGATAAGAGGAATTACCTTCAAGCATGAGGAATAGCTTCTTGGCGAGCCCTCCCAGATAAACCTCCGGATCGTTCCTCCTCCCCTTGATTCGCCAACCTTGTCATCGAGCAACTTTGTCATTCTTGATCGGCTAGCCTCCTTGTTGGCAGCGTCGAGAGCAGCCTTCAGTTTGGTATTCTCCTCTTTGAGTTTTTCGGTGAGGCCAGTTTCTCTTCCATGAGCTTTGTTTTCTCCAAAGCATATACGTGCCTCTGCAAGGTTCGTGGTCTTTCTTCTTGAGCCTCCTCCGGTTTATGCGCAAAATAACAATAAGTCCAGAGTTGAGAACGAGTAGAAAGACAAAGACAGTCGTCAAGTTCTCACCAGCCATACCTTTTGCTTCGTCTCTCGCCTTTTGCAAGTTCTCCTGAGCAAGCTTCAAGTCAAGGTTGAGATGGATCTTCTTGTTCTCCAATTCGGTATAGCGGGCCACGAGCTCGCAAGACTTCTGCGAAGAGTCAATCGACAAAACATCAAAGACAGGTCACTTCCGAGTGACTAAAGAAAAATCGTAGCATTTCTAAGACTACAGTTGAATCAAAACATTCGACAGTAGTCTCGGGGACTACACCCAGTGGGTGCACTCAGCGTGCCCCCACTGGTTTTACCAATTCGGTTCGACTAGTCGACCGAAAGAGGCAAAAAGGTTATGATCCTAAAAACATAGCTAACTGTCAGCAGTCAGCTGTGTAAGAAAAAGAAGTTCTTAGACTATAGTCGATCGCCTGCATCCACCATAGTCTCGGGGACTACACCCGTGGGTGCACTCAGCGTGCCCCACCGGTTCCAAAGATCCATTTAACATGGCGGACCAGACCGAGTGAAGAAGTTCAAAGTATAAAGACTATAGTCGATCGCCTGCAGTCCACTATAGTCTCGGGATTACACCAGTGGGTGCACTCAGCGTGCCCCACCAGTTCAAAAATTCAATCGACACACCCACCCGGTGGGTGTCTGAGATCTGATATGGAAATCTTGAGAAAGAAGAAATTTTAGGTAGCATATCCTAACAGAACAAGCAACTTACTTGGACATTGCTCAAGAGCCGAGCTTGCATCATAAGCCGCTGGCTGGCCTCCCGGACCACCTTCACTTGCTCCATCATGATCCCTGCTGGCGATGGCCTCCTTGGCAGCACTCACTTGGTCTTCCGGACGTGGTGTGTGGCAAAAGGGATGGCGGGTCAGCGATCGACGATGAAGGCGGACACTCGCGTCGGTGACAAAGAAAGGACATGAAGTCCGAGTGGTGTCGCCTCCCTCGTGAACTAGCGTCTCGTGCGGTGATACAAGCTGGAGTAGCCTTGCGGCCAGGCACCTTTTGTCCTTCCTCCTCCTCGGCGGTGTTTCATCGTGCGTCATCAGGAGATCAATGACATGAGGTGGAACTACAAGTAAGATTCAAAGGTAAAACAGAAACCAATCGTAGTAAAGCAAAACTGCAGAGATCATACCAAGGTTGGAGGTGGCGGCATCTTCCATTTCCTGATCCTCGTGCTTAGCTGAGGTCTCGGAGGTGGCAGCTGTTGGAGATATGCCCTAGAGGCAATCATGTATGATGATATTTCCTATGTGTTTATGAATAAAGATAGTCCTTGGACATTATCAATGATGTGTATCAGCAAGTACGTGACTTGTTTGTGGGACTATGCATTGTATGATGACTGTCCTAAAAGGTCCCTAGTCGAAAGGGTTGTGTGGACACGCAGCCGGCTAGATCGGCATATGACACGGTCGATGGCTTGGTCTCACTAGCCATGAAGCCTGGATGCTAACCGGATAATATGGACTTGGAAGGTCTGGTCGGATTCGACGAAGTCGATCCGAAGTCGAGATAAGGTCGAGTCGGACGGACCCAACTATGAGACGCAACGATATGTCATCTGTGAGTCTCTAGTACAACATACGTTCTATGTCCTAAGACCTGAGTGGCGCATGTACTCGAGATGGTGATAGACTTGCTTTGGGCCGACCAAACGCTACTCCGTGTTGGGTAGTTACAAAGGTAGGTTTCGGTTTGTCCAATCCCATGCTGCGAGACATGGTCAAGCAAGATGGGATTTGCCCTCCGATCGAGAGATATACTGGGCCCCTCGTGTGATCCGACCAGAACAGCATGGCCATGCGACAAGGATTATGAGATAATCCGGATAGTGGTCGGTATCTTTGAACGAGAAAGAGGTCGGGCTAGCACAAGGATGACAGTCTCGCCTTGAGCCCGACAACATATATCGTCTGGCAAAGGGAGCGAAGTGTAACACGTTATGCAGTGTTCGCCTAACCAGCTTCATAGTTCGCTGGTGGTCGGCACGCCTTGCTAGAGGCCACTACCAACCGTGCATGTCGGAGGTGATCCGAATCGTGACCAAGCCGACTTGAACCTAAGGGGTGGCGCTTAAGGGAAGGAACCTACGAGGTCGGTTCAGGACACCGGTCGGATGTGATCCGAACTGGACTAGGAACGTGATCGAGTAGACTTTGGGCTTTAGGGTCCGTGCGAGGCCAAGTGTTGAGCCCGCGGCGGACGCCTATATAAAGTGGAGGTGCGGCACACTCATGTGGTTGATCGCTTCGGCGCTGCGACTAGGGTTTGCATGTGTGGTGAATAGCCACCTCCACTTGCCGCCGACTGTGTGATCGGACCTAGCAGTCCGCCGCACGGTGTTCCTCCCTGCGCGGATACCGTTAGAGGCGGTGCACTTGCGCCGCTCCGCGAACTCGTGACGTGGGATCGGACGACCGGCTGTTCGAGGAGATCGAGCGAGGAGGAGGCGATCCACGCGACGCGCTGCCCCAACTCTTCTTCCGCTGCACGGCATCGCTGCGTCTAGTGGTAACGAACTGTGATCCATCTCCGTAGCATGTTCTGGATGTTCTCGGCGTAGGAATTTTTAATTTGCAATCAACGCACCCTACCAGAGAACCCAACAGCAAAGACTGCAGATTTCGAAGTCAATTGATCGGTCAAAACGAGTCGACCAAAAGTGCACTCATGGTAGACAGGAAAACACAAGTTCTGCTGATTACCGGAAATGGTGGGAATGACCATCCTCATCTTGGGCAAGGCCTTCGCGGCTTTGATGGCGTTGCAGGGTTGCTTTGGCGGTTTCTCGGGCACCGGAGAAGTCATCCGAGTGCGCTTCGTCGACCGCCCGATGGGTGCGATAGCCTTTCCACGCTCGACCACCAGATCATGCGTCAGCTTGGATAGCCTTTCCGAGTGGGGTGGATCCACGTCTCCCTCCTCTTCCTCCTCCTCCTCCTCCTCTTCATCAGAGCTGTCGTTTTCCTCAGACTCCCATTCCTCCTGGCTTTCGCCTCCGCTTCCTTCTTCTTCTTTGACTGGTTCTTGCGCCCCATTGGGCATCGAGTACATCTCAGTTGTGACCTAGAAGACAGCAAAACAAGACGAAAGTCAGTCGATCGATTCGCAGTGGAACAGAGCAAATGCAACAGGATTACAGTCGGAGATAAGTGGTCATACCTGGTCTGGTTCGTAAGATTGGTCGAGTGGTGGGATCCTCCTAGCCCCGCGAGGGTTATCCTTGTTCCTGTGATGGCAGTCATCCACATCTCCAATGTGGCGTCGTCGACCTCCTCCGGTGGACCCGGTGGTGTCCTCGGTGCAGTACATCCACATCGGGTGACCTCGGTATTGGAGCGGATGAATCGTCGTCGAAGGAAAACCTCGTAAGATCCATGCGGTCACTCCGTCGCGAATGAGCTGGACTACGCGCCCATCAACAACTTAACTGGGCCTTCTCCTCCGGAAGCACCTTGAGAGAGGACGGCTTGTTCACTCGATCCATGGAGAAAGGAGGAGTCGGTCGATCGCTGGCGTCGACAGGTCTTGCAGTAGAACCAGGTCGACCGCCACCCTCCGATGAATCGGGAAGAATCATGGTGGAAAGGCACTTTTACCCCTCATCCGGACCCCAAGACCCCCACATCTGGATTACTTGGGTTCTTTCATCATTCGGACTAGCCTTTTTCACCTTCCGAGGCGACAAGTGAATATGTGTTTGAAGAGGCCCCAGTGTGGTCGACAACCCAAGAAGTTTTCGCACAAAGACACGAAAGCGGCGAGATAAACAATGGAGTTGGGTGTAAAGTGATGGAGTTGTGCTCCAAAGAAGTTCAGAAAATCCCGAAAGAAAATATTCGGCGGAAGAGAAAATCCGCGATCCACATGGGTGGCTAAGAGGACGCACTCACCCTCTTGAGGCTGCGGCTGCCACTCTGTCCCCGGAAGCCTTGCTGACCCGTGGGGGATCAATACCTCGTTGGCCAGGTCGTTGAGGTCTTTCTGGGTGATGGTCGAGCGGATCCAATCTCCCTGGACCCAACCTTGCGGCAGGCTGGACCGCGACGAGGATCCGCCCGGACTGGGCGCTCTCCCCTTCGCCTTCATCGTCGCCTTCTTCGCCCGCTCCAAGGCCGCCGTCTTCTCCTTCACCATTGTCGCCGGCGGGCAGGAGCGGGGCAGCAGCGCTGAGCAGGTTACGGGCGCGGCGGATGAATCTGAGGACGGAGGAGGGGAAAATGAGGGCGCTCTGTTCAAAATACCCCTTGGCGCCTTTATATGAAGTCGCTTCCAGTGGTGATTGGTAGGCCCGGCAATCTGTCAAATCCCACAGATCCCGCGCGATACGTGGCGAAAAAGGTGGCGCGGAGATCGAGGCATCCTTGCCTTATCCCATCCGAGTGCCGCGGCCTTCTCCGCTTCGCGCGCTTCCCGAAATTCGGATCCCACTAAATCCGCTAACAGCAGAGCAACTTGTCAGACGGCAGATTTCCTCCGATCCGTCGCTCGGAAATCTCCAAGTTCATAAAGTTCACTCGACAGATGTAGAGAATGGATCAAGGCGACTGAAAGAAAAGTTGACACCGTCACTGAAAGGTCACTGATCCAGAGTAAAGCACACTCGCAGCGCGAAAAGCAGGTCGGAAAGATTATCAACTCCTTCCTCACTCAAACCTCGATCCATTCGGGGGCTAATGATGAAGTCATATACCTAGGGTAGGGTCATGGACCTGTCCAAGATACCCTCCCCAAGGGCATCCTTAGAATAAACTACCTACCAGTCGACCTGGTAGGTTTCCACTCGACAGATTCAAAGACACTCGACCATGAAGACCCACTCGACCACCAGGAGTTCAAGAGCCACTCGGTGTCCAAACGGTCTGTAGTTAAGTAGTCTTTATGGTCATGATGACACTTTATGTAGGCGTTACGAACGCCCAGCCTTAATGTACCTTAAACCCTTCGCTCACGGGCTGGTGGGGTCTGGCGACTCTATATAAGCCACCCCCCTCCACAGGTAGAAGGGTTCGCATCCCTGTAATTCATACGCATATAATCCAGACGACCGCCTCCGGGCTCCGAGACGTAGGGTTGTTACTTCCTCCGAGAAGGGCCTGAACTCGTAAACTCGTGCGTACCAACTACTCCATAGCTAGTACCTTGCCTCTCCATACCTACCACCATTCTACTGTCAGACTTAGAACCACGACAGTCGGACCTCGAGATTCGTCATGTAGTCCCGGCTACGAGTCAGGGAGACATAGTTACCGGTGAAAACCGAGCCGTTGGCGGGCGATGGCGGTGTTTTGCGACGTTACCTTGATGAAGGCATCGTCATATAACTGTTGTCGACCCACTCGTGCTGTTTCGGGGGAAACCCTAGGATCTGGTCTTCCTGATCGGACGATGGCGGTACAACGGTGTCGTTTCTGTCTTGGGAGTATCGTTTGTGGAGCAGCGCTGGAAGACAGAGGCAGGAGGTGGAGCGGCTTCGTCTTGCACGGAGCTTCGGTGAGCTGTCAAGTCATGCCTAGGCGACAAGTGCTACGCTGAGTCGTGCCTGGTTTGCAGGTGCTACGCACGACAGATCTTTCAGAGTCTTCGCGTCTGGACGAGCGAGCGCAGGACGGTGGCGCCGTTGGGCATCGTGGTGGGGTCGACGGATGTCCGGACTGGCAAGGATGATGCGGATCCCTCCCCTGAAGATGGGTCAGTAGTCCGATGATGATGGCGGCTTCCAAAACGTATGCATATGGTGTGCGCTTTAGGTAGGCTGCACCTGCTGTTGGTCCCGATATGTTATGTGGATGGATCGGCGACGACACCGGTTTTAGATATGAGGAGTGAGGGCACTTCACATTATCGAGTTTGTAGGTGTGAGTGGTGGCTTCGGTTGAATTGATGTATGTTTTTGTCAGATCTTTGTGAAATAATTAATAAAGATGGCTGCATGCATTGATTGATGCAGAGGCCGTCGTACCGCCAATTTGTCCGTGTGGCATTTTTTTGACAACTCAGCCCGACATGCGGCCTCGATCAGTTAGTGATGTCACTAAACCTCCTTTTTTTAAAAATCTAACACTATGTGGGGCCAGTATCTTTGTATTGCATTTTTTTCTCTGAGTTCTCACTTTCTTATTTTTGCTCTCTCTTCTCAGCAGTTGACCCGCAGTTGTACATCACATGCATGAAGAGTTAAATGCATAGAACCATCACTTTCGTGTCACGACTTGCGAAAAACTATCACTTTACGATTTGTAACATTTCGCATCGAACCGGCCGAAATTCTAACAGTGGCAAAAAATATGATAAATGCTAAGCGCTTTAGTGACATCACTAATTGATCGGGGCCGCACGTCGGGCTGAGTTGTAAAAAAAAGTGCCACGCGAACAAATTGACTTGGTCTTCTTCTTCCTTCTTCTTTCTTTCTTTGTGTCATTACAACAAACACCATATGGCAACCCCTTTCTCTTTCTCTGATCTCGCCGGACCGACATGTAGCACGCCCGAGAGGAGGGAGCAGAACCTCCCACCACCTTATATCTATTCAGTCGTTTGGGCTTTTATGTATAAAGCTTGACGGAAATATGTTTCGAAGTATATCAGAAGGTTTGTGTTCGATATGAAATCTGAAGCGAAGAGGCCAAGGCGCACGCAGACTTGGCTCGAGCTTGACCAATCTAAGAGGGTGCCACGGGTCTCTCCTCCCTTTATCTCTCCGCCAAAGGAAAGGGCGATTACAGTACCCGTCCCCCCGTCGGTCGTGCCGCCGATCTGCCTCGTCTTCGCTGGTTTTAGGGCCATGGCGACGTGGTGGATCCCGGTCCTTGCCAGCGGGGTGTCTCTTTTTTTTTGGTGTTTCTTTAAGTTTTGTTAGGGTTTATGTCCTGTTCTGAAAAGCGAGACAATGCGGCTTCTTGAACATGGAATAAGGTTTTCCCCGCCTAGCCTCGTCTCGGCGGTGCGTCTAGCATCGTTGGAGGACGTGTGTAGGTGTGTCTCCAGTGGATATAGTGGGATTCGGTTGGTGGTTGTATTTGGTGGATCTGCTCGGATCCGGCCTTCGGTCGTTTACGTTTGTGTGTCTTTAGGTTGGATCCTTTTGATTTACGCTTCTCTTCATCGGCAGTGGTTGTTGTTCTAGCGCTGGTCCTATGGACCTTAGCACGATGAATTCCTGACTGATTATTACAACAAATTTTGTCGGCCCGCGGCGGGAGGGGGCGATGATGCGGTGCGTCTTCGACTCGCTTCAGTGCTTGCAATCGTCGCTGGATGATCTACGGATTTGAATGTAATTTTTGTTATTTCCGGCGTTCGTTATACTGCCATGATTAAAGATAAATAGATTGAAAGTTTTTGAGGAAATGAAGACAGGGTGCCACGACCGGCGCTGTACTACAACCGTAATCAAGCCGCTGCATAGCCAAACAGGCATATGCACCACACCATGTACACCACCACACATGGTAGGGTACGTCCTTGAGCGACTCCTAGAGCGGCGAGACTGATCTCCAGTGCGGCCGTTCCCATGTCCCTCCCTCCTCCATGTTCATCAGTGCTGAAAGGTGTGTTTAGCCGCTTATTAGGTGCCCCGTGCGACGTCTGGCATTGGAGCGACCCTGATAAAGAAACAGCAGCGACAGCGAGAGGCGAGCCATCTGGCGAGACAAGTATGGCGCCCCTTGCTTGCCCGAGAGCGTCTGTTCCCGCACATGAGCTGGACGTGCAGTGGGCGTCCGGGAGTATGTAGACACAAACGATAAGACAGTTAGACACTGCAGTGAGTGATGTGAATACAGGATTTGACCAGAGAGCAGTGTGGCAAAGTACTACGCGCTAACATCGCGCAAAACCAGCTATACATTTCTGTATCATCACATCTAAAACAATGGGCTTGGCCTGACCAGGCAAGGGCGTAAACCAGCCCTACTAATCAGTTAGTTAGCATAGCACCAGCACCAACCGGTTCCGTCCGACACTTAACCGTCGGACAGCGTCTTCCCATCAGACAGAATCTTTGATTCACAATGTTCGTTTGTTTGGGGCGAGCCAGATATTATTTCGTGCACATAATAAGATTCGCCACGGATCCTCGTGGTTTTGCATGCGGTGGATCGCGTAGCCACGGCCCTCTTCCTTTTTCTCCTTGCTCGAAGGGGAGATGCATGCATGATTGCATATCCATCTCGACCAATGGTGAGCTCGATTAAGATCGTGGGATGGTGGATAGGGACACGGGAGCCTCGCTCTCGGAGATCGACTGGTAGGTCGGGGGAGGCCGCCCGCGGCCCTGTGCCGGCGGCACGCACAGAGCACAGTGGCCTCGACGAGCCTGTTCCCTGTCGATTGGTCCATGGGTTAAGGCCCTTGAATGCGTGCGCACCCAGGCCCAGCAGCACAGTCCGCGTTAAGTACAATCAAGGCTGCACGTACGACTACGATCTAAACCCAATTGATGCTTCCATCCGAACGCGAGAAAGGCGCCCCGCTTCATGCCGCAGCAGTGATTAGTGGGCGAGGAACACATGCAGGGTCTATGTTCAACGGAAAAAAATTCTCAAGAGCAAGGAAAAGTATTTTGTTTCCGTTCCTGTATTCGTCTTCTAGTGTCTCATATTCCTCTTCTGAGTCTTCTGCTCGAGTCCTATATTCTTCTTCTAGGGTCCTATATCTTTTTTATTTCGAAATAAAGGTTCTTGTCTTGTGGGGAACGATGCACAAATTTTTGGAACGCAGGCAGGCACTGCAGATAACTGCGAATTGGTGTATCTAAAAGATATCATGAAAACAGGCCTGCAGCTTGGCGGGAGATAATTAAGCTGCAGACACGGCTTGGGTACGCACTACGCAGTGCGCGCACTGACAAGAAACCATGGGCTGGCTGATTTACAGCGGCTCGGGGAGCTTGCCATCCGTGGGTCTGTGGCATCTGGACAAGACTGCACGCAATGACAAACACATTGCGTGCGTGAGACTGACTCAGGTAGCTTAGCTAGCTGTCTTCACACTGTTGGCCTTAATGCGGTATACAGTGCATGGCGCTGCTACTGTGCTAGTACATACGAGCCGACGTCGATCTGAAGGCAACAGAAGAAGAATAGGCCCAGTCGAACCCGGATGCTTCTGCCTTACGCTCCCTGCAAGTTCAGTGTACTATGCATGTATGTATGCCTGTATGATCAGGCTCGGTCGACAGCGAGTAAATAGCATAAAACTACTACTTTACAGGCTAGGGTTCCAAAAAACTATGGGTTTTTAATTTTTCGCTAATAACTACCAACTCGGGGGTCCGCTGTTTTAAGAAAAACCTAATGTCCATTGCTTAAAATTAAACCTGTTTATAACAGGTCGGGTCCGCACCTAAACATTCCGTCTATTTGACCGTGTGTTGACCGTTAAATGACATGTGGGGCCCACATGTCAGTTTCGTCTTCCTCTTCTCTTTCTTCTTCATCCCTCCCCTCTCCCAGCCTCCCCATGGTCGAGGTGCTCGCCGGAGCTCTTGGTGGCTCTTGGCGCAGCGAGGAAGGCGTGGCGCCAAGCCACATGCGAGGGTGGGTGGGGCCACAACCCACAGGCGAGGCGGCGTGGCTGCGCCCTGGGAAGTCGGCGTGGCGGCGGCGAGGCGAGGCGTATGCTGTGGCGGCCGCCGGCGAGGCGGCGAGGCGTGGTGGCCGTATGAGCAAGCAGCAGCGTGAGCGGTGGCGAGGCGAGGCGGCGTGGATCCGGCTGCCGCTAGCGCGGCTCACCGTCCGCAGGAGGTGCACGGCGTCGGCCCGGAGGAGGAGGCATCGCGGTTCCAGGCAGAGGCTCGAGATTGAGCTCCAGCCATGGCGTGTGAACCTCCTCTGGACATGGGGACCTGATTGCTTTTTCAAAAAAACTTTCAGGGACCCAATTGCTTTTTTCAGACACTGACATGTGGGCTTCACATGTCAGCTAACGGTCAAACACACAGTCAAATAAACGGAATGTTTAGGTGCGGGGCCGACATGTCATAAATAGGTTTAATTTTTAAGCAATGGATATTAGGGGGTTTTTGAAACAGCGGACCCCCGAGTTGGTAGTTATCAACGAAAAATTAAAAACCGATAGTTTTTTGGAACCCTAACCTGTAAAGTACTCTCTCCGTCCCATAATATAAGACGTTTTTTGACATTAGTGTAGTATCAAAAAACATCTTACATTATGGGACGAAGGGAGTAGTAGTTTTATGCTATTTACTCGTCGACAGCACACGACGTCTATCTAGATTGGCGTGACGTGCTCGCTGGTTTCTCGATGGACCCGTACAGGGATGGAGACAGATAGAGGATTAGGTTCCGTCGCGATCCGTAATGGGAGGAGGGATCGAGGTTCTTTAGTCGTGTGAGCAGCAGTAATTAACACTGATCACGATGACGACAACTGGAACCTGACGAGCAGAAAATGACGGTGCCAAGCAGTAAAGCACCCGGCCAAAGGGTAGGACATCGCTCCCTGTCATCAGCCTTCAGTGAAAGAAGATCACCGTCCGAGATCCCCAGGCCTGATCGAGCTGCTCAGAAAAGCAGAGCCGCAAGAAAACTGAGCTATAGCTAAGCCCGGGAGCATCGATTGCCTCGCAAGCTGATCGAGCACTCGACTCGACTCGAGTCGTGTCATCTCGTCCCGTTCCGTTCTGAAAACGACGCTTGCTTTCTCCGTCCCGTTCCTTCGTTCTCCGGGGGGAGCAGCTCATCGCGCCGCCGACGGATGCCGACCTCCGGCACGAGACGGCCACAGCTCAACAACGACCGCCGAGCGCGCGCGTGTGTGCATGTGGCGCGGTGGCCGACGGCAGGCCAGACGCTCGCGCGGCAGCCTGCGTGGACGTACGTGGCTGCTGCCATGCCAGGACGGTCGAGGTCGCGGCCGCACGCGGAGGTTCAGCTGAAGCATCAGCTGCCCTTTTCGGCGCGATGGTTGGTCGGTCGCCAATTGCAATGGCCACGCCTCGTACTTCCGGACAAAATGATTGGGAGGTCGCAGGTCAGCCATGACGGGATCGGCGGAGAGCAAAGCAGCATCAGCATCAGTGGAACGTCGCTGCCGGGTGACTCGGCACTTCCAGCCTTTCCGGATATATGGTGACGTGGAGATTATCGTAGAAGAAGAAAAATCTTCGTTCGCGGTGTGTTTCACGAGCCCAAGACGACAAAGCCCAGGGCCACAAGAGCCCACGCGAGATAAGTCTCAGCGATCGACCTCATACATTCGTCAGCGGGGGAACGCAGGCGACACCCGTCTTGTTTAGTCCCACCTCGCCTAGCGAGGGAGCGTTCGACCGGTTTAAATACCCAGCTCCACCTTCTATCTCGCTAAGCTCAGTCGCGCGAGCTTGTAACCCGAGTGGGGGCTTTGAGGTGGTGTGGACGCTGTTGCAGCGCTTTGGGCCTGGTCTGGGTTGTGCTACTGCTGGCCCGCCCGTTCCAAGTTGAGTAGTGGACTGCTGGGGCCTATGCGAAAGCTGGGCCTCACGGGCTATAATGTGGCAGGCACAGCGTGAGGCCTATGCGAAAGCTGGGCCTCACGGGCTATAATGTGGCAGGCACAGCGTGAGGCCTATGCGAAAGCTGGGCCTCACGGGCCATAATGTGGCAGGCACAGCGTGAGGCTGGCTTCACAGAGCAGCGACAACTGCCCGCTTCGAACGGTGGAGCTGTGAAATTGATTGTTTGTTTTGCCAGTCTACAACAAAATAATTTGCTAGTACAATATCAGTCTTTCTATGATTAAAGTTTTCGTGCATTATTTACAAAAGTATTTGCTAGTACAATCTATGATTAAAGTTTTTGTGAATATTTACAAAAATATTTTGCTAGCACAATGCTCACTCATGTGCCTCCTATTTGTACATACTAGCAAAAACATTTGCTAGTACCATTGAGGTAAGTCGAGACTTCATCAGATTTTCAATCACACCAGTTTGTCATTCTATATCCATCTGCAAACATATGACGATCCTCCCACAAACATGTTCACGTTTAAACCAGACGTAGAATGCCTTGGATACGAGACACCAGAAAGCGAAAAACATGGAGAACCTAGGGTCCTGTCCTAGACAGCAGCACATGTAACCAATCCCACATATTATTGACTCATAATGTCACGGGGTGAAGCACTGTTTAAGGAACTATATCAGACATGAGCAAGAGCAACACCTCAAATGACACCAGCTGATTGTTCTTCACTTCTCCTGACCCGCTTCCCAAGCGACACAGATAAAAGCCCTAATAACTGGTCTCCTCCAAAATTTCAGAAAAGGATTCTGCTGGTTCAGGGGAATGAAAAGAGTGTATCGACATTTTCTTCAGGCGACCAAGTTCCCAATGGCAGTTTATCTGGGATCCCTATCAGAATATATAGTAGCAACTGGTAGTTCATGCAGTGTTCCTGTCACTATGGCCTTATCAGAGACTAACTAATTCAGTAGCAAATGCAAATGCTGGACATGCCCATGCCAATAAACCTTGGATTGAGGTCAACAGTAAAATAACACTCATTCAGGAAATATGAGAACAGCACCCATGAGCATGTATACACATATTTAGCCATTGCCAGAGTAGCTGAGATGACAAGGCTTCTCCTGCTTAAGCAAAATCCTGAAATGGATAAGTACTGCTGACACCTCACCAAGGTTCAGAGTCTAAATTTGCAAGGGTTGCGACTCAGCCGTACCATAAAACTACGGAACAAACATATGAGGTAGCACTTAGCACTGTAATGCTTCCAGCTTTACAAAAAATATTATCCGTGCTATGTTTGCATGGGCTACACACTCTACAAGAAGGGCTTCTGGTTTTCCATTCACGGAGAACCTGTGGCAGGTGGCTTTGGAGCCTGATTTTTCTGGTTGGCTGTAGATTGGGCAGCAGAGGTCTTTATGTTCCCTTCACTCGCCATTGACTTCTTGATCTGGATCGATTGAGGTAAAAGAAAAACCAACATATCAACTCCAAATGCAATGGAAGTATCGAACAAAAGAGAATATACTAATCATACTTCAGGCACATGCAGAAAATGCAGATGGGCTGCCTTAGGTGATGTGTGCTGTTCTATAGCTAGTTCATTTTTTCTTTCAAACATCATTTATGTAGATTGAGATCCTTCGAGCCCTAAAAGTTATATTTGAGTAGATGCAATCGCAATAATATGTTTACGAATATCATGTTTCCAACCAATGACAGAGGCGAGAATTATATCTATAGTTCAAGAAGTAATCATGCGTGAAATAAGGTGGATAGTTGATGTGGTGAGGATGATAAAAAAAGTACCAGAGTAAGCCTCTCCCTGTGAATATCGTTGACATGCTGCAGATCACCAAGATGCAAGGAAATGTCAATATGGGTTACAAAAGAAGTAACTACAAGAAGGAAGAAAGAAATATGTTTAGTTAAGAATTACCGGCTTCTTGTATAGTTTTATTTCATCCCCGGTGAAACCTGGCAAGGTGATATTCCAGCTTCTCTCTGCAATGGTGATATTAAAACACAACTGTAATTACACAACCGCATTAGCACAAATATTCTAGAAAAGCCAAAATAATTAGGTACCTGCATGAAGGAGTACATCTTTGGCTTCCAAAGTAGTCGACTTTCTATGCTTTGCTAAAGAACAAGCAAATGTTCCAACCTGCTCAAAATAGTTGTCAAAAACAAAATAGCTAATAAGAAATCATCCAGAATGCACAAAGGCTTGAGAAACCATGCGTATTTTTCTTAAAAAAGGAAAGCATATTCTGAAAAATAATGATCCTTGGATAAAAAATCACCAAACGAAAAAAAGAAGAAAGGGACAGAAAACCTACAGATTCAATAAAATCTTCTGCAATGTCAATAAGAACATCTTCAACATCAGGATCCAGCCTTTCCGAAGGGTCGATCTGTGCAAACAAATTATAAGAAAGGTTGGCACTTTTACTGCTATAATGTGAAATGCACAACTACAGAAAACTAGTAAGAGAGTCAATTAATCGCTAAATCGATCAGCCCAGTGATGTTTACGATCCTACAGAGCTCATGCTGAGTAATGTAAATTCAACAAAAATATCTTGTGCAAGTATTTACAAGAGTAATTACTGTTCCACTAAAACCGTACTTAAGTTCAACCATCACTGGAATAGATTTAACACAGATCATTCTAAGCACTTAAATCAATAGCACAATTTTAGGAAGGGGGGTTTGATAAAATGAAACATGGTGTTTGATAAAATGACACGCCCCATGTCAGTGACATGTAGGTTCCTTGCTTGGTCCGTGCACTATGCATGTAGACTACATAAAAGTATGTCAAAATATGGCACACTTTGTTCTTTGCTACATATGATCCAAATATGATACATCTTTTTCTTTTTACTACTGAGGACAAAATCTAGTTATTCTGTTTTCGATTTTACAAAAGGATAGCTGAACTTTCAAAGTGTTCCCTATCATGTCTTTCTTTGTGCAACTATGCATAGGGGTAGCAAAAGATGAGGCTAAATATAAAATTGTATGAGAACAGAGAAAGCAAGCATTTCAGACAGATATGCAAAAGGAAATATTTTGGAACCAGAATAACACACTAACAAACGTCATTAATCATACCAGTGGAATGAGATGTATGAAAAACTGAAAATATAGGATCTAAGGAAATCTGGAATTGCATAACCTTGCACCCTCTCTCACACTGCAGCTTAGGAGACACAGCATACCTGTGCAAGTAAATCATGTATACTCCTCTTGGAGAGTAGCCGATTACTGGATTCACCAGAAGCTGCATCGGCGGAAGCCATGTCCACAAGGTGCATATTATTAGCTTGTAGTGTGGCTGGAGAATCAGGCTTCTGAGTCAATGAGACAGGTGTCCGGGCAGCTTGCTGCTGGTTTTTTAGTGTTGTATTTTGCTGATTTTGCTGTGAGGAACTTTGTGGTTGACTTTGCTGCTGTTGCTGTTGCTGCTGCTGTTGTTGTTGCTGCTGCTGTAAAACTTGCTGTTGCTGCTGCTGCTGCTGCTGCTGCAAAACTTGCTGTTGCTGCTGCTGCTGCTGCTGCTGCTGCTGCTGCAAAACTTGCTGTTGCTGCTGCTGATGCTGATGCTGAGGTTGCTGCTGCTGTCCTGAAAGTGCATTCTGTTGGGAAGCTACAGGTGCAGATTGTGCAGCATTGTATGGTCTTGGTTGTGGAACTTGTGGCCTTTGCTGTGGAACTTGTGGCCTCTGTTGTGGCCTAAACGGTGAAGACATATTTGCCGGAGTTTGCTGTAAAGCCGCCGCAGGGGAACCCATAGACATCGGTCTTGATAAAGAATGCATGGGGGTTTTCTGTGGGAAAATAATTCAATCAAGCACACAACATGACATGAATTGCAATAAAGAAGTTGGTGTATTCCCTCCTAATCTGATGGTACACCGTACAATATGTGGAATCATTCAAGGGGCAACAAGCCTGAATTCATCCTATACTTCTATGGATTACAAATGATTGATCAACATTTAGAAGGTATGTAAATATTCTTTCATGTCTGCACTTATATGAACAAATATAATTTACATACTCACACATTTTGCATATAACCGAAACACAATAATGAAATGCTTACAGGTAAAATTAGACTACATCATTACAAGCAACAGCCTAACAGGCTTCTTACTTGTGAACCTGGCATTTGGCTACCAGATGAAGATGGTGTCGCTGATGATGGAAGACCTGGCCTTGGCTGTTGTGAACCAGATATTGCTCCTGGTCTCATCTGAGACGCATTAAGGGAACCAATCATCCCAATATTCTGGATCCCCGGGGCAGGTTGCCTAAGCTGAAAGCCATAAACATCATTAGGAACCGTTTCATCACTCAAAAGAGAAGGCATGGTGGAAGTTAATGACAATGAAAGCACTTAAGAGATATTCTGCATCCGCATAGTCGTAGACTAATCCTACCGGGATTAGGTTTTCTTCTTCCACACAAAGGACAGGTGGGTAACTATATAAAGCCATGAGGTGGTTCACTGGTCTTATAGAAACCCAATAAATCCAAGATCTCATTCAAAGCAAGGTGGAACCAACTGGGGATTCAAGAGAAGATTAAAGTGTCGTGTATATAGGACAAGAAACAGAGGGTCCTAAAAGTTGGCCATGGTTGAGAGAGTGACGATCCATTGTATGCTTGAGGTTGCGTTTAACAAATTAGTACTCCCTCCGTAAAGAAATACAGTATAAGAGCATTTACGACCGTATATTTCTTTACGGTGGGAGTACTAGCTTCGTTATAGCTAGGAACATCAAGAAAGTGCAGCTAATCACAACTAATGGCTTCCTTGAGAGAGAGAAAATATGCTAAATGAGCTCAGTTTGGGCCTCAATTGGAAGAGAACTCCATGAATGTTGAGCTTATTAACCAGGATTATAAAGAACCGAGTTCAAAAATGAGACGCAGACCTGTGGAGTGGGCAGCGGGGCCTGGTCGGGGCCGCGATGCATAGGGCTGAACTGGTGGGCGAGCGGCGGCGGCGGCACGAACCCCGTATAGCCCATGGGCGTCTGCGCCCCACGCGGGTGCGCAGGCAACCCAATCGCGACCCCTCCCCTTGCCATTGCAGAAGCCGCGGAGGAGGCCCCTGCTGTGGCGGCAGAGGAGGAGGAGGAGGACATCGTGATGGGAGAGGCTAGGTGGGTGTACGGCGGCCTCATGCGAGGCGCTGGCGGCCGCGCGGTGGCGGGGATCGGAGTTGGGGGCTCTAGGGTTTGGGCGGGGGCGGGGGCGGGCGCTGGTGCTGGGGCGGGGGCGGGGACGGGCGTGGGTTCGGAGGTGGGTGGCGCGGCGGTGGAAACGGGAGGCGCGGGATCGGGCGGCGGCGCGGCAGGGGGAGCCGCAGCCGCTGTTGAGGGGGGCGGCGCCGCCGCGTCCGGCTGCGTGGGGGGAGGCGCGTCCATGGTGACAGGCGTTCGATGCCCGTTACGCTTGAAGGGGCCTTGATAATAAAGGACGGATAAATGCACAAGTATTAAGGACCTGTGTGCAAAAACTCATTTTATTTTAACAAACAAAGGTCTCGAAGGACCCACTGATCAAAGCGAAAGTACATAGCATCTTGCAACATGAATCAACTTTAAAAAAATGACAACCAAAATGTCTGCACTTGATGAAAAAGACCCAAAACGAAGATATATCGGGTCCAAAACACCCCCTTGCAGGACCAACTTCATCGACGTTGAGATGCAACTGTTTGGTCTGACGAAGTCTCCACACTACACGCCATGAACTATGATTGAAGGATGTGCCTTCTATGTGGCATCGTGTCCGAGAAGGAAGAAAACTAGCCGCCCTTCGACCAATCAAATTGACTAACACGTCGGAACAAATCAAACACTCACCACCACATGACCACATAGGATAATCCGAAGCTTTGTCCTCAACAACACCACCTCGCCTCTAGATCTTTCTACAAAAACAAGACGAGCCAAAGAACTTCTTCCTACAACACAGGAACTGACCAAGCCGAAGCCAGTCGCATAGGTACAACGCAACAACGAGGCAAGGAGCACTTCGATCTAGCACGTCTCCCCCTGCCATCACATGTATAGCTAGACAACAACATCTCACTCACCGCCGCCACTTTGTGATATCACTGATGTGAGCTTATTGATGGGGGATACTGCTAGATCCGACGCCTTTCGCTTCCCTCCACCAGGGGGGGAGGGCAAGAAGAAGAAGACGACTAGCATCCCGACAACATATTGATAAAACGTGAAATAAAAGGCAGGACCAACTAGGACCACTACTACCCTAATCTGCACAAGGTGAACTCGAGTACCTCTCCCTAGCCATCACCGGTCGGCAACACTGTCGGATGAGGCGTTGGAACAGCTGGACAGCCCTGAATTACTCTCGAGAGAGGGAGGGCAAAAGAGAGGGGAGGAGGTCCACCGTCCGCCAACTCAAGATGCCTGAACTGACTAGTCGAATGCCCGCGCGTTGCCACGAGATATTGAAAAAATATACATATTCTCTATTTAAACAAATTTCTAATTCTAAAATGTGTGTCCAATGTGATTACAAGTACTCTCTCTGTCTCCGTGTATAGGGCGTGCACGTAGTAAATACCAATTTTATCTCCTACTTATTTTCTTCTCGGAAGTGTCTCATTAACAACCCCTCTCCATGCAAGAAGTCCCCACCCCTCTTTTTCCTCGGCTGCCATTCCAATTTTGCATTGCTATGGACCAACAAATGCATAAATACCTTTTGGAAAAATAAATTCAAAAAGAATTAGTTACTCCCTCCAATTCATATTACTTGTCTTGGGTTTGTCTAGATACGATGTATCTAGATAAATCTAAGACAAGTACTCCTGCGTGTGATCTAAACGCACTAGTGATCTAAACGCTCTTATATTTCTTTGTGGAGGGAGTAATATTGATCGGAGGGAGTAAAAGGAACGATATTGTATGACGTGCTCCCGCAATCAGAGCAAAAGTGAAACCATTATTCGACCTCACATATCCACCTTTGCTTGGGATGGCGTTTTGGCTCCCGTTCATATGCTGATAGATGAACAGTAAAAATGAATTAAAGTAATTTGATTTCTTTTTTTTCCATTTTAAGAAATTTACTGTTCATCCGAGAACAAGTTGGTGTGGAGTATCCAACTTTTTGTGGCTGAATTTTAAGATAAAGAAAGAGGAAATATAACTAAGCTACTTTGGAGACAAATTCACCTTCTAGCTAACTAATAAAGGTATAGCTTATTCTATTAAAGATGTTACAGCTTAGCGGTAAGGTAATTAAGTGATCGAAAAAGAGCCACATGTAATTATTGTAAGTAGAGCAATAACATTTAATTGGAAGCAAGGGTCACATGCTTCATCACCTTTTGAACAATAATTGTTGAGAAACATAGCATGCAATTTCAAAAAAATTCCTACGCTCACACAAGATCTATCTAGGAGATGCATAGCAACGAGAGGGGGAGAGTGTGTCCACATACCCTCGTAGACCGAAAGTGGAAGCGTTTGACAACGTGGTTGATGTAGTCAAACTTCTTCTCGTTCCGACCGACCAAGCACCGAACGTACGACACCTCCGAGTTCTGCACAAGTCCAGCTCGATGACGTCCCTCGAACTCTTGATACAGCAAGTGTCGAGGGAGAGTTCCGTCAGCACAATAACGGCGTGTTGACGGTGATGGTGAAGTGATCCGCGCAGGGCTTCGCCTAAGAACTACGTGAATATGACCGAAGGCGTAAACTGTGGAGGGAGGCGTCGCACAAGGCTAACAGATGTTGTTGTGTGTTCTAGGCGCCTTCCACCTCGTATATATAGGTGGGAGGGAGATGGGGCAGCCAAGGGGGCGCCCAAGTAGGAGGAATCCTACTTGGGCCCCTAATCCTATCCCCCCCCCCTACCATGATTCCCGGAGGGGGAAGGAAAGAGGAGGAGGAAGAGAAGGAAGGGGAGGCCGAATCCATCCCCTTCCTTTCTCTCTTCTCATCTTTCCTTCCCCCCTATTTCGGCCTACATGGGGCGCACCAGCCCCTTAGGGGCTGGTCTGTCCCACTCTTGGCCCATTAGGCCCATGTAGTTGCCGTGGGGATGCCCGGAACCCCTTTCGGTGACCCGATATGTACCCGATACCCTCGGAATACTTCTGGTGTCCGAATACCATTGTCCTATATATCAATCATCACCTCTCGACCATTTCGAGACTCCTCGTCATGTCCGTGATCTCATCCGGGACTCCAAACAACATTTGGTCACCAAATCACATAACTCATATAATAAAAAATCGTGATCAAACGTTAAGCATGCGGACCCTACGGGTTCGAGAACTATGTAGACATGATCGAGACACCTCTCCAGTCAATAACCAATAGCGGAACCTGGATGCTCATATTGGCTCCTACATATTCTACAAAGATCTTTATCGGTCGAACCGTTATGACAACATACTTTATTCTCTTTGTCCATCAGTATGTTACTTGCCCGAGATTCGATCGTTGGTATCTTCATACCTAGTTCAATCTCGTTACCGACAAGTCTCTTTACTTGTTCCATAATACATCATCCTGTAACTAACTCATTAGTCACTTTGCTTGCAAGGCTTCTTATGATGTGTATTACCGAGAGGGCCCAGAGATACCTCTCCGAAACTCGGAGTGACAAATCCTAATCTCGATCTATGCAAACCCAACAAAAACCTTCGGAGATACCTGTAGAGCATCTTTATAATCACCCAGTTACGTTGTGACGTTTGATAGCACACAAGGCATTCCTCCGGTATCCGGGAGTTGCATAATCTCATAGTCGAAGGAATATGTATTTGACATGAAGAAAGCAATAGCAATAAAACTGATGATAACCCACAAGTATAGGGGATCGCAACAGTTTTCGAGGGCAGATTATTCAACCCAAATTTATTGATTCGACACAAGGGGAGCCAAAGAATATTCTCAAGTATTAGCAGTTGAGTTGTCAATTCAACCACACCTGGATAACTTAGTATCTGCAGCAAAGTGTTTAGTAGCAAAGTAGTATGGAAGTAACGGTAACGGTGGAAAAAGTAACAGTGATAGTTTTATAGTAATTGTAACAATGGCAACGGTAAAGTAACTAAGCGAAGAACAATATATGAAAAGCTCGTAGGCATTGGATCGGTGATGGAGAATTATGCCGAATGCGATTATTCATGCAACAGTTATAACATAGGGTGACACAGAACTAGCTCCAATTCATCAATGTAATGTAGGCATGTATTCCGAATATAGTCATACATGCTTATGGAAAAGAACTTGCATTTTTGTCCTACCCTCCCGTGGCAGCGGGGTCCTAATGGAAACTAAGGGATATTAAGGCCTCCTTTTAATAGAGTACCGGACCAAAGCATTAACACATAGTGAATACATGAACTCCTCAAACTATAGTCATCACTGGGAGTGGTCCCGATTATTGTCACTTCGGGGTTGCCGGATCATAACACATAGTAGGTGACTATTGACTTGCAAGATAGGATCAAGAACACAAATATATTCATGAAAACATAATAGGTTCAGATCTCAAATCATGGAACTCGGGCCCTAGTGACAGCATTAAGCATAGCAAAGTCATAACAACATCAATCTCAGAACATAGTGGATACTAGGGATCAAACCCTAACAAAACTAACTCGATTACATGATAAATCTCATCCAACCCATCACCGTCCAGCAAGCGTACGATGGAATTACTCACGCACGGCGGTGAGCATCATGAAATTGGTGATGGAGGATGGTTGATGATGACGACGGCGACGAATTCCCCTCTCCGGAGCCCCGAACGGACTCCAGATCAGCCCTCCCGAGAGAGATTAGGGCTTGGCGGTGGCTTCGTATCTAAAACACGATGAATCCTTCTCTCTGATTTTTTCTCCCCGAACGTGAATATATGAAGTTGGAGTTGAGGTCGGTGGAGCAACATGGGTCCCACGAGGCAGGGGGGCGCGCCCAGGGGGGTAGGCGCCCCCACCCTCGTGGACAGGGTGTGGGCCCCCTGACCTTGATTCTTTCACTAGTATTTTTTATTATTTCCAAAAATAATCTCCATGAAGTTTCAGGTCATTCCGAGAACTTTTGTTTCTGCACAAAAATAACACCATGGCAATTCTGCTGAAAACAGCGTCAGTCCGGGTTAGTTCCATTCAAATCATGCAAGTTAGAGTCCAAAACAAGGGCAAAAGTGTTTGGAAAAGTAGATACGACGGAGACGTATCAACTCCCCCAAGCTTAAACCTTTGCTTGTCCTCAAGAAATTCAGTTGATAAACTGAAAGTGATAAAGAAAAACTTTTACAAACTCTGTTTGCTCTTGTTGTTGTAAATATGTAAAGCCAGCATTCCAGTTTTCAGCAAAGATTATGAACTAACCCTATTCACAATAACACGTAGGTCTCATGTTTACTCATATCAATGGCATAATCAACTTGCGAGCAATAATAGCAAATCTCGGATGACAACACTTTCTCAAAACAATCAAAATATTATACAACAAGATGGTATCTCACTATCCCTTTCTGAGACCGCAAAACATAAATGCAGAGCACCTTTAAAGATCAAGGACCGACTAGACATTGTAATTCATGGTAAAAGAGATCCAGTCATAGTCATACTCAATATAAATTAATAGTAATGGATGCAAATGACAGCAGTGCTCTCCAACTGGTGCTTTTTAATAAGAGGATGATGACTCAACATAAAAGTAAATAGATACGCCCTTCGCAGAGGGAAGCAGGGATTTGTAGAGGTGCCAAAGCTTGATTTTGAAAATAGAGATGAATAATATTTTGAGCGGCATACTTTCATTGTCAACATAACAACCGAGAGATCTCGATATCTTCCATGCTACACACATTATAGGTGGTTCCCAAGCAGAATGGTAAAGTTTATACTCCCCCTCCACCAACAAGCATCAATCCATGGCTTGTCCGAAACAACGGGTGCCTCCAACTAACAACAATCCTGGGGAAGTTTTGTTTGTAATTATTTTGATTTGATTTGCTTAGAGCATGGGACTGGGCATCCCGGTGACCAGCCATTTTCTCGTGAGTGAGGAGCGGAGTCCACTCCTCTTGAGAATAACCCGCCTAGCATGGAAGATACAGACAGCCCTAGTTGATACATGAGCTATTCGAGCATAGAAAATAGAATTTCATTTGAAGGTTTAGAGTTTGGCACATACAAATTTACTTGGAACGGCGGGTAGATACCGCATATAGGAAGGTATAGTGGACTTGTATGGAATAACTTTGGGGTTTATGGAAGTGGATGCACAAGCAGTATTCCCGCTTAGTACAAGTGAAGGCTAGAAAAAGACTGGGAAGCGACCAACTAGAGAGCGACAACAGTCATGAACATGCATTAAAATTAATAAACATTGAGTGCAAGCATGAGTAGGATACAATCCACCATGAACATAAATATCGTGAAGGCTATGTTGATTTGTTTCAACTACATGTGTGAACATGCGCCAAGTCAAGTCACTTGAATCATTCAAAGGAGGATACCACCCTATCATACCACATCACAACCATTTTAATAGCATGTTGGCACGCAAGGTAAACCATTATAAACTCCTAGCTAATTAAGCATAGCATAAGCAACTATAATCTCTAATTGTCATTGCAAACATGTTTATTCATAATAGGCTGAATCAGGAACGATGAACTAATCATATTTACAAAAACAAGAGAGGTCGAGTTCATACCAGCTTCTCTCATCTCAATCAGTTCATCATATATCATCATAATTGCCTTTCACTTGCACGACCGAACAATGATAATGATAGTAGTGCACGTGCATTGGACTAAGCTAGAATCTGCGAGCATTCAATACAAAGGAGAAGACAAGATAATATGGGCTCTTGGTTAAATCAACAACAATGCATATAAGAGCCACTTCAACATTTCATTATGGTCTTCTCCTCTCGACCCCCAAAGAAAAATAAAGGAAATAAAACTATTTACACGGGAAAGCTCCAACAAGCAAAAGAAGAACAAGAAATCTTTTTGGGTTTTCTTTTAATTACTACTACAAGAAGCATGGAAAGTAAACTAGCTAAAAGCTACAACTATTTTTTTGGTTTTTCTTAATGTTTATCAAACACACAAGAAGAAAGCGAGAAAAGAAAAAATAAACTAGCATGGATATTACAGTGAAAAGTATGAGCACCGACAACTAGCATGAGTGTGCGAATATGAATGTAATGTCGGTGAGAAATACGTACTCCCCCAAGCTTAGGTTTTTGGCCTAAGTTGGTCTATTGCCACGGCTGGCCTGGCGGATATCCGAAGTTGTAACTGGGGTCGTACTGAGAAGGAGCCTCGGGTTGCCACTGGTTAGCAATCTCCTCCGGATCCCACTGGTAAACAAACTGTCGTGAAGGATCAAATTGTGGTTCCGGCTTTGGCTCTGTAGCTTGTGTGGGGTTTCAGTAGGCGTGAATGGCCTCCGGCGGAACAAGGTACTTGCCTGCAGATAAGTCAAACAAGGAAGGAGCAGGCAAAGTAATAGTCTCAGGGTGATTTTTATCAAATATTAGCTTGTACTTAAGCATCTTTTCCTTATTCTTAATGATAAAATTATGTGTCGTGGTTCTAAGTCTGACAGTAGAAGGGGGGTAAGTATGGAGAGGCAAGGTACTAGCTATGGAGTAGTTGGTACGCACGAGTTTACGAGTTCAGGCCCTTCTCGGAGGAAGTAACAGCCCTACGTCTCGGAGCCCGGGGGCGGTCGACTGGATTATATGCGTATGAATTACAGGGTGCGAACCCTTCTACCGTGGAGGGGGTGGCTTATATAGAGTGCGCCAGACCCTAGCCACCCCATGAACGGAGGGTTTAAGGTACATTAAGGCTGGCGCGCATCGTAACGCCTTACATAAAGTGTCATCATGACTATAAAGACTACTTAACTACAGACCGTTTGGACGCCGAGTGGCTCTTGAACTCCTGGTGGTCGAGTGGGTCTTCATGGTCGAGTGTCTTTGAATCTATCGAGTGGAAACCTACCAGGTCGACTGGTAGGCAGTTTATTCTAAGGATGCCCTTGGGGAGGGTATCTTGGACAGGTCCATGACCCTACCCTAGGTTTATGACTTCATCATTAGCCCCCGAATGGATCGAGGTTTGAGTGAGGAAGGAGTTGATAATCTTTCCGACCTGCTTTTCGCGCTGTGAGTGTGCTTTATTCTAGATCAGTGACCTTTCAGTGACGGTGTCAACTTTTCCTTCAGTCGCCTTGATCCATTCTATACATCTGTTGAGTGAACTTTATGAACTTGGAGATTTCCGGGCGACGGATCGGAGGAAATCTGTCGTCTGACAAGCTGCTCTGCTGTTAGCGGATTTAGCGAGATCCGAATTTCGGGAAGCGCGCGAAGCGGAGAAGGCCGCGGCACTCGGATGGGATAAGGCAAGGACGCCTCTATCTCCGCGCCACCTTTTTCGCCACGATCGCTGGCGATCGCTATGGATTTGACAGATTGCCGGGCCTACCATCGACCACTTGAAGCGACTTCATATAAAGCACCGGCGGGGTATTTTGAACAAGACGCCTCTTTTTCCCTCCTTTGTCCTCAGATTCATCCCGGCGCCAGAACCTGCTCGGCGCTGCTGCCTCGCTCCTGCTACCGGGCGACAATGGTGAAGGAGAAGGGCAGCCTTGGAGCGGGCGAAGAAGGCGACGGCGAAGGCGAAGGGGAGAGCGCCCAGTCAAGGCGGATCCTCGTCGCAGTCCGGCCTGCCGCAAGGTTGGGTCCAAGGGGATTGGATCCGCTCGACCATCACCCAAAAATACCTCAACGACCTGGCCAATGAGGGATTGATCCCCCACGGGTCAGCAAGGCTTCCGGGACAGAGTGGCAGCCGCAGCCTCAAGAGGGTGAGTCGTCCTCTTAGCCACCCACGTGGATCGCGGATTTTCTTCCGCCAAATCTTTTCTTTCGTGGTTTTTCAACTTCTTTGGAGCACAACTCCATCACTTTACACCCAACTCCATTGCCTATCTCGCCGCTTTCGTGTCTTTGTGCGAAAACTTCTTGGGTTGTCGACCACACCGGGCCTCTTCAAACACATATTCACTTGTCGCCTCGGGACGGTGAAAAAGGCTAGCCGAATGATGAAAGAACCCAAGTAATCCAGATGTGTGGAGGTCTTGGGGTCCAGATGAGGGGTAAAAGTGCCTTTCCAGCCATGATTCTTCCCGATTCGATCAGAGGGTGGCAATGACCTGGTTCTATCGCCAAGACCGATCGACCTTGAGCGCCGACCGACTCCTCCTTTCTCCATGGATCGAGTGAACAAGCCGTCTTCTCTCAAGGTGCTCCCGGAGGAGAAGGCCCAGGTTAAGTTGTTGATGGAGCGTGTAGTCCAGCTCATTCGCGACGGAGTGACCAGCATGGATCTTCTGGAGGTTTTCCTTCGACGGCGCATTCAACCGCTCCAATACCAAGGTCACCCGATGTGGATGTACTCTGGTACCAAGGACACCACCTGGGTCCACCCAGAGGAGGTCGACGACGCCACATTGGAGAGGTGGATGACTGCCATCACAGGGAACAAGGATAACCTCATTTGGGCTAGGAGGATCCCACCACTCGACCAATCTTATGAACTGCACCAGGTATGACCACTTATCTCCATTGTGATCCTGTTGCATTTGCTCGTTCCGCTATGAATCGATCGACCGACTTTCGCCTCGCTTTGCTGTCTTCTAGGTCACAACCGAGATGTACTCGATGCCCAACGGGCGCAAGAACCGGTCGAAGAAGAAGAAGGAAGCGGAGGCGAAAGCCGGGAGGAATGGGAGTCCGAGGAAAACGACAGCTCGATGAAGAGGAGGAGGAGGAGGAGGAAGAGAGAGGAGACGTGGATCAACCCCACTCGAAAGGCGATCCAAGGCGACGATGATCCGTGGTCGAGCGAGGTAAGGCTATCGCGCCCATCGGGCGGTCGAGCGCACTCGGACGACTTCTCCAAAGGCTAACCGAGAAACCGCCAAAGCAACCCCGAGCAACGTCATCAAAGCTGGCGAAGGCCTTGCCCAAGATGAGGATGGTCACTCCCACCATTTCCGGGTAATCAGCAGAACGTGTGTTTTCCTGTCTACCATGAGTGCACTTTTGGTCGACTCGTTTTGACTGATCAATTGACTTCTGAAATTTGCAGTGATGCCACCTTCGAGACCTCAGCTAAGCACGAGGATCAGGAAATGGAAGATGCCGCCACCTCCAACCTTGGTATGATCTCTGCAGTTTTGCTTTACGGTCGACTGGATTTCTGTTTTTACCTTTGAATCTTACTTGTAGTTCCACCTCATGTCATTGATCTCCCGATGACGACGATGAAACACCGCCGAGGAGGAGGAAGGACAAAAGGTGCTCGCTTGGCAAGGCTACTCCAGCTTGTATCACCGCTCGAGACTCTAGTTCACGAGGAGGCGACACCACTCGGACTTCGTGTCCTTTCTTTGTGCGGCCGACGAGTGTCCGCCTTCGTCGTCGATCGCTGACCCGCCATCCCTTTTGCCACACACCACGTCCGGAAGACCAAGTGAGTGCTGCCAAGGAGGCCATACGCCAGCAGGGATCATGATGGAGCAAGTGAAGGTGGTCAGGGAGGCCAGCCAGCGGCTTATGATGCAAGCTTGGCTCTTTGAGCAATGTCCGAGTAAGTTGCTTGTTCTGTTAGGATATGCTACCGAAATTTCTTCTTTCGAAGATTTCCATATTCAGATCTGTACACCCACCGGTGTGTGTGTCGATTGAATTTTTGAACCTGGTGGGGGCACGCTGAGTGCACCCACTGGTGTAGTCCCCGAGACTATGGTGGATGCAGGCGATCAACTATAGTCTTTATACTTTGAACTTCTTCACTCGGTCTGGTCCGCCATGTCGAATGGATCTTTGGAACCGTGGGGCACGCTGAGTGCACCCATCGGTGTAGTCCCGAGACTATGGTGGATCTGCAGGCGTCGACTATAGTCTAAGATCTTCTTTTTACACAGCCGATGACTGGCGGCGATTAGCTATGTTTTAGGATCATAACCTTTTGCCTCTTTCGGTCGATTGGTCGAACCGATTAGTAAAACCAGTGGGGCACGCTGAGTGCACCCACCGGGTGTAATCCTTGAGACTCTCGTCGAATGTTTTGATTCGATCGTAGTCTTAGAAATGCTACGATTTTTCTTTTAGTCACTCGGAAGTGACCTGTCTTTGATGTTTTGTCGATTGACTCTTCGCAGAAATCTTGCGAGCTCGTGGCCCGCTATACCGAATTGGAGAACAAGCAGATCTAGCTCAACCTTGACTTGAAGCTTGCTCAAGAGAACTTGCAGAAGGTGAGAGACGAAGCAAAAGGTATGGCTGGTGAGAACTTGACGACTGTCTTTGTCTTTATACCCATTCTCAACTCTGGACTTATTGTTATTTTGCGCATAAACCGGAGGAGGCTCAAGAAGAAAGACCACGACCTTGCAGAGAGGCCTGTATAGGCGGCTTTGGAGAAAACAAAGCTCGCAGAAGAGAAACCGCCTCACCGGAAAACTCAAGATGAGAATACCAAACTGAAGGCTGCTCTCGACGCGGCCAACAAGGAGGCTAGCCGACTGAAGAATGACAAAGTTGCTCGATCGACAAGGTTGGCGAATGGCGGGAGGAGGAACGGTCTGGAGGTTTATCTGGGAGGGCTCGCCAAGAAGCTATTCCTCATGCTTGAAGGTAATTCCTCTTATCCGACTGACTTGTCATCATCAACTCACCATAGAACCATTAGCTTGAACTTGAGTCATATTTGCAGAATTCTGCCGGAACTTGAAGAGGAGACCGGTCAGTGGAGACAAGCTGGACCCCATCAACTCTCCGTGAAGGATGAAGCTGCTATGAACGTGTTCGATTTGGAGTCTCGCAGATCTTGGTGTGGTGGACTATCTCACTCGACTGAAAGCTGCGGTGTCATGGATCGACTCAACCCTCTGGCCGGACCAGACGCTTCAGAATGACCTTGAGTCCTTAATGACTCGACTGAATGAGGTTCCAAGTCGAGTGCAAGAATGGAAAAAGTCTTCTGCCAGGTGCGGTGCTGATGTCGCTCTGTCTCTAGTTCGTGTCCACTGCAAGGAAGTGCGGGAGGATAAGCTGGCGGCCCTCAGAGTTGCGAACACCAAGAAGTATGATTTCCAATCTTTCATGGAAACTTTCATCGCCGCTGCCACCCGGATCGCCGATGGGATCGACCTTGACCAGTTTGTGGCTCCTTCCAGTCCTCCACCTGAGGAGTAAAAAAATTTTATGCTCTACCTTAAATTTGCCTCGGAATGCCGAGTGATTTCTGTAACCGATAAACTTTAGCGGGCTTGAGGCCTGGGTACTTCTGCATCCTTAGGATGCTATCCGAACTTTATCTATCGTCAAACTATGCTTTTGTTTGCCTTCGAGTGAACTTTGCTCTTCACTCGGATTATGCTTCAATGTTTGAGATGCGGCTCTGAGGTGGATCCAGTCGACCTACACTTTGTGGCTCTTGCATGTGCAGGAGAAGGAAGCAGTCGACGTGTACCTCATCGTCCTTGCGGATCGGGATGGAGCGCATGTTGTACTTGTGGCGTAGCTCCGAAGGAGAAGGTACCAGTCGACCTGCACCTCGTTGTCCTTGCGGATCGGTATGTTTTCAAACTTAGGCGAGTCTCGGACTGCAGCTAAGCCCCTGAGTGGGAGGTTTGCTCTCCACTCGGAAGGATTTTCAAAACTTAGGCGAGTACTGGACTGCAGCTAAGCCCCCGAGTGGGAAGTTTGCTCTCCACTCGGTAGGATTTTTCAAACTTAGGCGAGTATTGGACTGCAGCTAAGCCCCTGAATGGGAGGTTTGCTCCCCACTCGGTAGGATTTTTCAAACTTAGGCGAGTACTGGATTGCAGCTAAGCCCCCGAGTGGGAGGTTTGCTCTCCACTTGGTAGGATTTTTCAAACTTAGGTAGTCTTGGACTGCAGCTAAGCCCCGAGTGGGAGGTTTGCTCTCCACTCGGTAGGATTTTTCAAACTTAGGCTAGTCTTGGATCTGCAGCTAAGCCCCGAGTGGGAGGTTTGCTCTCCACTCGGTAGGATTTTTCAAACTTAGGCGAGTAATGGACTGCAGCTAAGCCTCCAAGGAGGATTTTTGTGTCATAGCTTTGAAGGGGAAGGCAACAGTCGACCTGTACCTCGTCGTCCTTGCAAAGTGCACATTGTATTAAATACTTAGGCGAGTACTTGGACTGCAGCTAAGCCCCCGAGTGGGAGGCTGGCTCACCACTCGGTAGGATTTTAAACACTTGGGCGAGTACTTGGTACTGCAGCTAAGCCTCCGAGTGGGAGGCTGGCTCACCACTCGGTAGGATTTTAAACACTTAGGCGAGTACTTGGACTGCAGCTAAGCCTCCGAGTGGGAGGCTGGCTCACCACTCGGTAGGAATTTGAACACTTAGGCGAAACAGATTCGCAGCTAAACCCCCGAGTGAGAGGCTGGCTCGCCACTCGGTAAGGATTTTTTTACAAACTTAGGCGAAACGGATTCGCAGCTAATTCACCCACTGGGGGGGGGGGAATTTTAACAAAAAGTAATAACAATCACTGGGAAAATTATAATCTTCTTGATTTAGATAGACAAACTACAGAGGTACTTTTATTACATCTCACCCGAGTGAGCTCTTAAGTGTAAAAGGGGCGGAGCAGCTCTGCATTCCATGCCCGAGGCTCATCGATCTTGCGTTCGACATTGTAAAGATGGCAAGCCCCATTGTGAAGAACTCTGGTGACGATGAAGGGACCTTCCCAAGTGGGAGCGAGCTTGTGCGGTTTCTGTTGATCCACTTGGAGGACTAGATCTCCTTCCTGAAAGGCTCTGCTCTTCACATTTCTGGCGTGGAATCGACGCAAATCCTGCTGATAGATGGTCGAACGGATCAGGGCCATCTCTCTCTCCTCTTCAAGGAGGTCGACTGCATCTTGACGGGCTTGCTCGCTTGACTTGAGTAGAGTTCGACTGGGGCATTGTGAAGGTGTCACTCGGCAGAACTGCTTCAGCTCCATAGACCATAAAGAATGGAGTTCTCCCAGTCGAATGATTAGGAGTGGTCCTCAATCCCCAAAGAACCGACGGAAGTTCGTCAACCCATGCTCCTGCTGCATGTTTGAGATCACGCATCAGTTGAGGTTTCAGTCCTTTGAGAATTAGACCATTTGCCCGTTCAGCTTGTCCATTCGACTGGGGGTGAGCGACCGAAGCATAGTCGACTCGCGTGCCCTGAGAGGCGCAAAAGGCTTTGAACTTGTCGGAATCGAAATTTGACCCATTGTCCATGATGATGTTGTGCGGAACTCCATATCTGAATATCAATTCTCGATTTAAACCGACAAAGAAGATTACGCATCAAGGTTCTTGATAGGTTTAGCTTCGATCCACTTCGTGAACTTGTCGACTGCCACAAGCAAATGAGTGAAACCACTCCTGCCAGTTCTCAGCGGTCCAATCATATCCAACCCCCAAACAGTGAAAGGCCAGATGAGTGGACTGGTCTTCAATGCTGAGGCGGGCTTGTGTGACATATTGGAGTAGAACTGACATCCTTCACATTTGTCGACTATTTCCTTTGCCATTTCATTTGCCTTTGGCCAGTAAAATCCCGCTCGGTATGCTTTAGCCACGATGGTCCGAGAGGACGCATGGTGACCACAGGTCCCCGAGTGGATATCATCAAGGATTATCCGACCTTCTTCTGGCGTTATGCATTTCTGGCTGACTCCAGTTACGCTTTCTCTGAACAACTGTCCCTTGATCACAGTAAAGGCCTTGGATCGACGGACGATCTGTCTAGACTCTTCTTCATTCTCTGGGAGCTCTTTCCTCAGGATGTATGCGATGTACGGTACTGTCCAGTTGGGAGTGATGACCACAACTTCCATGACTAGGTCGACCACCATTTGGGACCTCAACTTCATCGGATCGGTGGCACTTTTTGGGTGTGGAGCCTCTTGATGAAAGGATCCTCTTGAATCAACGGTGTGCGGATGTGCTCCAAAACACATCACTGGGAATGGCTTCCTCTTGGACCCTATTTTCGCCAAATCATCGCAGCTTGATTTTTCGGTCGGGGTATGTGATGCAGCTCTAACCCTCAAACTTCTTTTCTAGCTTCCTCATTTGCATTACAAGAGCAGTCATGGCTGGACTTGACGCCCCACTCCTTCATCACCGATTAACCACAGATCCGAGTCGCCATAGACCATGAGGCGACGGACGCCGAGTGAAATGGCCATACGCAACCCATACAACAAATTGCTTCAGATTTCGCTTCATTGTTGGAAGAATCAAAGTGAATCTGGAGCACATATCCGAGCTTATCTCCTCGGGGAAAACCAATACTACCCCAAAGACCGGAACCATTCAAGATCTTGGAACCATCAAAGAACATAGTCCAAAGGTTCGAGTGAACTTGAGTCGAATCGTTGTTCAATCCACTCGGCGATGAAATCTGCTATTGCTTGGGACTTGATGGCTTTATTTGCCTCAAACTTGATATCAAGGGAAGAAGTTCAATCGCCCATTTAGCCACTCGACAAGTTGCGTCTACAGTGTAATCTCGATAACAGGCGTCCGGCGATCGTAATGGAATGATCAGAGAAGTAGTGAGCAACCTTCTTTGCGGTCATATAAATCCCATACACAAGCTTTTGATAATGAGGGTATCTTTGCTTCGACGGGGTTAACACTTCAGAAAGATAATATACTGGGCGCTGAACTTTGAAGGCTTTTCCTTCCTCTTCCCGCTCGATCGTAAGTACTATACTGACGACTTGTCCTATTGCTACAATGTAAAGCAACAACGGCTCTTTGCTGATTGGGGCAGCAAGCACCGGCTGGGTGGAGAGCAGAGCTTTGAGCTCTGCAAACGCTGCATCAGCTTCAGGAGTCCACTCGAACTTGTCTGACTTCTTCATCAGTCGGTAAAGAGGCAATGCCTTTTCACCGAGGCGAGAGATGAATCGACTTAAAGCCACTACAAGAAATATGTCAACTTATGACCACCACTATTGGTCACTGAAAGGTCACAAATTTCCATTTATGACCTTTTTGTGACCAAAACGAAAGGTCAAAGCTGGCCGTCAGAACCGACTATAGCGACCTTTCTTCCGGAATGGTCAAAGACGCTATTTACCAAAATATTCCTACTGTGGCGTTTTGGTCACTAGCAACCTCCCCCAGGCCACGTAGGCATCCAGCGTGGCAAGCTGATGTGGCACAAGATTCAGCCCGGTCCAATTCGATTTTCTACATGGGCCGAGCCCAACAATTCAGCCTATTTGTGTTTTTTTCATCAATTTTTGGTCAGGATCATGGGCCAAGCCCAATATGGCAGCCTTTTTTATTGTTGGGCCGCGGCCATTTTGGCTAAACAATTTCATTTCTTTTTTATTAAATGGGTCCACTAGTTAGATGGGTCCCAATTGTTAGGTTCTGGTAACAGGTTTCCATTTGTCAGGTAAGTAGGTCCCATCTATCAGACTCATATTCTTCATATTTCATGCAGTATTTAGATTCACAGAGACAAAAAACACACATAATACTTAAACAAGAGCAACCAGATCACATAATACAATACTTTACAAGCTCCATCCGTGCCATTACAAAGGGCCATGTATAATACAGTACTTTACAAGCTCTACAAGTGTAACATAGTACTACTTCACAAGCTCCTGGACTCGCTGGACTCTCTCATATTTCTATGCAACTTCAACAGACAAAACTTTGGTAGTCGTGGCTGGAACCATAATCGATGAACAACTCACGGACTCGCTCGACGGCGATAGTCAGGGCTGAGACCAAACAAAACAGCAACATGGCTTCCTCTGTCATCCCGTTACATGAATCAGAAAAGAATGAGAAAAACTGGGGCAAATATATTATGAACAGACCATTCAAGAACAGACCATTCAACATTCAACTAGTACCATGCTTTTTGTTGTCGAGCTAGTTAAAATGAGATAGTAGTTCATATAAGAAACAGAGACACAATATGAATATGCATGGCACATATGCAGGTTGTGCAAAAACTGCACTACAACACATTGCACCTAAAACAAAATACCATTCTACTATCACGACCATACATTCAAGCGGCAAAATCTAACAATACTCACAAGACACGATACTAAACTTCACAAAGGCAGGAGAGAATAAAGGAACCAAGGAAGATACCTGTGGATGATAGTGTCGACGATGATCCGGATTGAGTTAGCATTGATGAGGAAGTGGATGGTGTCCATGGTGTGCTTTAGATGCACACAACCATGAGCTTCTTGTCATTTGTTGCATCCGTTAAGCTCGATGATGGGTACCAATGCATCCAAGTAGAACAAAACCACCAACATTAACCTAAAGCAGAGCAAGTGTACAGCAAGTGTGAATGTGATACAAGAAAAATTGCATGCTATGTACATCAAGTTAAAAGGCACAAGTTATACAAGAACCTAAAAGCGAGCAAGTGTACAAAGAAGTTGATAAAAAATGCCCGACCATGGCATTTGATTTCACAAGAGAAGAATGTGTAAGGTGCAATGTTGTGTACACTTTGTAATTCTATAATAATTTGTAGTGCATCATGCTAGAAGCCGAGTACACTTGAAGCTACGAACTATGCAACAAGCCCGAAACTCCAACAACAAGAAGCGAGTTGAGTTCCTAGCCATCGACTAGACTGGAACTCCCAGCATTTGCCTCTTAAATTTTTATATAAAGTGAAAATTCCCAGCAAGGTAGATAGTGATCAACTTGCTGTACAACAAGTGCAGAGTAGCTACACAAGAAAAATACAAGCCCACTGATACTAGTTGTGCACTTGTTTCTTTCGCTCACCACCGATCCGGTCTCAGAGTGAAAGTGAAAGCACGACCAAAAGAAGTTAAAAATGTTATTAGTTGTAAGAGGATATAGATGCCACTAGATCTCAGAACAATATCAGATCAGGTTGTTGAAGACGTTGATGACGATGTTGTCGTTGGTGACGGCGTCGATCTGCGGCCCCGGGAACTGCATGTTGATCAGGATCCCCCGCACCGCCGCCAACATTAGCCCAAGAACAGAGCAAGAGGAAGAGTGCAATGCGGTGGGTTTCCATGGCCGGGCTTCATCCCGTCGCTTGTCGCTGTTCCTCTGGCCCTACCGCAGAGACGAGAGACGGGGTGAGAGGGAGGGGAGATTGATCCACCAGTAGTACTAGGATTATGCAGCAACTAGTAGCAGAACTAGCAAGAAATAACCAAATTGAGTGTACACCAATATCATATGAATCCGCAACACAATCGAGCAACAGATTGGTAGAAGAACAGCTGCTGCATAAACCGTGAACTCCAGGTGGAGAAATAACCCTTTTCATGAGTATACTAAGCACTAATATGGGTTACAACTAGTTGATAACTGACACCGTGTAGACCATGATGTGAGTATACTAAGCACTCATATGAGTATTACCAAGGACTTCCATGACATTATTACCTCAAAGACATACTGGAAAATTAAAACTGCATTGTTTATGCCTCTGATCACATAAAAGCAGCTACCTCCCTTAACAAATTCACATCATCGCATCGCTTTTGTGATATTGTTGCATAAATAGCTCTAAGATCAAGTTAATAAATCTATTTAGAATGTAGTGTGTGCAGCAAGAAACTTGATTGAGAAACCATGCTCTGTCTAGGCATAATACTCTGATTGAGAAATTTGCACGGTTTCCAAATTCCTCGCCCCGCACACAGTAGCTACAAATCCACCGAAAGCTAGATAGCGCGACTTGCAGCAACCAAAACTAGGGAGCAGACGCCGTGTGTCTAGTAAGAAGAGGAGGAGCACGGAGACGAGGCCGCACCTTGAGGCGCCATGGGCTTCTCGAGGGCCTCATGGAGGAACTGGTCGACTGCTGACGGATCGTCCCAGCTGCTGGGTCCTGCTCTGCTGCAAGCGTCAAGTGGCTGCGGTCGTCGGGCGAGGTCGGGCGAGGAGGACCAGGCCAAGCGGGGGAGGCCGAGGGGAGGTGGTGGAGGAGGAGAGGAGCAGGCGGCTCATGGCCCTGCCGAGGTCGGCCGCCTCCCACGAGTCCCGGCCACAGTAGTAGCAACCGCCGCGTCCTCCTCCATGCTGCTTGTCTGTGCCCGATCTGCTCATGGTGGCGAACTAGAAGCCGCGGGAAGCGGCCATCGGGGTCGGGGCTCACGGCGAGATCTGGGAAGGCATGTGAGGAGCGTAAGCGAGCTGGCTAGGGTTTGGTCCTCCGTCTGGATTTGCGGGGTGAGGTGGGGAAGAGGAGAGGGTGAGGGAGGGAGGGCACCGCCGCCGGCGACGGGAAGCGAGAGAGAGGGAGGCGGCGTTGATTTGGATCGGGGAGAGAGAGAGGGAGGGAGGCGGCGTTGATCTGGATCGGGGAGAGAGAGAGGATCTGAATCAAGGGCGGGAGGTAGGTGGCGGCTGCAAGTGGATCTGAATCGGGGGAGAGAGGGGAGAGGAGTGGAGTTAGGGTTTGGGTTGGCCCGCTGAGGAGTGGAGTGAGAGACGTTGGATTCGCCTGGTATGGACGGTTCAGATCACATAGAGTGGGGTGATCCGTGAGAAGTTTTCTGATTGGTCCGAGAAATTTGTGATTTAAAATAATTTCCAAGTACTAAAGATAGAGCTATTTTGTGAAGCAACTATCAAAAATATTTTGCAAAAGGGCATTATACAAATTTTCTCTCAAGCTAGACCACATTTTATGGATGAGCACCAATTTGTATGCATTTCGATCTTTCTAGCTATTTTAATCATTTTTGAGTGTCCAAACTGAGTTTTATTGTGAAGGACCTATAATATATTTGTTGCAAAATTGGACCAAATCATTTTTCTAAAATACTAGGCCATATTTGATTCAGAATTGACCAAATTATTGGGTGTAAAAGTTTTGATCCACCTCGGTGAAAAGACAAATTTTCGCCGATTCATTTGAAGCGGGTCAAATTTGAATCATGGATGCCTCATAGTTTGCTATTTATTTTTACAAAAATCAATTATAGGTACAAAAGTATCTATTTAATCAGAGAAACACCAAAAAATTCCAAGATTTAACCACTAGCTAGGAACGGTCATTCCCGCCATTTTGACCGCATTTTGAAACGGGCATAAAAAATTCAAAAAAAAAATCAAAAAATTGGGAAACCTTCGTTTTGTGTCATTATATGTGGCCAAGTTCCCAGGAAAAATAACAAACTTGTAATACGACAATTATTTTAAAAAAGTGTTCTCAGAAATGAGCTATCATATCCAAGATTCATGGCTTTCAAGCCAAATGATCAATCTTATGGCCACATTCATGGCATAGTTTGTTCAAATGATCTCATATTGTGCACAAGGGTGCATATTGGAATGGCAAACAATGTTTCCTAAGGGAGTTTTCATTTTCTTTGGACAAAAAAACCATTTTCCATTTTTCGAGTGCCCAACAGGAGGTTTTTTTGTGAAGGACCTCCCAAATAATTGTTGCCAAATTGGACCAAAACATTTTTATAAAATACTAGGCCATATTTAATGCACAATTGACAAAATGGTTGGGTGAAAAAAGTTTTGATCCACCTCTGATGAAAAAGACAAATTGTCATCGATTTAGTTGGAAACGGGTCAAATTTGAACTGTAGCTGCCTCATAGTTTGCTCTTTAGTTTTCCCAAAAATCATTTATAGGTACATAAGTATCTATTTAATCATAGAAACACCAAAAAAATTCCAAGATTCAACCACTAGCTAGGAACGGTCAAGCCCGCGGTTTTGACCGCATTTTCAAACGGGCATAAAAAATTCAAAAAAAATCAAAAAATTGGAAAACCTTCGCATTGTGTCATTATATGTGACCAAGTTTCCAGGAAAAATAATAAACTTGTAATACTGTAATTATTTTTAAAAAGTGTTCTCAGAAATGAGCTATCAAGTGTGAAGATTCATGGCTTTCAAGCCAAATGATCAATCTTATGGCCACATTCATGGCATAGTTTGTTCAAATGATCTCATATTGTGCACAAGGGTGCATATTGGAATAGCAAACAATGTTGCCTAAGGAAGTTTTCATTTTCGTTGGACGAAAAAACCATTTTCCATTTTTCGAGTGCCCGAAAGGAGGTTTTTTTGTGAAGGAACTACCAAATAATTGTTGCAAAATTGGACAAAATCATTTTTATAAAATACTAGGCCATATTTAATGCACAATTGACAAAATGGTCTGGTGTAAAATTTTTTGATCCACCTCTCATGAAAAAGACAAATTCTCGCCGATTTAGTTGGAAGCGGGTCAAATTTGAACTGCAATGCCTCATAGTTTGCTATTTATTTTTCCAAAAATCATTTCTAGTTACATAAGGACCTATTTGATCATAAATACATGGTTTGGTGGCGATACGTCGAGGTTTGGGCGGTGGCCGAGGGCCCCAACTCTAGAGCGCCAGAACTCAAGATGTTGGCGTGGTCACCAGCGTGACCGTGGCGCTGCCATGTGTTCAGGCGGCCTAGGCATGTCTAGTGGGTTGGGCACTCCCAGGTTGATGCTAGGAAGAAAATTACAACATAAGATTCTCACGAGGAGACCAATCGATGCTCAAACATGAATTAGCACCAAGTGTTTGATTCAGCAGACGGAAATGTACATGGCTAATGGGCGTGAGTTTTGGCTGAGGATGATCAGCCATTAAGAAGACCGTTTTCACAAATTTTCAGCTCAAAAGGAGGATCCTAGGTGGTACTTGCTTTGCAAACCACCACACTGGACATAAAAGCTCGGCATTTGGTGGAGGATGGTTATTTGAGCATAGGAAAGCATTGTAGAAAATGGATACTATTTGGACATGCCAAAGTGGTACCCACAAACTGTTACTCTGAACATAATAGGAAAATGAATATTTTTGAATTATTTTTTAACTAGGCAAGGAAGGTTTTTACATATTTGACGAATATATGACCCAAAGAATTTATGAGATTTTTTTGGGAATTTTGGGAATGACAGAAATATAGGTTGCTTCACAACCTAGGGCAAAACTGCCACATGGACATGACACATAGGCAAAAGCGATGAGGTGGCGCCTAGTCATAGCAACCCACCACAATTTACAAGGCTATGACCATCTATATTGGTCGTTAACAACTAGAAATAAGGCAGCGGACTAGCATCGTTAGCTTTATGACCATTTCATGTAAGGAAATTATGACCTTTCGACCAAAATGGTCGCAATGGTTTAGGGTTTGGAGCCCTCGAACACTTTTGACCAATTGGTCTCAAATGGTCATAAATCTATGACCAATTCTTCCGAGGTCACCGATGAAGGTCATAAGTAGACATATTTCTTGTAGTGAGCGCCAAGCATCCAAGAAGCTTCGGACATCGTGCACACGCATTGTATGCTTCATTGGAGAATAGTGCCAACTTTTTCTGGTTAGCATCGATTCCTCGCTCGTAAACGAAAACCGAGTAACTTTCCACCAGAACTCCGAGTGTGCACTTTTATGGATTAAGCTTGATATCATACCTCCCGAGGTTGGCAAATGTTTCAGCAAGGTCACCAACAGGTCGGAACCTTTCCGTGACTTGACCACAATGTCATCCATGTATGCTTCCACATTCGACGTGATTTGAGTGAGTAAACACTTCAATCATCCTCATGAACGTGGCTCGGCATTCTTGAGGCCCAATGGCATGGTGACATAATGAAGCACCGAATGGAGTGATGAAAGCTGTTTTGATCTCGTCGGGTCCATCTGAGACGGATCGATGGTACCGGAATATGCGTCTAAAAAGACAACCGCCACATCCTCGCAATGAGTCGACTATTTGGTCGATGCGGGAGAGGAATGATCTTTCGGCAGGCCCGATTGATATGTTTGAAGTCGATGCACATGCGCAGTGAATTGTCCTTCTTAGGGACCATGACCACATTGGCGAGCCACCCGGAGTGGTAAATTTCTCGGATAAACTCTGCTGCTAAGAGCCGAGCCACCTCCTCGCCTATGGCCTTTCTCTTCTGGACAGCGGACCGTCGAAGATGTTCTTTGACAGGTTTGACTTTTGAGTCGACTCGCAGACGGTGCTCAGCCAGCTCCCTGGGAACACCCGACATGTCAGCAGGCTTCCATGCAAAGATGTCCCAGTTCCCACGGAGGAACTGGACGACCGCTTCTTCCTATTTGGAGTCGAGTGTTGTTGAGATGTTGGTCGGAGCAGCATTGGGGTCGGTCGGGTGAATATGAACCTGCTTCGTCTCACCAGACGACTGAAATGCCAACTCCGTAGCGGGCTTCTTGGCTCGCAACAAATCACTCGGATCTGCAGTCTTATGATATTCTTGCAATTCTACCACTGCCATCTGAGCATCAGCAATCTTAGAGCCTTTTTGGAAACACTCTTCCGCTTTCTTCCGATTTCCAGTGACAGTGATCACACCCTTGGGGCCGGGCATCTTCAGCTTAAGGTACACATAACATGGTCAGGCCATGAAACGGGCATACGCCCGCCTTCCCAGAATAGCGTGATAAGCGCTCTGGAAATCCACGACCTCAAAGGTCAACTTTTCTTTGCGGAAATGCTTCGAATCACCAAAAACCACATCAAGAGCAATTTGACCGAGTGACTCAGCCTTCTTTCCAGGAATGACTCCGTGGAAACTCATGTTATCGGTGCCGAGTCCGACATCGGAATGCCCATCCCTTTCAACGTCTCGCATACAAGATGTTCAAAGCATCGCCGCCATCCATCAAAACTTTGGTCACCGAGTGCCTTCGACGATCGGGTCGACCACCAACGCTTGCCTCCTGTGGGTGGCAATGTGTGTCGGATGATCGGATCGGTCGAATGTGATGGCGGTCCGGGACCATTTCAGATAATTAGGCGTCACGAGCGACCATGTTCACTTCTCGGTTGATAACTTTCAATCGACTTTTGCTTTCAACGTCAGCAAAAATCATCAGGGTGGAATTGACCTGGGGGTATCCACCATCACTATCCTCTTTGTCCTCAACTTTATCCGACCCCTTTTTCTTATCCTTGGGTTGCTTCCCTTGGAACTGCTGAATCAAGAGCTGACATTGTCGAGTGGTATGCTTTGGGTAAATGAGTTTACCCTCTTCATCTTTCTTCGTGTGAATGTGACATGGCAAGTCCAAAAATCATTCCCATCTTGGTCTTTCACCTTCTTGGGGTTCCACGGACCCTTGGGTTTCCCCTTGAACTTTCCCGGGTCACTGACCAAGGCTTCTCCGGAGCGGCCTGGCTCGGCTTTGCGCTTCGCTTCGATCGAATTTCCTCCGCCGGCTTCATTAGCGGCTGACTTGTACTTACCACTCCGGAGCCGATCCTCTTCTTCACCATTAGCATACTTGGTGGCAATCTCCATCATTCGACTCGTGGTCATATCTCCGTCCGATCAATTTCAAACTCAACTCTCGTTCTTGACACCTTCCTTGAAAGCACAGATCGCTCGGTGATCGACACATTCTCAACTGTGTGGTGCAAGGTTATCCATCTCTGAATGTAATCTCTCAAAGTTTCATTCGACTTCGCACACACGATCGCAGCTCACAATCCTGTTGGTCGCTTGCAAGTCCCTTCAAATGTCGACAAACACTCGGGCCAGATCTTCCCAAGTGTAAATGCTGGTGCTAATCGATTCAACCATGCTCGCCGAACCCTCCAACATAAGGGTAAATGCTTCATAGATACCTCATCGTTGCCGCCTAATCTGAACAACCACTCGGTAGTCCTCAAGCCAAGTGTCGCTTGGACTCACCAAATGAACTTATTGACTCAATCGCTAACTTGAAGTTGGGAGGAATCATCGCGGCCCGATGGCCCCGCTAAAACACTCGCCCCGAGACATGAACTCGCTGCTGGAGGAACATCTCTGTCATGACCTTTTCGGTGAGCTCGTTCGCCGACCAAGCCTTGAACGATGATGGATCTTGCATCAAAGCCGGCTCTCTAGGGTCGATCGAACTCTTCGCCAAAGACTTTGTCAAGGTCATCATCTTGTTGCCGAGGAGCGATGATCCACCCCTTGGGGAGGGTGGGCACTCGACGCTGATCATTGCGATCGAATCGGTGCTCATACGGCTTGCGATTCCTGTACTGATCATCACGCCGGCCTCCACGTTCCTCACGCCTCAGGGGCGATCTTGGACTATGGGCCGACTGGACTGAATTCGCAGTGACGGATCTGCTGTGAATCATGTTCCTTGATTGTGATACGACTGAGTTTTGATCTCCTGCTGCCCGGAGTAAATCTCTGATCTGTTGCAAACCTCTACCTGCCTCCGACTGGGAAGGCTGAATTGATTCGGCTATTCGGGCTGCAGCTGCTAAATTCTGAATCGGGGTTCAATATACCTGAGTCGATTGTGGAAAGAGCTGACGTCGACTAGATTCTGGAACCCGTGGTCGCGTGCGCCCATCGAGAACTCGCTGGAGGTTCTCGGTCGAGTGCGCCAACCAAGTTGGCTAGCGCGCATCCTCCAAGGCACGAGCCTCGGGGTTTGTCCAACGATTGAGTGTGAAGCGCATCCATGTTCCGCGGCGAAGTTCCTCCTCTCGCAGCGAAGTGAGGGGCCCAGTTGGTACTCTTCGTGATCTTGCGCCGATCACCTCCACCGCCGCCTCCGTCGGCAAGGGATATCCGGGAGGACTGCGTGGTCCATCGACCATCGTAACCTCCGTTGTCGGATCGCTGCTATCGCACTCGGATGCGTCTCGCGAGCGGTCGACGATCGAACAGGCCGAGAGATTCGTCGGGCTCAATTGCCGCAACTTGGGAAGTGGCCGACTGGCGAGCCACCGCATGTCTGACCCACCGCTGAAGCCTCGACCGACCGGAGCGCTTGCGCCGGCGGGAGACTGGAAGTGAGGACGACACAAGAACCGACCCATACTGGGTCGACGGTTGCCGCAGGAAGACGCCACGGACGCACGCGCGAAAGTGCGTTGTCCCGCGGACGAGGAGCGCGTCGACGTCGAGAGGAGCCTCCTGAAGCCAAGCAGAGTCGTCGGCGATGAACGTGAGCGCACCGAGACGGATCTCGCGGCCCTCGACCAAAACTCCACCTGAAACCATGATGTAGGAGATCGAAAGAATCCCAACTTCTCCAACAAATCGCTAGAACACCTGCCCCATGGTGGGCGCCAACTGTCGTGGTTCTAAGTCTGATAGTAGAATGAGGGGTAAGTATGGAGAGGCAATGTACTAGCTATGGAGTAGTTGGTACGCACGAGTTTACGAGTTCAGGCCCTTCTCGGAGGAAGTAACAGCCCTACGTCTCGGAGCCCGGAGGTGGTCGACTGGATTATATGCGTATGAATTACAGGGGTGCGAACCCTTCTACCTGTGGAGGGGGGTGGCTTATATAGAGTGCGCCAGGACCCCAGCCAGCCCACGTAACGGAGGGTTTAAGGTACATTAAGGCTGGGCGTTACTAGTAACGCCTTACATAAAGTGTCATCATGACTATAAAGACTACTTAACTACAGACCGTTTGGACGCCGAGTGGCTCTTGAACTCCTGGTGGTCGAGTGGGTCTTCATGGTCGAGTGTCTTTGAATCTGTCGAGTGGAAACCTACCAGTCGACTGGTAGGCAGTTTATTCTAAGGATGCCCTTGGGGAGGGTATCTTGGACAGGTCCATGACCCTACCCTAGGTTTATGACTTCATCATTATGTGCTACCATACTCTTATAGTCTAGAAAAACAGGAGGCAACAACTTTTCTTCTTTCTCATAATGCCTAATAGGTATGTTAAAATGTGCAGCGAGGCGCGAGGCGAAGATACCTCCCAAGATGGGGCCCTTCGTACGGTTAAGAATTAACCGCTTTGCAACAATAGTGCCCATACGAAATGTGTCATCACGGAACAAGGCATGGCACAAAATAACAATATCAGGGGCACTAAGGTTGCCACTGTTTCCGCGACCAATCAAGCATCTACTAGCAAATATTGCAAAGTAACGTAGAACAGGAAAATGTATGCTAGTAATTCTTGCATCAGAAGCCTTCCTAGTTTCCCCTACAACAATTGTATCAATAAACCCTTCCACGTCGTTACGATGTGGTTCCTCTACGCTACCCGAAAAGGGCAACTTGCATACCTCACAAAATTCATAGAGGGACATCTCCTTATACTCATCATATAAATAGAAATCCATCGAAGGTGGTGACCTCCTAGCATGGAAATGAAAATTTTGCACAAAAATATTAGTGAGTAAGAGATACTGTTCATGTTGGTCGCGGAGGAACTCGGTGAGGCCTGCATTCTCAACCAACTCATAAAGTCATCATAAATCCCGGCTGCTCTCAAGAAATCATCACAAGGCCATTCACACGGCCGAACTTCCGCGGTGCGAGGGAGACTATATTTGGGCCTCTTATCCTCCTCACTTTGCTTTTCCTTCGAGCTTCGGCTCGAGGAGCCCCTCAAAAATCTCTTCATCATTTTCTAAAAATTTCTGAAATTTTTAGTAACTTCAAATAAAAGTGAACCAAACTCAACAAAATTGATAGCAACTACTCCCACAAGTGCCTAGAAACTATATCATGCATTAGAACTACTTGGTACCAAATAAATTTGACATGCAAGCTCAAGAACAAGGTCACCTAGGCAGCAAAAATTTGCAATGAATAAAGCACTAGAACAAAAACTAATTGGACCATTGGAGGAGTCACATACCGAAGAACAATCCCCAAAGCAGTTTTGTGAGAGGAACTTTGAGCTAGGAGATCAAAAATCGTAGCAAAATGAGCAAGAACTCGTGCTTGAGCTGGTTGGTGATTTTTTTTGGGAGGAAGAAGGAGTGTGTGGTGGCTGGAATAAGTGGAGGGGAGCCACCATGGGCCCACGAGGCAGGGGGCGCGCCCAGGGGTTGTGGGCGCGCCCTGGACCCTCGTGGCCAGGAGCTTGCTCCCCCTGTTGTGTTCTCAGTGCCAGATATTCTCAAATATTCCAGAAAAAAACATATTACAATTTCGGGGCATTTGGAGAACTTTTATTTTCAGGGTATTTTTTTATTGCACGGATAATTCAGAAAACAGACAGAAAATACTATTTTTGCTTTATTTAATGTAAATAACATAAAGTAAAAGGAGGGTACAGAAGGTTGTGCTTTCTAACTTCATCCATCTCATGATCATCAAAAGGAATCCACTAAAAAGGTTGATCAAGTCTTGTTAACAAACTCATTCCGAATAACATGGAACTGGAGAAATTTCGAGTAACACTATGTTACCCCAACGGGGATATGCACATCCCCAACAATAAGAATAACATATTTCTTCTTGACAGAAGGAAGAGGAAATTCAAAACCTCCAATAATAATCGATGGGATTTTTCCAATAGAATTGATACTGTGAACTTGAGGTTGTTTAACGTGAAAAGTGACATTGCCTTTATTGTAATCAATAACAGCCCCTGCAGTATTCAAAAAGGGTCTTCCAAGAATAATAGACATACTATCGTCCTCGGGAATATCAAGAATAACAAAGTCCGTTAAATAGTAACGTTTGCAACTACAACAGGCACATCCTCACAAATGCCGACATGTATAGCAGTTGATTTATCGGCCATTTGCAAAGAAATTTATAGTTTCTTTTAATGGAGCATGGTATAGTTGGTACTCCTGGATCTCCAAGTTTCTTATGTATTCCACCCTTAAAAGTATAATTACCGAGCATGGTGGAAATTTCAGCTTCCGGTATCTTTCTTTTATTTGTAACAATTTCTTTCATGTACTTAGCATAAGGATTCATTTTGAGCATACCAGTCAAACGCATACGCAAAAAGATAGGTCTAATCATTTCAGCAAAGCGCTCAAAACCCTCATCATCCTTTTTCTTGGATGGTTTGGGAGGAAAAGGCATGGGTTTCTGGCCTCTTTCCTTACCGTGCTTCCTAGCAGCAAAGTCTGTCTTATCATAACGTTGATTCTTTGATTGTGGGTTATCAAGATCAACAGTAGGTTCAATTTATACATCATTATCATTACTAGGTTGAGCATCAACATGAACATCATCATTAACATTATCACTAGGTTCATGTTCATTACCAGATTGTGTTTCAGCATCAGAGATAGAAATATCATTGGGATTCTCAGGTCTGTCAACAACAGGTTCACTAGAAGCATGCAAAGTCCTATCATTTTTCCTTTTCTTCTTTTTAGACAGACTAGATGCATCAACATTATTTCTCTGAGAATCTTGCTCAATTCTCTTAGGGTGGCCCTCAGGATACAAAGGTTCCTGAGTCACTTTACCTTCTCTAGTTGCAACTCTAACAGCAAAGTCATTATTCTTACTATTCAATTCATTTAGCAAATCATTCTGAGCTTTAAGTACTTGTTCTACTTGAGTGGTATCCATAGAAGCATGTTTACTAATGAGTTTAAGTTCACCTTTGACTCTAGACATATATTCACTCAAGTGTTCAATCATATAAGCATTGCATTTCAATTGTCTACCAAAATAAGCATTAAAATCTTCTTGCTTAACCTTAAAGTTATAAAACTCATCCAAACATTGGCTAGCAAACTTAGTAGGAGGGATTTCAGCTTTATCATATCTATAGAGAGAATTTACCTTTACTACCTGTGTCGGGTTATCAAGACCATGTGTTTCTTCAACAGGCGGTAAATTAAGACCATGTATTTCTCCAACAGGAGGTAAATTCTTAACATCTTCAGCTTTAATACCTTTTTCCTTCATAGATTTATTTGCCTCTTGCATATCTTCAGGACTGAGAAATAGAATACCCCTTTTCTGCGGAGTTGGCTTAGGAGTTGGTTCAGGAAGTGTCCAATTATTTTCATTAGTCAACATATTATTCAATAGCAATTCAGCTTGATCAACTATTCTTTCCCTGAAAACACAGCCAGCACAACTATCCAGGTGGTCTCTGCAAGCATCAGTTAGTCCATTATAAAAGATATCAAGTATTTCATTTTTCTTGAGAGGATGATCAGGCAAAGCATTAAGCAATTGGAGAAGCCTCCTCCAAGCTTGTGGGAGACTCTCTTCTTCAATTTGCACAAAATTATATATTTCCCTTAAAGCACCTTGTTTCTTATGAGCTGAAAAATATTTAGCAGAGAAGTAATAAATCATATCCTGGGGACTACGCACACAACCAGGATCAAGAGAATTAAACCATGTTTTAGCATCACCCTTTAATGAGAACGTGTAGGATCTTGAGAAGAGGTGTCTAGAGGGGGGGTGATTAGACACTAAGTACCAAAGTTGCAGTTTTTCACTTCTTTAGGTTTAAGTGGAGTTTAGGCACAAGTTTAACATTCACAATACATAACAAGCAAGCATGCAAGGAGTATATGAGCAGAGGAAAGTAAAGCATGCAACTTGCAAGAATGTAAAGGGAAGGGTTTTGGAGGATTCAAACGCAATTGGAGACACGGATGTTTTTGTCGTGGTTATGATAGGTGGTGCTATCGTACATCCACGTTGATGGAGACTTCAACCCACGAAGGGTAACGGTTGCGCGAGTCCACGGACGGCTCCACCCACGAAGGGTCCACGAAGAAGCAAACTTGTCTATCCCACCATGGCCGTCGCCCATGAAGGACTTGCCTCACTAGCGGTAGATCTTCACGAAGTAGGCGATCTCCTTGCCCTTACAAACTCCTTGGTTCAACTCCACAATCTTGTCGGAGGCTCCCAAGTGACACCTAGCCAATCTAGGAGACACCACTCTCCAAGAAGTAACAAATGGTGTGTTGATGATGAACTCATTGCTCTTGTGCTTCAAATGATAGTCTCCCCAACACTCAACTCTCTCTCACAGGATTTGGATTTGGTGGAAAGAAGATTTGAGTGGAAAGCAACTTGAGGAAGGCTAGAGATCAAGATTCATATGGTAGGAATGGAATATCTTTGCCTCAACACATGAGTAGGTGGTTCTCTCTCAGAAATAGGATGCTGGAAGTGCAGGCTTGTTCTGATGGCTCTCTCCACGAATGAAGAGGAGGTGGAGGGGTATATATAGCCTCCACACAAAATCTAACCGTCACACACAATTTACCAAACTCGGTGAGACCGAATCAACAAACTCGGTCGGACCGATTCAGTAAACCTAGTGACCGTTAGGGTTTTCGGTGGGACCGACATGCAACTCGGTAGGACCGATATGGTTAGGGTTAGGGCATAACGTAATCTCGGTGAGACCGATTACACAAAGTCGGCGAGACCAATTTTGGTAATTAGCTAACCAGAGAGTTGGTCAGGCAAACTCGGTGAGACCGACTACTCAAACTCAGTGGGACCGATTTTGGTAATAAGTTAACCAGAGAGTTTGCATTGTAATCTCGGTAGTACCGATTGCACAAACTCTGTGAGATCGATTTTGATAATGGACATACACAGAGAGATTACAATCCCATCTCGGTGAGACCGAGATCCCTATCGGTGAAACTTATTTGCCTAGGGTTTGTGGCAGTGGCTATGACAATGAACTCGGTGGCGCCGGATAGAAAGAATCAGTGGGGCCGAGTTTGACTTTAGGTTTAGGTCATATATGTGGAAGTGGGAAAGTAGTTAAGGGTTTTGGAGCATATCACTATGCACCGTGGAGCAAGAAACTCATTAAGCAACACCTCATCCCTTCTTGATAGTATTGGCTTTTCCTATAGACTCAATGTGATCTTGGATCACCAAAATATAAAATGAAGAGTCTTGAGCTTGAAGCTTGAGCCAATCCTTTGTCCTTAGCATCTTGAAGGGGTTCCCACATCCTTTAGTCCATGCCACTCCATTGTTGAACTTATCTGAAACATACTAGATAAAAGTGTTAGTCCAACAAGAGATATGTTGACATTAATTACCAAAACCACCTAGGGAGCACTTGTGCTTTCAATCTCACCCTTTTTGGTAATTGATGACAACATACATCAAAGCTTTAGATGAAGATATAAAAATAGCAAGTAAAGCTTCGGAAAGACATGTAACAAGCATAGGCTCCCCCTACATGTATGCAATCATGTGAATATGGAATATAGAAGCATGTGAGAGCATAACCATGATAGAGTAGGCAATGTGCTACATGTATCTTGGCCATATGCATCAGAGCAAAGAATATTAAAGAAAATACCTTCATGCTCATGAGTCCTTCTTGCAAACAGTATGTACATCACCAAGAATTCCTCATACACATGAGTGTGATGCATATACTTACCTTCTAGTCTTGAGTTGGCTTAGGATGGAATGAACCTGCGTAAACAAGGTTAGATAACACAGGTACATCTACTAGCCACAGCAAACAGAAGAAACCACAAGAATACCAAGACTGGGATGACATGTAGAGAGTAAGTACTAAGTACTACATTGGATTAGACATATCCCCAAGGGTAAAGGTATGCAATGAATTTAAATGATTTCTTTCCCTTAGATGTCTTGCTCCCCTAAATCTAGCATGGGATACCGGGAGAAGATAGGGAACAGAAAATAAGAGCTGAAAGATATAAATGAATAGAGCTAATGCAAATAAGCACATATGAACATGTCTATTCCCTCAAGAAGACATGTGGCATCTATCCTCTTGAACACCAAGCATCTGGGATCCTTGAGAAATACTTTCTACTTGAGTATTCTCCCCCCTGGAGATCTCTTTCTCCCCCTGTGGAAGTACATGTCTTTTGGAAGTGATGAGCTTTGATGTGATCTCTCTCTCCCCCTTTGACATCAATTTCCAAGAAGGGTTTGATCCTTGAGTCACAGCACAAAGCATTTATATAAATGTGATGCTTGTAGAGGACAAGATTCATTGAGTGGAGCTGGATCAGAGGAAACACAGAATAAGTGGCAAGCTGTTTTTCCTGTTGTGAAATCGGTGGCACCGAGTGGTATGCTTCGGTTGTACCGAAAGAATTCGGTTGGACCGAAAACAACAAATCGGTGAAGCCGAGTTCATCACAGAGAAAACACTTGTCACCTCAGCTCACTAGACTAGTAAGATCTCACAAAGATTTGCAAGGAATTTACTGATTGATATGCAATGAATTGGATGCAGGAAATGCAGAGCAAACAGAAAAGAAAAGAAAGAAATCTAGATGAAGTTTTTTTTGAAAGGGGAAACAAATATGCACGAGACAAATGCAAAAACACAGAAAAGAACACGAGAGAACTTCATCTAGAGATGGTCGGCGACAAAGTCACCTATGTTAGAGTATATTGACTTAGGGTCAAGTGAGATCACTTGATCATAGGTCATACTCATCGTTTAAGCTCAAAATGGGGTTACCATTTTTCGTTTAAGCATCTTGATGTATTCACATCTTTTCGAGTTGCTTTAGCTCATGACTTAGAGTAAAGCTTCTCTAAGATGGAATAACATACCTTGGTTGGTGGTGTTGACCATGTAGTTGAACTTGTGTGGGTTGCTCAAGGTTGATGTAGCTCATCAAGAGTTGGGAGCACCATTTGGAATTTGAGTCCATCTACCTACATGGGTTAGTTCTTGCAAGGAGGAGCACTTGTGTATCCAAAAATGTCAATCATGAAGCTCAACATAGAGTTTGTCAAAGGATATGTTTGAATGATTCCGTGCTTCCTTGTCTTCAACCACCATAGTGTAGAGACTTGGTGATGTAGAGATTGCTCAAGATGTGAGTAGATTACAATCTCATGGAATTTGATTCAACCAAGTACCTACATGGGTTATATAACATGCAAGATGCAAATATATCCAAGACATAAGATTTTCATCATAAGAGAAATATCAAGGATTAGTCATAAGCTCATGTCTTGAATGTATCCAATCGAGTTTCTACTCCAAGTTTGAAGCATCAATGATGTTCAATTCTCCTCTCAACCTGCAAAACACTTTCTCATCAAGAGGTTTAGTGAATATATCCGCTAATTGCTTTTCGGTGTGAACATGCTTAAGATTAATGTCACCCTTAGCAACATGATCTCAAATGAAATGATGACGAACTTCTATATGCTTAGTTCGAGAATGTTGTACGGGATTATGACCAATTTTGATAGCACTTTCATTGTCACAAAGCAATGGAACATGTTTCACATATATCCCATAATCTTTAAGAGTTTGGGTCATCCAAAGTAATTGAGCACAACATGAACCAACGGCAATGTACTCCGCTTTGGCGGTAAATAAGGATACCGAGTTTTGTTTCTTGGAGGACCAAGACACAAGAGATCTACCAAGAAATTGACAAGTACCCGAAGTGGACTTTCTATCAACCTTGTCTCCGGCATAGTCCGAGTCGGAGTAGCCAACAAGATCAAAAGAGGCCCTCTTAGGATACCAAATGCCAAAATTTGGTGTATGAATTAAGTATCTCACTATCCTTTTTACGCCCTTAAGATGACATTCTTTAGGAGCAGCTTGATATCTTGCACACATGCACACACTTAGCATAATATCGGGACATGAAGCACATAAGTATAACAATGAACCAATCATAGAGCGATAAACCTTTTGGTCAACTGGTTTACCATCTTTGGTCAAATCAAGATGTCCACTAGTAGGCATGGGTATAGACATACCTTTGCACTCTTGCATATTGAACTTCTTGAATAAGTCCTTAGTGTACTTCGTTTGAGAAACAAAAGTACCTTCCTTAGTTTGCTTGATTTGCAACCCAAGAAAGAATTTGAGTTCACTCATCATTGCCATCTCAAACTTCTCCGACATTAGCTTTCCAAACTTCTCACTAAAATGAGGGTTAGTTGATCCAAATATGATATCATCAACATAAATTTGGCATACAAATAATTCTCCATTAACCCTTTTAGTAAAAAGTGTGGAATCAATTTTCCCAATTTCAATTCCCTTTTCAAGAAGAAACTTGGTCAAGCATTTATACCAAGCTCTAGGAGCTTGTTTAAGACCATAAAGAGATTTGTGAAGTTTGTAAACATGATTGGGTTTCTTAGGATTGATAAAGCCGGGAGGTTGTTTAACATAAACTTCCTCCTCTATTTCACCATTTAAAAAGGCACTTTTAATGTCCATTTGGTATAAGGTGATATCATGGTGATTAACATAGGCAAGTAAGATGCGAATGGATTCAAGCCTAGCAACGGGAGCATAAGTCTCACCATAGTCCATACCTTCGACTTGTGTGTAGCCTTGGGCGACGAGACGTGCTTTGTTGCAAACTACTTGTCCATCTTCATCTTGCTTGTTGCCAAACACCCATTTGGTACCGATGATGTTGTGGTTGTTGTCGGGCTTCTCAACCAATGTCCAAACTTGGTTTCTCTCAAAGTTGTATAGCTCTTCATGCATAACATTTATCCAATCCAGATCTTCCAATGCTTCTTCGACCTTCATAGGTTCAATGCTAGAGATGAAAGAATAGTTTTCACAAAAGTTAGCTAAACGAGTTTTAGAGCGAGTGATTCTCCCGGTTTGAATATCATTGTATATTTTCTCAACGGGATGGTCTTTAGCAATTCTTGCTCGAACTCGTGAAAGCTTTTGCTTGGGTTTTGGTTGAACATCTTCTTCATCTTGTTCTTCTTCTTCTTCTTCTTCTTCTTCTTCTTGATCTTCTTCATTGTTGGCGTTGTTGTTTTCTTGTCGTGGTGGAGAAGGAGGTTGTTGACGTTCGTGATGTTCTTCCTCGTTTTCTTCATCTTGGTGTGTTCCACTTGTGGATGCTTCCATATCAACTCTTGGTTCACCTTGTCGTGAAGTAGAAGCTTCCACTTGGACGGGCGAGGTACTCTCCTTCACCTCCGTTGGACGGACCTTGCCAATAGACAAGTCTTGGATTGCTTCCGAAGGATCTTTGTCTCCTACATCAATTGGCAATTGCTCTACTTGCGAGCCGTTAGATTCATCAAACTTCACATCTACCATCTCTTCAACCTTTCGGGTGAAATTGTTGTAGACGCGGTAAGTGTGAGAGTTTGAGCCATAACCTAGTAGGAAACCTTCATGTGACTTAGGAGAAAATTTTGAACGACGATGCTTATCAACAATGTAGCACTTTGAGCCGAATACTCGAAAGTATCCAACTTGGGGTTTGTTACCGGTGAGGAGCTCGTACGCCGTCTTGCCGAGTAGCTTGTGAAGATACAAGCGATTTGTTGCATGACAAGCTGTCTCAACCGCTTCTGCCCAAAAGTGCTTCGGCGTCTTGTACTCATCAAGCATCATTCTCGCCATTTCGATGAGCGTCCGGTTCTTCCTCTCAACAAATCCATTTTGTTGAGGTGTGTACGTAGCCGAGAACTCGTATGAAATCCCTTGTTCGTGAAGAAAGGTGTCCACATTTGCGTTTTTGAACTCCGTTCCGTTGTCGCTGCGAACCTTCTTGATCTTTACTTCAAATTGATTTTGGGCCTTCCTAGCGAAGTTTTTGAAGATCTTTTGGACCTGCATTTGTCATCGAGAAAGAATACCCACGTAAATCTTGAAAAATCATCAACTATAACTAGACCAAAAGAATTTCCACCAAGACTCTTGTAAGCGTTGGGACCAAAAAGATCCATGTGTAGTAGCTCAAGTGGCCTCCTTGTGGTCATGATGTTTTTCACGGGATGCCTTCCTCCAACCTGTTTACCTGCTTGACAAGCTGCAGAGTCTATCCTTATCAAATATGACATCGTTAACACCAAGGATATGATTCCCTTTAATAAGCTTGTCAAGGTTTCTCATGCCAACATGACCTAGTCGTCTATGCCATAACCAACCTTTTGAGGATTTAGCAATGAAGCAAGTTTTAGGTTGTGCCTTTTTAGAGAAATCAACAATGTAAAGATCACCTCTACGTATACCGGTAAAGACCATTTTATGATTGTCTCGATGAAACACTTGGCAATCTACTTCAGTAAATAGGACATTGAAACCGATATCAGCAAGTCTAGATACTGAAAGTAAGTTGTAGCCAAGAGATTCAACGAGCATAACATTCTGAATGGAGCTATCATGTGAGATGGCCACCTTATCGAGGCCAACCACCTTACCCTTTGAGTTGTCACCGAAAGTGACATACTTTCAAGGACTATCATTTTCAGCAAGCTCACGAAACATGTCTTTATCTCCGATCATGTGATCGATACATCCACTGTCAAGAACCCATTCCTTTCCTCCTGACATATATCCCCGAAGATTTGCCATAAGACCAAAATGTCTCATTGCATCGTCAAGATCGAAGTCACTATCATCATCCTCATCATAGTATCCATGTTCAACATCGTCATGTGGTGGATCAAGTCCTAGAGAGGATAATTCGTTAGAGTGAGTTTGACAATGATCTTGCTTATGAATTCTTATAGCTTCGGAAATAATATCACCAATAAATCCAACATCTCCTTTGGCACGCATAAGGTCTGTAAGTTCAAATAGACGATCACCAAACATAGGATCACTAGTATTTATCTTACTCAAGGCAATATACTTATGGAGAATTTCATCTAGATTTTTCAAGGAATAATTTGGAAAGCATTCCTCAAGAAATTTCCATATAGTGTAGGCACACTCAAGAGTAGGTAAGTTTTTAATTAAGCTTCTAGGCAAGCCTCTAGTGATAAGATTAACAGTTCTAAGATTCCTAATCATGGCAATTGATTCATCAAGGGTAGGATGCATAGGATCAACATGAGGTGCACAAGGGCTAGCAATGTACTTGTTCAAATGATATTGATTGAAAATTACAAGCATCTCATTTTTCCACTCATGAAAATACTCTCCATCAAGAATAGGCACTCTATGTCTAAGACTCCCTAAAGTAGACTCATCCATCTTCCTCCAATGGTGATTAAACCAAGGCAATGGAGACCAATGCTCTGATACCACTTGTAGGATCTTGAGAAGAGGTGTCTAGAGGGGGGGGGGTGATTAGACACTAAGTATCAAAGTTACAGTTTTTAACTTCTTTAGGTTTAAGTGGAGTTTAGGCACAAGTTTAACATTCACAATACATAACAAGCAAGCATGCAAGGAGTATATGAGTACCGGAAAGTAAAGCATGCAACTTGCAAGAATGTAAAGGGAAGGGTTTTGGAGGATTCAAACGCAATTGGAGACACATATGTTTTTGTCGTGGTTCCGATAGGTGGTGCTATCGTACATTCACGTTGATGGAGACTTCAACCCACGAAGGGTAACAGTTGCGCGAGTCCATGGAGGGCTCCACCCATGAAGGGTCCACGAAGAAGCAACCTTGTCTATCCCACTATGGCCGTCGCCCACGAAGGACTTGCCTCACTAGCGGTAGATCTTCACGAAGTAGGCGATCTCCTTGCCCTTACAAACTCCTTGGTTCAACTCCACAATCTTGTCGGAGGCTCCCAAGTGACACCTAGCCAATCTAGGAGACACCACTCTCCAAGAAGTAACAAATGGTGTCTTGATGATGAACTCCTTGCTCTTGTGCTTCAAATGATAGTCTCCCCAACACTCAACTCTCTCTCACAAGATTTGGATTTGGTGGAAAGAAGATTTGAGTGGAAAGCAACTTGGGGAAGGCTAGAGATCAAGATTCATATGGTAGGAATGGAATATCTTGGCCTCAACACATGAGTAGGTGGTTCTCTCTCGAAATAGGATCTTTGGAAGTGTAGGCATTTCGATGGCTCTCTCCACGAATGAAGAGGAGGTGGAGGGTATATATAGCCTCCACACAAAATCTAACCGTTACACACAATTTACCAAACTCGGTGGGACCAAATCAACAAACTCGGTCCGACCGATTCAGTAAACCTAGTGACCGTTAGGGTTTTCGGTGGGACCGACATGCAACTCGGTAGGACCGATATGGTTAGGTTTAGGGCATAGCGTAATCTCGGTGAGACCGATCACACAAACTCGGTGAGACCGATTTTGGTAATTAGCTAACCAGAGAGTTGGTCAGGCAAACTCGGTGAGACCGATTACTCAAACTCAGTGGGACTGATTTTGGTAATAAGTTAACAGAGAGTTTGCATTTTAATCTCGGTAGTACCGATTGCACAAACTCGGTGTGACCGATTTTGGTAATGGACATACACAGAGAGATTACAATCCCATCTCGGTGAGACCGAGATCCCTATCGGTGAAACTTATTTGCCTAGGGTTTGTGGCAGTGGCTATGACAACTGAACTCGGTGGTGCCGGATAGAAAGAATCGGTGGGGCCGAGTTTGACTTTAGGTTTAGGTCATATGTGTGGAAGTGGGAAAGTAGTTAAGGGTTTTGGAGCATGTCACTAAGCACTGTGGAGCAAGAAACTCATTAAGCAACACCTCATCCCTTCTTGATAGTATTGGCTTTTCCTATAGACTCAATGTGATCTTGGATCACCAAAATATAAAATGAAGAGTCTTGAGCTTGAAGCTTGAGCCAATCCTTTGTCCTTAGCATCTTGAAGGGGTTCCCACATCCTTTAGTCCATGCCACTCCATTGTTGAACTTATCTGAAACATACTAGATAAAAGTGTTAGTCCAACAAGAGATATGTTGACATTAATTACCAAAACCACCTAGGGAGCACTTGTGCTTTCAGAACGGAAATGATTTAAGGATATAGTAATAGCGAGTTTTCTCATCACTAGTGAACAGGGTGGCTATATCATTCATTTTAGTAAGATGTGCCACAACAGTTTCAGATTCATAGCCATAAAAAGGATCAGATTCAACCAAAGTAATTATCTCAGGATCAACAGAGAAATCATAATCCTTATTAGTAACAAAGATAGGTGATTTAGCAAAAGCAGGGTCATATTTCATTCAAGCATTCAAAGATTTGTCTTTCAGCTTAGCTAATAATTTATTAAGATCATTCCTATCATTGCAAGCAAGAAAGTCTCTAGCAGTTTCTTCATCCATAACATAACCCTCAGGCACAACAGGCAATTCATATCTAAGAGGAGAATCTTCATCATCACTTTCATCAATATTATCAGTTTCAATAATTTCATTCTCTCTAGCCCTAGCAAGTTGTTCATCAATAAATTCACCTAGTGGCACAGTAGTATCTAGCATAGAAGTAGTTTTATCATAAGCCTCATGCATAGCAGAAGTGGCATCATCAATAACATGCGACATATCAGAATTAATAGCATAAGCAGGTTTAGGTGTCGCAAGATTACTCAAAACAGAAGGTGAATCAAGTGCAGAGCTAGATGGCAATTCCTTACTTCCCCTCGTAGTTGAGGGATAAATTTTGGTTTTCTCGTCTTTCAAGTTCCTCATAGTGACCAGCAGATATAAATCCCAAGTGACTCAAAGAATAGAGCTATGCTCCCCGGCAACGGCGCCAGAAAATAGTCTTGATAACCCACAAGTATAGGGGATCACAACAGTTTTCGAGGGTAGAGTATTCAACCCAAATTTATTGATTCGACACAAGGGGAGCCAAAGAATATTCTCAAGTATTAGCAGTTGAGTTGTCAATTCAACCACACCTGGATAACTTAGTATCTGCAGCAAAGTGTTTAGTAGCAAAGTAGTATGGAAGTAACAGTAACGGTGGCAAAAGTAATAGTGATAGTTTTATAGTAATTGTAACAGTGACAACGGTAAAGTAACTAAGCGAAGAACAATATATGAAAAGATCATAGGCATTGGATCGGTGATGGAGAATTATGCCGGATGCGATTATTCATGCAACAGTTATAACATAGGGTGACACAGAACTAGCTCCAATTCATCAATGTAATGTAGGCATGTATTCCGAATATAGTCATACGTGCTTATGGAAAAGAACTTGCATGACATCTTTTGTCCTACCCTCCCGTGGCAGCGGGATCCTAATGGAAACTAAGGGATATTAAGGTCTCCTTTTAATAGAGTACCGGACCAAAGCATTAACCCATAGTGAATACATGAACTCCTCAAACTATGGTCATCACCGGGAGTGGTCCCGATTATTGTCACTTCGGGGTTGCCGGATCATAACACATAGTAGGTGACTATTGACTTGCAAGATAGGATCAAGAACACAAATATATTCATGAAAACATAATAGGTTCAGATCTGAAATCATGGCACTCGGGCCCTAGTGACAATCATTAAGCATAGCAAACTCATAGCAACATCAATCTCAGAACATAGTGGATACTAGGGATCAAACCCTAATAAAACTAACTCGATTACATGATAAATCTCATCCAACCCATCACCGTCCAGCAAGCTTGCGATGGAATTACTCATGCACGACGGTGAGCATCATGAAATTGGTGATGGAGGATGGTTGATAATGACGACGACGATGAATTCCCCTCTCCGGAGCCCCAAACGAACTCCAGATCAGCCCTCCCGAGAGAGATTAGGGCTTGGCGGCGGCTCCGTATCGTAAAACACGATGAATCCTTCTCTCTGATTTTTTTCTCCCCGAACGTGAATATATGGAGTTGGAGTTGAGGTCGGTGGAGCAAAAGGGGGCCCACGAGGCAGGGGGCGCGCCCAGGGGATAGGCGCGCCCCCACCCTCGTGGGATGAGTGTGGGCCCCGGCCTTGATTCTTCGCCAAGATTTTTATTATTTCCAAAAATAATCTCTGTGAAGTTTTAGGTCATTCCAAGAACTTTTGTTTCTGCACAAAAATAACACCATGGCAGTTCTGCTGAAAACAGCATCATTCCGGGTTAGTTCCATTCAAATCATGCAAGTTAGAGTCCAAAACAAGGGCAAAAGTGTTTGGAAAAGTAGATACGATGGAGACGTATCAACTGAATGATCAATATGCTAAGCTAACAGATGGGTCATGTCCATCACATCATTCTCCTAATGATGTGATCCCGTTATCAAATGACAACTCATGTCCATGGTCAGGAAACCTTAACCATCTTTGTTAAACGAGCTAGTCAAGTTGAGGCTCACTAGGGACATAGTGTTTTTCTATGTATTCACACATGTATTAAGGTTTCCGATCAATAAAATTCTAGCATGAAGAAAAAACATTTATCATGATATAAGGAAATATAAAATAACAACTTTATTATTGCCTCTAGGGCATATTTCCTTCAGTCTCCCACTTGCACTAGAGTCAATAATCTAGTTCACATCGCCATGTGATTTAACACCAATAGTTCACATCGCCATGTGACCAACACCCAAAGGGTTTACTAGAGTCAATAATCTAGTTTGCATCGCTATGTGATTAACACCCAAAGAGTACTAAGGTGTGATCATGTTTTGCTTGTGAGAGAAGTTTAGTCAACGGGTCTGTTACATTCAGATTCGTATGTATTATGCACATCTCTGTGTCTACAATGCTCTGCATGGAGCCACTCTAGCTGATTGCTCCCACTTTCAGTATGTATCCATATTGAGACTCAGAGTCATCCGTATCAGTGCCAAAGTTTGCATTGACGTAACCCTTTACGACGAACTCTTTGTCACCTCCATAACCGAGAAACATTTCCTTAGTCCTCTTTAGGTACCTAAGGATAATTTTGACCGCTGTCCAGTGGTCTACTCCTGGATCACTATAGTACCCCCTTGCCAAACTCATGGCAAGGTACACAATAGGTCTGGTATACAGCATGGCATACTTTATAGAACCTATGGCTGAGGCATAGGGAATGACTTTCATTCTCTCTCTATCTTCTGCCGTGGTCGGGTTTTGAGTCTTACTCAACTTCATACCTTACAACTCAGGCAAGAACTTTTGACTGATCCATTTTGAACTCCTTCAAAATCTTATCAAGGTATGTACTCATCGAAAGTCTTATCAAGCGTCTTGATCTATCTCTATAGATCTTGATGCCCAATATGTAAGCAGCTTCACCGAGGTCTTTCTTTGAAAAACTCCTTTCAAACACTCCTTTATGCTTTCCAGAAAATTCTAAATCATTTTCGATCAACAATATATCATTCACATATACTTATCAGAAAGGATGTAGTGCTCCCACTCACTTTCTTGTAAATACAAGCTTCACCGCAAGTCTGTATAAAACTATATGCTTTGATCAACTCATCAAAGTGTATATTCCAACTTCGAGATGCTTGCACCAGTCCATAGATGGATCGCTGGAGCTTGCACATTTTGTTAGCACCTTTAGGATTGACAAAACCTTCTGGTTGCATCATATACAACTCTTCTTTAATAAATTCATTAAGGAATGCAGTTTTGATATCCATTTGCCAGATTTCATAAAATGTGGCAATTGCTAACATGATTCAGACAGACTTAAGCATCAAAACGAGTGAGAAAATCTCATCGTAGTCAACACCTTGAACTCGTCGAAAATCTTTTGCGACAATTCGAGCTTTGTAGATAGTAACACTACCATCAGCGTCCGTCTTCCTCTTAAAGATCCATTTATTCTCAATGTCTTACCGATCATCAGACAAGTCCACCAAATTCCACACTTTGTTCTTATATATGGATCCTATCTCAGATTTTATGGCCTCTAAGCCATTTATAGGAATCTGGGCTCATCATAGCTTCTTCATAGTTCGTAGGTTCGTCATGGTCTAGTAACATGACTTCCAGAACAGGATTACCGTACCACTTGATACGTCTCCAACGTATCTATAATTTTTGATTGTTCTATGCTGTTATATTATCAATCTTGGATGTTTTATAATCATTTTATATCATTTTATGGTACTAACCTATTGACATAGTGCCAAGTGCCAGTTGCTATTTTCTGCATGTTTTTTACATTGCACGAAATAAATAGCAAACAGAGTCCAAATGCAACGAAACTTCACGGAGATTTTTTATGGACCAAAAGACATCAAATGGGCCAAGGCAGCGTCTGGGGGTGCTCCGAGCGGAGCACAACCCACTAGGGCGCGCTAGGAGGCCCAGGCGCGCCCTGGTGGGCTGTGCCCACCTCGGGTGCCCCCGGACCGCCTCTTTGCTCTACAAATACACCAATATTCCAGAAACCCTAGGGGAGTCGACGAAAATCAATTCCAGTCGCCGAAGAGTCCAGAACCACCAGATCCAATCTAGACACCATCACGGAGGGGTTCACCACTTCCATTGGTGCCTCTCCGATGATGCGTGAGTAGTTCTTTATAGACCTGCGGGTCTGTAGTTAGTAGCTAGATGGCTTCCTCTCTCTTGCTGGATTCTCAATACAATGGTCTCTTGGAGATCCATATGATGTAACTCTTTTTGCGATGTGTGTGTTGGGATCTGACGAACTTTGAGTTTATGATCAGTTATATCTTCATATCCATGAAAGTTTTGAGTTTCTTTGATCTCTTATATGCATGATTGCTTATAGCCTTGTATTTCTTCTCTGATATTTGGTTTTTGTTTGGCCAACTTGATCTATTTATCTTGCAATGGGAAGAGGTGCTTTGTAGTGGGTTCGATCTTACGGTGCTTGATCCCAGTGACAGAAGGGGAGCCGACACGTACGTATCGTTGCTACTAAGGATAAAACTGAAAGGACATGCGGTGCCCCCATGTGTGGTTTTGGTAATTGATGACAATCTCTATGGACTAATGGTTGCATTGAGTTATATTTGAAGGATTTGTCCATAGGCATGTCTTGAAGTCCATGTGTTGGTTTCAAGGAGTTTATGTGTTGACCAAGGTGCTATTAAGGAATTATCCAAAGATTGGTCATGTGAGAGTTGAGCTTATTGCAAGCATATCTTGGAGAAGAAGATTGTGTGATCATTCATGTCTACCTTCAAGACATCATCCAAATGAAGAGAGTTGGAAAGATTCAAGGTTGATCAAGATTAAGTCAAGAGTGAATCAAGTTGATCAACTCACAAAGCGTACAAGATGTACCAAGGGATCAAGTGATCCCATGGTATGGTAAGCATTGTCCATTACTTGTATGCTAACCCATGGTATTCGTGAGAGTTCTTTGTGGGGTTACATTGCGGTGTGCAAGTTCAAGTGGAGCATCACGAAGAGATCAAATGCTTGAAGCTTGCCGTCCATTTTGGTAACAATGGATTTGTGAAGATGTGCGGAAGAGTGGCTCACCCATTGTGGAGTATGGGGGAGCAATCAACTAGTCTTCATCGAGCCAACGCAATCAAGAAAGGTGGTCCAACTTGAGGGAGTCAAGATCGTCATCATCTAGCTCAAGTGGACCATGTGTAAGGCAAAGGTTTGCCCTTGATAGGTTTTCTATTTTACCGGTCTCATGGTGGTAGTTGGGAGACCGGGTTATAGGATCGATTGCCGTACTATCAAAGGGGGCTCTCGATGAGTAGCTTGATCATATCGTTCGTAGAGAGCTCAAACCATTGCATCCTTGCATCATCTTTCTTGGTTCTTGTTTGGTTCTCTTTGTGAGTTTTGGAGCTTATGGTCATCTTGCTGACAAGCTCGAGTTCATCAAAAATGGAGTTCACTTGCATCTTCTTTGATGTTTTCGATGTTGGAGGTTATGCCGGTTCTTCTATGTTGGAGGTTTCACTCCTATTTTTGTTAGGCATACCTCCCCTGCCTCTTCTTACTATTTCCACTCGTTGTTTTGATGCTACTCGTTGTCTTGTATCCAACAAGCTTGAGTTTGCTCAAATCGGAGTTCATTTGCAGAAGTTATGGCATTTCTGGTTTTATTGGACCCGTCTGTCGTCTTTAGCTGCGTTTTGAAGGCATCCAAGTGCTAAAGCCTCTGTGGCGTGCGGTAGTACCGCTCACCGCTGCCTCTAGCCCAGAACGCTGGCGCGCACGGAAGTAGGCGCGGAAGTAATTTTTTTACTTTCACGCCCTACGAGGTAGTACCGCTCCTGGTGAGCGGTAGTACTGCTGCCTCGCGTCCTGACACTGTTGCGTGCGGTAGTAGGCGCGGATGTAATTTTTTACATATGCCCTTATGCGGTAGTGCCGCTCCCTATGAGCGGTAGTACCATGCCAACTTTTTCTCATAGCTAGCTCCAGCGGTTGTAGGCGCGGCAGTTATTTTTTACAACCGTGGTCGCGCGGTAGTACCGCAAGGGCAGGCGGTAGTACCGCTCCTATAGTAGTACCGCCCTGTTGCCCCTTTACAGTGTTGTTTCATTGGGCTTCTGCCGCCCTAGTGGTAGTACCGCTTGTAGGAGCGGTAATACTGCTCTGTGCGGGCTGTGAGCATAACGGTTGGATTTCCCCCTCCTATAAAAGGGGGTCTTCTTCCCCAATGAACCTCATCCTTTGAGCTTGTGTTCTTCCCCCACTGTTTACCTTCTTCGAGCTTGCTAACTCTCAATCCCTCCATGGATTCTTGCTAGTTTTTGAGGGAAAGAGAGAGGAGATCTAGATCCACATTTCCACCAATCGCTTCCTCCTCTATGTGAGGGGAACCCCTTGGATCTAGATCTTGGAGTTCTTGGTGTTCTCCTTCTTGTTCTTCCTCTCATTTTCCTCCCTAGCATTAGTTGCTTCAGCGGGATTTGAGAGAGAAGAACTTGGGCACTCCGTGTGCCCTTGCCATTGCATTTGGTGCATCGGTTTGAGTTCTCCACGGTGATACGTGGAAGTTACAAGTTGAGAAGCTTATTACTCTTGGGTGCTTGGTACCCTTGAGCTTGTTCATCTTGGGTGCTTGGGCGCCCTAGACGGTTGGTGGTGTTCGGAGCTCAATCATTGTGGTGTAAAGCTTCGGGCAAGCGTCAGGGTCTCCAATTAGGTTGTGGAGATCGCCTGAGCAATTTGATGGTACAGTGACCGCCCCAAGGGTTGCCAAAGTGTACGGGTTCGGTGACCGCGCCCAAGGGTTGCCATTTGTACGGGATCGGTGACCGCCCTCAAGGGTCCCTTAGTGGAATCACGGCATCTTGCATTGTGCGCGGACGTGAGGAGATTACGGTGGCCCTAGTGGCTTCTTGGGGAGCATTGTGCCTCCACACCGCTCCAAACGGAGATTAGCACCCGCAAGGGTGTGAACTTCGGGATACATCGTCATCTCCGCGTGCCTCGGTTATCTCTTACCCGAGCCCTTTACTTACGCACTTTACTTTGTGATAGCCATATTGTTTCTTGTCATATATCTTGCTATCTCATAGTTGTTTATCTTTCTTACCATAAGTTGTTGGTGCACATAGGTGACCCTAGTTGTTTTAGGTTTTATGCTTGACAAATTAACCGTTAAGTTTATTCCGCATTTGTTCAAGCCTAAACCGTGATTATTTTAAAGCACCTATTCACCCCCCACTACTGGAGGAGACTGCTAACGCGACACTACGATCAGAGACCCTTTGCCGAAACTATGTGCGGTGCAATAATCGCAAACAGTGGTGTAAAAAACCGTCAAAAAGGTGCAAAACATTTGCGATGATGTATGAATCAAACATGGTTCAGGTTTTAGTTGCGTGTGCGATGAAGGGCATACGGTTAATCCATTCAAACTGTCTGCGATGAGGCAGAACAACAGAAACGGGCAACCATAACAATGTGTGTGTGATGCAGGATACACGGTTAATCCATTCGAACTGTTTGCGATGAGGTAGAACAACAGAAACAGGCAGCCATATCAATGTGTGTGCGATATACGACATACAGTTAACTCGGACGAACTGTTTTCGATTAGGGAACACAACAGAAATGGTTTAACTTAACAAGATGTGTGTGATATGCAGCATACAGTTCACATGGATGAATTGTTTGCGATGAGCCAAAAGAACACAAACGAGTCATGTAAACCAGATGTGTGTGATACGTGGCAAAAAGCCGACTCGGATGAACTGTTTGCGATAAGAAATTACAACACAGACGGTCAATACAGTTACTTCGTGTGTGATTCTGTGTGTACAAAAAACTTTGAAAAATGCAAACTTGCTTGCGGTGGCTAGTGTTGGGTTCTACGTAGGGTGCGTCGACTGCAAATTAAAAATTCCTACGCGCAGAACATCCAGGAACATGCTACGGGAGATGGATCACAGTTCGTTACCACTAGACGTGCAGTGCCGTGCAGCGGAAGAAGAGTTGGGGCAGCGCGTCCGAGTGTATCGTCTTCTCCTCGTCCGATCTCCCTCGAGCGGCCGGTCGTCCGATCCCACGTACGAGTTCGCCGGAGCGGCGCAAGTGCATCGCCTCTAACGGTATCCGCGTGTGCGGGAGGAACGTCGTGCGGCGGACTTCTAGGTCCGATCACACAGTCGGCGGCGAGTGGAGGTGGCTATTCGCAACACATGCAAACCCTAGCTGCAACGCCGAAGCGATCAACCGCCTGAGTGTGCCGCACCTTCACTTTATATAGGCGTCCGTCGCGGGCTCAACACTTGGGCCTCGCACGGACCCTAAAGCCCAAAGTCTATTCGGTCACGTTCCTAGTCCATTCGGATCACATCCGACCCGGTGTCCTCTGAACCGACCTCGTAGGTTCCTTCCCTTAAGCGCCGACCCCTTAGGTTCAAGTCGGCTTGGTCACGATTCGGATCACCTCCGACATGCACGGTTGGTAGCGGCCTCTAGCAAGGCGTGCCGACCACCAAGCGAACTATGAAGCTGGTTAAGCGAACTGTACAACGTGTCACACTTCATTCCCTTTGCGCGACGATATATGTTGTCGGGCTCAAGGCGAGACTGTCATCCTTGTGCTAGCCCGATCTCTTTCTCGTTCGGTGATACCGACCACGTCCGGATTATCTCATAATCCTTGTCGCATGGCCATGCTGTTCTGGTCGATCACACGAGGGCCCAGAGTATATCTCTCGATCGGAGGGGCAAATCCCATCTTGCTCGACCATGTCTCACAGCATGGGACTGGACAAACCGAAACCTACCTTTGTAACTACCCGACCACGGAGTAGCGTTTGGTCGGCCCAAAGCAAGTCTGTCACCATCCCAGTACATGCGTCCACTCAGGTCTTAGGACATAGAGCGATATGTTGTACTAGAGACTCACAGATGACATATCGTTGCGTCTCATAGTTGGGTCTGTCCGACTCGGACCTTATCTCGACTCGGATCCGACTATGTCGAATCCGACCAGACCTTTCCAAGTCCATATTATCGGTTAGCATCCAATGCTCCATGGCTAGTGAGACCGAGCCATCGACCGTGTCATATGCTAGTCTAGTCGGCTCTTGGCGTCCACACAGCCCTTTCGACTAGGGACCTTTTAGGACAGTCATCATACAATGCATAGTCCCACAAACAAGTCACGTGCTTGCGATACACATCATTGATAATGTCCAAGGACTATCTTTATTCATAAACACATAGGAAATATCATCATACATGATTGCCTCTAGGGCATATCTCCAACAGATCTCCCACTTGCACTAGAGTCAATCAAATAGACATCGAATGCCCATAGCTCTAACGTGCCCCTCATGCTTGGGTTGTGGAAGCGGCTTAGTCAGCGGATCGCAACATTTGCATCCGTGTGAATCTTGCATAACTCTACATCACCATTATTTACGATCTTTCGTATCGGTGATATTTCCGGTCTATGTGTCCGACCTTGTGGTGATTCCTCGGCTCCTTGGCTTGTGCGATGGCACCGAATTATCACAATAAAGGTCCAACGGTTTCACCGAGGCTGGGAAAATACCAAGATCATCCAAAAATGCGGATCCAAACACCTTCCTTTGAAGCTTCACAAGCCGCAATGTATTAAACTACGTGGTAGAATCGACCACCGTATCCTGCTTGGAACTCATCCGGTAATGCTCCTCCGTTCAGGGCGTACGAATCCGGACTGTGATCGACAATCATCTCATCGGTTTGGAAACTAGCATCTCGTAACCCCTTACGACGAGCTCTTCCTCACCTCCATAAACTAGGAACATCTCTTTAGTCCTTTTCGGTACTTCAAAATAGTCTTTACCGCTGCCCGGTGACTCTCACCGGGTTGGCCTGGTATCTACTTGTTAGGCTTATTGCAAAAGCAACATCAGGCCTTGTACATATCATGGCATACATGATGGATCCGATTGCGAGGCATCTGAATCCTACTCATCTGCTTCGCTCATCGGATGTCGAAGGACTCGAGTCTCGCTTAGCCTTATACCATGTGAGGCGGCAAGAACCCTTTCTTCGCCTCACTCATGTTGAACCGCTTCAACACTTTATCTATGTCGTGCTCGGCTTAAGCCGAGCAGCCTCCTCGATCTATCTCTATAGATCTTAATGCCTAAAATATAGTCCGCCTCACCAAGGTCCTTCATCGAAAACTTGCCATTCAATGATCCCTTGACCGAGTTTAACATGAAACATCGTTCCCGATCAGTAGTATGTCGTCCACATACAAGATCAAAAACACTATCGAGCTCCCACTTAACTTCTTGTATAAACAAGAGTCCTCTTCACTTTGATGAAACCGAGACCGGTGGCGACCTCATCAAAGCGAATGTTCCAACTCCGAGATGCTTGCTTCAACCCATAAATGGATCTCTTGAGCTTGCATACCTTACTAGTGCTAGTCGGATCGACAAAACCCTCGGGCTGTATCATATACACGTCCTCGGTTAAATTTCTGTGAAGGAAAGCCGTTTTGACATCCATCTGCCATATCTCGTAATAAAAATATGCAGCTATAGCTAGTATGATCCTCACCGATTTCAGCATCGCTACCGGCGAGTAAGTCTCGTCGTAGTCAATTCCTTGAACTTGTCCATAACCTTTAGTGATAAGCCGAGCTTTGTGGATCTGAACATTTCCATCCACATCGGTTTTGTTCTTAAAGACCCATTTGCAACCAATGGCAGTTACGCCAGGTGGCGGATCAACCAAGTCCCAGACTTGATTCTCATCCATGGACTTTAACTCGGATCTCATGGCCTCTAGCCATGCCTCGGAATCTGGGCTCACCATCACTTCCGCATACGTGGCCGGCTCGTCGCTTTCTAGCAACAATACATCGCGCACTCTGCGCAATCTTTCCGACCTCCGTGGTTCCGGCGCCGCTTCCACTACGGGTTCCCTGACAGACTCCGGTATGATTTCATCACCAGTCGAGCCGTCCCCGAGTGGTCCTCGAATTTCTTCGAGTCGAACCTTCCTCCCACTGGCCTCCCGACTGAGAAACTCTTTCTCAAGGAAAACCCCGTTCCGAGCAACAAACACTTTGTTCTCTTCCCGGTTGTAGAAGCTATATCCCAAGGTTTCCCTCGGGTATCCCATGAATATGCATTTATCCGACTTGGGTGTAAGCTTGTGCGACATAAGTCGCTTGACAAATGCTTCACAACCCCAAATCTTTAGAAAAGACAAGCGGGACTCTTCCGGTCCACATCTCATGCGGTGTCTTGTCTCACGGATTTTGATGGTACCCTATTAAGTGTGAAAGCTGCAGTTTCTAGGCGTATCCCCAAAATGACAAGGGTAAATCCGATTTGCTCATCATAGACCGGACCATGTCCAACAAGGTCCTATTCCTCCGTTCGACACGCCGTTTCTCGTGGCGTGCAGGAGGTGTGAGTGAGTACTATACCTCGACTTTTCAGATGATCATCGAACTCTGGCTCATGTACTCACCTCCACGATCGGATCGCGAAGCTTTATAGTCTTGCCGAGCTGATTCTCAACCTCGCTCGAAACTCTTTGAACTTTTCAAAAGTCTCCGACTTGTGCCTCATCAAATAGATATATCCATATCTACTCAAGTCGTCGGTAAAAGTCACGAAATCTTGATAGCCACCTCTGGCGGTTGTGCTCATTGGACCACACACATCACGTGTATAAGCTCCAATAGCTCGGATGCCCTCTCGCAACTCTTTGCGAAAGGAGACTTAGTCATCTTGCCGAGCAAGCATGATTCACATGTCTCGAACGACCGAAGTCGGACGAAGTTAGGAGCCCATCATCATGGAGCTTCTTCATGCGTTTTAGACTAATGTGTCCAAGCCGGCAATGCCAGAAGTATGTCGGATTTATCTCATTAGGCTTATGCCTCTTGACATTCACGTTATAGACCGGTTCCTGTTCTAGATTCAATATAAATAGCCCATCAACAATGGGTGCATAGCCGTGGAACATACCATTCAAAAATATCGAACAACCATTGTCCTTTAAATTGAATTCATAACCACGACTCATCAAACATGAGGCAGAAATAATGTTCGACTAAGTGCAGGAATGTAATAACAATTATTCAATTCCATAATGAATCCGGAAGGAAGTGGAGCTGCATCGTGCCGACCTCCAACGCAGCAACTCTTGCTTTGTTGCCGACCACGATGTCAATCTCCCTTGTGCCACACGCCTAGTTCTTACCAGCCCCGCATCGAGTTGCATATATGAACAACCGATCCGGTATCAAATACCCAAGAGCTACTAGGTATGTCAGCAAGGTAAATGTCTATAACATATGCAACAAGTGTACCTTTGCACGAAGAAGCATTTCCGGCCTTCTTGCCATGCTCGCAAGCCACTTGCTACAGTTTCTCTTCCGTGACGGTCTCCTTGCGGTGAAAGCAAGCGGTCTTGAGTCGGTCTAGACTTGGTAGCAGCGCAGAGGTTACTTGTCTCCGTGCCCTTTGCCTTAGCCTTTTCTTGGACCAACTCTTCTTGAACTTAGCGATTTACGCACCATCAACACTTGATGCGTGCCTTTCTTAATATCCTGCTCGCCACCTTGAGCATCCCATGCAATTCAATGAGCTTCTTATCCATGCCATGCATATGATAGTTCGAGATGAGCGTCCCATAGCTGGCGGAAGAGAACCCGAACAACATCGAGAGCCAGCTCATCCAAGAGCGGGAAGCCCAAACGATACAAAGCTTGCACATATCCGATCATCTTGATCACATGTGGGCTCGATGGATCACCTTCCTTCAGCTTGCAATCCATCAAGGATCGCCAGACGTTGAACCTTTCGGTCCTAGCACATGTATGCGAAACATGCTCTTGAGACTCTTGATCATATCGTAAGCCTCAACATTTTGAAATGCTGTTGCAAATCGGGCTCCATACAAGCCAGCATCGACAACTGATCTCCGTTGATTCATCAACGAGTTTACGTAGGCATTCTTAGCTGTGGCACTAGCATTATCGGCAGGTTCCTCCGAAGTGGATCCTCTAGAACATGTTCCTTTTATCGTGCTTGAGAACAATTCTCAAATTTCTATACCGGTGGTAAAGTTTGTTCCATTCAGTTTATCCTTTTCCGAATTGATTTCAATGCAAAGTTGGGTTGAGCAGGTGGTGCCATTGATCTACAAATGAAAATATGCAATCACTAAGCAATGTGTTTATGTAGAGTAATTCTAGCCTGAGCAGAAATACTCCCTTGAAGTCAAGCATGCCTCCGCAAACTCTCGGTGATTCAGGATCCGACTAGCGCATGCGACTAGTGAGCTTTAGCATCACTGCTAGCCAACATACCTATCCGTAAGCAACTCCTTGCTAATCGTATCTCTATCGACTTCGCCGATCGGGAAGGTATCTCATACCCGGCTCCCAACCTTCTTTGCCACAAGGCCCAAAACCGCTTTTGATAGCCTTGTCAAGTTAACTCGATGCAAATGCATGTCCGTGTCCCACACGAACCCTTCAGTTCAAGGACACCCAAGCAACACCCCAATTTTATGAGCCCACTACTAGGCGTACTTGGCGTGCAAAGGTGCAACATCGGGGATGGCAATTCGCTTGATATTCATGAGGATCATTCTATCATTTTAACATGCATAGAAACAAAGAAGCATAACAATCACAAATATAACACATATTGTGAAATAGTATGCCTCCTTCATGGGCGTTCTTCGGTCGGCTTCGACTCCGTGACCATCTCGAACTCCATCTTGTTTGTCACGCCGGGACGCCAAGCCACCAACCTGATCTCTATTATCTAACTACTACAACTAGTAATGAATTTACACAGAGTCACAAGTCGACACGCAGGTCGTTATACATTATAATGACAGCACTTTGGCTCCTGCCGGCTGACAAACATGACACGCAGGCCACGTATAAATTACACACATGCATCACATACACATGAGCCATACTATTCACATCAAACCTGCAAAACAAAGTTATGCATAGAATCGCATTCTACCGGTTTGTGTGTCGGGTACGAAATACACGTTTTCGGAAAATCACAGATCACATCTGAACTCCGATCACGCCGAATTCTCTGATCTGACCGATCTTATCGATCATCGGGAATCCGATTCGGATTTACGTTTCACTTTATTAACCCGATGGCGGATGACCGACCGGTAGGGTAGATCGTGTCACGACCTCATCGATCGATTTACTGAAAACATAGCCTCAACGATCCCCATGTGCAGCTGATCACATCAACCGTGCACATAGCCGATCTCTTCAAGGACAACAGATCTCATCGCCGCCTCCACATATCTAATATGCATACGATCTGAATCCAAATCCTATAACAGAGGTTCGATACCTTTGTTGGGTTCTCTGATAGGGTGCGTCGATTGCAAATTAAAAATTCCCTACGCAGAACATCCGGGAACATGCTACGGAGATGGATCACGTTCGTTACCACTAGACGCGATGTGTGCAGCGGAAGAAGAGTTGGGGCAGCACGTCCGAGTGTATCGTCTTCTCCTCGTCCGATCTCCCTCGGCGGCGGTCGTCCGATCCCACGTCACGAGTTAGCGGAGCGGCGCAAGTGCACCGCCTCTAACGGTATCCGCGCGTGCGGGAGGAACGTCGCAGGCGACGGACTGCTAGGTCCGATCACACGATCGGCGGCGAGTGGAGGTGGCTATTCGCAACACATGCAAACCCTAGCCGCAACGCCAAGCGATCAACCGCTGAGTGTGCCGCACCTTCACTTTATATAGGCGTCCGTCGCGGGCTCAACACTTGGGCCTCGCCACGGACCCTAAAGCCCAAAGTCTATTCGGTCACGTTCCTAGTCGATTCGGATCACATCCGACCGGTGTCCTCTGAACCGACCTCGTAGGTTCCTTCCCTTAAGCGCGCGACCCCTTAGGTTCAAGTCGGCTTGGTCACGATTCGGATCACCTCCGACATGCACGGTTGGTAGCGGCCTCTAGCAAGGCGTGCCGACCACCAAGAAGACTATGAAGCTGGTTAGGTGAAACTGCATAACGTGTCACACTTCATTCCCTTTGCCGCACGATATATGTTGTCGGGCTCAAAGGCGAGCTGTCATCCTTGTGCTAGCCCGACCTCTTTCTCGTTCGGTGATATCGACCTTTGTCCGGATTATCTCATAATCCTTGTCGCATGGCCATGCTGTTCTGGTCGAGATCACACGAGGGGCCCAGAGTATATCTCTCGATCGGAGGGCAAATCCCATCTTGCTCGACCATGTCTCACAAAGCATGGGATTGGACAAACCGAAACCTACCTTTGTAACTACCCGATCCACGGAGTAGCGTTTGGTCGGCCCAAAGCAAGTCTGTCACCATCCAGTACATGCGTCGGCTCAGGTCTTAGGACATAGAATGTATGTTGTACTAGAGACTCACAGATGACATATCGCTGCGTCTCATAGTTGGGTCTGTCCGACTCGGACCTTATCTCGACTCGGATCCGACTATGTCGAATCTGACCAGACCTTTCCAAGTCCATATTATCTGGTTAGCATCCAATGCTCCATGGCTAGTGAGACCGAGCCATCGACCGTGTCATATGCTAGTCTAGTCGGCTGCGCGTCCACACAGCCCTTTCGACTAGGGACCTTTTAGGACAGTCATCATACAATGCATAGTCCCACAAACAAGTCACGTACTTGCTGATACACATCATTGATAATGTCCAATGACTATCTTTATTCATAAACACATAGGAAATATCATCATACATGATTGCCTCTAGGGCATATCTCCAACAGCTAGGAGTATCGCACACGATGCGTCTGCGAGTACTCGTGTGCGATGATTAGTATGTTACACATACGTTTCCTTATGTGAACATGTGTGTGAATTTGCAATATGGACAATTAATATGCAAATGCCTTCTGGACATCGGGTACACGCTTAAACTCAATGAACTGTGTATGATACTAATACTTTCCATGAAAATTTATGAACTTGGTTAACAACATTTGAGTAACATATATATAGTGCTTACACTATTCGACAAAAGGAGGATCTTCGTAACACGGTTTTGACAACCATATGGTCCATATCTACATACTTAACATATTAACAACTATCACATTTTAAGAGGCTAAGGGCCAACAACCATATGGTCCATATCTACATACTTAACATATATAGTAACAGCTAGCACATTTTAAGAGGCTGAGGGCCAACAACCACAACTATCCACTGGAAGCAGTTTGATCACGGCGACTCGGCATCTCGTCAATGAAAAGGAAGAGCCCTCCTGTGCCTTGGTAGAGCAGGAGTAGAACAGTGTCTCCAATTTTCCAATATGGATGAATTGCCACGAGAAGTGATAACTTGTTAATTTGAATGGTTCCATTTTTGCGGGAAATGGAGTACCTTGCAATCACTTTGGCGTTATTAGCAGGCACAAGTGTAATTCGACCACGCTGGGAAATCGATCCAGGAACGGCTACAGGGGGCAATTTCTGTTGACATGTAGAATAAAAAACAATTGTAAGATATCTATAGTTTATGAGCATCAACATTAAAATAAGACTTTTTACCAGCGCTTTGTGCACACAATTGGTCTTGTTCAGTGTGTGCACCATAGGTCTAATTAATCCCATCCAAAATCCAGCGTTCATACACTGTGCTATCTCTGTCAGATTATCAACAAAGTTTATGACATGCTTCAAGTCCTTCTAGTGAAATTTGGTACGCTTAGTAACATACAAATCGTTCACTATGCATCCAACATATCTTGCTTAAAAGGTGGAAAGGTATTATTTATTCAGAACATGGCAGAAGAATATATAGTGCGCATAAATTGGTAAACAGAATTTGTTACTGCCTACGAACGGAGTCAGAATATGATATCACAATTGGTTGCTTAAATAGTGATCAATTGGTTGCTTAAATAGTAATATGACAGCATGGAGAAAGTTGAAGGGACACTAACCTCGATCAGACTTTGATCGGCTGATGACGATGGGGAAGTAAACATCCATGTTAATTAGACCAGGCTGTGGTGCACGCACTAGAATTTTATTGCCAGCTTTCAGTTCATAACACTTGGACATTTTTCTCCAAAGGTCCGCATTAAAATAGGAGTGACCATCTTTATCAAGTTTTACGCTAACCGTCATTGTAAACCCATGTTGCTTGTCAATATGACATCCTGGGAGTCATCAGCAAAGTAAAGCCCAAGATTTCCTTCTACTCCTGTTCTTGCAAAGCAAGGGATGTACTGCTTGAAATGAAAATTAAGATCGTAAATTAGATATATTGAAATAACCGAGCAAGATGCAAATATGGGAGTAACTGATAGAACATCTCCATATATAGATGCAAGAAAAGTACACAAATATAGAATTAAAAATAGATAATGTAACAAAGATTTGATGCAAATATATAGATAATGTAGCAACAGACGGTATATGTTTACAAATTCAGGCCATGACGACCGTGGTTGGTTGAGATTGAACATATCGACGCTCCCTGAAGTCATCCGGAATGGTGAGATAGAACTTCGTTTCCGATTGGCCACGACCATAGTTGCCCGATTTGTGCTTGCACTGTGCACACATGAATGAACACCCACGAATCAGCTAGAATAAAAAATGATTCCACGGTGATCTCTGCCGGTTGATTAACATCGGCGTACGGACTGCGATAAGAGATGAGTGAATATTTTGCTAATTAAGTTGATTACCTTCTCCATGAGAAAAATCCCCGGCCCAATCCCGCAGAAAACCCCAGTCGACCAGAGTCTAGCATCTCGATGCAGATAGGCGGCGGAAAGCGGTGGAGGCGAAATCCGGTGCCATTTGGAGCGCGACCCACGGCCGCTGCCAACAACCGTCAAGCTTAGGGTGCAGAGTTGCGGAGGAGTCTGCGGCGAGTGAGTGGGGACGAAGTGGGCGAGGGTTTTCTTTTCCTTTTGCATGTGTGAGTGAACACACATGGTTCACATAGGCGACGGAGATGAATCGTGTGTGATAGTAAATCACCGAGATTGAATGGGAATCCAAATTTCCATTGTCTTTCATCCATGAGTTTCTATTGTACGATGAACATAAACCCTGCTAATCGCTGTGTTCAAATTTGACACTTTTCCGTTCATTTACAATATTTAGTGGATTATGTGCATTTTGTAGGCATTAATGCACGTAATTCAAATTCAAACAATTGGTGCATGAAAGGGTGCACAAGAACGGTCTAGAAAAACCATACTCGTGGTAACTAGGGGTGGAATTCGAGCCGAGTCGAGCCAGCTCGACTCGACTCGCTAAAGCTCGTATCATTAATGAGCTAGCTCGACTCGACTCGTTATTATAACGAGCTAAAATCCAAGATTGGCTTGACTCGTATAACTCGCGAGCTGACTCGTTTAGCTTGTTAAGCTCGTTTAAGATATGTACATAAAACCTTACAAATACGATAAAAAGATTATCTGGGAATTTAAAATGTACATATATGGGCATGTACCCATGTGAATCTCCTAGTGGTTGGGCCTTGAGCGGCTGGGCCTTGAGCTGGGACCATGGTTTTGGGTACCAGGCGGTAAATTCGGTTACCGCCCGGTTACTGCTTTCCTCCCCACGAGAATCATGTATATCGAGCAAAAAATTCAAACTTTTGAATTTTTGAATTTAAACTTCTATCGGCTTGTTAAATAAGGTATATCTCTTCTTTGGAACACAAGGATACTCGCATCCCAGTGTAGGGATCTCCAACCAGCCGAGGACTGCCAGCTGCACTTTTTCCTTTTAGGTTTTAGAAGCTGTAATTTCTAAAAAATATGGGCGTGCGAGGGTTGAACTCACGACCTGCATGTGCAGGGCATTGGAGCAGACCTCTTGCCACTCCGCTAGCACTAGTGTCAATTATTTTATGTGCTCAAGTCTTATCTATTCTTGTATTAAAAATTTTGAATTCAAATTTTGATTTTAAATTTCGCTCAAAATTTTTCTGGAATTTCGTGGTTACCGTGGTAACCGAGTTTACCGCCCCCCTCGAGAAAAATAGTCCATTCGGAATCCAAAACCTTGGCTGGGACACAAGGTGTTTAGTGGTTGTTTTCTACTACCCCTAAAAACAATCATTTTTTACTGAGCCTAACGAGTTACACGAGTACTCGTGAGATCGGCTCGTTTAACTTGGTCTATAAACGATCTTAAACTAAAGCTCGGCTCTTCTTGTTATTGTTCGAGTTCGAGTCGATTCGAGCCGAGTCACGAGCTACTCGTTTAGATCGCGAGCTTCGAGCTTTTTTTCCAGCCCTAGTGGTAACTCAAGCCTTTTACAAGGAATGGGCACAAATTTCAATGGAGTCAACCACAAACGCGTCATTTACTGGGTTATCAACTATAGAACAATGAAATATGTGCTTGAAAAACATGACGACTGGCATGGTGCCATGGTATGGCCTCACCGTGCCCTGGTTAAAAGCTGAGAAGGCTTGATTTATGTCGTCATGCAAGCCCTTCATAAATCGAACCATCACCGAGGAAGTTCAATGCTTTCGAGAGGAAAATCACCAAGATTGAAGGGGAATCCAAATTTCCGTCCTAGTTTGTCTTTCAGTTTTTTTCCAATGATCAACATACCGCCTCAAATGAAACGTATTCAAATTTGACATTTTTCCGAACTCATTTACCATATTTAGGGGATTGTGTGCATTTTCTAGGCATTAATTATGCACACAATTCAAATTCGAACAATCGGTGCATGAAAAGGTGCACAAGAACGGTCTGGAAAACCATGCTCGTGTTATACAAAAAATGAAACACATGGTTGGAAAACATGACGCCTGGTGTGGTGCCATGGTATGGCTAAGGGAGTCCTGGATGAAGGGGTCCTCGGGCGTCCGGACTATATAACTTGGGCCGGACTGGTGGGTTATGAAGATACAAGACTGAAGACTCTCTCCCGTGTCCGGATGGGACTCTCCTTGGCGTGGAAGGCAAGCTTGGCGTCTGAATATGAAGATTCCTTTCTCTGTAACCGACTTTGTACAACCCTAGTCCCCTCTGGTGTCTATATAAACCGGAGGGCTTAGTCCGTAGAGGTGATGATAATCATAGTCATATAGGCTAGACTTTTAGGGTTTTAGCCATTACGATCTCGTGGTAGATCTACTCTTATAATACTCATATTCATCAAGATCAGTCAAGCAGGAAGTAGGGTATTACCTCCATAGAGAGGGCCCGAACCTAGGTAAACATTGTGTCCCCCGTCTCCTGTTACCATCAACCTTAGACGCACAGTTCGGGACCCCCTACCCGAGATCCACCAGTTTTGACACCGACATTGGTGCTTTCATTGAGAGTTCCGCTGCGTCGTCTTCAAGAGGTTCGATGGCCCCGTCAATCATCTACAACAATGCTGTCTAGGGGGAAGTCTTCCTCCCCGGACAGATCTTCGCATTCGGCGCTTCGCATTGTGGGCCAACTCGCTTGGTCATTGAGAGCAGATCGACAGCTACACCCCTGGCCATCACGTCAGATTTGGAAGCTTGAACTACGTCGCTGATATCTGCGGAGACTTGATTTTTGATGGATTCGAGACCACGGCAGCCGCTCCCTGCCACCGCGATGAACATGACTTAAATCTGTCATTAGACCACACCCAGGAGATAGCGCCTATAACTGCTCTAGCCCTAGATCCGGAGTAGATCGCGCCATTCGAGGATGGGAAGCTCAACTCTGCCACGTAAGCCGCAGACTCAGCAGCGTTGGAGCCGCACACAGACCCAACCTCGGGTGGAATCTGCGCCACCGGAACCTCGGACTCGTTTCTGGCTATAGGTTCTGAACCACGTGCGTCCGCGTACGTCGAGCTTGATCGGACTTCAATCGTCGAATTCAGCTCCGCGGACATCTTCCGGCACTCACCTTTAGGCCATGTGCTAAACTCATTAAAAACACTCTCCTTAGCGGGGGACTCACAACCAAATTATATCCGGTTCGAACTGGGGGCCGGCTGATGACGGAGAATTTCGCTTCCCACCCACCGCCCACTTCATAGCCACTGTCGAAGACTTAACCGACATGCTCGATTACGGCTCCGAAGACATCGATGGTATGGACGACGATGCTGAAGAGGAGCAGGGCCAAAACCCGCCGTTTACTGGGCGCTGGACGGCCACTTCTTCTTACGACGTGTACATGGTGGATACACCTAAAGAGAACAATGGCGATAACGAGAAGGATCTAGTCGAGGAGAAACCTCCTGAGATACAGCCAAAACGCCAACGTTAGCGGCACCGCTCTAAATCACGCCGTGGAAAAGATAGCGATACCGGCATGAACAAAACTCCGGACGATGCCGAAGAGAAGGAATACCCCATCGAGCCAACCTCTGAACAGGGCGAACGAGAGGACGGGCGAGTCAGCCCTGATGAACAGGCTGAACGAAGACTCGGAGGACAGTAATTATCTTCCACTCTCCGAATGAGGTGAGCCTCGACAACGAGGATTTCATCGTGCCTGAGGAACCTCTCGAGCAGGAGCGCTTTAAGTGCCAGCTAATAGCCACTGCGAGGAGCCTGAAAAAGAAGCAACAACAGATTCAAGTTGATCAAGACCTGCTCAACGACTGATACGTCTCCAACGTATCTATAATTTTTGATTGCTCCATGCTACTTTATCTACTGTTTTGGACTATATTGGGCTTTATTTTCCACTTTTATATTATTTTTGGGACTAACTCATTAACCGGAGGCCCAGCCCGAATTGCTGTTTTTGCCCATTTCGGTGTTTCAAGAAAGCAGAATATCAAACGGAGTCCAAACGGAATGAAACCTTGAAAACATGATTTTCTCACGAGCGTGATCCGGAGACTTGGACCCTACTCCAAGGAACGAAGAGGCGGTCACGAGGGGGGCGCGCCCCCTAGGCGCGCCCGCCTCGTGGGCCCCCGTAGCTCCACCGACGTACTCCTTCCTCCTATATATACCCCACATTACCCCAAACGATCGAACAGGAGCCAAAAACGTAATTCCACCGCCGCAACTTCCTGTATCCACGAGATCCCATCTTGGGGCCTGTTCTGGAGCTCCGCCGGAGGGGGCATCCACCACGGAAGGCTTCTACATCATCACCATAGCCCCTCCGATGAAGTGTGAGTAGTTTACTTCAGACCTTCGGGTCCATAGCTAGTAGCTAGATGGCTTCTTCTCTCTTTTTGGATCTCAATACAATGTTCTCCCCCTCTCTCGTTGAGATCTATTCTATGGAATCTTCTTTTTGCGATGTGTTTGTTGAGACCGATGAATTGTGGGTTTATGATCCAGCTTATCTATGAATAATATTTGAATCTTCTCTGAATTCTTTTATGTATGATTGGTTATCTTTGCAAGTCTCTTGAATTATCCGTTTGGTTTGGCCAACTAGATTGGTAGTTCTTGCAATGGGAGAAGTGCTTAGCTTTGGGTTCAATCTTGCGGTGTCCTTACCCGGTGTGATGTAAAGGGTTGCAAGGCACGTATTGTATTGTTGCCATCGAGGATAACAAGATGGGGTATTTATCATATTGCATGAATTTATCCCTCTACATCATGTCATCTTGCTTAAGGCGTTACTCTTTTTAACTTAATACTCTAGATGCATCTTTGGATAGCGGTCGATGAGTGGAGTAATAGTAGTAGATGCAGAATCGTTTGGTCTACTTGTCACGGACGTGATGCCTATATACATGATCATACCTAGATATACTCATAACTATGCTCAATTCTGTCAATTGCTCAACAGTAATTTGTTCACCCACCGTAGAATACTTATGCTCTTGAGAGAAGCCTCTAGTGAAACCTATGGCCCCCGGGTCTATTCTCATCATATCAATCTCCATCACTTTTATACTTGCTTTGTTTTTACTTTGCTTTTTACTTTTCACTTTGCATCTATATACCAAAAATACCAAAAATATCATTTATCATATCTATCAGATCTCACTCTCATAAGTGACCGTGAAGGGATTGACAACCCCTAATCGCGTTGGTTGCGAGTAGCTATCGTTTTGTGCAGGTACGAGGGACTTGCATGGCCTCCTACTGGATTGATACCTTGGTTCTCAAAAACCGAGAGAAATACTTACGCTACTTTGCTGCATCATCCTCTCCTCTTCGGGGAAATCCAACGCAGTGCTCAAGAGGTAGCAAGAAGAATTTCTGGCGCCGTTGCCGGGGAGTCTACGCAAAAGTCAACATACCAAGTACCCATCACAATCCCTATCTCTCGCATTACATTATTTGCCATTTGCCTCTCGTTTTCTTCTCCCCCACTTCACCCTTGCCGTTTTATTCGCCCTCTCTTTCCCAATCTCCTCCTCTTTTTCCCGCTTGCCTTTTGTTTGCTCGTGTGTTGGATTGCTTGTGGCGATGGCTCAAGATGCTACCAAATTGTGTGACTTCACCAATACCAATAATAATGATTTCCTTAGCACTCCGATTGCAACTCTTGCCAATACTGAATCTTGCAAAATCAATACTGCTTTGTTGAATCTTTTTATGAAAGATCAATTCATGGGCCTTCCTAGTGAAGATGGCGCTACTCATCTAAATAGCTTCGTTGATTTATGTGATATGCAAAAGAAAAAAGATGTCGATAATGATGTCGTTAAATTGAAGCTATTTCCTTTTTCGCTTAGAGATCATGCTAAAGCATGGTTTTGATCTTTGCCTAAAAATAATATTGATTCTTGGTACAAGTGCAAAGATGCTTTTATCTCTAAGTATTTTCCTCCCGCTAAGATTATCTCTCTTAGGAACGATATTATGAATTTTAAGCAACTTGATCATGAACATGTTGCACAAGCTTGGGAGAGAATGAAATTAATGATACGTAATTGTCCTACTCATGGTTTGAACTTATGGATGATCATACAAAACTTTTATGCCAGATTGAATTTTTCTTCTAGAAATCTTTTAGATTCGGCCGCGGGAGGCACTTTTATGGAAATCACTCTAGGAGATGCTACTAAACTTCTAGATAATATTATGGTTAATTATTCTCAATGACACACCGAAAGATCTACTAATAAAAAAGTGCATGCGATAGAAGAAATCAATGTTTTGAGTGGAAAGATGGATGAACTTATGAAATTAGTTGCTACTACGAGTGTTTCTTCTGATCCTAATGATATGCCTTTGTCTACTTTGATTGAGAATAATAATGAATCCATGGATGTGAATTTTGTTGGTAGGAATAATTTTGGTAACAACACATATAGAGGGAATTTTAATCCTAGGCCTTATCCTAGTAATCCTTCTAATAATTATGGAAATTCCTACAACAACTCTTATGGAAATTTTAATAAGATGCCCTCTGAATTTGAGAGTAGTGTTAAAGAGTTTATGAATTCACAAAAGAATTTTAATACTTTGCTTGAGGAGAAATTCCTTAAAGTTGATGATTTGGCTAGGAACTTTGATAGAATTTCTCTTGAGGTTGATTCTTTAAAGCTTAGATCTATTCCTCCTAAGCATGATATCAATGAGTCTCTCAAAGCTATGAGAATTTCCATTGGTGAGTGCAAAGAAAGAACCGCTAGGATGCGTGCTTCCAAAGATGCCTTTATTAAAGCGTGTTCTTCTAATTCCTATGAAAATCAAGATGAAGATCTAAAATTTATTGATGTGTCCCCCATTAAATCTTTGTTTTGCAATATGAATCTTGATGAAACTGAATATGATCTTCCTTTACCTAGAAGGCGTTCTAAGAATTGGAGTTTTAGATCTTGATGATGAAATTGATAAATGTGGGATTGAAAGAAATAAAAACCTAGATGTTGCTAAACCCACTATTGTGGATCTCAAGGAATTTAATTATGAAAATTGCTCTTTAATTGATTGTATTTCCTTGTTGCAATCCGTGCTAAATTCTCCTCATGCTTATAGTCAAAATAAGGCCTTTACCGAACACATTGTTGTTGCTTTGATGCAATCTTATGAAGAAAAACTTGAGTTGAAAGTTTCTATCCCTAGGAAGCTCTATGATGAGTGGGAACCTACTATCAAAATTAAAATTAAATATTATGAGTTTCAGGCTTTGTGTGATTTGGGTGCTAGTGTCTCTACTATTCCCAAAACCTTGTGTGATTTGCTAGATTTCCGTGACTTTTATGATTGCTCTCCAAACTTGCATCTTGCGGATTCCACTATTGAAAAGCCTATGGGAAGAATTAATGATGTTCTTATTGTTGCAAATAGGAATTATGTGCCCGTAGATTTTATCGTTCTTGATATAGATTGCAATCCTTCATGTCCTATTATTCTTGGTAGACCTTTCCTTAGAACGATTGGTGCAATATATGAAGGAAGGGAATATTAGATTCCAATTTCCATTAAAGAAAGGCATGGAACACTTCCCTAGAAAGAAAATAAAATTACCATATGAATCTATCATGAGAGCCACTTATGGGTTGCCTACCAAAGATGGCAATACCTAGATCTATCCTTGCTTTTATGCCTAGCTAGGGGCGTTAAACGATAGCGCTTGTTAGGAGGCAACCCAATTTTATTTTTAGTTTTTTTTGTTTTTGCTTCTGTTTAGGAATAAATAATTCATATAGCCTCTGTTTAGATGTGGTTTTATGTTTTAATTAGTGTTTGTGCCAAGCTAGACCTATTGGATCTTCTTGGATAATAGTTATTTGATCTTGCTGTAATTTCCAGAAACTTTGCGCTCAGTGCCCGAATTGTTAATAATCACCAGAACGTGATAAAATACTGATTCCAATTGCTGCGGATCAATAAAAAAATTGTCTAGGTCTTCTAATTTTGGTAGAATTTTTGGAGTTACAGAAGTTTGTGTTAGTTACAGATTACTACAGACTGTTCTGTTTTTGACAGATTCTGTTTTGCGTGTGTTGTTTGCTTATTTTGATGAATCTATGGCTAGTAAAATAGTTTATAATACATAGAGAAGTTGGAATACAGTAGGTTTAACACTAATATAAATAAATAATGAGTTCATTACAGTACCTTAAAGTAGTCTTTTGTTTTCTTTCTCTAATAGAGCTCACGGGATTTCTATTGAGTTTTGTGTTGTGAAGTTTTCAAGTTTTGGGTGAATTCTTTTGATGGATTATGGAACAAGGAGTGGCAAGAGCCTAAGCTTGGGGATGCCCATGGCACCCCCAAGATAATCCAAGGACACCAAAAAGTCAAAGCTTGGGGATGCCCCGGAAGGCATCCCCTCTTTCGTCTACTTCCATCGGTAATTTACTTGGAGCTATATTTTTGTTCACCACATGTTATGTGTTTTGCTTGGAGCGTCTTGTATTATTTGCGTATTTGCTTGTTAGTCTACCACGATCATCCTTGCTGTACACACCTTTTGAGAGAGCCATACATAAATTGGAATTTTCTAGAATACTCTATGTGCTTCACTTATATCTTTTGAGCTTGATAGTTTTGCTCATAGTGCTTCACTTATATCCTTTGAGCGTGATAATTTTTGCTCTAGTGCTTCACTTAGATATTTTAGAGCACGGTGGTGGTTTTGTTTTAAAGAAACTATTTATCTCTCATGCTTCACTTAGATTATTTTGAGAGTCGTTAATAGCATGGTAATTTTCTTAATATTAATATACTTGGTAGTCAAGATATGTGAAACTTTCTTTTGAGTGCGTTGAATACTAAGATAAGTTTGATGCTTGATAATTGTTTTGAGATATGGAGGTGATAATATCAAAGTCGTGCTAGTTGAGTAGTTGTGAATTTGAGAAATGCTTGTGTTGAAGTTTGCAAATCCCGTAGCATGCACGTATGATTAAAGTTGTGTAACAAATTTGAAACATGAAGTGTACCTGGCTTGTGCATCCTTATGAGTGGCGGTCGGGGACGAGCGATGGTCTTTTCCTACCAATCTATCCCCCTAGGAGCATGCGCGTAGTACTTGATTTTTGATGACTTCTAAATTTTTGCAATAAGTATATGAGTTCTTTTGACTAATGTTGAGTCCATGGATTATACACACTTTTACCTTTCCGCCTTTGCTAGCCTCTTCGGTGCCGTGCATTGCCCTTTCTCACCTTGAGAGTTGGTGCAAACTTCGCCGGTGCATCCAAACCCTGTGATATGATACGCTCTATCACACATAAACCTCCTTATATCTTCCTCAAAACAGCCACCATACCTACCTATTATGGCATTTCCATAGCCATTCTGAGATATATTGCCATGCAACTTTCCACCGTTCCGTTCATCATCATCATGACATACTTTACTTTTGTCATATTGCCATTGCATGATCATGTAGTTGACATCGTATTTGTGGCAAAGCCACCATGCATTATTTTTCATACATGTCACTTTTGATTCATTGCACCATCCCGGTACACCGCCGGAGGCATTCATATAGAGTCATATCTTGTTCTAGTTTCGAGTTGTAATCCTTATGTTGTAATCAATAGAAATGTGATGATCATCATTATTAGAGCATTGCCCAAAAAAAAAAGAAAAAAAAAGAAAGGCCCAAAAAAAAGAAAATAAATAAAAAGGGCAATGTTACTATCTCTTTTTTCACACTTGTGCTTCAAAGTAGCACCTTGTTCTTCATGTAGTGAGTCTCATATATTGTGCTTCAAAGTAGCACCTTGTTCTTTATGTAGTGAGTCTCATATATTGTGCTTCAAAGTAGCACCATGTTTTTCATATAGTGAGTATAATAAGTTGTCTTTTTGTACTAGTGGGAATTTTTCATTATAGAACTTGGCTTGTATATTCCTACGATGGGCTTCCTCAAATGCCCTAGGTCTTCGTGAGCAAGCAAGTTGGATGCACACCCACTAGTTTTATTTTGTTGAGCATTTATTTATAGCTCTAGTGCATCTGTTGCATGGCAATCCCTACTCCTCATGTTGACATCAATTGATGGGCATCTCCATAGCCCGTTGATTATCCTCGTCAATGTGAGACTTTCTCCTTTTTTGTCTTCTCCACACAATCCCCATCATCATATTCTATTCCACCCATAGTGCTATATCCATGGCTCAAGCTCATGTATTGCGCGAAGGTTGAAAAAGTTTGAGATTATTTAAGTATGAAACAATTGCTTGGCTTGTCATCGGGGGTATAGAAGTTGGGAACATCTTTGTGTGACGAAAATGAAGCATAGCCTAACTATATGATTTTGTAGGGATGAACTTTCTTTTGCCATGCTATTTTGAGAAGACATGATTACTTTGATTAGTATGCTTGAAGTATTATTATTTTTATGTCAATATGAACTTTTGTCTTGAATCTTTTGGATCTGAATATTCATACCACAATTAAGAAGATTTACATTGAAATTATGCCAAAGTATCACTCCGCATCAAAAATTCTCTTTTTATCATTTACCTACTCGAGGACGAGCAGGAATTAAGCTTAGGGATGCCTGATACGTCTCCAACGTATCTATAATTTTTTATTGCTCCATGCTACTTTATCTACTGTTTTGGACTATATTGGGCTTTATTTTCCACTTTTATATTATTTTTGGGACTAACCTATTAACCGGAGGCCCAGCCCAGAATTGCTGTTTTTTGCCTATTTCAGTGTTTCGAAGAAACAGAATATCAAACGGAGTCCAAACGGAATGACACCTTCGGAAACGTGATTTTCTCACCAAACGTGATCCAGGAGACTTGGACCCTACTCCAAGGAACGAAAGAGGCGGTCACGAGGGTGGGGCGCCCCCCCTAGGGCGCGCCCCTGCCTCGTGGGCCCCTTGTCGCTCCACCGACGTACTCCTTCCTCCTATATATACCTACGTACCCCCAAACGATCAGAACAGGAGCCAAAACATAATTCCACCGCCGCAACTTCCTGTATCCATGAGATACCATCTTGGGGCCTGTTCCGGAGCTCCGCCGGAGGGGGCATCCACCATGGAGGGCTTCTACATCATCACCATAGCCCCTCCGATGAAGTGTGAGTAGTTTACTTCAGACCTTCGGGTCCATAGCTAGTAGCTAGATGGCTTCTTCTCTCTTTTTGGATCTCAATACAATGTTCTCCCCTCTCTCGTGGAGATCTATTCGATGTAATCTTATTTTTGTGGTGTGTTTGTTGAGACTGATGAATTGTGGGTTTATGATCCAACTTATCTATGAATAATATTTGAATCTTCTCTGAATTCTTTTATGTATGATTGGTTATCTTTGCAAGTCTCTTCGAATTATCCGTTTGGTTTGGCCAACTAGATTGGTAGTTCTTGCAATGGGAGAAGTGCTTAGCTTTGGGTTCAATCTTGCGGTGTCCTTACCAAATGATGTAAAGGGTTGCAAGGCACGTATTGTATTGTTGCCATCGAGGATAACAAGATGGGGTATTTATCATATTGCATGAATTTATCCCTCTACATCATGTCATCTTGCTTAAGGCGTTACTCTGTTTTTAACTTAATACTCTTTTTCTTTTTGGATCATAACCAAATAAAAACTTCTCGAGCAAGTACTAGGTCTTTTCTTTCCGAAGCAAGTCAAGGACAACTAGGTCAGTCTGGGGGGGGGGGGGCAATCCTATAGATGCATGCTGGATAGCGGTCGATGAGTGGAGTAATAGTAGTAGATGCAGAATCGTTTCGGTCTACTTGTCACGGACGTGATGCCTATATACATGATCATACCTAGATATACTCATAACTATGCTCAATTCTGTCAATTGCTCAACAATAATTTGTTCACCCACCGTAGAATATTATGCTCTTGAGAGAAGCCTCTAGTGAAACCTATGGCCCCCGGGTCTATTCTCATCATATCAATCTCCATCACTTTTATACTTGCTTTGTTTTTACTTTGCTTTTTACTTTTCACTTTGCATCTATATACCAAAAATACCAAAAATATCATTTATCATCTCTATCAGATCTCACTCTCATAAGTGACCGTGAAGGGATTGACAACCCCTAATCGCATTGGTTGCGAGTAGCTATCGTTTTGTGCAGTTACGAGGGACTTGCGTGGCCTCCTACTGGATTGATACCTTGGTTCTCAAAAACTGAGAGAAATACTTACGCTACTTTGCTGCATCATCCTCTCCTCTTTGAGGAAATCCAACGCAGTGCTCAAGAGGTAGCAACGATGATGGAACAACAGATCCTGCGGTATGGATTGAGGATTTTCTTCTTCATATTCATATGGCCCGCGGTGATGACCTTCACGCCATCAAATACCTCCTGCTAAAACTCAAAGGGCCAGCTCGGCACTAGTTAGACAGTCTGCCTGAAAACTCTATTGGCAGCTGGGAGGACTTGGAAGACGCCTTCCGCGACAACTTCCAAGGTACATATGTGCGACCTCCAGGTGCTGATGACTTAAGTCACATAGTTCAACAGCCCGGAGAGTCAGCCAGGAAATTCTGGACTAGGTTCCTAACTAAAAAGAACCAGATCATCGACTGTCCACATGCCGAAGCCCTACGGCCTTTAAGCATAGCATCCGCGACGAATGGCTTGCCCGTCACCTCGGCCAGGAAAAGCCGAAGTCCATGGCAGCCCTCACGACACTCATGACCCGTTTTTGTGCGGGCGGGGATAGTTGGCTAGCCCATAGCAATAACACTGCAAGTGAAGCTGGCACTTCTGAGACCAAAAGCAGCAACGGCAAGCCCCAACGCAACAGGTACAAGCGTCGAAGCAACGGTGAAAATACCGACGACACGGCGGTCAACGCCGGATTCAGTGGCTCCCAGTCTGGCCAGCGGAAGAAGCCATATAAAAGAAACAATCCGGGCCCATCAACTTGGACCGCATACTCGATCGTCCATGCCAGATCCATGGCACCCCAGACAAACCAGCCAATCATACCAATAGAGACTGTTGGGTTTTTAAACAGGCCGACAAATTAAATGCCGAGAACAAGGAGAAGGGGTCGCAAAGCAAGGACGATGACAAGGAGTCCCGTCCGCCGAACACAGGGGGACAGAAGAAGTCCCCCCCAAGTTAAAACAGTGAACATGATATACGTTACCCATATCCCCAAGAGGGAGCGCAAACGCGCGCTCAGGGACGTCTACGCGATGGAGCCAGTCGCCCCAAAGTTCAACCCATGGTCTTCCTGCCCGATCACTTTCGATCGCAGGGACCATCCGACCAGTATCCGCCATGGCGGTTCAGCCGTGCTGGTCCTCGACCCAATCATTGATGGATTCCATCTCATGCGAGTCCTCATGGATGGTGGCAGCAGCCTGAACCTGCTCTATCAGGATATAGTGTGCTTTTTGTGGGCATTAATCCCTCAAGGATCAAGCCCACAAAGACTACCTTTAAAGGAGTCATACCATGTGTAGAGGCCCGCTATACGGGCTCAATCACACTAGAGGTTGTCTTAGGATCCCCGAACAACTTCCGAAGCAAAGAGTTGATCTTTGATATCGTCCCCTTCCGCAGTGGCTATCACACACTGCTGGGACGAACCACATTTGCTCGATTCAACGCGGTGCCACACTATGCTTATCTCAAGCTCAAGATGCCCGGACCACGCGGTGTCATAATAGTCAATGGAAACATGGAACGCTCCCTCCGTACCGAGGAGCACACCGCTGCTTTAGCAACAGAAGTACAGAGCGGCCTTCTCAAGCAGAATCTAAATTCGGCGGCCGAGCTCCCGGACACTGTCAAACGAGTCCGGACACCTCTGCAACAGAACAGCCCAGCTCGTCAGGAGCTCGACTAGCAATTTGGCCTCCGTCCCAGTCCCGGCCAAGTGGCGGCGTTCGTACCGCGCGTACATAACTACGCATTCAAAATACCATGGGCATAGACAGAGGCATAGCTAGATTGTGATCCACAATACGACTCGACCTCCCCTGGACACACATACTTTCACTTTTTCTTATTTATCCTTTTTAGGTTTCTTTTCCACAGGCCTTTCCTGACGGCCTGACCACCGGTCCTTTCGAAAGGATAGATACACCAAGACGGCAAGAAGCACTGATGTATAAGGGAATTTCTAGGTGGTCTCTTTAACGATCACTCTACTTGTTTTCAGGACTCGCACACAGCTCTCCCTTGGTTGTGGCATATTAAATAGCCTTGTTGCTTATTGCACTACTTGTACAAATACGCTTTGACGTATTAATCAAACTATAATGGAAACAGTTTGCGGCCCAACTTTTGCGGCACTAGCTTGCTACCTTTTTTTTTATAATCATATCAAATTGCACCCGTACACTTTGGTACGCTTTAATCCGCCAGGGGCTTCATTGCGCCCCATAATACGGCAAAAAAGTCCGAACACTTTTTATAGTATAGTTCGGCACCCCGAATTTAGCATTATATGCATTGGCTCCGAATCATGTCTTTGGTCAATAGTTGGGTTGCCTGGCTCCTGTTCTTACTACCTTACATTCCGCTATATCGGCTAGGGTGGTAAAGGGAGAACTACTGCGATTGTGTCCTGGTTTATCTGGATGAGCACCTCAGTAGAGAAAGCCGAAAACTGACTGTCATGATACGGCGTGAGCCGGTCAGCTCTTCGGAGGTTTCAAATCTTTAGCGATTTTTTCCTGCATTATGTGAGGAATCGGTTCTTATCCAATCAGGTGTTTACAGCACCCTAGTTCGGATAATAGGGGCTGCGCCTAAATTTTTATTGTCAAACACCTATGGCTAAGTGAGGGTGATAAAGCCACATAGTCCGATTACCTGGTTCATTGCGCTAAACACCTCCTTCAAGGACCAAACAATTGGATCAAGAGTGTTTAGATTCCATCCCGAACACCCCCGTACTACCTACGTGGGGGCTGAAGCCGACGACTGGCCAACTCTCAGATTTAATAAAAATGGCCGCACAGGAGGTAAAATTTTAATAATAACAAGCGTTATATTACATGACAAGTTCTGTTTCACCATACAAGACAGGATAATGAAAGTATTTCATTCAAAAATTATATCCTTAGTACATTGCTCCGCTACAATGCGGGATCCCTCCTGGACATCTTCAAAATACCGCTCGGGCGTTCGGTGCTCCTTGCCCTCGGGCGGTCCCTCGGTCGTGAGCTTGACGGCATTCATCTTCGCCCACTGCATCTTGACACGGGCGAAGGCCATCCACGCACCTTCTATACAGACCGACCGCCTGATGGCGTCAAGCCGGGGGCAGGCATTTACCAGCCGCTTCACGAGCCCGAAGTAACTGCTGGGTATGGCTTCAGCCGGCCACAGCTGGATTATCATATCCTTCATGGCTAGTTCGGCCACCCTATGCAGTTCGACCAGCTATTTTAGCTGGTCGCTAAAGGGCACCGGATGTTCTGGCACAAGGTATTGCGACCAGAACAACTTCTCCGTTGAGCTCCCCTCTTCGGCTCGGAAGAATTCAGCAGCGTCAGAAACACTGCGTGGCAGATCTGCAAACGCCCCTGGAGAACTCCAAATCCGGGTTAGTAAGAGATACCTCTTCTTCACATACGTGCTTTGCATAATAAAAGCCTTACCCGCCGTGATTTTCTTGGCCTCCTGGATTTCCTGGAGGGCGCCCTGGGCCTCAACCCGGGCCTCTTGTGCGCTCTGGCGAGCCTTGGCGAGTTCGGTCTCTTAATCCGCAATGTTGCGCTCCAAGGATTCACATTTCTTGATTGCGTCCTAGAGCTCCTGCTGGACCTCACCAACCCCGGCCTCGTGTTTTTCACGGGCGGCTTGCTCCTTCGCTGCTTTCTTTTTGGCCTCAGCCAGCGCCTTTTTAAGGGCCTCCGCCTCGGTCACCGCTCCTATAGATATCTTGGCACTGCAGTCAATACAAATCATCTATCCTTTCTGATATACGGAAGGTCATGGCACACCTTGCTTGTCCTCCAGCTGCTTTTTTGCACGGCCGAGCTCTTCCTCGGCCCGCTCCAGACTTTTCTTCAGTCCGGAGACTTCGGCAGCATGGGAGGTCGGAGTCAGCAACGATGCCTTCTTATTCACATAGACATGTATGGTTAGTCCCTCGCGAAACTGATTTGATCCTCTGTCCGACTTTTCTTTCCGAACACCGAACAGAGTCTCAGGGGCTACTGTCTATACTGTGACATCCTTCTTACATAATTACGCTGCTTACCTCAAAGCCTGTTAGAAGGCTTGTGCAGGCCTCGTTCAGTCCACTCTTCACGGACTGAACCTTCTCAATCACCGCACCCATAAGGGTATGGTGTTCCTCTACAATGGAAGCACCTTGCAGTGCTTCCAGTAGAGTATCCGGTGCCTCTGGTTGGACAGAGGTCACCGACGGAATAGGCACACATCCTTCTTGCGAAGGAGGCTGCTTGCCGGATTCCGAAGCCATATAGGTCTCCGGGATCATATTCGGCTGGGGGCCGAATTGGATATGGCCCCCATCGCCAGTCTCCATGGGGATTTTCTCCCCCGCGTGTCCGACAGCCGAGGTTTCACCCTCTGGCGCCGCCTTGACGGCCTCCCGCGCCTCTCCCTGGCCTGGGATCCTTCGGGACAACACCTCGGTGTCATCCATGGCCCTGGGAGAGGAGGCTGCCGAAAGGGACCCGTTGTCCATCACCTTCGGGTCCAGCAAATTCCCCGAAGATGAGGATCGCTCGAGGTCAGAACGAGCCGGACTGTAAGTGCATGATTCAACATGTTAAAACTACGAAGTAAAGAGTCTGGATATATGAATGCGTCAGGGTCTTTTAATACGCACGATCCGGCTAGGGGCCTATTTCGGGGGCGTCGCTCTGGGCTGCTGTCGATTTCTCACACAGAGTTATCCGCGAGGGATACCTTCCCCTTCTTGGACGTTTCTGCCTCCAGATTTGTGGAGGTCGTCCTCTTCTTCCTTCCCCCCTCAGGGGGGAGTTGCTTTCTTCATCCTCCTCGTTGTCATCCTCGGTGGCGGAGGAGTGAGTCTCGGTGTCTTCGGACGTCATGTCCGAAGCACCCTTACGACAGAGACCACCTCTGGTCCCCTTGGCCTTCTTCTCCGGTGCTTGATAGGGCGCCAGAACCAGCATCTTCGTTAGAAGCGGGATAGCTGGTTCTTTGGGCAGCGGAGCTGGACTCTGAATCCGCTCCGCCTTCTTTGTCCAGCCCTGAAAAAATAAATAGGGAGGCTTAGGCACCTTCCTCGAGTAAGCAAGTGAAGGATACACCTTGATACACGAAAGACTCACCGGACTGGCAGGATGTTCCAGATCGTGCCCACGGTCCTCGGTCGTCTCTGGCCACGTCTGGTTTCCCTTGAATAGCACCTTCCAGATATCTTCGTGCGTGGTGCCGAAGAATCGTTGCAAGGTCAGGTGCTTGGCCGGATCAAACTCCCACAGATGGCAGGTCCGGCTCTGGCATGGAAGGATCCGGCGAACTAGCATCACCTGGATCACATTGACGAGCTTGATGTTCTTGTCCACCATGCTCTAGATGCGCGTCTGCAGCACTTTCAGCTCGTCTGATGAAGCCCAATTCAGGCCGTTCTCTAGCCAGGAGGTAAGATGCATTGGGGCTCCGGACTTGAATTCGGGAGCCGCGGCCCAAGAGGCGTCGCGGGGCACTGTGATATAGAACCACAGTTGCTATCACCCTTTGACGGTCTCCACAAAGGTACCTATGGGCCATGTGACGTTGGGCATCTTGCTTACGATGGCGCCTCCGCACTCTGCGTGTTGGCCATCCACCACCTTCGTCTTCACATTGAAAATCTTAAGCCATAGTCTGAAGTGGGGTGGGATGCGGAGGAAAGGCTCGCACACGACAATAAATGCCGAGATGTTGAGGAAAGAATTTGGGGCTAGATCATGGAAATCTAGCCCGTAGTAGAACATGAGTCCGCGGACGAAAGGTTGGAGAGGAAAACCTAGCCCATGGACAAAGTGAGGGATGAACACCACCCTCTCATGAGGCTTCGGGGTGGGGATGATCTATCCCTCAGCCGGAACCCGGTGGGCGATTTCCTTGGCCAAATACCCCGCCTCCTGAAGCTTGGTGATGTCCTTCTCCTTGACGGAGGAGGCCATCCACTTGCCTTGTGCTCCAGATCCGGACATGGTCGAGTGCTTTCTTGAGGCAGAAAGGATGAGGACTTGGGTGCTGGAGCTCGTGAGTGGGAGGGCAGAGAGAGAGAGAGAGAGAAGGCGTGGGTCAAAGAAAGGAATCCTTATCTCCTTATAAAGGCCATGAATATCAAGCGCCTCCCCACTCGCCTTAAAACTTGCTTGTTCCCAAGGGCTGTGCAGATGGCACGGTTGGATTACCCACGCCCGTATTGATGAGAATCCCTTAATGAGGGGAAACGATCTCTGCAATGACAAGACGTGCCGATGGAAACCGCATCTTGAAATGTGGAGCGGCAGGCCAAAAAACGGTTCGAAATAATAACCAGGCAGGGACGTGATGTCACGCTACAAAAAGTTGTCAGCAGATTGGACTCGTGAAATATTATACTCTCCGCGGTTGTGTGTGGTACTTGTTTTGCAGAGCCGGACACATTCGTTGTGTTCGAAGACTGTGTTGGAGTATTCGAAGAAGGAACCCGCCTTTCAATGCCGAAGACAATTTGCGCGTCAGACACATCGTCATTGAAGCCTGGTTCAGGGGCTACTGAGGGAGTCCTGGATTAAGGGGTCCTCGGGCGTCCGGATATATAACATGGGCCGGACTGGTGGGTGGTGAAGATACAAGACCGAAGACTCTCTCTTGTGTCCGGATGGGACTCTCCTTGGCGTGGAAGGCAAGCTTGGCGTCCGAATATGAAGATTCCTTTCTCTGTAACTGACTTTGTACAACCCTAGTCCCCTCCGATGTCTATATAAACCGTAGGGCTTAGTCCGTAGAGGTGATGATAATCATAGTCATACAGGCTAGACTTTTAGGGTTTTAGGCATTACGATCTCGTGGTAGATCTACTCTTGTAATACTCATATTCATCAAGATCAATCAAGCAGGAAGTAGGCTATTACCTCCATAGAGAGGGCCCGAACCTGGGTAAACATTGTGTCCCCCATCTCCTGTTACCATCAACCTTAGACGCACAATTCGGGACCCCTACCCGAGATCCGCCGGTTTTGACACCGACAATGGCTTCACCATGCCCCTGGTAATAATTGGAGAATGTTTTCCTTATGTCGTGATGCACGCCTTTCATAAAATGAACCATCATCCGAGGAAGTTTCATGGTTTCGAGGGGGAAATCACAAAGACTGAAGCGGGATGCAAATTTCCTTTTTCCTTTGTCCACGAGGTTTTTCTCTATGATGAGCATAGAACCTGCAAATCACTGTGTTCAAATTTGGCACTTTTCCGGGTTCATTTGCCATATTTAGGGGATTATGTGCATTTCCTAGGCATTAATGCGCATAATTCAAGTTCAAACAATAGATGCATGAAAGGGTCCACAAGAACGGCCTAGAAAACCATGCTCGTGCCATTTAGTAAATTCTCATGCCTTTTACAAGGAATGGACAAATATTTTGATGAAATGTGTGGCAATAGTCAACCACAAATGTTTGTTTGTTGGGTTTTCAACTATATAAAAAATGAAATAAATGCTTAAAAACATGACGACTGGCATGGTGCCATGGTATGACCTGACCATGCTTGGTAAAAATTTGAGAAGGTTTGGCTTATGTCGTCATGCACACCCTTCATAAATTGAACCATCACCGAGGAAGTTCCATGCTTTCGAGAGGGAAAATCCCCAAGATTGAAGGGAATCCTAATTTCCGTCATAGTTTGTCCTTCAGTTTTTTCCAACGATCAACTTACCGCCTCCAATGCAACATGTTCAAATTTGACATTTTCCTGGGCTCATTTACAATATTTAGGGGATTATGTGCATTTTCTAGGCATTAATGGACATAATTCAAATTCGAACAATCGGTGCATGAAAAGGTGCAATAGAATGGTCTGGAAAACCATGCTCGTGTTATTTAGCACATTCTCATGCCTTTTACATGGAATGGGCAGATATTTCAAGGAAATGTGTGGCAATAGTCAACCATAAATGCGTCGTTTAGTCGGTTAACAACTATACAAAAAAATGAAACACATGGTTGGAAAACATGACGCCTGGCTTGGTGCCATGGTATGGCCTCACCATGCCCTGGTAAAAATTGGAGAATGTTTTCCTTATGTCGTGATGCGCGACTTTCATAAATCGAACCATCACCGAGGAAGTTTCATGGTTTCAAGGGGCAAATCACCAAGATTGAAGGGGGGGGGGTCCAAATTTCCTTTGTCCTTTGTCCACGAGTTTTTTCTATGATGAACATACAACCTGCAAATCACCGTGTTCAAATTTGGCACTTTTCTGGGTTCATTTGCCATATTTAGGGGATTATGTGCATTTCCTAGGCATTAATGTGCATAATTCAAGTTCAAACAATCGATGCATGAAAGGGTCCACAAGAACGTCCTAGAAAACCATGCTCGTGCCATTTAGTAAATTCTCATGCCTTCTACAAGGAATGGACAGATATTTTGATGAAATGTGTGGAAATAGTCAACCACAAATGTCTGTTTGTTGGGTTTTCAAGTATAAAAATGAAATAAATGCTTAAAAAATGTGACACCTGGCATGGTGCCATGGTATGACCTCACCATGCCTTGGTAAAATTTTGAGAAGGTTTGGCTTATGTTGTCATGCACGCCCTTCATAAATCGAACCATCACCGAGGAATTTCCATTCTTTCGAAAGGGAAATCCTCAAGATTGAAGGGGAATCCAAATTTTCTTCGTTCTTTGCCCTGGAGTTTTTTTCTATGACGAACATACACCCTGCAAATCACCGTGTTCAAATTTGGCATTTTTCTGGGTTCATTTACCATATTTAGGGGATTATGTGCATTTTCTAGGCATTAATGGACATAATTCAAATTCGAACAATCGGTGCATGAAAAGGTGCACAAGAACGGTCTGGAAAACCATGCTCTGTTATTTAGCACATTCTCATGCCTTATACAAGGAATGGGCAGATATTTCAAGGAAATGTGTGGTAATAGTCAACCATAAACGCGTCGTTTACTCGGTTAACAACTATAGAAAAAATGAAACACATGGTTGGAAAATATGACGCCTGGCTTGGTGCCATGGTATGGCCTCACCATGCCCTAGTAAAAATTGCAGAAGAATGTCTTCCTTATGTCGTGATACGCGCCTTTCATAAATCGAACCATCACCGAGGAAGTTTCATGGTTTCAAGGGGGGAATCACCAAGGTTGAAGGGGGGTCCAAATTTTCTTTGTCCTTTGTCCACGAGTTTTTTCTACGATGAACATACAACCTGCAAATCACCATGTTCAAATTTGGCACTTTTCTGGGTTCATTTGCCATATTTAGGGGATTATGTGCATTTCCTAGGCATTAATGCGCATAATTCAAGTTCAAACAATCGATGCATGAAAGGGTCCACAAGAACGTCCTAGAAAACCATGCTCGTGCCATTTAGTAAATTCTCATGCCTTCTACAAGGAATGGACAGATATTTTGATGAAATGTGTGGAAATAGTCAACCACAAATGTCTGTTTGTTGGGTTTTCAAGTATAAAAATGAAATAAATGCTTAAAAAACGTGACGCCTGGCATGGTGCCATGGTATGACCTCAGCATGCCTTGGTAAAATTTTGAGAAGGTTTGGCTTATGTTGCCATGCACGCCCTTCATAAATCGAACCATCACCGAGGAAGTTCCATGCTTTCGAAAGGGAAATCCTCAAGATTGAAGGGGAATCCAAATTTTCTTCGTTCTTTGCCCTGGAGTTTTTTCTATGACGAACATACACCCTACAAATCACCGTGTTCAAATTTGGCATTTTTCTGGGCTCATTTACCATATTTAGGGGATTATGTGCATTTTCTAGGCATTAATGGACATAATTCAAATTCGAACATTCGGTGCATGAAAAGGTGCACAAGAACGGTCTGGAAAACCATGCTCTGTTATTTAGCACATTCTCATGCCTTTTACAAGGAATGGGCAGATATTTCAAGGAAATGTGTGGTAATAGTCAACCATAAACGCATCGTTTACTCGGTTAACAACTATAGAAAAAATGAAACACATGGTTGGAAAATATGACGCCTGGCTTGGTGCCATGGTATTGCCTCACCATGCCCTAGTAAAAATTGGATAATGTCTTCCTTATGTCGTGATACGCGCCTTTCATAAATCGAACCATCACCGAGGAAGTTTCATGGTTTCAAGGGGGGAATCACCAAGGTTGAAGGGGGGTCCAAATTTTCTTTGTCCTTTGTCCACGAGTTTTTTCTACGATGAACATACAACCTGCAAATCACCATGTTCAAATTTGGCACTTTTCTGGGTTCATTTGCCATATTTAGGGGATTATGTGCATTTCCTAGGCAATAATGCGCATAATTCAAGTTCAAACAATCGATGCATGAAAGGGTCCACAAGAACGTCCTAGAAAATCATGCTCGTGCCATTTAGTAAATTCTCATGCCTTCTACAAGGAATGGATAGATATTTTAATGAAATGTGTGGAAATAGTCAACCACAAATGTCTGTTTGTTGGGTTTTCAAGTATAAAAATGAAATAAATGCTTAAAAAACGTGACGCCTGGCATGGTGCCATGGTATGACCTCAGCATGCCTTGGTAAAATTTTGAGAAGGTTTGGCTTATATTGTCATGCACGCCCTTCATAAATCGAACCATCACCGAGGAAGTTCCATGCTTTCGAAAGGGAAATCCTCAAGATTGAAGGGGAATCCAAATTTTCTTCGTTCTTTGCCCTGGAGTTTTTTTCTATGACGAACATACACCCTACAAATCACCGTGTTCAAATTTGGCATTTTTCCGGGCTCATTTACCATATTTAGGGGATTATGTGCATTTTCTAGGCATTAATGGACATAATTCAAATTCGAACAATCGGTGCATGAAAAGGTGCACAAGAACGGTCTGGAAAACCATGCTCTATTATTTAGCACATTCTCATGCCTTTTACAAGGAATGGGCAGATATTTCAAGGAAATGTGTGGTAATAGTCAACCATAAAAGCGTCGTTTACTCGGTTAACAACTATAGAAAAAATGAAACACATGGTTGGAAAACATGACGCCTGGCTTGGTGCCATGGTATGGCCTCACCATGCCCTAGTAAAAATTGGAGAATGTCTTCCTTATGTCGTGATACGCGCCTTTCATAAATCGAACCATCACCGAGGAAGTTTCATGGTTTCAAGGTGGGAATCACCAAGGTTGAAGGGGGGTCCAAATTTTCTTTGTCCTTTGTCCACGAGTTTTTTCTACGATGAACATACAACCTGCAAATCACCGTGTTCAAATTTGGCACTTTTCTGGGTTCATTTGCCATATTTAGGGGATTATGTGCATTTCCTAGGCATTAATGCGCATAATTCAAGTTCAAACAATCGATGCATCAAAGGGTCCACAAGAACGTCCTAGAAAACCATGCTCGTGCCATTTAGTAAATTCTCATGCCTTCTACAAGGAATGGACAGATATTTTGATGAAATGTATGGAAATAGTCAACCACAAATGTCTGTTTGTTGGGTTTTCAAGTATAAAAATGAAATAAATGCTTAAAAAACGTGACGCCTAGCATGGTGCCATGGTATGACCTCACCATGCCTTGGTAAAAATTTGAGAAGGTTTGGCTTATGTTGTCATGCAGCCCTTCATAAATCGAACCATCACCGAGGAAGTTCCATGCTTTCGAAAGGGAAATCCTCAAGATTGAAGGGGAATCCAAATTTTCTTCGTTCTTTGCCCTGGAGTTTTTTTCTATGACGAACATACACCCTGCAAATCACCGTGTTCAAATTTGGCATTTTTCCAGGCTCATTTACCATATTTAGGGGATTATGTGCATTTTCTAGGCATTAATGGACATAATTCAAATTCGAACATTCGGTGCATGAAAAGGTGCACAAGAACGGTCTGGAAAACCATGCTCTGTTATTTAGCACATTCTCATGCCTTTTACAAGGAATGGGCAGATATTTCAAGTAAATGTGTGGTAATAGTCAACCATAAACGTGTCGTTTAGTCGGTTAACAACTATAGAAAAAATGAAACACATGGTTGGAAAACATGACGCCTGGCTTGGTGCCATGGTATGGCCTCACCATGCCCTAGTAAAAATTGGAGAATGTCTCCTTATGTCGTGATATGCGCCTTTCATAAATCGAACCATCACCAAGGAAGTTCCATGGTTTCAAGGGGGGAATCACCAAGGTTGAAGGGGGGTCCAAATTTTCTTTGTCCTTTGTCCACGAGTTTTTTCTACGATGAACATACAACCTGCAAATCACCGTGTTCAAATTTGGCACTTTTCCGGGTTCATTTGCCATATTTAGGGGATTATGTGCATTTCCTAGGCATTAATGCGCATAATTCAAGTTCAAACAATCAATGCATGAAAGGGTCCACAAGAACGGCCTAGAAAACCATGCTCGTGCCATTTAGTAAATTCGCATGCCTTTTACAAGGAATGGACAGATATTTCGATGAAATGTGTGGCAATAGTCAGCGAAAAATGTCTGTTTTTGGGGTTTCAACTATAAAAAAATGAAATAAATGCTTAAAAAACATGACGCCTGGCATGGTGCCATGGTATGACCTCACCATGTGTCGGTGTCAAAACCGGCGGATCTCGGGTAGGGGGTCCCGAACTGTGCGTCTAGGCGGATGGTAACAGGAGACAAGGGACACGATGTTTTTACCCAAGTTCGGGCCCTCTCGATGGAGGTAATACCCTACTCCTGCTTGATTAATATTGGTAGGTCTACCACGAGATCAAGGAGGCTAAACCCTAGAAGCTAGCCTATGGTATGATTGTTGTTCGTCCTACGGACTAAAACCCTCCGGTTTATATAGACACCGGATAGGTTAGGGTTACACAGAGTCGGTTACAATGGTAGGAGATCTACATATCCGTATCGCCAAGCTTGCCTTCCACGCCAAGGAAAGTCCCATCCGGACACGGGACGAAGTCTTCAATCTTGTATCTTCATAGTCTTGGAGTCCGGCCGTGACAATAGTCCGCTATCCGGACACCCCTAGTCTGGGACTCCTCGGTAGCTCCCTGAACCAGGCTTCAATGACGACGAGTCCGGCGCGTTGATTGTCTTCGGCATTGCGAGGCGGGTTCCTCCTCCGAATACTTCATAGAAGGTTTTGAACACAAGGATAGTGCCCGGCTCTGCAAAACAAGTTCCACATAACACCGTAGAGAGAATAATTTTTGCACAGATTTGCTGACGTATTCCGCGGCGTGACATCACACCACGGCCAAGCCTTTATATGAATCGTTTTTTACTGTTCCACCTCAGCGTGTTTAGCGAGGCGGTTTCCTTGGCACGTCTTATCAAAGCATAGATCGTGCCCCCTTATTCCGGGATTCTCATCAATACGGACGTGGGTAACCCATCCGCGCCATTGATTACGGCGCTTGGGAAATAAGCGAGTTTTACCAGGCTGGTGGGGGACGCATAGCTTTGTCCGTCCATATAAGGGGATAAGGATCCACCCTTTCACCTATGCCTTCTTCCTCCTTTGCTTATCCATTTCCGCGCACTCGAGCTCCAGCGCCCAAGTCCGCACATCCCACCTCAACCTTCTCCAACCATGTCAGGAGCGGGAGGCAGGTGGATGGCCTCCTCCGTCACGGAGGGGCACATCACAAGACTGCGGGAGGCCGGATACTTGTCCGGCGACATCGCGCACAGGCTGCCCGATGCGGGGCAGCTCATTCCAACCCCCGGGCCCCATGAGAGGGTGGTGTTTCTCCCCCACTTCCTCCGCGGACTAGGTTTTCCACTTCACCCATTTGTCCGGGGGCTCATGTTCTACTACGGCCTGGACTTCCACGACCTGGCCCCGAATTTCATCCTCAACATATCGGCGTTTATCATCATGTGCGAGGCCTTCCTCTGCATCCAGCCCCACTTCGGCTTATGGCTGAAGATCTTGAACATCCGGCCGAAGGTAGTGGGCGGCCGTCAAGCGGAGTGCGGAGGCGCCATGGTTGGCAAGATGGCCAAAGTCCCATGGCTAGAGGGCGCCTTCGTGGAGACAATAAAGGGGTGGCAATCGGGGTGGTTCTACATCACCGAGCCACGCGACCCCGAATGGGTGGCGGCCCCCGAATTTAGATCTGGCTTCCCCACACGGCTCTCGTCATGGAAAGAGATGGGCCTGATGTGGGGGAATTCGGAAGAGCTATCCGGACTCCAAACATGCGTCCAAACCGATGGACAAGAATCTCAGCTTGTCGGCGTAATCGGTGATGCTCATCCGCGGATTCTCCCCGCCAACAACGGGCCTTTAACTTGTGGGAGTTCGATCCGCACAAAGACACGAACCTTGAGCCGCTCTTGACACTACGCACGAAGATGCCCGGAAGGTGCTGTTCAAAGTCTGAAGCCCCAACATCCGCTAACAAAGATCACGGATACAGCTCGCGGCGTCCAGCCGGCGAGGTAAGTTATTTTACCCTTTACGGGACTCTTTTTTCATAGATTGACTCTATGTGGGATCTAAAACTCCCTAATCTTTGGCAGGACTGGCTGAAGACGTCCGGACATATTAACTGTCCGGCTCCTTTGCCGGAAGACCCGGAGGACGCCCGATTGACGGGGCTGCTGGCTCCGGCGCCGCATGTGGTGCCGGAGAAGAAGGCCAAGAAGGAGGCCATGAGAACTCGAAGGAGCTCCCGACGCCAGGTGCTGTCAGATTCTGATGCAGAATCTTCTCCTGAGGACGAGAAGGAAGAAGAAGAAGCTCCTCCCAGTGGGGAGGAGAAGAAAAGGAAGGCCGCCTAACCGGGAGGCCGGAGGGTCAAGAAGGAAGAACCCTTCCTCCGGACTTCTCCACCAACGTCGACGACGACGAGGAGGATTGGCCTACAAGGGCCAAGCCCCTGGCGAGATCGTAAGTGTCCGGGTACCCATGGATTTTTATTATCGTAGAGTGTTCTCTAATGTCGAACAACCATGCAGCCCGCCCAAGGGCGAGTTCATCGATTCATCGAGCGGGTCCCTAAGCTCGTCGGAAATGGAGAGTACTTCGCTTCCGACCGCCTCCTCGCCTCACGCTGCGGACGCCGCCGCGGCGGGGCCCCAAGGGGGGCTTGGTCAAGAGGAGGTAGCGCAGGAGGTGCCCCAAGGCAACCTCCCGGACTCAGCGCTGGGGCAAGACCCCAGGGCTCTAAGCCCGACCTCGTCCGGACTCCATGCGGAACCATCAGTGGTTCGAAGTCCGACCAGCGGATCCTTCGCAAGAAGGGTAAGACGCCGTGTCCTCCGCCCAACCAGAGGCACGGATAGCTTCGAGGCGCTTAACAGCGCTTCCATCAGGAGGAGCACCGCACCGTTATGAGTGCGGTGATCCGAACAGATTCGATCCGCCAAGAGCGGATGAGAAGCTATACCAGCCTTCTAACAGGCTTTGAGGTAAGTTTAGAATATATAAAATATTACCGCATAGACAGTAGCCCTCGATGCTTAGTTCGTGTTCGGAAAGAAAAGCGGACTAAGGATCTAAAAAGATATACGCAGGAGTCTAACATAAGTATGTCAATATGGGAATGCAGGCTGCTGCTTGACCTCTGCAAGACCGATCATGGAGGTCAATGCATTGAAGCAGAACCTCGAGCGGTCCGAGAACGAGCTCGGACAAGCCAAGAAGCAGCTCGAGGACAAGGAAGGTAAGTAATACCTTATTAAAGAAATACCTTATAGAAAAGGTTTTGGTTGCAAAAAATAACAAGAATAACTTGGGTACTACAGGGGCCACGAACGAGGTGGCGACCCTGAAGGAGGCGGTGTCCGTGGCCGAAAACAAAGCGGCCGTGGAGCGCACCGAGCGAGAGAAGGGGGAGGCGCAGCTGGCCAAGGTACGGCAAGAGCTCCAAGCTCTCGTGGAAAAACACGAGAGTTTAGAGCGTGACTCGAAGACTCAAGAGTCCGAGCTTGCCTCGGCTCTTGAGAGTGCCAAAGCTGGTAAGGCCGAGGCCCAAAAAGCCCTCCAAGAAATTGAGTCGTTAAGAAGATAGCGGTGGGTAAGGCATTCTTTATGCAAAGCAAGCATGTGAAAGTGAATTACCTATTACTTACCCGGATTCGGAGCTCTCCAGGAGCATTCGCAGATTTGCCCGTGAGTGTGTCCGATCTTGCGCATTCTACCGCGCCAAGGAGGGGAGCTCGACAGAAAAGGTGTTCGGTCTCGATATCTCGAGGCCGAACATCCGTGCCTGAGCGACCAGTGAAGCAGCTGGTCGAGGTCCACAAGGTCGCCGAACAGGCCATGAAGGGCCTTATAAGCGGGTGTGGCCATTGGAGGCCATGCCCGGAGCTACTTCGCTTGTTGCAGCGGCTGGTGGATTCTGTCCGCGGCTTGAAGTCATCAAGCGCTCCGTCTGCATTGAAGGTGTCCGTCGGGCCCTTGCCCGTGCTAAAGTGCACTGGGGCAAGCTGGATGCAGAGAAGCTTGTGACGGACGGGCCACCGAAGGGTCATGAGCATCGCACGCCCGAAATGTACTATGAGGGACTCCTGAAGGGTGCCCGCCAAATAGCGGATGAGTGCTCCAAAGATGTAATTTTTGAATAAACTCGCATTTGTTATCCTGTACGTTGAAAACTTGTTCATATGCGCTAAGCAACGCTTGTTAATTTAAAATATTACCTTCCGTGCGGCCGTTTATCATATTTGAGAGATGGCAAGTCGTTGGCTTCAGCCCCCATGCCACGAAAGTGAGGGTGTTAGGGATAAACTTGAGCACTCTTGTTCCCATTCTTGGGTCCATCTAGGAGGCGCTCAACACAACGAACAAGGCAACCGGACTTATAATGCTTGAACACTCTCACTTAGCCATAGAATTCTATAATTTTAAATTTGGTGAAGCCCCTAGTATTCGAACACCGAGTTCGGGCGCTATCACGCCTTGGCGGACAATTCGGTTCCTCGCTCTAAGCGGCATAAGTCTTTAGGGACCGAAAAAACCTCTCGAACAGCGACCGGCTCTCGCCCTATCATGACGGTCAGTTTTAGCTTTCTCCACCGAGGTGCTCGACCCAGCTCAACTGGGCACAATCGCATGGTTCTCCGGTGCTACCTTAGCCGATATAGTGGAACGTAAGGTACCAAAACACGGAGCAGGCAAACCCAACTATTGACCCAAGACATGATTCGGAGCCAATTCATATAATGCTATAAGTTCGGGGTGCCTGTAACATCCCAAATTTTCAATTTGGCATGTTATACACAGGTCATCCATGCATATCATATTTTATTGCATTTTCATTTGCTATCCTCGAAATCCTAAGCAACTCAAGGACCCTCGGAGAGAGTTGGGGATTTTTCGATTTTTCATATTTGAATTTTATCAAATAATGAAAGACGAGGATTTTGGATTTTATAATTTCTCTCTCCGGAAAATATTTCATGCTTAAAAATAAACGAGAGGAGATAATATGACTTCTCCAAAACTAATTGAAATACTGGAGGAAAAATGTTAAAATCATTTTTGGGATTTTATTTTACTTATTTGGAATTTTAATTGCCTAGGGAAAAATTTGCATATATTTAAAATTTGCATTTTAGGGGCCAAGAAAAGTTCATCTTGTTCTAAATATTTTATGTAGGCAAAGAAAACTTGTTTTGGCATTTTAGATTTTATTTATTTTTCTAGGATTTTTATAATTTTTAGTGAATGTTTTTTTAAAAGGAACGCATGCTGGAGTCAGGTCAACGGCCAGCTGAAAGGCCAAGCAAGCCGCCCCCCACCTGCGCGCCGCCCGCCATTGCATGCTGGACTCGAGTCCGAGCGGACTCCTCCCGCCGCCTTGCCCCTCCTCCAAGCCACCTCCCTTCCCTCTTTATATACCGCCCCTCTCCCTTAGCCATCACCACCACCACCACCGCTTTGGACCCGGAGGAGCCGAGCCCGAGCCGCCGCCCGCCGCCCTTTGTCGCCGCCGCCGCCGCCTCCAGCGCCGTCGCCCCCCCGCCGCCGCCGCCGCCTAGCTACCCCTCGCTGCTCAAGAGTTCTCGCCCGAGCCGCCGCCCCCTAACCGGACGATCGCCGGAGGTAGCCCCGTCGCCGGTTTTTTTAAATAACCCTTCGGTTTTTTTATATAAAACCCTAGCCGTTTTTTTGATCGGTTTATTTTTCCCGGTTTATTTATTTTGAGAACGTTCACCCGTCCGTTCGTTTTTACGAACATGTTCGTCGTTTAGTTTCTGCTAACGAACGTTCACTCGTTTAGCCGTTCGTCGTTTTCTTTTATCGGATTTATTCCGCGGTTATTCCGAATTCGATTTATGAACCAATGTTCAAATTAGTATAACTTTTCGCTCGTTTATCGGAATCAGGCGATTCAAGCGCCTGGAGTTTCATCTCGAAACCCTCTTTCTGAATAGTCAACTTAAACCAGTTTTTATCTTTGTAAAATTGACTCTAGTTCAGATTAGTAAATGGATCTTGTTTCTCTCGGCGTTTGAGTTTCGTTGTTTCGGTTGGTTTGATTCTTTTTGCAAACCGGAGTTCTTAAGTTGAACTCTCCGGTCAACCTATTTCAGTTGAAGTTTCGTTTGCGCATCTTTGCTTGTTACTTATGTATGTATTGTTTGCTTGCGATAGAATTCCCGGAGTGCGAAGCGTGTTACTACGAGTCTCTAGGATTCACGGATCGTCAGCAAGGCAAGTAACACTTGATCATACCTTTTCAAACCCAGTTTTATGCATTAGCTCAACCCTCCAACATTGCATGGTTAGGATGTCATTAAATTGTGGGTTGGGAAGTAGATGATGAGGTAGGAACCTAATGCCCTGTTACTATCAAACCCCTTGGGAGTTACTTCTATGTTATGCTTATATTGCCATGCTATGCTCGTACACGTGGTTTGGGTTTGAGAGATATTCACGACAGGTGTGAGATTATTAATTAATGGTTTACTTTAAGGTGGCAACTTAAATACACATCTGGGTGGATTGAGGCACCTGGGGAACCCAGTGTTGTCTGTTTTATTTTTGAAATCCGGGGTACCGTGTGATCTTCCTATGGACCGCCACCTGTGCTCAAAGGGAACTGAGATTATTCATGCTAGAAACTTCCGTGTGCAGCCACAAGATATTATGGGCTCTAGCATAGTTGAGTAAGTTACGTGAAGCTTTCAAGAGGTAGATCAGCAGGTAGTGGGTTTTATAGGTTTGGTATGATCTATCCGGAGTAGAGAGTTAATGTTTCGAAAGATCGTGTCTCGATCATCCGCTTCTCAAACACCATGCAAAGGCGAGAAATCAACGGAGGCGATCGAGTCTTGTGGGGAAAAGTGTGCAAACCTCTGTAGAGTGTACAATCTAATCATGGTTAGCCGTGTCCCCGGTTATGGACAATTCTGAGTATCTAGTACTTGAGTATTCACATGTATCTCATCACTCTAAATTAATACTGCTGGGTTGTTAATCACTTTAATTGGGATTGAGTTGGGGTTATACCTTCTCAATGATGTTTCAACCACCATGATAGTTAAATTAAAATTATTCCTTTGATGTAGGGAAAAATTGGCTTTCCGCAAACTGTAACCATAGAGCTTTCCACCAGCCAAACTTGCATGTAGTGTTAGCTTTATTCTGTTATTGCTCTATTGTGTTACATTGCCAAAGATATTCCATGTCTGACCCATTTTCGGGCTGCAACGTATTATGTTGCAGACTTTTCGACGAGGAGTAAGGTTCGATAGGTCGTTGCCATGCAGCTCGCTTATGCCGCTGGAGTTGATGGACTCACTTTATCTTCCAAGCCTTCGCTGTTATCGCATTAGATGGCCTTAAGCCATATTATTGTAATAAGTTCTCTTTGAGACATTCGATGTAATAAGTGTGTGATTGCTACTCTGTTATAAATCCTTGATCATCGTGTGTGTCAAGATTACCGATCCAGGATGACACGGAAACACGAGACTTGACCATCGAGGTTGGGTCGCTACAATATTGTATCGAGCACACGGCGAGTGTAGGACACGACTACTAAGATAAAACCATAGGTCACTCCTCTCTACTCATTTGACCCCTCTCCATTTTCCACTCTTTAGGATGACGGAGATGAAGTACAAGTTTGCCCAACCGGATGAAGACACACCCTTCGGACGCCACTTGAAGGAAGTCACTAGGTACCTGAATATTGGAATACCAAGCTTCACCGGGACGTACAACGCCACCTTACCAGAAGAAGAATGCTGGAAGATTCAAAGCTCTAGTTCCCGGAAGGACGTTTGCGCCAAGCACGGAGCCCATAGTATGTGTTTTCAATGCACCAACATGGAGTTTGGGAAAGAGTATGGCAGCTCATATTACCATGGGACGCATTGGAGAAGTCTACTATAAGGAGCTTAAAGACACCATATACCAAATATGTGGGCGCCGAGACGAGCAATGGGAAGTAATTAGCACCAAGAAGGATAGATCCATTGCAGCTTACATCCAGGAGCTAAACCAGCACATTCGACGTCAAGAGAACCAGATGTGCGCAGACATGATGGATTTGAAGAAGGCGAAAACTAGGATCATCGAGCTGGAGGAAGAACTCAAGTCTACACGCGACGGATATGAGGAAGAAATCAAGACCCTACTGGAGAAGAATGACGACCTAGTCAAGAAGATCGGAGTTTCCATGGGAGGACCAGCACCGAAAGACGAGGAGCAAGAAGAGGAAGAAGATCCCACTTGTCCGGACAACTACATCATCATCGACGACACCGACTCAGATCCAAGTGATGATGACTATGAAAACGAAGCTGGAGCAGACATCATGGAGTCTTCCACCGATCAAAATTTTTAGATGACCACCATATAATAGTAGTATTTTCCCCCATGTAACTAGTAGTAGTTGAGCACTTATGCGATAGTCCTAGACCGTTTTGTATGCCCTTGCTTGATTGAATGAATATATGTGTGTTTGCCTCATGTGCATATGGGTAGTGTTTTCTCGCTAGACCTCTTTCTATTCTAATCTCTTCCATCTAAACCTTCAGATGGCTCCGAGACGTGACCCCGGTTTTGTTTTCCCACCGGAGCTCACCCAGTTGATCCAACAGCAGAATGCCTTGATGCAATTGCTAGTTCAGAACCAGGGCAATGCCAACAACAACAACCCGCCGCCAGTGGACAATTTAGCCCGTTTTCTAAGGTTACAACCGCCGGTGTTTTCCAGTAGCACCGAGCCAATAGTTGCAGATGACTGGTTACGCCGTATTGGAAGGGAGTTAACCACCGCAGGATGCACGGATGCTGAAAGAGTGCGCTTTGCCGCACATCAATTGGATGGACCAGCAGCCGCATGGTGGGAGAATTACACGGATACTTTTCCTATAGCCAGTGTCACTTGGGACCAGTTCCAACAAGCCTTTCGCACGGCCCATGTTTCAACTGGAGCCATGCAGATAAAGAAGCGTGAGTTCCGCAACTTACGCTAGGGGAACCGTACCGTGGCTCAGTACGTGGATGAGTTTAGCAAGTTATCACGCTATGCCCCTGATGATGTGGCCACAGATGCCGCGAAGCAAGAGAAGTTTATGGAAGGGCTGAATGATGAGATGAGTATGCAGTTGATGGTGGCAACTTTCAACAACTAGCAGGAATTGGTAGATAAGGCTCTAATGATTGAAGGGAAGCAGCAACAAATTGAGAGTCGTAAGAGAAAGTATGGACAAGGGAAGTATAACTCAGGAGCTCACCAGAAGCCTCGCTTAACCCCGAACTCGGGAGGACTAGTTCATAACCATGGAGGACATAACCATACTGGAGGAGGATCGCATAATGGTGCGAAGAATGGGAACGGAAATGCAGCCAACAATAATCAGAATCGCTCAAACCCAGCTACACCCGCCAAGAGAGACTTGAGCCAAGTTATTTGCTTTAAGTGCGGGAAGACAGGGCACTATGCCAACGACTGCCCTGAAGGAAAGAATGGAAATGGAAATGGGAGCGCTGGGAAGAAGCCCAATCCATTCAACAAAGGACAAGTGAACCACGTCAACATGGAGGAAGTTGAAGAACAGCCGGACGCGGTAATAGGTAAGTTTATGGTTCAGTCATTTACCGCTATTGTTCTTTTCGATACTGGTGCATCGCATTCATACATATCAAGGGGATTTGTGGATAAGTTTAAGTTACCAACCCAGACCCTTAGGACCCCTCTTTTAGTGAGCTCACCTGGAGCAGAGTACATGGCTAGCAGATGGTGCACCCAGATACCCCTAATCATTGGCACGCATGTTTTTCCGTCTGTCGGTGTACTAGAGTAGGGGTACCCTAGTATCCCGAACTTGTGCAGACAGTAAAGACACCCATGGCGAGCCTTGCCGCGGTGACCGCCTAGCTCCTCCATGGTTCCTTTGGAGCCATTCGAGAACAAAGTATTTAAGTCAAAGAGACAAGGCCCCGGCAAGAGGAGCTTGCCGGGAAGGCCAATCAAGGCACCTAGAAGACAAGGCCCGGCAAGAGGAGCTTGCGGAAGGCCCGTGAGCGACAAGCTTCCGGACACGACGAGGCAACAACGCGGCAAGGCGCTTGCATGCGCACTATTACCCTGTTCTGCGCTCCAAAGACATCCACCAACGTGTCTCCATGGGATCTTTCGGTAGCGCGTGGCGAGAGGTCTGGCGTCCGTGAGCGCTGTGGCAAGCAGTCTTGACCAGTTTGTCATCGTAAGCGCGGTGGCGTCCCGACGGTCCCTTTCTCGCACCGTTTAGTCGACTAAGACGGGCATTTAATGCCTTTGTCCCCTGCCGCCGTGGTTAGGTATGGAACACCGTACAAGTAGCTGTACCAACCACGACTCATTTTCCGTTTCTACCCTTGTTCACGCCACACTGCCGGTGACCCTTGAGCATATAAAAGGAGGCCCATGCGCAACGTAGAAGGGGTTCGGTTCATTCGAAACCAGAGAACTCCCACACTAGGTCTTGTAGCTCTCGACGCTCCCTAGCAAGAACACAATACAATCAGACAAGCAGCAGTAGGAGTATTATCTCTCCGGAGAGCTCCGAAGCTGGGTAAACTGCTCGTGTGCTTCGCCTTGATCTGCTCTTCGTACGATCTCCGCCCCCCACCGAACCAAAAGGGGCTCGGTCCGCCGGCCCCATAGGTGTTCGTGGGTACGATCAGCTTCCCCGACATCTTTGGCGCGCCGGGTAGGGGGCGTTGAGGCTGTGTGAACTTGATTCGGCGTTCACACGAGCAACATCTTCGTTTTCTTCATCAACATGCCATCGAAGAAGATGGCTTCGGCGGCAACTGCTCCGTCCACGTCGAACCCACCACCACCGGAGCAAATGAGTAGTGGGGTAGACGCCGGCGGAAGAACGGGCGTCGACGAAGGAGTTCACGGTGCGGCCAAGTCCAAGAACAAGGCTGCGCAGACCTCGGCGTCCGTGCACGCACCGCGTCCATCTCAGAGGTGCGGGACCGACAGCGTCATGGTACTCGCAGTACCATACGTTCGTTGGGCCAAGATCGAGCTGGTGGATCCGGGGACGCTCAAGACCAATATACGCGCCAACAGGCTGGTGCGAATGGGGCACGGTCGCCTGGACGGGATACTGCTCCTTCTAACATATTTAGAAGTCCGAGCATATCCCGCTCCTCGCACCGTTCGCCACTGCCGCCACCACTCAAGCAGAAGCTTTGGCGCGAGCTCAACTGCTCCTGGATTACCCTCCAACGGCGGACAAGGTCGCCGAATGGAGGGCCACCATTCAGAGTCTCATCGGCTTTGCTAACGGCGACACTCCGCGGCAACCAAATGCATTGCTGCGCGGGCAGGGCGACAAGGCACGAGCCGGTGGCGGCGAAACCTGTGGGGTGCAACCACCATGCACTCTCCACCCCGAAGGCCAAGATCGCCGACTCGTCGGATCCACCTCGACAACGACTCCACCGCATCGCCGGATCCACGAGCTCGTCGCGATCAGCGCCAAGTTCTTCACGACGACAACAAGAAGATGCTCGAACTCGCGCCGAGCCCGAAGAGAAGCGCGACGTCAATCCGACCAGCGGCGGGCCCTCTGTCGACATGCATGCGCCTGGGGAACCGGTGACTTGCCGACGTGGTAGGTTGCCCTGCGTTCACTCGTGAGCTGCGGCAAGTCCGATGGCCCAGCAAGAAGAATTTCAAGCCAGATGTACCGAGAAGCACGACGGCAAGACGCACCGTCGGAGTTCCTCAAAGATCTACACCATTGCGGTGCGAGGCTGCGGGGCGAGACGACAAGATTCTCGCCAACTACTTCACTGGTGCTCAAGCCCAATGTCAGATCTTGGCTCATGCACTTGCCGGACAACTCCATATCCTCTTGGACAGATCTGTGCCATCAGTTTGTCGGCGCCTTCACAGGCGGCTACAAGCCTCATGGCCAAGAGAGTGACCTTCATCTGCTCGCCCAGAAGGAAGGAGAACCCCTGCGCAAGTACATTCAAAGATTCAGCCGCGTACATCACAACATTCCATACGTCCACCCTGCCGCGGTAATCAGCGCGTTCCATCAGAACGTGCGAAACCGCAGGATGCGGGAGGAGATGGCGATGTGCAAGATCAGAGACGTCAGTGAGCTCTATGCCCTGGCCGACAAGTGTGCACGTGCTGAAGAAGGGAGAAGACTCCCCGGAGAGAATGTAGAAGCAGCAGGGTCTGATAGTGAGGAGACTGCCCCGGCAAGGAAGAGACGGCGGTGGAATAACAGGAGGAAGAAAGGCAAAGATGTGCTAGTTGTTGAGCAGTCCGGCAATGGAGGTGGCGCCAAGAAAGCCAAAGTTGGTAGCTCCGGCAAGGAGGTTGCCGCGGGAACCAACTGCCAGGCTGTGGCGGTCGCCGACAAGCAGGACGGCTCCAACAAGCAGTACTGCAAGATCCACCGCACCAAGGGCCATGACCTCCAGAGCTGCAAGAAGGTCGAGCAGCTTCTTGAACAGCAAAAGGCTGAGTACGAGCGGCGCGACAAGGAGAAGGCCCAGGAAGGTGCTGGAGGATCCAGCAAGAAACGCCCCGGCCGGGGGGGACGCCGCGGCAAGGCAAAGCAGCGGCAAGGAGATCGACCTCCCCGCGGCCGCGACAAGGATGAAGATGAAGACGACGACGATGAAGACATGGATGATGACGAAGCCGATGAGCAGGAGTTCCAGAAAGCCACGGAGGTCTTGTGCGTTGACGGCGGTGCTTCTCTGCATACTTCACACCGCCAGCTTAAGCAGTGGATGCGGGAAGTCAATGCAGCGGAACCATCCGTAGAGTCACGCAAGCCTCTGAAATTGTCCAGCACGCCTATCATCTTTGATATTGAGGACCACCCTGATCGCATAACTGCGGTCGGGTGCTTGCCGATGTTGGTTTCACCAACTATCCGCAACCTCAAGGTCACTAAGATGCTAGTTGACGGCGGGGCCGGCTTGAACCTGATCTCCTCCGCGGTGCTCCAGAAGCTTCAGATCTCTGACAGCGAACTCGAAGAGACCTGTACATTCCAAGGAATCAATCCGGGAAGGAGCAAGCCAAAGGGAAAGATCACGTTGCGGTGACGTTTGGCAGCGAATTGAACTTCAGGACTGAGAGGGTCACTTTTGACGCTGCTGATTTTCCATTGCCTTACAATGGGATACTTGGTCGTCCAGCACTTGCCAAGTTCATGGCAGCCTCTCATTATGCATACAACTTGCTTAAGATGCCCGGCCCGGTAAGTGTCATTTCTGTCCCTGGCGACAGGAAAGATGCTCTTATCTGCGCCGACAAGATCTACCGGGAAGCAGCAGCCGCAGTAGATCACAAGTCACTTGCCGCTGAAGCTCCCGGGGGGAAGAAGAAGACCAAGTCTGGCAAGAGCTCTGATGCACACTCCGGCAAGCGCACCTCTTCGGAGTGCTGCGCTACCGTCGAGGACGCACCATCGAGCTCCACCGGCAAGTGTAAAAAGACGATGGCGGCTCCAGAGACCAAGAAAGTGTCCGCCAAGGAGGACGGCACTGGTGGTACCTTCACCATCAGTGCCACGCTTGACCCTAAATAGGAAAGCGCGCTCGTTGCTTTCCTGCGGGCGAACGTCGACGTGTTTGCATGGCAACCGTCTGACATCCCCGGCGTTCCCAGGAAAGTAATTGAGCACCATCTCGCTATCTGCCCTCATGCACGGCCCGTCAAGCAGAAAGTCAGAAAACAGGCAGTGGAGCGCCAAGAGTTCATAGCAGAAGAAATAGAGAAGTTGGAAACAGCAGGCCTTGTCAGAGGAGTGCTCCATCCTACGTGGTTGGCCAATCTTGTAGTCGTGCGTAAGGCAAACGGGAAATGGAGGCTTTGTATCGACTTTACTGATGTTAATAAAGCTTGTCCCAAAGACCCATTTCCCTTACCGCGCATCAACCAGATTGTTGACTCCACGGCCGGATGTGATTTGCTTTCATTTCTTGATGCATACTCAGGATACCATCAGATTTTCATGGCAGAAGAGGATGAAGAGAGAACCGCATTCATCACCCCATGTGGCACATACTGTTTTGTACGGACGCCTTTCGGATTAAAGAATGCTGGTTCAATATTTGCAAGAGTAGTCCATCACGCTTTTGAGCCGCAAATACACAGAAATGTAGAAGCCTACATGGATGACATAGTGGTCAAAAGCAAGGACAGGGCAACTCTGATCCAAGATTTAGATGAAACCTTTGCAAATCTGCGCAAGATCAACCTCAAGCTCAACCCCGAGAAGTGCGTGTTTGGAGTCCCCTCCGCAAGCTTCTCGGTTCTTCGATCTCAATGAGGAATTGAAGCTAATCCCAACAAGATCAAGGCCATTGAGCAGATTGAAGCACCAAAGCGCGCCAAGGATGTGCGAAGACTTGCGGTTATGTGTAGCTGCTCTCAAGAGTTTATCTCTAGGTCTGCTGAGTGCGCCCTGCCATTTTTCAAAATTTTGAAAAGGCGGTCCAATGAAATGGACTCCGAAGCGGAGGCTGCGCCAAGGACTTGAAGAGATACCTGTCCTCCACTCCAAGATTTGTCGCACCTAAGCCACAAGAGAAGTTGCTGCTATATCTAGCAGCAACCAATCAAGTGGTTAGTGCTGCATTAGTAGCGGAGAGGGAGGCGGATGATGAGCCGGCGACCATGGCAGAGGCATCCAGCGACAAGCAGGGGGCTTCACCGACAAGCTCTGGTCCCGACAAAGATGGATCTGCGCAGGAGCATGAGAAGATGCAGAAAAGGATGGTGCAGCGCCCAGTTTACTTTGTCAGTTCCCTTCTGTAGGGGGCTAGGTCAAGGTACTCTGGTGTGCAGAAATTGCTTTTCGGCCTTCTCATGGCTCTAGAAAGCTGCGCCATTACTTCCAAGCACATGAGATCACAGTTGTCACTCGCTTTCGCTGAAGAGGATAATGCAAAATCCGGAAGCAACAGGCAGGATTGTCGAGTGGGCACTGGAACTGTCAAGCTTTGGCCTCAAATTTGAGAGCACTTCAACTATCCAAAGCAGAGCATTGGCCGAGTTCATAGCAGAGCGGACGCCAACACAGGACTAAGAAATTCCAGAAACGAGCATCCCCATCAAGGAAACAAGCAAAGAGTGGCTTATGTACTTTGATGGTGCCTTCTCGCTGCAAGGCGCCGGTGCGGGCGTACTACTTGTCGCACCCACCGGAGAACAACTCAAGTACGTAGTCCAGATGCACTTTCCCAAGGAGCAAGCAACGAACAACACTGCAGAGTATGAAGGTTTGCTTGCCGGTCTTAGGATCGCAGCGGACCTTGGGATCAAGAAGCTCATTGTCAGGGGTGACTCACAGCTTGTCGCCCGCCAAGTGAACAAAAGTTATCAGAGTCCGTTGATGGAGGCTTACGTTGATGAAGTGAGAAAGCTAGAAGAGCACTTTGACGGCCTACAAATGGAATATATTCCAAGAGCTCGAATGACATTCTTGATGGTTCGTCAAAGCGCGCCAGACTTAAGTTACCTGTGGAACCAGGATCTTCGTGCTCAAGCTGACTCAACCAACTGTAGCACCATCAACCGGATGAGCAAGAAGATGAAGTTGGTTTCGGTGACTACTTTCCGGCAGAGCTTCCGAAGCCGCCAAGAAGGTCCCCAAGATCAACGCCAAGAGTCTTTGAGGAGCAGTCTGCTCCGCGCAGACCCTATGGTTTGTTCCGTTGAAGCGACGCTCCCGACAAGTTTTGCTCCGGCAAGCTTGCCGGGGAACATCAAGCTCCGGCTGAGCCGCAAGTTCTCGCCGCGGAAGCGGATGTTCCCGCAGCAGCAGATGCGCCTTTAGTCCTGGTTGTCGAGCCACAAGCTCCATCATGGGCACAGCAGATCGTCCATTTCCTTTAGACAGGAGAACTTCCCGAAGAGCAAGAAGAAGCGGAAAGAGTAGCCCGGCAGTCAAGTATGTACCAGTTTGTCGACAACATTCTGTACAGAAGAAGACTCAACGGTGTGAAATTGAAGTGTATTCACCGGGAAGATGGACAGAAGCTGTTGGCAGAGATACATGGAGGCATATGTGGTCACCACATTGGCGCAAGAGCACTTGCCGCAAAGCGTTCGCAAGGTTTCTTTTGGCCAACAGCCTCCAGATGCAAGCTGCACAAGTAACCAAGTGTGAAGCGTGCAGGCCCATTCCAAGCGAGATACAACAGCCAGCTCAAACTCTCCGGACGATCCCTTTATCCTCGGCCATTTTCGGTCTAGGGGTTCGACATCCTCGGCCCCTTCCCCGAGTTGTCGGGTGCTTTGAGTACTTGTGCGTTGCAATCGACAAGTTCACAAAGTGGCGAAAAGTGGAAGCGAGGAGGAAGGTGACAGCACGGTCGGCGATCAAGTTCTTCAGTCGATTGTTTGCCGTTTGGAATCCCTAACAGATCATCACCGATAATGGCACGCAATTCACGAGCCGCACCTTCATGCAAGACGCCCAAGATCTTGGCGCCAAGGTTCCGCTTCGCTTCGCTGCTCATCCGAGAAGCAACGGTCAAGCGGAGAGGGCAATGTCTGAAGTCTGCGAGGGCTCAAGACCGAACTTTCGGCGGGCTGCACAAGTGCGAAGAAACTGGATTGAGGAGCTGCCGTGGTTCTTTGGTCGATCAGACGACGCCAAATCGAGCCAATCGCCGACACCTTCGCTCTAATCTATGGAGCAGAGGCAGTTCTCCCCACGGAACTCAGATATGGTCACCTCAGTGCTCGCTATGATGAGCTCGAGCAAGAGCAGCTGCGACAAGATGACGCTACGCTCCTTGAGGAGGACCGTCTTCAAAGGCTCTTTGTCGAGCTGCTCGTTACAAGAAGCTTTGCGCCGCTACCATAGCCGCAGTTAGTGCCGAAGTCTCGAGGAAGGCGACCTTGTTCTTCGGCGTGTTCAATCCGCCAAGAATTCCAACAAGTTGACGCCGAAGTGGGAAGGCCCTTACCGGGTGAGACGAGTCACTAGGCCTGGCGCTGTCCGCCTTGAGACCGAAGATGGTATTCCGGTGAGCAACTCCTAGAATATTGAGCATCTTCGTAAGTTTTACCCATAGGGCGCGGTTGCCGGAACCTGTTCCGGCAACCACCTTTTGTACAAGTCTTGCCGATGTTGCATGTAATCCTTTGTACAAAGCCGCATGCAGACCCCTGCATCAAGAAGCTCATGTTAGCCGCACATCTTGTCAATTTCATGCTTTCTACATTTTGTTTTGCATGCATTATCTAACACTTTGTGCAGCACCCATTCCGGTAAGCAATAACGAGCCGCAAGGCTCCATATCTTTATGTTCTCTTCTTTCTCTCTCAAAGAAAGGAAGGTTCCCTCGCACACAAGTTTGCCAGGGGGAAGAAGAAGAAGATAATGCTGTGGACCAAGCGTCGCTCGAAGAAGTTTCGCCTTACCGAGAAGAAAACGATAGAAAAGCTAAGTTGCCAAAGCTTGAGCAATCAGTTTCAAATTTTTAAGTTATCTTCCTCGAACGACCGTGCTTTGTATGGAAAACCCAAAGCTGGAGGAACCAACTCGTAGCTAGTTTAGCGCCTTACTTTGTTTCGAGTCCGCTCAACAACTTAAGTGAGCTGCAACTAGTCGCGACAAGGTTGCTTGTCGGAGGCGACACCGCTTAGCAGGGCTTTGACGTTCACACTCAGCGCTTCATGGCAAGGGTGCTCAGCACGACAAGTTCCCTAAAAGCGAGGGCGTAAACATACAAAGGAAGGAATCAAGTAAAGGAAATAACATAGCAATTACTCCCTCTGTAAACTAATATAAGAGTGTTTAGATCACTATTTTAGTATTCTAAACGCTCTTATATTAGTTTACGGAGGGAGTACTAACTGAAATAGAGTTATATTACAAGATAGCTTGTCGCAGCTCTAATAAATTGTTCTCCTAACATGATCAGCAGCGACAAGGAAAAGATAAAACGGGCGGCCTAATCTACGCGGTCGCCATCAACCCTCTTGATCCCACTCACCCTGTCCACAATGGGTGCGACAAGGGCCTTGAGCGCTTCAACATCAGCGTTCGCCGGCAAGGACTTGAGGACGTTGGCGAAGCTAACGCCTGGATTGCGGAAGGCCACCTTCATCAGCACTTTCTGAAGAGCTCCCGCACAGATCTGGCGCGACTCGTCGGCCAGCTGCTTTGGGATCTCTTCCCGGAGTCGTTGGAGAGCTGTCACCACGCCTTGAAGAACAAGCTGAGCTTGGCGCTGGGTTGGAGATGCTCGTCGGAGGAGTACCCGAGATCCACCATCCCCAGCTCCATCAGCTCCCTGTCGATGGCGGCGGCAATATTCACAAGACCCTCGGTCCAGTGCTCCACGTTCTCTCTGAAGGTGTTCTGGGCAGTCGTAGCACTCGCCAACAGCGCCTCATCGGACTTGATCTTCTCCAACAAGGCCACCTCCGCTCCTTGGCGCCGTCCAGTATCGCATCAAGGTGGTCAGCTTCAGCTCAAGATCCGCCTTTGAGTCCTTGGCAGCGCTGAGCTCCTTGCTCCTCTCGGCGAGGCGGCCTGCAGCTTCGCCAAGAGTGTAGCGTCCTCTGGCGCTCGTGCTTGAGTGCAGCAAGCTCCTCGCCGCTCTTCTTCGGACTGGCCTCCTGCTGCGTCACCTTTGTATCCGACTCCTTCTTGGCGGCCTCGGCAGCTGTGGCGGCATCCCTCGTTTCCTTGAGAGCTCCGCCAAGTGTTTGCTCGCGCGTGGCAAGCTCTTCCTCATAGCTGTCAAGATTGATCTTCCACTGCGCCAGCTCGCCTTCTTGCACAGACAGCTTCTCGGCAGCAAGCCGCTACTGCTCCTAAACCTCAGCCTTCTCGAGGATGAAGGCTGTGCGCTCTTCAGCGAGTCGCTCCCGCTCTTCTGCCACGCTCCGGAGAGCTTCTTGGTTGAGGCCGGAGCTCTTCCGCGCTTCTCCATGTTCGCTCCGCCCTCGCGACAAGTGCTTCTCGGGATTCCAGCTTGGCTTGCGGGCGCGGTAAAGCGGCAGCGACTTCACTGACTGCTCCTCCTCGGACTCACGCTGCTGCTGCTTGACGCGTCGACCAACGTCAGCCCAGCGGAGGCGAGCAACTCTTCGTCGAAGGTCTCTCCTTCACGGCGCCACAGGCTCGGCGCCTGGGGAGCTTGATGAAGACGCCATCGCCCGGCCTTCAAGTAAGGCGCTGGGTGGGGCTCCTTGAGCTGGCGCTGGCTTGCAGTGGAGGGATCGGCCAGTCGGTGTAGCCTGGCGCTCCTGCTGACCTCGAGGTCGTCGGTCACGATCGCCGGACCCCTCGCCCGGCTTCTCTGGCGGCAGCCTGGGTGGCCTCTTCGCAAGGGGCTCGTCGGCGCCGGTTTCCTCCTCGGCGACAGCACGGCGTCATCGGTGTTTCAGCGCGTCCTCCTCGCCGGCGACCTCAGTCTCCATCGGCTCTGCGGCGGATTGATCTGACGACAAGAAAAAGAAAGAAAAGTCAAGCAAATATCCAAAAAGAAGATTGGAAGAAGAAGAACACAAGGGCAGCTTACAGGCAAGAGGATTATCTGCGATGGGATCTACAGCTGTGGTCTCAGCCACCGGAGGGTTGATGGTGCCATCTCTTGCCGGAGAGCCGTCCCTTGCCGGAGAAGCCTCCCTTGCCGGAGAGCGCTCCCTTGCCGGGGGATCCTTCCTTGGCGGTGTAGCCAAAGCAGATGGCAGGTCAGGAGCGGCTTCAGGGCACTCCTGGTGGGGCTGCTCTACTCCTACACAGATCAACAGTCAGATATCAGCAAATAAAGAGCACCCATGCGCGCCTAACAACAGAAAGTAAGCCATATACTTACGCTGGGGCTGCGCTGGGGGCTGCTTTAAAGGAAAGATCGCGAATCCGGCAAGGTGGTCTCAAGCACGCCTCCGCTGCTGCGGTGGGCACAAATCCTCAATGACAATCACCGGGACTTTGGCTCTCTTGACGCTCTGGGCCAGCGTCACAGGAAAGGAATAGGTTGAGAATGAAGCAAATCGAGATACAAGACAAAGCAACAGATTGAAGAATTACAAGTACTGACAAGATCTTACTCTTCTTCTTCCTCGGAGCTGAGCGGAGAGGTTGAATCAGCCCGCCTCCGGTGCGACGAAATTTGGAAGAGTAGGCTCCCTTGGGCGCTTGGCGGGTGCAGGAGCTGTGGTCCCGAAGGCCCGCTCCGATTGCTGCATGGCGTGAGGTGCTCCCGCGGCAACAAAGTGCTTGCATGGTGGAAGCTGCCCGGCTTGTGTGACGGCTGTTGGCCCATCTGCCCGCCCGCCACTTCCCGGCCTTATGGAGCGCCTTCTTGGTGGAGCTGTGGGCTCCGCTTCATGACAAGCTTCTTGAAGGTGGGGAGGCGCCCTCGGCGGCTCGCTCGGCTCGATTTGGCTCGGCAGGCTCATCCTCGCCGACAAGCTCCTCTCGTCGACAAGGCTTGCCGCCTCTGCTGCCTCCGCCTCCTCCAGTAAATCCAAAATCGCTCGCGGCAGCAGCTGCTGCCGCCTCTTCTAATCTGGTGGCGTCTTGTTGCATCTCGCGTCGATGGTGTCGCGGTGAGGCCCTTCGCTCGTCGGGCGGATTGGCATTTCTTCAAGCTATCGAAGAACTGCCGCTGCGCGTCATCGGCGAGGCTCTTGCCAAGTTGGAACAATTCCATGCGAGTCGCTGCGCGGCATCATTGCGGATGCGGTCGGCGGTGTTACTGCACAACAGACGGCGCCTCGGCAACCTGAACCATTTGGGATGATCGAGTCATGCTTGAACAACTCCAAGAGCATCGCGTCAAGCTCCAAAGACGGTGAAGTTGAAGTTGAGGCCCGGCGCAGCCTCATGATGTCTCGCAGTTCTGGAACTCCCAAGCAGGTCTCCTCCTCTCTCCTGCAAGGAAGCGTCGTGGCGAAGAAATCGCGCCAGCTGCGCCTACGATGAGTCCGCAAGCCTGAGGCGCAGGATCCGAATAACGGCAATCTTCAATCTAGCATCTTCCGCGCCTAAGTTGCTCCAATCGTTGCAGCACTATTGGGGTTTGGCGCTGAGCGATGAATGGCTGCGGGTTCTCCTCTACGATCCAAGCACCGGTCAGCCCTCCTCCTCCTACTTGCTGCGGAGCTCTCCTTCCAGATAGGCTTCCTTCTTGCCGATCCTTGAGATCGAGCGATCCCTCCGACAGAGGCTCTCCTCTCTCTACTCGAGGCATGAAGAAATGGCGGAAGAGGCTACATTTGGGTGGACTCCGACAAAGTTTTCGCGAGATGTCGCGAAAACTACCATGGTCGAGGACAGCATTGGGGTGAAATCAAGGAGGCGAAACCCGTAGGTGTTCATGATATCGCAGAAAAATTCAGAGAAGGGCGGGCAGAGCCCACAATAGAAGAAGAGCGCGAAGAAGGGATACCCGCTCGGAGCCAATTCAGATCTTGGCTGAGAGTACCTTCGTGCGCTGGATGCGCTCGCGTCTCTGTCGACCGAGAAGAGGTAGTACCATTCCTCAGCTCCTTGGCAGAGTGAGGGGGAAGATGGCCTGCTCTTTCAGAAGGCCATGAAGCTGCTGCGCTCGGCCGACTTCCGCCCTTCCCTTGTCGACTTTGAGCCATGGCGGAGGTGGTGGGGAGACCGCGGCGTTGGTGATCTTTGGTGGCGATGGAAGTGGAGCGCTGCTCTCTTTCAGCCTTGGGAAGAAGGGGGAGCAGCGGGGGTTTTTCGAGATTGGACAGAACTGCCTCGCTTCCTCTCGCTTATAAAGAGGGAGGGGGACATTCGCTTGTCCTAATAGAAACCCCCACGATCTCTCCCACGACGCCGTGATCGTCGCGGCTGCCTGTGGGGGACGTGGTGGGTCCGGAGCGAGTTATGGCGTAACCAAGGCCGCGTGTGCCCGTGCCCTATTTTGGGCCTGGCCCAAAAGTGCTCGGCACCGTGTATGGCCCAGGCCCGGGGGCTCCTGTCGGTGTACTAGAGTAGGGGTACCCTAGTATCCCGAACTTGTGCACGGGCAGTTGCAGCACCCCGCGGCGAGCCTTGCCGCGGTGACTGCCTAGCTCCTCCATGGTTCCTTTGGAGCCATTCGAGAACAAAGTATTTAAGTCAAAGAGACAAGGCCCCGACAAGGGGAGCTTGCCGGGAAGGCCAATCAAGGCACCTAGAAGACAAGGCCCCGGCAAGAGGAGCTTGCCGGGAAGGCCCGGTGAGCGACAAGCTTCCGGACACGACGAGGCAACAACCGCGGCAAGGCGCTTGCCGCGGCAGACTATTACCCTGTTCCAGCGCTCCAGCACATCCACCAACGTGTCTCCATGGGATCTTTCCAGGCGCGCGTGGCGAGAGGCTGTGCGTCCGGCGGAGCGCGGTGGCAAGCGGTGCTGACAAGTTTGCCATCGTGGCAAGCGGTGGCGTCCCTGACGGTCCCTTTCTGCACTGTTTAGTCGACTAAGATGGGCATTTAATGCCTTTGTCCCCTGCCGTCAGGGTTAGGTATGGAACACTGTACAAGTAGCTGTACCAACCACGACTCATTTTCTGTTTCTACCCTTGTCTACGTCGCCACCTGTCGGTGACCCCTTGAGCATATAAAAGGAGGCCCATGCGCAACGTAGAAGGGGTTCGGTTCATTCGAAACCAGAGAACTCCCACGCTAGGTCTTGTAGCTCTCGACGCTCCCTAGAAAGAACACAATACAATCAGATAAGCAGCAGTAGGAGTATTATCTCTCCAGAGAGCTCCGAAGCTGGGTAAACTACTCATGTGCTTCGCCTCGATCTGCTCTTCGTACGATCTCCGCCCCCCACCGAACCAAAAGGGGCTCGGTCCGCCGGCCCCATAGGTGTTCGTGGGTACGATCAGCTTCCCGACATCTTTGCGCGCGCTGTAGGGGCGTTGAGGCTGTGTGAACCTGATCCGGCGCTCACACGAGCAACATCTTCGTTTTCTTCATCAACATGCCACCAAGAAGAAGGCTTCGGCGGCAACTGCTCGCCCACGCCGAACCCACCACCACCGGAGCAAATGGTGGTGGGGGTAGACGCCGCGAAGAACGGGCGCCGACGGGAGTTCACGGTGCGCCAAGTCCAAGAACAAGGCTGCGCAGACTCGGCGTCCGCACGCACAGCGCCCATCTCAAGAGGTGCGGGACCGACAGCGTCATGGTACTCGCAGACCATACGCTCGTTAGGCCAAGATCGAGCTGGTGGATCCGGGACGCCAAGACCAATATACGCTGCAACAGCTGGTGCGAGTGGGGCACGGTCGCTCGACGGGATATCGCTCCTTCTAACATATTTAGAAGTCCGAGCATATCCCGCCTCGCACGCGCTCGCCACCGCCGCCACCAATCAAGCGAGTAAACTTTGGCGCGAGCTCAACTCGCTCGGATTACCCTCCAACGGCGGACAAGGTCGACGAATGGAGGGCCACCATTCGTAGTCTCATCGGCTTTGCTAACGGGCGACACTCCGCGGCAACAAGTGCATCGCTGCCGCGGCGGGACGACAAGGCACGAGCGGTGGCGGCAAACCGTGGGGGTGCAACCACCATGCACTCTCCACCCGAAGGCTAAGATCGCCGACTCGCCGGATCCACCTCGACAGCGACTCCACCGCCATCGGATCCACGAGCTCATCGCGATCAGCGCCAAGTTCTTCACGAACGACAACAAGAAGACGCCGAACTCACATCGAGCGCCAAGAGAAGCGACATCAATCCGACCAGCGGCTGGGCCCTCTGTCGACATGCATGCGCCAGTGGGAACCAGGTGACTTGTCAGACGCGTAGGTTGCCCTGCGCTCACTGTGAGCTGCGGCAAGTCCAAAGGCCCAAAGAAGAAGATTTTCGCCACATGTACCGCAGAAGCACGACGGCAAGACGCACCCGTCGGAGTTCCTCAAAGATCTACACCATTGCGGTGCAAAGCTGCGGGGCGAGACGACAAGATTCTCGCCAACTACTTCTACCGGTGCTCAAGCCCAATGTCGATCTTGGCTCATGCACTTGCCGGACAACCCATATCCTCTTGTACAGATCTGTGCCATCAGTTTGTCGGCGCTTTCACAGTGCCACAAGCCTCATGGCCAAGAGAGTGACCTCATCTCGCCGCCTGTAGGAAGGAGAACCCCGCAAGTACATTCAAAGATTCAGCTGCTGACAAAGCACAACATTCCAGACGTCCACCCTGCCGCGGTAATCAGCTGCTCCATCGAACGTGCGAAACCGCAGGATGCGGGAGGAGATGGAGATGTGCAAGATCAGAGACATCAGTGAGCTCTATGCCCTGGCCGACAAGTGTGCACGTGCTGAAGAAGGGAGAAGACTCCCCAGAGAGAATGTAGAAGCAGCAGGGTCTGATAGTGAGGAGACTGCCCCGACAAGGAAGAGCCGGCGGCGGAATAACAGGAGGAAGAAAGGCAAAGATGTGCTAGTTGTTGAGCAGTCCGGCAATGGAGGTGGCACCAAGAAAGCCAAAGTTGGTAGCTCCGCAAGGAGGTTGCCGCTGAACCAACTGCCAGGTGTGGCGGTCGCCGACAAGCGGGACGGCCCAACAAGCGAGATCGCAAGATCCACCGCACTAAGGGCCATGACCTCCGAGTTGCAAGAAGGTCGAGCAGCTTCTTGAACAGCAAAAGGCTGAGTACGAAGGGCGCGACAAGGAGAAGGCTCAGAAGGTGCTGGAGGATCCAAAGAAGAAACGCCCGGCCGGGGACGCCATGCAAGGCCAAGCAGCGGCAAGGAGATCGACCTCCCCGCGGCCGCGACAAGGATGAAGATGAAGACGACGACGATGAAGACATGGATGATGACGAAGCCGGCGAGCAGGAGTTCCAGAAAGCCACCGAGGTCTTGCGCGACGGCGGTGCTTCTCTGCATACTTCACACCGCCCGGCTTAAGCAAAGGATGCGGAAGTCAATGCAGCGGAACCATCCGTAGAGTCACGCAAGCCTCGAAATGGTCCAAGACGCCTATCATCTTTGATATTGAGGACCACCCGATCGCATAATCATGGTCGGGTGCTTGCCGATGTTGGTTTCACCAACTATCCGCAACCTCAAGGTCACTAAGATGCTAGTTGACGGCGGGCCGCTTGAACCTGATCTCCTCCGCGGTGCTCCGTAAGCTTCGGATCCTCGACAACGAACTCAAGAGACTCAGACATTCCAAGGAATCAATCCGGAAGGAGCAAGCCAAAGGGAAAGATCACGCTTTGGTGACGCTTGGCAGCGAATTGAACTTCGTGGATCGAGAGGGTCACTTTTGACGCTGCTGATTTTCCATTGCCTTACAATGGGATACTTGGCCGTCCAGCACTTGCCAAGTTCATGGCAGCCTCTCATTATGCATACAACTTGCTTAAGATGCCCGGCCCGATAAGTGTCATTTCTGTCCCTGGCGACAGGAAAGATGCTCTTATCTGCACCGACAAGATCTACCGGGAAGCAGCAGCCGCAACAGATCACAAGTCACTTGCCGCTGAAGCTCCCGGGGGGAAGAAGAAGACCAAGTCCGGCAAGAGCTCTGATGCCCACTCCGGCAAGCGCACCTCTTCGGAGTGCTGCGCTACCGTCGAGGACGCACCATCGAGCTCCACTGGCAAGTGTAAAAAGACGATGGCGGCTCCAGAGACCAAGAAAGTGTCCGCCAAGGAGGACGGCACTGGTGGTACCTTCACCATCAGTGCCACGCTTGACCCTAAATAGGAAAGCGCGCTCGTTGCTTTCCTGCGGGCGAACGTCGACGTGTTTGCATGGCAACCGTCGACATCCCCGTGTTCTGTGAAAGTAATTGAGCACCATCTCGCCGTCGCCCTCATGCACGGCCCGTCAAGCAGAAAGTCAGAAAACAGGCAGTGGAGCGCCAAGAGTTCATAGCAGAAGAAATCAAGAAGTTGGAAACAGCAGGCCTTGTCAGAGGAGTGCTCCATCCTACGTGGTTGGCCTAGTCGTGCGTAAGGCAAACGGGAAATGGAGGCTTTGTATCGACTTTACCGATGTTAATAAAGCTTGTCCCAAAGACCCATTTCCCTTGCCGCGCATCGACCAGATTGTTGACTCCACGGCCGGATGTGATTTGCTTTCATTTCTTGATGCATACTCAGGATACCATCAGATTTTCATGGCAGAAGAGGATGAAGAGAAAACCGCATTCATCACCCCATGTGGCACATACTGTTTTGTACAGATGCCTTTCCGATTAAAGAATGCTGGTTCAACATTTGCAAGAGTAGTCCATCACGCTTTTGAGCCGCAAATACACAGAAATGTAGAAGCCTACATGGATGACATAGTGGTCAAAAGCAAGGACAGGGCAACTCTGATCCAAGATTTAGATGAAACCTTTGCAAATCTGCGCAAGATCAACCTCAAGCTCAACCCCGAGAAGTGCGTGTTTGGAGTCCCCTCCGGCAAGCTTCTCGGGTTCTTCGTATCTCAGCGAGGAATTGAAGCTAATCCCGACAAGATCAAGGCCATTGAGCAGATTGAAGCACCAAAGCGCGTCAAGGATGTGCGAAGACTTGCCGGTTGCGTAGCTGCTCTCAGCAGGTTTATCTCTAGGTCTGCTTGGCGCTACCGCCATTTTTCAAAATTTTGAAAAGGCGGGTCCAATGAAATGGACTCGAAGCGGAGGCTGCGCTGCAGACTTGAAGAGATACTGTCCTCCACTCCAATACTTGTCGCACCTAAGCCACAAGAGAAGTTGTTGCTATATCTAGCAGCAACCAATCAAGTGGTTAGTGCTGCGTTAGTAGCGGAGAGGGAGGCGGATGATGAGCCGCGACCATGGCAGAGGCATCCGGCGACAAGCGGGGGCTTCACCGAAAAGCTCGTCCCGACAAAGATGGATCTCAGCAGAGCATGAGAAGATGCGAAAAGGATGGTGCAGCGCCGCCTTTACTTTGTCGGTTCCCTTCCGCAGGGGCTAGGTCAAGGTACTCGGTGTGCAGAAATTGCTTCGGCCTTCTCGTGGCCTCGAAAGCTGCGCCATTACTTCCAAGCACATGAGATCACAGCTTGTCACTCGCTTTCATGAAGAGGATATTGCAAAATCCGGAAGCAACAGGCAGGATTGTCGAGTGGGGCTTTGGAACTATCAAGCTTTGGCCTCAAATTTGAGAGCACTTCAACTATCCAAAGCAGAGCATTGGAAGAGTTCATAGCAGAGTGGACACCAACACAGGACGAAGAAATTCCAGAAACGAGCATCCCCGTCAAGGAAACAAGCAAAGAGTGGCTTATGTACTTTGATGGTGCCTTCTCGCTGCAAGGCGCCAAAAGGGCGCATTACTTGTCGCACCCACCGGAGAACAACTCAAGCACGTAGTCCGGATGCACTTTCCCAAGGAGCAAGCAACGAACAACACTGCAGAGTATGAAGGTTTGCTTGCCGGTCTCAGGATCGCAGCGGACCTTGGGATCAAGAAGCTCATTGTCAGGGGTGACTCACAGCTTGTCGTCCGCCAAGTGAACAAAAGTTATCAGAGTCCGTTGATGGAGGCTTACGTTGATGAAGTGAGAAAGCTAGAATAGCACTTTGACGGCCTACAAATGGAATATATTCCAAGAGCTCAGAATGACATTGCTGATGGCCTGTCGAAGTGCGCCGCACTTAAGTTACCCGTGGAACCAGGGATCTTCATGCTCAAGCTGACTCAACCAAGCGTAGCACCATCAACTCGGATGAGCAAGAAGATGAAGTTGGTTTGGTGACTACTTTCGCGAGCTTCCGAAGCCGCCGCCAAGAAGGTCCCCAAGATCAACGCCAAGAGTCTTTGAGGAGCAGTCTGCTCCGCAAACCCTATGGTTTGTTCCGTTGAAGCGCACGCCCCGACAAGTTTTGCTCCGCAAGCTTGCCGGGAACATCAAACTCCGGCTGAGCCGCAAGTTCTCACCGCGGAAGCGGATGTTCCCGCAGCAGCAGATGCGCCTTTAGTCCTGGTTGTCGAGCCACAAGCTCCAGCATGGGCACATCAGATCGTCCATTTCCTTTAGACAGGAGAACTTCCCGAAGAGCAAGAAGAAGCGGAAAGATTAGCCCGGCAGTCAAGTATGTACCAGTTTGTCGACAACATTCTGTACAGAAGAAGACTCAACGGTGTGAAATTGAAGTGTATTGACCGGGAAGATGGACAGAAGCTGTTGGCAGAGATACATGGAGGCGTATGTGGTCACCACATTGGCGCAAGAGCAATTGCCAGCAAAGCGTTCCGGCAAGGTTTCTTTTGGCCAACAACCTCCGGATGCAATCGCACAAGTAACCAAGTGTGAAGCGTGCGGTTCCATTCCAAGCAGATACACCAGCCAGCTCAAACTCTCCGACGATCCCTTTATCCGGCCATTTTCGTCCGGGGCTCGACATCCTCGGCCCCTTCCCGTGTTGTCGGGGCTTTGAGTACTTATGCGTTGCAATCGACAAGTTCACAAAGTGGCGGAAGTGGAAGCGATGAGGAAGGTGACAGACCGAGCAGTCAAGTTCTTGGTCGATTGTTTGCCGTTTGAATCCCTAACAGGATCATCACCGATAATGGCACGCAATTCATGAGCCGCACCTTCATGCAGACGCCCAAGATCTTGGCGCCAAGGTTCCGCTTCGCTTCATTGCTCATCCGAGAAGCAGCGGTCAAGCGGAGAGGGCAAATGCTGAAGTGCTGCGAGGGCTCAAGACCAGAACTTTCTGAGCTGCACAAGTGCGGAAGAAACTGGATTGAGGAGCTGCGGTGGTTCTTTGGTCGATCAGACGACGCCAAATCGAGCCACCGCCGACACCTTCGCTCTAATCTATGGAGCAGAGGCAGTTCTCCCCACGGAACTCAGATCTGGGTCACCTCGAGTGCTCGCTTATGATGAGCTTCGAGCAAGAGCAGCTGCGACAAGATGACGCGCTGCTCCTTGAGGAGGACCGTCTTCGCCGTCAGTATGAGATGCTCGTTACCAGCAAGCTTTGTGCCGCTACCATAGCCGCAAAGTTAGTGCCGAAGTCTCGAGGAAGGCGACCTTGTTCTTGGCGTGTTCAATCCGCCAAGAATTCCAACAAGTTGGCCTTGAAGTGGGAAGGCCCTTACGGGTGAGGCGAGTCACTAGGCTCTGGCGCTGTCGCCTTGAGACGAAGATGGTATTCGGTGAGCAACTCTGGAATATTGAGCATCTTCGTAAGTTTTACTCGTAAGGCGCGGTTGCCGGAACCTGTTCCGGCAACCACCTTTAATACAAGTCTTGCCGATGTTGCATGTAATCCTTTGTACAAAGCGGGCGCGAGACCCGTGCATCGATAAAGCTCATGTGCTCCGCACATCTTGTCAATTCATGCTTTCTACATTTTGTTTTGCATGCATTATCTGACACTTTGTGCAGCACCCATTCCGGTAAGCAATAACGAGCTGAAAGGCTCCATATCTTTATTTTCTCTTCTTTCTCTCTCAAAGAAAGGAAGGTTCCCTCGCACACAAGTTTTCCAGGGGGGCAGAAGAAGAAGATAATGCTGTGGACCAAGCGTCGCTCGAAGAAGTTTCGCCTTACCGAGAAGAAAACGATAGAAAAGCTAAGTTGCTAAAGCTTGAGCAATCAGTTTTAAATTTTTAAGTTATCTTCCTCGAACGACCGTGCTTTGTATGGAAAACACTGCGCGGAGGAACCAACTCGTAGCTAGTTTGAGCCCTTACTTTGTTTCGAGTCCGCTCAACAACTTAAGTGAGCTGCAACTAGTCGCGACAAGGTTGCTTGTCGGAGGCGACACCGCCAGCAGGCTGCTGACGTTCCGCACTCAGCGCTCGCGGCAAGGGTGCTCGCGCCGACAAGTTCCCTAAAAGCGTAGGGCAGAAACATACAAAGGAAGGAATCAAGTAAAGGAAATAACATAGCAATTACTCCCTCTGTAAACTAATATAAGAGTGTTTAGATCACTATTTTAGTATTCTAAACGCTCTTATATTAGTTTACGGAGGGAGTACTAACTGAAATAGAGTTATATTACAAGATAGCTTGTCGCAGCTCTAATAAATTGTTCTCCTAACATGATCGCAGCGACAAGGAAAAGATAAAGCAGGCGGCCTAATCTCACGCGGTCGCCATCAACCCTCTTGATCCGCTCACCTGCCCACAATGGGTGCGACAAGGGCCTTGGCGCTTCAACATCAGCGTTAGCGGCAAGGACTTGAGGACGTTGGCGAAGCTAACGCCTGGATTGCGGAAGGCCACCTTCATCAGCACTTTCTGAAGAGCTCCCGCACAGATCTGGCGCGACTCGTCGGCCAGCTGCTTTGGGATTTCTTCCCAGAGTCGTTGGAGAGCTGTCACCACGCCCTTGAAGAACAAGCTGAGCTTGGCGCTGGGTTGGAGATGCTCGTCGGAGGAGTACCCGAGATCCACCATCCCCAGCTCCATCAGCTCCCTGCCGATGGCGGCGGCAATATTCACAAGACCCTCGGTCCAGTGCTCCACGTTCTCTCTGAAGGTGTTCTGGGCAGTCGTAGCACTCGCCAACAGCGCCTCGTCGGACTTGATCTTCTCCAACAAGGCCACCTCCCGCTCCTTGGCGTCGTCCAGCGTCTGCATCAAGGTGGTCAGCTTCAGCTCAAGATCTGCCTTGGAGTCCTTGGCAGCGCCGAGCTCCTTGCTCCTCTCGGCGAGACGGCCCTACAGCTCGCCAAGACGGTAGGCGTCCTTCTCGCGCTCGTGCTTGAGTGCAGCAAGCTCCTCGCCGCTCTTCTTCAGACTGGCCTCCAGCTGCGTCACCTTTGTCTCCGACTCCTTCTTGGCAGCCTCGGCAGCTGCGGCGGCATCCCTCGTTTCCTTGAGAGCTCCGCCAAGTGTTTGCTCGCGCGTGGCAAGCTCTTCCTCATAGCTGTCAAGATTGATCTTCCGCTGTGCCAGCTCGCCTTCTTGCGCAGACAGCTTCTCGGCAGCAAGCCGCTACTGCACCTCAACCTCAGCCTTCTCGAGGATGAAGGCTGTGCGCTCTTCAGCGAGTCGCTCCCGCTCTTCTGCCACGCTCCGGAGAGCTTCTTGGTTGAGGCCCCGGAGCTCTTCTGCGCGCTTCTCCATGTCTGCTCCCGCCCTCGCGACAAGTGCTTCTCGGGATTCCAGCTTGGCTTGCCGGGCGCGGTAGAGCGACAGCAGCTTCCTGCTTGGCTGCTCCTCCTCGGACTTCGCCGCTGCTGCTGCTGCTTGGCGCGTCGACCAGCGTCAGCCCAGCGGAGGCGAGCAGCTCTTCGTCGAAGGTCTCTCCTTCAACCGGCGCCACAGGCTCGCGCCCAGGGGAGCTTGATGAAGACTCCATCGCGGCCTTCAAGTAGGCGCTGGCTGGGGCTCCTCGAACTGGCGCTCTGGCAGCGGCGGAGGATCGGCGGTCGATTGTGGCGCTGGCGCTCCTGCGGCCTCAGGGTCGTCAGTGCGATCGCCAGACCCCTCGCCAGCTTCTGCGGCGGCAGCCTTGGTGGCCTCTTCGCCGGCGGGCTCGTCAGCGCCGGTTTCCTCCTCGGCAACGGCGGCGTCGTCAGTGTTGCCGCGCGCGTCCTCCTCGCCGGCGACCTCAGTCTCCATCGGCTCTGCGGCGGATGGATCTGACGACAAGAAAAAGAAAGAAAAGTCAAGCAAATATCCAAAAAGAAGATTGGAAGAAGAAGAACACAAGGGCAGCTTACAGGCAAGAGGATTACCTGCGATGGGATCTACAGCTGCGGTCCCAGCCACCGGAGGGTTGATGGTGCCATCTCTTGCCGGAGAGCCGTCCCTTGCCGGAGAAGCCTCCCTTGCCGGAGAGCGCTCCCTTGCCGGGGGATCCTCCCTTGGCGGTGTAGCAAGCAGATGGCAGGTCGGGAGGCGGCGGGGCACTCTGGTGGGGCTGCTCTGCTCCTACACAGATCAACAGTCAGATATCAGCAAATAAAGAGCACCCATGCGCGCCTAACAGCAGAAAGTAAGCCATATACTTATGCTGGGGGCTGCGCTGGGGGCTGCTTTGGGGAAGGGTCGCCGGGTCCGGCAAGGTGGTCTCGGGCACGCCTCCCGCTGCTGCGGTGGGCTCGTACTCAATGACAATCACCGGGACTTTGGCTCTCTTCGACGCTCTCTGGGCCAACGTCCTGGAAAGGAATAGGTTCAGAATGAAGCAAATCAGATACAAGACAAAGCAACAGATTGAAGAATTACAAGTACAGCAGCAAGATCTTACTCTTCTTCTTCCTTGGAGCTGGTAGCGGAGAGGTCAATTCAGTTACGCCTCCGGTGCGATGAGCTGGAAAAGTAGGCTCCTTGGGCGCTTGGCGGGTGCAGGAGCTGTGGTCCCGAAGGCCCGCTCGATTGCTGCAGCGGCGTGAGAGTGCTCAGCAACAGCAGTGCTTGCAGCGGTGGAAGCGTCCTTGTGCCTGTGACAACTGTTAGCCCGTCTGCCGCCCGCCACTTCCACAGCCTTGGGAGAGCGCCTTCTTGGTGGAGCTGTGGGCTCCGCTCGCATGCAAGCTACTTGAAGGTGGGAGGCGCCCTCGGTGGCTCGCTCGGCTCAGTTTGGGCTCGGCGAGGCTCATCCTCGCCGACAAGCTCCTCTCGATCGACAAGGCTTGCCGCCTCTGCTGCCTCCGCCTCCTCCAGTAAATCCAAAATCGCCCTGCAGTAGCAGCTGCCCGCCTCTTCCAATCTGGTGGCGTCGCTGCATCTCGTCGTCGATGGTGTCATGGTGAGGCCCTTACGCTCGTCGGGGCGGATTGGCACTTCTTCAAGCTATCGAAGAACTGCCGCTGCGCGTCATCGTGAGCTCTTGCCAAGTTGGAACAATTCCATGCGAGTTGCGCGGATGCGGTCGGCGAGAATTGTTGCACAGACGGACGCCCTCGGCAACCTGAACCATTCGGGATGATCAGAGTCATGCTTGAACAGCTCCAAGAGCATCGCGTCAAGCTCCAAGACGGTGAAGTTGAAGTTGAGGCCCGGGCGCAGCCTCATGATGTCTGCCGCATTCTGGAACTCCCAAGCAGGTCTCCTCCTCTCCTGCAAGGGGGCGATGCGGCGGCGAAGGAAATCTTCAATCTAGCATCTTCCGGCGCCAAGTTGCTCCAATCGTTGCCGCGCACTATTGGGGTTTGGCGCTGAGCAGTGAATGGCTGCGGGTTCTCCTCTACGATCCAGCACCAGTCAGCCCTCCACTCCTCCCACTTGCTGCGGAGCTCTCCTTCCAGATAGGCTTCCTTCTTGCCGATCCTTGAGATCCAGGCGATCCCTCCGGCAAGAGGCTCTCCTCTCTCTACTCGAGGCATGAAGAAATGGCGGAAGAGGGCTACATTTGGGTGGACTCCGACAAAGTTTTCGCAGAGATGTGCGAAAACTACCATGGTCAGGACAACATTGGGGGTGAAATCAAGGAGGCGAAACCGTGGGTGTTCATGATATCGCAGAAAAATTCAGAGAAGCGAGGCGAGCCCTAATAGAAAGAAGTCGAAGAAGGGATACCGCTCGGAGCCAATTCAGATCGGCGGTGAGAGTACCTTCGATGCGCGGATCATCGCGTCTCTGTCGACCCGAAGAGGTAGTACCATTCCTCGGCTCCTTGGCGGCGGCTGAGGGGGGAAGATAACCCGCTCCTTCGCGGCGCCCGAGCCGCTGCGCCTCGCCGACTTCCGCCCTTCCCTTATCGACTTTGGAGCCATGGCGGAGGTGGTGGGGAGACCGCGGCGTTGGTGATGCTGGTGGCGATGAAGCGGAGCGCTGCTCTTTTCAGCCTTGGGAAGAAGGGGAGCAGCGGGGTTTTCGAGATTGGACAGACAACTACCCTGCTTCCTCTGCTTATAAAGAGGGAGGGGCGGACGTTCGCTTGTCCTAATAAAGAAACCCCCACGATCTCTCCCACGACGCCCTTGATCGATGCGTGCCGTTCGTGGGGGCGTGGTGGGGTCGGGCGAGTTATGGCGTAACCAAGGCTGCGTGTGCCCGTGCCTGTCTTGGGCCTGGCCCATGATGCTTTCGGCACCGTGTATAGCCCGAGCCACAGGGCTCTGTCGGTGTACTAGAGTAGGCGTACCCTAGTATCCCGAACTTGTGCATGGGCAGTTGCAGCACCCCGCGGCGAGCCTTGCCGCGGTGACCGCCTAGCTCCTCCATGGTTCCTTTGGAGCCATTCGAGAACAAAGTATTTAAGTCAAAGAGACAAGGCCCCAGCAAGAGAAGCTTGCCGGGAAGGCCAATCAAGGCACCTAGAAGACAAGGCCCCGGCAAGAGGAGCTTGCCGGGAAGGCCCGGTGAGCGACAAGCTTCCGGACACGACGAGGCAACAACCGCGGCAGACTATTACCCTGTTCCTGCGCTCCAGCACATCCACCAACGTGTCTCCATGGGATCTTTCGGTAGCGGCGTGGCGAGAGGCTGTCGTCCAGCGAGCCTTGGTGGCAGCGGTCTTGACAAGTTTGCCATCGTGGCAGCGGTGGCGTCCACAGACGGTCCCTTTACGCCTTTGTTTAGTCGACTAAGGCGGGCATTTAATGCCTTTGTCCCCTGCCGTCAGGGTTAGGTATGGAACACTGTACAAGTAGCTGTACCAACCACGACTCATTTTCCGTTTCTACCCTTGTCTAGTCGCCACCTGTCGGTGACCCCTTGAGCATATAAAAGGAGGCCCATGCGCAACGTAGAAGGGGTTCGGTTCATTCGAAACCAGAGAACTCCCACGCTAGGTCTTGTAGCTCTCGACGGCTCCCTAGCAAGAACACAATACAATCAGACAAGCAGCGGTAGGAGTATTATCTCTCGGAGAGCTCGAAGCTGGGTAAACTGCTCGTGCTAGCCGCCTCGATCTGCTCTTCGTGACGATCTCCGCCCCACCCGAACCAAAAGGGGCTCGGTCCGCCGCCCCATAGGTGTTCGTGGATGCGATCAACTTCCCGACACCGTCGACCTAATTATCTTGGAGTCGCAAGGATTGGATGTGATATTAGGTATGGATTGGATGTCGAAGTTTGGAGGAAGTATTGGTGTGCTAGCAAGTCAATTTATCTTACCACCCCGGAGGAAAAAGGATTAAGTATGTATCTAGGCATGTGCCTAGGAGGAGCTAATGAATACCCTCACGGGAGTTGTACAAGAGGAAGTACATAGTGAAGGATTATCCGGATGTTTTTCGGAAGAGTTACGGGCATGCCACGGATCGACACATCGAGTTTACGATAGAACTAATGCAGTGCAGGGGCCAATATCAAAGAGACCCTATCGGATGCCCGCAAATGATCCGGAGGAAATTAAGAAGCGATCAAGGAGCTATTGGAGAAAGGTTACATTAGTAGAAGTTCATCACCTTGGGGAGCTCCAGTACTTTTGGTGGAGAAGAAGGATAAATCCCTAAGGATGGTTGTTGATTACCGAGCTCTGAATGAAGTAGCGATAAAGAACAAGTACCCTTACCAATGATAAATGATCTGTTTGATCGGTTGCAAGGAGCTAAGGTGTTTTCTAATATTGATCTCGATCAGGATACCATCGATTGAAGATCCGAGAGGAGGATATACCAAAGACAACATTCACCACACGATATGGATTATATGAGTATACGGTCATGTCGTTTGGGTGACTAACGCCCTGCCTATTTCATGAGTATGATGAACAAAGTGTTCATGGAGTATTTGGACAAGTTTGTTGTGGTGTTTATCGATGATATTATGGTTTACTCGAAGAGCGAAGAGGAGCACGAGAACACCTACGTTTGGTTCTTGAGAAACTCGGGGAACACCAGTTATATGCCAAATTCAGCAAGTGCGAGTTTTGGTTGAAGGAAGTTGGATTTCTTGGGCATGTTATATCGGGAGAAGGTATAGCGGTAGATCGATAAAATTCAGTCGATCCTGAATGGTTGGCACCCACTTGATCGTGAGATTCACAGATTTCCTTGGGTGGCAGGATATTATCGGAGATTTATTGAATTTTTTTCCAAGATTGCTAAACCAATGATAGAATTGCTAAAGAAGGATACCAAGTTCAAATGGACATAGGATTGTGAGACAAGCTTCCAAGAGTTGAAGAAACGGTTGACTACAACCCCAGTGCTGACATTGCCAGATATACATAAGGAGTTTCAAGTGTATTGTGATGCCTCTCGCTTGGGACTTGGATGTGTTCTTATGCAGGACGGAAAAGTTGTTTCGTATGCCTCACGACAACTGAAGCCTCATGAGTTGAACTATGCCACGCATGATTTGGAGTTAGCAGCTGTAGTACATGTGTTGAAGACCTGGAGACATTATCTCATGGGAAACCGTTGTGATGTGTACACGGATCATAAGAGTTTAAAGTACATTTTCACATAGAAGGAGTTAAACCTCAGACAGAGGAGATGGCTGGAACTTATAAAGGATTACGACATGAAGCTACACTACCATCCAGGAAAGGCCAACGTTGTAGCAGACGCTTTGAGTCGGAAGAGTTATGCCAATATCCTCGAAGGTAGAGGACTACCAAAGGAGTTAGCAGAGGATATTATGGAACTTCAGTTGGAAATTGTTCCAAGAGGTTTTCTTGCAACAATGGAGGTTGATCGACCTTGTTAGACAAGATTGAGGCGCTCAAAAGGAGGATAAAGAGATTGCTGAGATAAAGGAAAAGATGGGCAAAGGAAAAGCCAAAGGTTTTCGCGAGGATGAGCACGATACCTTGTGGTTTGAGGATCGGATTTATGTGCCCAACAATTCGGAGATCAGGAAGTTAATACTTCAAGAGGCCCATGACTCACCATACTCGATTCACCCGGAAACACCAAGATGTATTTGGACTTGAAGGAGCGTTTACGGTGGACTGGTATGAAGAAGGATATTGCGAGTATGTAGCCGTTTGCGATGTATGTCGAGAGTGAAGGCTGAGCATCAAAAGCCAGCAGGACTGTTGCAGCCTATGCCAATACCGAATGGAAGTGGGACAAACTTGGCATGGATTTTATCACGGATTACCCGGAACCAAAGCAGGATATGATTCAATATGGGTAGTTGTGGATCGTTTGACCAAAGTATCTCACTTCATCCCGGTGAAAACAACTTATACAAGTGCCAAGTTGGCCAAGATATATATGACCAGGATCGTATGTTTGCATGGAGTTCGAGGAGCATCGTGTCGATAGAGGAACACGGTTTACTTCAAAGTTTTGGCATCAACTACACGGACGTTGGGTACCAGATTGGAGTTTAGTACGCGTTCCACCCATAGACGGATGGATGACGAGAGAGTTAACCAGATTACGGAGGATATGTTAAGAGCACATGCGCTAGATTATGGATCTAGTTGGGATGACAATTTGCCGTATGCAGAATTCTCATATAACAACAGCTACCAGGCCAGTTTGAAGATGGCACCGTTCGTAGCTCTGTACGGACGCAGGTTTAGAACACCTTTGATGTGGGATGAGGTCGGAGACCGTCAGTTGTTTGGACCAGATTTGATCAAAGACTCAGAGGAGAAGGTTAAACTGATCGAGATGACTAAAGATTGCTCGGTCTAGAGCAGAAGAGTTACGCAGATTCAAAACGCAAGGAAGTAACCTATGAAATCGGAGAGCAGAGCCTATCTCATGAGTATCACCCCGAGGGGAGTGAAACGTTTTGGAGTAAAGGAAAGTTAGCCCCAAGATTTGTAGGACCGTATCGTGTTTTGGGCGAATGGGAGAAGTTGCCTACAAGCTGGAGTTACGAAGGACTATCGGGAGTTCACGATGTGTTTCACGTATCTGGCCCGAAGAAGTGCCACGCTGAGATGGCCGACGTATCGTTAAAGGATCTGATGCTTCGGAGGCGATACAATTGGATAGTAATTTGACTTATGAGGAGAAGCGGTAAAGATTTTGGATTTCGACAGCCGAGTCACTCATGACAAAGTTATCAAGTTTTGTAAAGTTCGATTGGAGCCACCATACCAAGGAGGAAGCCACAGGGAGCGAGAAGATGATATTCGCAAGGACCATCCGCACCTATTTTCTAGCCAACCTGAATCTCGAGGGAGATTCATCTTAAAATGGTAGGTTTGTAACATCCCAAATTTTCAATTTGGCATGTTATACAGTCATCCATGCCTATCATATTTTATTGCATTTTCATTTGCTATCCTAGAAATCCTAAGCAACTCAAGGACCCTTGAGAGAGTTGGGGATTTTCCGATTTTCATATTTGAATTTTATCAAATAATGAAAGACGAGGATTTTGGATTTTATAATTTCTCTCCGGAAAATATCTCATGCTTAAAAATAAGCGAGAGGAGATAATATGACTTCTCCAAAACTAATTGAAATCTGGGAGGAAAATGTTAAAATCATTTTTGTGATTTTATTTTACTTATTTGGAATTTTAATTGCCTAGGGAAAAATTTGCATATATTTAAAATTAGCATTTTAGGGGCCAAGAAAAGTTCATCTTGTTCTAAATATTTTATTTAGGCAAAGAAAACTTGTTTTGGCATTTTAGATTTTATTTATTTTTCTAGGATTTTTATAATTTTATGGAATGTTTTTTTTAAAAAGGAACCGCGCCGACTGGGCTAACGGCCCAGCTGAGCAGGTCGCCCAAGCCGCCGCCGCCCCTTGCAGCGCGCCGCCGCTTGCTTGTGACGGACTCGAGTCCGAGCCGGACTCCTCCCGCCTGCCCCCTCCTCCAAGCCACCTCCCCTTCCCTCTTTATATCGCCCCCCCTCTCCCTTAGCCATCACCACCACCACCACCACCTTGGGACCCGAGGAGCCGAGGCAGAGCCGCCGCCCGCCGCCCTTAGTCGCCGCCCGCCGCCTCCCAGCCGCCGCCCCCCCCCCTCGCCGAGCCGCCGCCCTAGCCGCCCCTCGCCGCCCAGAGACCCGCGGGCCGCCGCCATTTCACGGACGATCGCGGAGGTAGCCCGTCGCCGGTTTTTTAAATAACCCTTGGTTTTTATATAAAACCCTAGCCATTTTTGATCGGTTTATTTTTCCGGTTTATTTATTTTGAGAGCGTTCACCCGTTCGTTCGTTTTCTGAACATGTTAAATCGTTTAGTTTCTGCTAATGAGCGTTCGTTCGTTTAGCCGTTAAATCGTTTTCTTTTATCGGATTTATTCCGTGGTTATTCCGAATTCGATTTCTGAACCAATGTTCAAATTAGTATAACTTTTCGCTCGTTTATCGGAATCAGGCGATTCAAGGGCCTGGAGTTTCATCTCGAAACCCTCTTTCCGAATAGTCAACTTAAACCAGTTTTTATCTTTGTAAAATTGACTCTAGTTCAGATTAGTAAACGGATCTTGTTTCTCTCGCCGTTTGAGTTTCGTTGTTTCGGTTGATTCTTTTTGCAAACCGGAGTTCTTAAGTTGAACTCTCCGGTCAACCTGTTTCAGTTGAAGTTTCGTTTGAGCATCTTTGCTTGTTACTTATGTATGTATTGTTTGCTTGCGATAGAATTCCCGGAGTGCTTAAGCGTGTTACTCTGAGTCTCTAGGATTCACGGATCGTCGACAAGGCAAGTAACACTTGATCATACCTTTTCATACCCAGTTTTATGCATTAGCTCAACCCTCCAACATTGCATGGTTAGGATGTCATTAAATTGTGGGTTGGGAAGTAGATGATGAGGTAGGAACCTAATGCCCTGTTACTATCAAACCCCTTGGGAGTTACTTCTACGTTATGCTTATATTGCCATGCTATGCTCGTAGACGTGGTTTGGGTTTGAGAGATATTCACGACAGATGTGAGATTATTAATTAATGGTTTACTTTAAGGTGGCAACTTAAATACACATCTGGGTGGATTGAGGCACCTGGGGAACCTAGTGTTGTCTGTTTTATTTTGGAAATCCGGGGTACCCGTGTGATCTTCCTATGGACCGCCACCAGGCTCAAAGGGAACTGAGATTATTCATGCTAGAAACTTCCGTGTGCAGCCACAAGCTATTATGGGCTCTAGCATAGTTGAGTAAGTTATGTGAAGCTTTGAAGAGGTAGATCAGCGGTAGTGGGTTTTATTGGTTTGGTATGATCTATCAGGAGTAGAGAGTTAATGTTCTTGAAAGAGCGTGTCTCGGTCATCCGCTTCTCAAACACCATGCAGTGCGAGAAATCAACGGAGGCGATCGAGTCTTGTGGGGAAAAGTGCGCAAACCTCTGCAGAGTGTACAATCTAATCATGGTTAGCCGTGTCCCCGGTTATGGACAATTCTGAGTATCTAGTACTTGAGTATTCACATGTATCTCATCACTCTAAATTACTACTGCTGGGTTGTTAATCACTTTAATTGGGATTGAGTTGGGGTCATACCTTCTCAATGATGTTTCAACCACCATGATAGTTAAATTAAAATTATTCCTTTGATGTAGGGAAAAATTGGCTTTCCGCAAACTGTAACCATAGAGCTTTCCACCAGCCAAACTTGCATGTAGTGTTAGCTTTATTCTGTTATTGCTCTATTGTGTTACATTGCCAGCATATTCCATGTGCTGGCCCGTTTTCGGGCTGCAACGTATTATGTTGCAGACTTTTCAGACGAGGAGTAAGGTTCAATAGGTCGTTGCCGTGCAGCTCAGTTATGCCGTTGGAGTTGATGGACTCACTTTATCTTCCAAGCCTTCCGCTGTTATCGCATTAGATGGCCTTAAGCCATATTATTGTAATAAGTTCTCTTTTGAGACATTCGATGTAATAAGTGTGTGATTGCTACTCTGTTATAAATCCTTCGAGTACTGTGTGTGTCAGCATTACCGATCCAGGGATGACACGAAAACACAGAGACTTGACCATCTGAGGTCGGGTCGCTATAGTGCCGCACTTGTGAAAGTGTTCGGACTTATCACACCATAATTTTGGGATACTCAAGCCCCTGGTGTATTGGCCGTACCAAAGTGTACGGGTGCAACATGTCATGAAATGAACATATATATGGATAGATAAAAGAGTGCAATAATAGGCAAAAGCTATGCATTGTTTATTCAAAAAAGGTGTTGCAATGAAGGCAGGACGATACAAATAGTGCGATAAGCAAGGAATGGGACTATCTAATATGTCCCCCTCCAGGGGTAGGCTGCGGGATGATATGTAAAACAGGTATAATGCTCATAATAGAGACCACCTGAACACTCGACGTAGCTTTCTGCTTCCCTTGCTATTGCATCGTGAGTTCGGCGATTCAAGTGCCGGACAGGTCTTCTCAAAGACGGAGTCCTGAAAGTAAGAAAAAGGAAGAAAAAAGGAAAAAAGGAAAAGAATGACACAATCGGGGCCACAGTGCGGTCGAGCCGCATTCTTGGCGTGCCGTGGTCTTGCCCCTCCCCATATGCCCATGGTATCTCCAGGCGTAATTGTGTACGCGTAATACTAGCCGCAATTTCGCGAGGGCAGGGTTGGGGCGGATTACTCTGGCGATGCTTGAACCGTGCAGGCGGTCTTGATGTAGGTTACTCGGGGCGCAGCGGTGTCCGGACGCTTAGTGGCGGACTCGAGAATTGCTGTGAGAGGCTGCTTTGTACCTCCGCCCGCGAGAACGCCGTGTGCTCCTCCGTTCGGAGAGCGTTCGGTGTTTCCATTGACCGTGATTACTCCTCGAGGGCCTAGCATCTTGAGCTTGAGGTATGCGTAGTGCGGCATCGCATTGAACTTTACAAATGCGGTTCGTCGGCGATGCATGATAGCCGCTGTGGAATGGGGCGATGTCGAAGATTAACTCTTCGCCGGAAGTTATCAAGGATCGAAGACCACTTGAGTGTAACCGAGCCCATTACAACTGGTCTCTACACGGTATGGCGCCTTTAAAGGTCGTCTTTGTAGGTTTAATCCTTGAGGGGTATATGCCCATTTTGCGCACTGTATCCTGATAAAGCAGGTTCAGGCTGCTACCGCCGTCCATCAGGACTCTGGTGAGGTGAAATCCGTCGATAATTGGGTCAAGAACCAATGCGGCGAAACCGCCGTGACGGATGCTAGTGGGGTGGTCCCTTCGATCGAAGGTGATCGGGCAGGAAGACCATGGGTTGAACTTCGGGGCGGCTGGCTCCATCGCATATACGTCCCTTAGTGCACGCTTCCGCTCCCTTTTGGGTATATGGATTGCGTATATCCTGTTCACCGTCCGCACTTGCGTGGGAAAACCCTTCTGTCCTCTATTTTTTTGGTGGCCGGGGCTCTTCCTCGTCATCGCTATGCAGCCCCTTGTCATTGAGTTCGGCACTTAACTTGCCTGCTTGCTTGAACACCCAACAATCCTGTTGGTGTGATTGGCTGGTTTTGGGGTGCCATGTATCGCTGGCGATCGAGTATTCGGTCCAAGTTGGGCGGGCCCCGGTATTTCTTTTGAATGGCTTCTTCCATTGACCGGGTTTTGAGCCTATGAATCCGGCATTGACGGCCGTATCTTGATATTATCGCCGTTAATGCGGCGCTTGTTCTTGTTGCGTAGCGACCGCCATTGCTGTCCTTGGTATCCGAACTATCGGGATGTTTGGCCAAGTTGTTGCTTCGAGCTAGCCAGCTGTCCTCTCCCGCACAAAAGCGGGTCATGAGTGTTGTTAGGGCTGCCATGGATTTTGGCTTTTCCTGTCCTAGGTGCCGGGCAAGCCACTCGTCGCGGATGTTATGTTTGAACGCTGCAATGACCTCTGCATCCGGACAGTCAACGATTTGATTTTTCTTTGTTAGGAACCGTGTCCAGAATTGTCTGGCCGATTCTTCTGGCTGCTGGATTATGTGGCTAAGGTCATCGGCGTCTGGTGGTCGCACATATGTGCCTGGAAGTTATCAAGGAATGCGGCTTCCGTGTCCTCCCAACAACCAATTGATTCTGCTGGCAAGCTGTTGAGCCAATGCCGAGCTGGTCCTTTAAGCTTGAGTGGGAGGTATTTGATGGCACGTAGATCATCACCGCGGGCCATGTGGATATGGAGGAGATAGTCCTCGATCCAGACCGCAGGATCTGTGGTACCATCGTATGATTCGATGTTTACGGGTTTGAAGCCCTCGGGGATTTGATGATCCATTACTTCATCTGTGAAGCATAGTGGGTGTACGGTGCCTCTGTATTGGGCTATATCACGACGTAGCTCATATGAGCTTTGTCTACTGTGTTCGGCCCGGCCGGGTTTGCTGTATCCGGCGCGACGGTGATCATCCCGCGTCGTTGGGCGCCCACGCGATCCGTAGATCGATCTTGTATGTTTTGCCTTATCCTCCATTATATCTCGCAAGTCCGGCGCGTTTCCCCATGCCTTGGTACATTTTGAGCGGCGTCGAGGTGTGGCTTGAGCGGAGGGCCGAGAGGCTTCTCTTTCGCAGCCACGGGGTGGCCGGTCTGCCATGTCGTGCGCTGGTGACTTGGGTGCTTCCTCCTCTGATCGAGGCAATGTCCTGTGTTTGGGGTAGCTTTTGGAGGGGTGTTCGAGTTCATACTCTTCGGCTGCGAGGACTTCGGTCCATCTGTCAGCTAGCAGATCCTGGTCAGCTCTAAGTTGTTGCTGCTTTTTCTTGAGGCTGCTTGCCGTGGCTATAAGCCTGCATTTAAAACGCTCCCGTTCGGCGGGATCCTCAGGCACGACAAATTCGTCGTCGTCGAGGCTTGCCTCATCTTCGGAGGGAGGCACATAATTATCGTCCTCGACCTCTCTTTTCTCGCGCCGACTTGTCGTGCGGACTTTCTTCTCCCTCCTCCAGCGCTGAGTCCTGCTGGAGGGGTTCTCTTCGCCTTGTCGTGGTGTTATTATCTCCCGCGCCGGAATCACCGTTTTTATTGTGGCGGGATTTAGAGCGGCGCTGCTGACGTCGGCGCTTCGGCTGTTTCTTGGAGGGGTCATCCTCCGTTGTTCCATCGCCGTTCCCATATTTTGGGACGTCCACCATGTATATTTCATATGACGAGGTGGCTTTCCAGTGCCCTGTAGGCGCTGGGTCTTGGTCGTCTCCGGCATCGTCGTCCATACCGTCGACGTCTTCGGAGTCGAAGTCGAGCATGTCGGTTAAATCATCGACAGCGGCTACAAAGTGGGTGGTGGGTGGGCGTTGAATTTCGTCGTCCGTATCCCAACCTTCCTGTCCGCAGTCCGGCCAGGGCTCTCCGGATAAAGAGGGAGACTTTAGCGAATTCAGGATGTCGCCAAAGGGCGAGTGATGAAAGATGTCCGCGGCCGTGAACTCCATAACGGGCGCCCAACCGGATTCGATTGGCAAGGGCGCGGAGGGTTCGGAGTCCGGCACCTTGGAGTCGAGGTCTTCGCAAAGGACATGGATGGAGTTCGGCTCAATCACCGTAGAGATTGTAGCCCCCGAGGCGGTGTCCAACCACTCGTCCTCGATCGGGGAATCCGGCTCCGGGTTAAGGGTCGGAGCGGATCTTTGGTGCGGCCTCGAGGCACCGTTAGGCTGCAGAGCTAGATCATGCCCATCGAGACAACGGTCTGGGCGCGCAGCTGCGGCTCGAATCCGTCGAAGATCAAGTCTCCGCGGATATCGGCCGTATAGTTCAAACTTCAAATCTGACCGATGGCGGGGCATAGCTTCGATCTGCTCCGGATGGCTGCGAATTAGCCCGCAGTGCAAAGCCGCCGAATCACGAAGATCTGCGGGAGAAAAGTCTCACCTGCAGCGTCGTTGTTGATGATCGAAGGAGCCATCGGGCCTATCGGTGGCGACACGGAGGAACTCTCAATGAAAGCACCAATGTCGGTGTCAAAACCGGCGGATCTCGGTAGGGGGTCCCGAACTGTGCGTCTAGGCGGATGGTAACAGGAGACAAGGGACACGATGTTTTTACCCAGGTTCGGGCCCTCTCGATGGAGGTAATACCCTACTCTGCTTGATTAATATTGATGATATGGGTAGTACAAGAGTAGATCTACCACGAGATCAAGGAGGCTAAACCCTAGAAGCTAGCCTATGGTATGATTGTTGTTAGTCCCACGGACTAAAACCCTCCGGTTTATATAGACACCGGATAGGTTAGGGTTACACAGAGTCGGTTACAATGGTAGGAGATCTACATATCCGTATCGCCAAGCTTGCCTTCCACGCCAAGGAAAGTCCCATCCGGACACGGGACGAAGTCTTCAATCTTGTATCTTCATAGTCTTGGAGTCCGGCCGTGACGATAGTCCGGATATCCGGACACCCCCTAGTCCGGGACTCCCTCACCATGCCTTGGTAAAAATTTGAGAAGGTTTGGCTTGTGTTGTCATGCACGCCCTTCATAAATCAAACCATCACTGAGGAAGTTCCATGCTTTAGAAAGGGAAATCCTCAAGATTGAAGGGGAATCCAAATTTTCTTCGTTCTTTGCCCTGGAGTTTTTTTCTACGACGAACATACACCCTGCAAATCACCGTGTTCAAATTTGGCATTTTTCCGGGCTCATTTACCATATTTAGGGGATTATGTGCATTTTCTAGGCATTTAGCGCATATAAATCCAATCCAGCTACAGGTGCACGGGTGTGATGTGAGGGACGTGGATTGCCGTTCGATCGTGGCGCATCCAACGGTGTACACGCGCGATCCGCGTGGCCGGGGTTCCGGCCAATTATAGCGCAACACACAATAGGCTCAGCGCACACTATTTCCGGAAGCGACGGAGATGAACCATGTGCGGTAATGAACGAGCAAAATTGTAAGGGAAGCCAAATTTCTGTTGTCGTTTGTGGTTGAGCTCTTGAATACCACCGCACTGTACGGCTGCCCATCCCCTCCGTCCTAGAGCTCTCTCCAGGCGTCGTCCATGGCACCGCGGCGCACAGTAACTGGTAAGGAAGCGATGCCATCCTGCCGCACCGTGTTCCTCGCCGCCCGCGACCGCGCACATGGTAAGGAAGTTATGGCATCTCGCCGTGCCGAGTTCATCACCGCCGGCGGCCAGACAGTTACATGGGCGGACTTTGGGGCTGCCATGGCCGAATGGGTGGTGGATCTAGAGGCGGCCAAAGCCGCACAGAAGGAGCGGAAAAGGCAGAAAGCAGTCAAGAAAAGAGAGTCCCGCCGCCGCAAGAAAAAAGAGGCCGCACAAAGTGGTGAGGAGAGCTTGGCGGAGATCGAAGCATGGTGGGCTGCTGCCTACAAGGCCGGGAAGGAGAACACTGGTGTCTGGCCAGCATGCCCTGATGGCAGCATGTGAGAAGTAGTTTAAGTTTGTAGTATTAGAGCAAATTACCAGTAGTACTTTAAGTTTGTAGTATTAACGTACAATGTCGGTAAGAGCATCCTTTGATGGCTTTGAGCGTTGATTAGCATGTGTGCCCGTGTGTTTTTTTTTTTGCTTTAATCATTAGAAGATCACAAAACACACGGTTTCTATGCCGTACCCATCTGTGTTTTTTGCGTTAAGGACCCATAAGTCAGTTACCTGTGCGATATTTCCTAATAAACCAGGCGTACCATTGACCGAAAAAAATCAAGTACACATGTACATTTTTTGGAGACGGGATCTGCCAACTTTCTTTTTTCTCACACACGAGTATTTTACGCGCTTCGTCTGCGTTGTGTGTTTCCCCTAAGTTTCAAATTTACTTTGAAATTTTCATTAGGTCTTGTGATTTCAGAATTTATTCCTCCAACCACATCCCCTTCCCCTTAGTATCCCCCTCCCTCGCGCCTCCCCTACCGGCATCTCAAACCGCCGCCACCGAAACCACAACTTTAACCACATCTACGTTCTGCTTGGATCCAGTTAGGTAACCCACCAATCTCTATCATGTCCCCAGCCTGATTGCTTAAATGGCGCTGAGACCAAATCCCCGCCAGGAGCTGATGGCGGTCCATGGCGCGATGGCCGCTGTGCGTGTTGACCTGGAGGAACACCTCGCCTCCGCCGCCGACATGGTGCAGGCTCTGGCCCAAATGAAGTCCCTCGGCGACTACCCCCCAGGACTTAACAGGTAAGATCTGACCAGCTAAATCTTACCAATAGCACTTGCAACGGCTATGATTTGTACGGTTGATGTATTAAGCATGTTTATTTCAGTACTACACACTGTGTGATATTCAAATATTACCGTGTCCAGCTCAATTTCACCAATACCAGCAACAAACTTACAATACATGACTCAGGATATCACTAGAGATGCTGCCCATTTGCTATTTTAGTGGATGCTAACCCTATTGCACTTAACATGCTTGTCCATGTACTTACGCAGGGTCATAACGGCCGATGCTTTTGTTTGCCGTCGAGGTGAGCTGCATCCCATGTCTTACAGTATTTCACATAATTTGTGCAATTGCAGTTTAACTTCTACCCATTTACTGGTTGCTTGTAGGTACACATGTCAGTGGCACTGATCCACACTTCGACCCGGAGGAATAGCTCGCCTCCGCCATCGCTGACTTTGGGCGAGCTCTGGCCAAGATGAAGTGGCCCATCAACTACCTCTCAGGACTTACCAAGTATGTACTCACCAGTTCAATCTTACCAATACCAGTTGCAATTAATGGCTATGTTCTGTACGGTCGATGTATTAAGCATGTTCTAGTAAACATGCCTAACACGTTTTTGCTACTATCCCTACCTTTTTATACACATCTGGGCCATTCTCCGCTCTCGCAGCACATGCCTTGTGATGCTTAACTATGCCAATTGCATTTTTATCAGTACCGGTTTCAATGTCTATTAAGCCTGTTGCAATTAACAGTTGAATCCATTTTTAAACAGTTGCATTTCAATGTCTACAAACTTACAAAACATGACTTAGGATGTTGTTAAGCATGTTGCAATTAACAGTTGTATCCATTTCCCTCAAAAAAATCCCTAAAAAAACAGTTGTATCCATTTTTTAATCTATCCATTTGCTACCATGCTACTCTCCGCAATGAAGATATACTAGAGATGCTACCCCATTTGCTAGTTTTGGTGGATGCTAACCCTGTTGTACTTAACATGCTTGCCCATGTACTTATGCAGGGTCATAACGGCCGATGTTGTTGTTTGTCGTCAAGGTTAGCTGCATCCCATGTCTTACAGTATTTCACATCATTTGTGCAATTGCAGTTTAAGTTCTACCATTTACTGGTTGCCTGTAGGTACACATGTTAGTGGCACTGATCCATGCTTCGATCCGATGGAACAGCTCGCCTCCGCCGCCGCTGACTTTGGGCGGGCTCTGGCCAAGATGAAGTGCCCCAACAACTACCTCTCAGGACTTACCAAGTATGTACCCACCAGTTCAATCTTACCAATACCAGCTGTAATTAATGGCTATGTTTTGTACTGTCGATGTATTAAGCATGTTGTAGTAAACATGCCTAACATGTTTGAGCTATTTTCCCTACCCTTTTATAGACAAATGGGCCATTATCTGCTCTGGCAGCACCTACCCTGTGATGTTTAACTCTGCCAATTGCATTTTTATCAGTATCGGTTTCAATGGCCATTAAGCCTGTTGCAATTAACAGTTGTATCCATTTTTAAAGAGTTGTATTTCACTGGCTACAAACTTACAAAACATGAATTAGGATGTTGTTAAGCCTGTTGCAATTAACAGTTGTATCCATTTTTTAACCCGTCCCTTTGCTACCGTGCTACTCTTTCAAAATGAAGATATCACTACAGATGCTACCATTTTATTACCATTTGCTATTTTTGGTGGATGTTAACCCTGTTGTAGTTAACATTGGCTTTCCATGTACTTACACAGGGCTACAATGGGCGATGCTGTTGTTTGGCGTCGAGGTTAGCTGCATCCCATGTCTTATACACCATCTATTCCTAAATATAAGTATTTTTAGAGATTCCAATATAGACTACATAAGGAGCGAAATGAGTGAATCTAGATTCTAATCTAAACTATATCTATAATTCTATATACACCCGTATGTAGTTCATATTGAAATCTCAAAACAAAATTGTACTTAGGAACATAGGTAGTTGTATTTTACATCATTCGTGCAATCTTAGTTTAGCTTCTAACATTTATTGGTTGCTTGTAGGTACATATATGAGGGGTACTGATCCACGCTTCGATCCCTTTTGTGTATGGGGCAATGAGATATTCATGAACAAGCGTCAAGTGAGGAAACTAAGAAAGATTGTTAGGCGAAAGAAACGGGTGATTGGAATTAAGCTCTTTATTTACACTTTGTCGAAGACAACAGTGAACTTTAGGATGGTAAGTAATGTGTTGCCTTTTCCCCCTGCCCACAACAAGTTACTCTATTAGACCACAATATCTGATATTTTTCTCTTTTCAGTGGTTTCTGAAGCTATTTACTGATGATTACCTTGCAAACTACATGACCGGAGTGGAGGCAACTAAGGTTAAAGTATATAATTCATGCTACCATGATAATGCTCTAGAAGTCTTCCTGAAGGCGGTGAAGGATGGGCGGGCGATCATCACAAGGGGTTGGACAAAAGTGGTTTGTACCTATGGCATGCAGGAAGGCACATTATGTGCATTCCGCTTCTTCAACACCTTCGGCAGTCAAAATGATTTACACTTGTCTCTTCACCTTTACCGCCTTTAAATACTGCGGTTCATCATAGTTAATTGTTGTCTAATCCTGTAATTACTGAACATATTGTACTGGCAATTATATTTATGGATTCGTTGTTGAACGATTGTGCTGAGAATTTGAATTGCATGTTTCGTATTTCAAAATTTCCAATTAGAATAATAAATTACAGGCAAAAATAAAAATAGAACAGACGGTCACGGACCTTTGCAAACGGTTCTAGCAGTAAAAGCGCTTGCGATGGATAGCCCAATGCCACACATTTTTCTACATCAAATCGTGTGTGATGTAGTTAATGAAAGCAAATAGTTAACCAAGGCAGAGCGTGTGTGATAGTTACACCTTTCACACATGAGCGTATACATAAAACTGTGTGGGATGTACATCCGAACGGAAACGTTTTTCCTGGATTGACTGTGTGGGATGTACATAAGAACGGAAACGTATTCCTTGGATTGACTGTGTGTGATATACATACGAACGGAAATATTTTTCTGGGATTCACCGTGTGGGATGTACATACCTACGGAAATGATTTCTGGGATTCATCGTGTGGGATGTACATACCTACGAAAATGATTTCTGGGATTCACCGTGTGGGATGTACATACCTACGAAAATGATTGGGTTTCGATGCCTCGCCCGATCGCACACGGCCCCAGCCTGGGTCCCAGGAGGGCCTATCCCCGACGATTTTTGGGTCGTGTGGGAAGGACACCCTATCACACACACTCACATGGCGACGGTTCAAAATGCCGTCGCGGAAAGGGGTTTTAAACCGTTTGTTTAGGACCGACGCGCACCAGTGCCCCCCCTCTAGGAGACGTCCACGATCTTTCAAAAACGATGGGGTCTATTTCTACATAAATAGATCTTGTCTACATCATGTCATCCTTCTTATTGCATTACTTCATTTCTCCATGAACTTAATACACTAGATGCATGCTGGATAGCGGTCGATGTGTGGAGTAATAGTAGTAGATGCAGGCAGGAGTCGGTCTACTAATCTTGGACATGATGATTATTTGAAGTTCTATCAATTGCCCAACAGTAATTTGTTTACCCACCGTTTGCTATTTTTCTCGAGAGAAGCCACTAGTGAAACCTATGGCCCCCAGGTCTCTTTCTCATATTATTTGCCTTTGCGATCTATTTGTCTTTGCTTTTATTTTCAGATCTACTAAACCAAAAATACAAAAATACCTTGCTGCAATTTATTCTTATTTATTTTATTTGGCGTTTGATCTATCAATCTACTACAATTTCCTCACGCCCGTTTGCCTATCTTGGGGCGCCGCTACCCAAAAGGGATTGACAACCCCTTTTACACATCGGGTTGCGAGTAGTTGTTATTTGTGTGCAGGTGCTGTTTAGGTTGTGTTGCTTTGTTCTCCTACTGGTTCGATAACCTTGGTCTCATCACTGAGGGAAATACCTACCGCCACTGTGCTGCATCATCCCTTCCTCTTTGGGGAAATACCGACGTAGCTTCAATCCGCATCACCACTCTGGTGCAGAACGTGCTCTGGTTGACCTACGAGGTTCGGTAGTAACTTGATCTGAAGTTTCATGATCATCATCATTAGCTTTCTCTCTAGTTGTTCTAGGCATCATGGGAACGGATTTCACTGATGTGCTACTTTCCAATTCGATAGAAGGTATAATTACCTCATCAAGTTCTACTTTCCCCCCACTCACTTCTTTTGAGAGAAACTCCTTCTCTAGAAAGGATCCATTCTTAGCAACAAAGATCTTGCCTTCGGATCTGTGATAGAAGGTGTACCCAACAGTTTCTTTTGGGTATCCTATGAAGACGAACTTCTCTGATTTGGGTTCGAGCTTATCAGGCTGAAGCTTTTTCACATAAGCATCGCAACCCCAAACTTTAAGAAATGACAGCTTAATTAGGTTCTTGCCAAACCATAGTTCATACGGTGTCGTCTCAACGGATTTAGACGGTGCCCTATTTAACGTAAATGCAGCTGTCTCTAATGCATAACCCCAAAATGATAGTGGTAAATCGGTAAGAGACATCATAGATCGCACCGTATCTAATAAAGTACGGTTATGACGATCGGACACACCATTACGCTATGGTGTTCCAGGCATGAGTTGTGAAACTATTCCACATTGTTTTAAATGAAGGCCAAACTCGTAACTCAAGTATTCGCCTCCATGATCAGATCGTAGAAACTTTATTTTCTTGTTACAATGATTCTCCACTTCACTCTGAAATTCTTTGAACTTTTCAAATGTTTCCGACTTGTGTTTCATCAAGTAGATATTCCCATATCTGCTCAAATCATCTGTGAAGGTTAGAAAATAACGATACCCGCCGTGAGCTTCAACACTCATCGGACCGCATACATCGGTATGTATTATTTCCAACAAGTCATTAGCTTGGTCCATTGTTCCACAGAACGGAGTTTTAGTCATCTTGCCCATGAGGCATGGTTCGCAAGTATCAAATGATTTATAATCAAGTGATTCCAAAAGTCCATTTGCATGGAACTTCTTCATGCGCTTTACACCAATATGACCTAAACGGCATGGCTACAAATATGTTGCACTATCATTATCAACTTTGCATCTTTTGGCATCAATATTCCCTTTGTAGTAGAAGCACTCAGTTTCAGGCTTAGGTTCAGCTTTGGGCTTCTTCACGGGAGTGAAAACTTGCTTGCCATTCTTCTTGAAGTTCCCTTTCTTTACCTTGCCCTTTTTCTTGAAACTAGTGGTCTTATTAACCATCAACACTTGATGCTCTTTCTTGATTTCTACCTTCGTCGATTTCAGTATCACGAAGAGCTCGAGAATCGTTTTCATGATCCCTTGCATATTATAGTTCATCACGAAGTTCCAGTAACTTGGTGACAGTGACTAGATAACTCTGTCAATCACTAACTTATCTGGAAGATTAACTTGGTGACAGTGACTTGATTCAAGCGATTGTAGTACTCAGATATTCCGAGCACATGCTCACTGGTTGAGCTATTCTCCTCCATCTTGTAGGCAAAGTACTTGTCAGAGGTCTCATACCTCTAGACACGGGCATGAGTCTGAAATACCAATTTCAGCTCTTGGTACATCTCATATGTTCCATGGCATTCAAAATCTTTTTGATTTCCCGGTTCTAAGATGTAAAGTATGGTGCACTAAACTATCAAGTAGTCATCATACTGATCTTCCAGACGTTCATAACGTTTGCATCTGCTCCTGCAATAGTTCTGTCACCTAGCGGTGCATTAAGGATATAATTATTCTATGCAGCAATGAGGATAATCCTCAGATCATGGACCAAGTCCGCATCATTGCTACTATCATCTTTCAACTTATTTTTCTCTAGGAACAAATCAAAAATAAACATGGAGCTACAACGTGAGCTATTGATCTACAACATAAATATGCAAATACTATCAGGACTAAGTTCATGATAAATTAAGTTCAATTAATCAAATTACTTAAGAACTCCCACTTAGATTGACATCCCTCAAGTCATCTAAATGATACGTTATCCAAATCAACTAAACCATGTCCGATCATCACGTGAGATGGATTAGTCATCAACTCCGAGGCCATGCCGATACATGCTAGGCTCGTCAAGTTTAACCCGAGTATTTCGCATGTGAAAAACTGTCTTGCACCTGTTGTATGTGAATGTAGAGATTATCACACCCGATCATCACGTGGTGTCTCAGCAAGACGGACTATCACAACGGTGCATACTCAGGGAGAACACTTATACCTTGAAATTTTTAGTAAGGATCATCTTATAATGCTACCGCCGTACTAAGCAAAGTAAAAGGCATAAAAGATAAACATCACATGCAATCAAAATATGTGTCATGATATGGCCATCATCATCTTGTGCTTTTGATCTCCATCTCCAAAGCACCGTCATGATCTCCATCGTCACTGGCTTGACACCTTGATCTCCATCATAGCGTCGTGGCCGTCTCGCCAACTATTGCTTCTAAAACTATCGCTAATGCATAGTGACAAAGTAAAGCAATTACATGGCGTTTGCATTTCATACAATAAAGCGACAACCATAAGACTCCTGCCAGTTGCCGATAACTTTTACAAAACATGATCACCTCATACAATAACGTATATCACATAATGTCTTGACCATATCACATCCCAACATGCCCTGCAGAAGCAAGTTAGACGTCCTCTACTTTGTTGTTGCAAGTTTTACGTGGCTGCTACGGGCTTCTAGCAAGAACCGTTCTTACCTATGCATCAAAACCACAACGGTAATTTATCAAGTTTGCTGTTCTAACCTTCAACAAGGACCTGCCGCAGTCAAATTCAATTCAACTAAAGTTGGAGAAACAGACACCCGCCAGCCACCTTTATGCAAAACTAGTTGCATGTCTATCGGTGGAACCGGTATCATGAACGTGGTCATGTAAGGTTGGTCCGGGTCACTTCATCCAACAATACCGCCGAATAAAAATAAGACATTGGTGGTAAGCAGTATGATGATCACCGCCCACAACTCGTTGTGTTCTACTCGTGGATATCATCTACGCATAAACCTGGCCCGGATGCCACTGTTGGGAAACGTAGCATGCAATTTCAAAAAAAATCCTACGCTCACGCAAGATCTATCTAGGAGGTGCATAGCAACGAGAGGGGGAGAGTGTGTCCACGTACCCTCGTAGACCGAAAGCAGAAGCGTTTGACAACGCGGTGGATGTAGTCGAACTTCTTCTCGTTCCGACCGATCAAGCACCGAACGCATGGCACCTCCGAGTTCTACACACATTAACCTCAATGACGTCCCTCGAACTCTTGATCCAGCAAAGTATCGAGGGAGAGTTCCGTCAGCACGACGGCGTGTTGACGGTGATGGTGAAGTGATCCGCGCAGGGCTTCGCCTAAGCACTACGTGAATATGACCGGAGGCGTAAACTGTGGAGGGAGGCGCCGCACATGGCTGACAGATGTTGTTGTGTGTTCTAGGTGCCTCTCCCCTCATATATATAGGTGGGAGGGAGAGGGGGCAGCCAAGGGGGCGCCCAAGTAGGAGGAATCCTACTTGGGGCCCTAATTCTATTCGCCCCCCTTACCATATTTTCCGGAGGGGGAAGGAAAGAGGCGGGGGAGAGAAGGAATGGGGAGGTCGAATCCCTCCCCTTCCTTTCTCTCTTCTCCTCTTTCCTTCCCCCCTATTTCGGCCTACATGGGGCGCACCAGCCCCTTAGGGGCTTATCTGTCCCACTCTTGGCCCATTAGGCCCATGTAGTTGTCGAGGGGATGCCCGGAACCCCTTCCGGTGACCCGATATGTACCCGGTACCCCGGAACACTTCCAGTGTCTGAATACTATCGTCATATATATCAATATTTACCTCTCGACCATTTCAAGACTCATCGTTATGTCCGTGATCTCATCCGGGACTCCGAACAACATTTGGTCACCAAATCACATAACTCATATAATACAAAATCGTCATCGAACGTTAAGCGTGCGGACCCTACGGGTTCGAGAACTATGTAGACATGACCGAGACACCTCTCCAGTCAATAACCAATAGCTAAACCTGGATGCTCATATTGGCTCCTACATATTCTACGAAGATCTTTATCGGTCAAACTGTTATGACAACATAGTTTATTCCCTTTGTCCATTGGTATGTTACTTGCCCGAGATTTGATCGTCGGTATCTTCATACCTAGTTCAATCTCGTTACCGGCAAGTCTCTTTACTCGTTCCGTAATACATCATCCTGTAACTAACTCATTAGTCACTTTGCTTGCAAGGCTTCTTATGATGTGTATTACCGAGAGGGCCCAGAGATACCTCTCCGAAACTCGGAGTGACAAATCCTAATCTCGATCTATGCCAACCCAACAAACACCTTCGGAGATACCTGTAGAGCATCTTTATAATCACCCAGTTACGTTGTGACGTTTGATAGCCAACAAAGCATTCCTCCGGTATCCGGGAGTTGCATAATCTCATAGTTGAAGGAATGTGTATTTGACATGAAGAAAGCAATAGCAATAAAATTGAACGATCAACATGCTAAGCTAACGGATGGGTCATGTCCATCACATCATTCTCCTAATGATGTGATTCCGTTATAAAATGGCATCTCATGTCCATGGTCAGGAAACCTTAACCATCTTTGATCAACGAGCTAGTCAAGTAGAGGCTCACTAGGGACACAGTGTTTGTCTATGTATTCACACATGCATTAAGGTTTCCGATCGATACAATTCTAGCATGAATAATAAATATTTATCATGATACAAGGAAATATAAAATAACAACTTTATTATTTCCTCTAGCGCATATTTCCTTCAATAATAGCATCATGACCGTTTCTCTTCTTTGTACATAAAAAATTGTTTTTGATATTAAAATTCAAGAACCAAGAACATTGTTAACATTTGGTAACATCAAGACAATACAGTTGCATTTGCATGTATTTTAGCAGATCAAATTTTTAGTGGGTCACTCACTTAACATCTGCATTCCAAACTGAGGAACAAATTTCTGCATGAAGGGATGGCATATTGAATTTCACCAAGGATGAACTACAAGTTTCAACACACAATTAAGTAGATAGAAAGGCTAAATTAGTAGTTCACGAGGTACTTTGTGGATCCACATTCCACAACCACTTCGTTTCTAAAAAAATCACAAATTTACATATTTAGGAGAGACCATGGTTTCAATCACAAAAATGCACGTATCTGATATACTCCAAATAACTGACAAATTTCTTGGATTTGACAAGATAATTCCGTAACATGCAAGGGTTGAGCGTGGTTGGCAACAGAGAAGGTGCTTGAGGTATTGGTATCGGCGCCACCGGGAATGAGTAGCTCGTTGATACGTCCATTTTGCATCATGTTTTCTTACTGTTATTTATGATGTTCTTATCCATAATAATGCTTTTTGGAGTAATTCTAATGCCTTTTCTCTCATAATTTGCAAGGTACACACCAAGAGGGAGAATTCCGACAATTGGAAATCTGGACCTGGAAAAGGTACGTTAGGCCACCTATTCTGCACAACTCCAAACAAGCTGAAACTTCATGAGGATTTTTCTGGAATATTTGAGAATTATTGGAGCAAATAACCATTGCTGAGGAAATCGTTAACTGGTAGCTGCTCGGTTGGCTGGCGAGTAGGGGATTAATAGGCTAATCGGCAAGTTAATCGGCCATTTAATCAATTACTCGGGTGATTAATCGGTTAATCGGCTACCCGGTGACCCTACGAGTAGGGATTAATCGGCAAGTTAACTGGTTAATCGGATGAATTCTTGAACAGGGCAAATAACTACCAGAGGGGCCCACCAGGTGGGCAAAACCCACCTGGGCGCGCCAGGGAGCCCAGGCACGCCCTGGTGGGTTGTGCTCACCCAGGCCCACCTCCGGTGCCCATCTTCTGGTATATAGGTCATTTTGACCTATAAAAAAAATAAGGGGAGGAATTTTGGTACGGAGCGCCGCCGTCTCGAGGTGGAGCTTTTTTGCCCTCCGGCGGAGCGATTTCGCCAAGGGAACTTCCCTCCCGGAGGGGGAAATCATCGTCATCATCATCACCAACAACTCTCCCATCTTGGGGAGGGAAATCTCCATCAATATCTTCAACAACACCATCTCATCTCAAACCCTAGTTCATCTCTTGTGTTCAATCTTGTTACCAAAACTATAGATTAGTGCTTGTGGGTGACTAGTAGTGCTGATTACATCTTGTAGTTGATTACTATATGGTTTATTTGGTGGAAGATTATTTGTTCAGATCCAATATGCTATTTAATACCCCTCTGATCTTGAGCATGATTATCATTTGTGAGTAGTTACTTTTTTTTCTTGAGATCACGGGAGGAATCATGTTGCAAGTAATCATGTAAACTTGATATGTGTTCGATATTTTGATAGTATGTATGTTGTGATTCCCTTAGTGGTGTCATGTGAACGTCGAATACATGACACTTCACCATATTTGGGCCTAAGGGAATGCATTGTGGAGTAGCAATTAGATGATGGGTTGCGAGAGTGGCAGAAGCTTAAACCCCAGTTTATGCGCTATTCCGTAAGGGACCGATTGGATCCAAAAGTTCAATGCTATGGTTAGAATTTATTCTTAATACTTTTCTCATAGTTGCAGATGCTTGGGGGAGGGTTAATCATAAGTAGGAGGTTTGTTCAAGTAAGAAAAGCACCTAAGCACCAGTCCACCCACATATCAAATTATCAAAGTACCGAACATGAATTAAACCAACATGGTGAAAGTGACTAGATGGAAATCCCGTGTACCCTCAAGAATGCTTTGCTTATCATAAGAGACCGTTTTGGCCTGTCCTTTGCCTCAAAAGGATTGGGCTACCTTGCTGCACTTTTGTTACTACTATTGTTACTTCCTCGTTACAAATTATCTTGCTATCAAACTACTCTGCTACTCACAATTTCAGCACTTGCAGACATTACCTTACTGAAAACTACTTGTCATTTCCTTCTGCTCCTTGTTGGGTTTGACACTCTTACTTATCGAAAAGAGCTACAATTGATCCCCTATACTTGTGGGTCATCAAGGCTATTTTCTGGCGCCGTTGCCGGGGAGTGAAGTGCCTTTGGTAAGTGGAATTTGGTAAGGAAACATTTATATGGTGTGCTAAAATTTATTGTCACTTGTTACTATGGAAAACCATCCTTTGAGGGGTTTGTTCGGGGTATCTTCACCTCGACCGGAACCACAATTAGCAACCCCTCAACCTACTACACCTACTGAAAATATTGAATATGAAATTCCTTCGGGTATGATAGAACAACTGCTAGCTTATGCAGGAGATGGAACCGAACATCCTGATATGCACTTGATACATGTAGAACAAATTTGTGGATTGTTTAAGCTTGCAGGTTTACCCAGGGATGAAGTGATGAAAAAGGTTTTCCCTTTATCTTTGAAGGGAAAATCATTGGCATGGTATAGGCTATGCGATGATATTGGATCTTGGAATTGGAATCGTTTGAAATTGGAGTTCCACCAAAAAATTTATCCTATGCATCTAGTTCACCGTGATCGTAATTATATATATAATTTTTGGCCTCGTGAAGAAGAAAGTATCGCTCTAGCTTGGGGGAGGCTTGAGTCAATTTTATATTCATGCTCCAATCATGAGCTCTCAAGAGAAATTATTATCCAAAACTTTTATGCTCGGCTTTCTCGTAATGATCAAACTCTGCTTGATACTTCTTGTGCTGGTTCTTTTATGAAGAGGACTATTGAATTCTGGTGGGATCTTTTGGGAAGAATTAAACACAACTCTGAAGATTGGGAACTCGACGAAGGTAAAGAGTCAGGTATTAAGCTTAAGTATGATTGTGTTAAATCTTTTATGGATACTGATGCTTTTCAAAAGTTTAGCACTAAATATGGACTTGACTCTGAGATAGTAGCCTCCTTCTGTGAATCATTTGCTACTCATGTTGATCTCCCTAAATAGAAGTGGTTTAAATATCACCCACCTATTAAAGAAGAAATCAAAGAACAGGTACAAGTTAAAGAAGAAACTATACTTTACAATGTTGATCTAGTTGTTCCTTCTGCTTATATTGTGACCACCTTTTCCTATTAGGATAAAGGAACATGCTAAATTTTCAAATGTGGTTAACAAAAGCTATATTAGAACACCTAAACCCGATGAAGAAATCAAAGTAGAACCTAGTATTGCTATGGTTAAAGATCTCTTGGAAGAAGATATGGATGGGCATGTTATTTACTTCTGTGAAGAAGCTGCTAGAATTGCCAAACCTGATAAAAAGGACAAACATAGACCTTTTGTTGGCATGCGTGTCATCTCAGTTAAAATAGGAGATCATTGTTATCATGGTTTATGTGACATAGGTTCTAGTGTGAGTGCTATTCCTTACACCTTATATCAAGAAATTATGAATGACATAGCACCCGCAGAGATACAAGACATAGATGTTACTATTAAACTTGCTAATAGAGATACTATATCACTAATTTGGATTGTTAGAGATGTTGAAGTCTTGTGTGGGAAAAAAATACCCTACTGATTTTCTTGTTCTTGGTTCCCCACAAGATGACTTTTGTCCCATTATCTTTGGTAGACCTTTCTTTAACACCGTTAATGCTAGAATAGATTGTGAGAAACAAACTGTCGGTGTTTGTTTTGGTGATGAGTCTCATGAGTTTAATTTTCCAAGTTTAGTAGAAAACTTCATGAAAAAGAATTGCCTAGTAAGGATGAAATAATTGGTCTTGCTTCTATTGTTGTGCCACCTACTGATCCACTAGAACAATATTTGCTAGAGCATGAAAATGATTTACATATGCATGAAAGAAATGAAATAGATAAGATTTTCTTTGAACAACATCCTTTGCTTAAACATAACTTGCCTATTGAAATCTAGGAGGTCCTCCTCCATCTAAAGGTGATCCTGTGTTTGAATTAAAACAAATTCCAAACACTTTGAAATATGCTTATCTTGATGAGAAGAAGATATATCCTGTTATTATCAGTGCTAACCTTTCAGAACATGGAGGAGAAAGATTATTGAAAGTTCTAAGGAAGAACCGAGCTGCTATTGGATATACTCTTGAGGATTTAAAGGGCATTAGTCCCACTCTATGTCAGCAAAAAATTAATATGGAACCTGATGCTAAACCCGTTGTTGATCACCAACGTCGGTTAAATCCGAAGATGAAAGAAGTGGTAAGACTGGAAATATTAAAACTTCTGGAAGCAGGTATAATCTATCCTATAGCTGATAGTAGATGGGTAAGTCCTGTTCATTGTGTCCCTAAGAAAGGAGGTATTACTGTTGTTCCTAATGATAAGAATGAACTTATTCCGCAAAGAATTGTTACAGGCTATAGAATGGTAATTGATCTTAGAAAATTAAACAAAGCAACTAGAAAAGATCATTACCCTCTGCCTTTCATTGATCAAATGCTTGAAAGATTATCTAAGCACACACATTTTTGCTTCCTTGATGGATATTCTGGTTTTTCACAAATACCTGTTTCTCAACCTGATCAAGAAAAGACCACTTTTACTTGTCCCTTTGGAACTTATGCTTATAGACGTATGCCTTTCGGTTCATGTAATGCACCTGCTACCTTTCAAAGATGTATGACTGTTATATCCTCTGACTTTTTTGAAAAGATTGTTGAGGTTTTCATAGACGACTTCTCTGTTTATGGGAAGTCTTTTGATGATTGTTTAAGCAATCTTGATCTAGTTTTGCAAAGATGTGAACAAACAAATCTTGTCATGAATTGGGAGAAGTGCCACTTTATGGTTAATGAAGGTATTGTCTTGGGTCATAAAATTTCTGAAAGAGGTATTGAAGTAGACAAATCTAAGGTTGATGCAATTGAGAAAATGCCATGTCCTAAAGATATCAAATGTATTCATAGTTTCCTAGGTCATGCTGGTTTCTATAGGAGATTTATCAAAGACTTCTCTAAAATCTCTAGGCCTCTTACGAGTCTTCTGCAAAAGGATATTCCTTTTGTCTTTGATGATGATTGTTTGGAAGACTTTGAAACACTCAAGAAAGCCTTAATTTCTGCACCTATTATTCAACCACCTGATTGGAACTTGCCTTTTGAAATTATGTGTGATGCTAGTGATTATGATGTTGGTGCTGTTCTAGGACAAAGAGTTGATAAGAAATTGAATGTTATTCATTATGCTAGTAAAACTCTAGACAGTGCTCGAAGAAATTATGCTACTACTGAAAAAGAATTCTTAGCATTGGTGTTTGCTTGTGATAAATTCAGACCTTATATTGTTGATTCGAAAGTAATTGTTCACACCGGTCATGCTGCTATTAAATATCTTATGGAAAAGAAAGATGCTAAACCAAGACTTATTCGATGGGTTCTCTTGTTTCAAGAATTTGATTTACATATCATTCATAGAAAAGGAGTTGAGAACCCCGTAGCTGATAATTTATCTAGGCTTGAAAATGTGCCTGATGACCCACTACCTATTGATGATAGTTTTCCTGATGAGCAGTTAGCTGCAATAAATGTTGCTCATAGTACTCCTTGGTATACTGACTATGCTAATTACATTGTTGCTAAATATTTACCACCTAGCTTTACATACCAACAACAGACAAAATTCTTCTATAATTTAGGACACTACTTTTTGGATGACCCACATCTTTATAAAGAAGGAGTAGATGGTATTATTAGACATTGTGTACCTGAGCATGAACAGGGACAAATCCTATGGAATGTAACTCCGAAGCTTATGGAGGGCATCATGCTGGAGATAGAACTGCTTACAAGGTATTGCAATCTGGATTTTATTGGCCTACTCTCTTCAAGGATGCCCATAAGTTCATCTTATCTTGTGATGAATGTCAAAGAATAGGTAATATCGGAAGCGTCAAGAAATGCCTATGAACTATTCACTTGCTGTTGAACCATTTTATGTTTGGGGATTTGATTACATGGGACCTTTTCCTTCCTCTAATGGGTATACACATATTTTGGTTGTTGTTGATTATGTTACTAAATGGGTAGAACCTATTCCAACCAGTAGTGCTGATCACAACACCTCAATTAAAATGCTTAAGGAAGTTATTTTCCCAAGGTTTGGAGTCCCTAGATATTTAATGACTGATGGTGGTTCACACTTTATTCATGGTGCTTTCCGTAAAATGCTTGCCAAGTATGATGTTAACCATAGAATTGCATCACCCTATCCTCCTCAGTCTAGTGGTCAAGTTGAACTTAGAAATAGAGAAATAAAATTAATTTTGCAAAAGACTGTCAATAGGTCCAGGAAGAATTGGTCTAAGAAATTAGATGATGCACTTTGGGGTTATAGAACAGCTTATAAAAATCCTACAGTATGTCTCCTTATAAAATGGTTTATGGAAAAGCATGTCATTTGCCTCTTGAGTTAGAACATAAAGCATATTGGCAATCAAAGAACACAATTATGATTTCAAACTTGCTGGTGAAAAGAGGTTATTTGATATTAGTTCTTTAGATGAATGGAGCACCCAAGCTTATGAAAATACAAAATTATTCAAAGAAAAAGTTAAAATATGGCATGACAAAAGAATCCAAAAGCGTGAGTTTAAAGTCGGAGAATATGTTCTGTTGTACAACTCTCATTTCAGATTCTTTGCAGGAAAACTCCTCTCAAAATGGGAAGGCCCATATGTTATCGAGGAGGTTTATCAGTCTAGAGCCATCAAAATAAATAATGCCGAAGGTACTAACCCGAAGGTTGTCAATGGGCAACGAATAAAACACTATATCTCAGGTACGCCCATTAATCTTGAAAGTAATATTATCCAAACTTTGACACCATAAGAACACATAAAAGAGTCCTTCCGAAACACTCCAGAATCGCGAAAATAAGGATGTACGCGATACGGTAAGTAAACGAACTCCAAAAAATTCACAAAAATATTTTCTGTCAGTTTTGGAATATTTAAAAAATTAGGAAAATAAGAAACTTCCAGGAAGCGTACTCTGGTGGGCACAAGACACCAGGGTGCGCCAGGCTTGCCTGGCGCGCCCAGGTGGGTTGTGCCCACCTGGGACACCTTCCGGACTCTGTTTTTCTACAACATGCTTGTCCCCCAAGATAAAAAACTCTATATATACTTCCCGAACCTGTTAACCACCGTATCATGGAGAAATCTTCTATTCTCTTTTCTTGATGTTTTCTATCAGATCCCATGTACCATGACCACCTCAAGCTCCTCCAAGGACAAGTTCTTCAAGAACGTCATCAACCCATATCTGCGGGAGGTGGTGCAGCACCCTCAGGTCATCCTGTAAGTGCATCTAGTGCCCCTTAGTGATTTTGGTGTATTGAAGACTTATAGGTTAAGGGACTAATGTATTTATGAGTGTACACAGGTCTATAAGTCTATGAGGAGTTTGATATTTACAGAGAAAGTCGACCCCTAAAAATGAAGTTCTTCGACTGAAGACTTTGGTATTCTGAAGACTTTGAAAGTGAAGAAATTGGTGTGACCTTAAAGACTTGATATTCATTCGGGGAAGATGAAGCGTGAAGAATTTTGTTCTTGTAGTTTCATTTTCTCTTTCTTGAGTCATAGGAAACACCGTACTGTTAAAGGGGGTTGAGGAAATACTAAGGAAAAATTTCCATCTGATGCTCAACTCAAAATCCTACACCTACCAACCCCTTCGAGTGAAGCCATTGGAAATCTCATACAGTTCAGTCAATTTCTTCAGTGACAGAGACAAAGTTCTTCTGGTCGCCGAGGAATTTTGTTCTGACTGAGGAGTTAAGAATTCGCCAGTGCGAATTGCCTACACAATGAGGAACTTGATAGCCCTCACGAATTTGTACCTTAAATTTCCGACCGTTGCTGTGCTACGCGCCAGCTGTCCCAAAATATCTTATCCACCTAACGGTCATATCATTGAAGGGCATTTATGTCTTATCATGTTGGGTTGCTCCCTAGGCTATAAATAGCCGCCCCCTACAACCACTAGCTGGTTGGCTGCTCTGAGAGAAACTGACACTTGTCAATTGAGAGCATCCCATCCTCCGAGGACTTTGAGTGAAAATCATCAAGTGAGGAAAACCCAAACACCTACAAACCCAAAGTGATTGAGCATCACTGAAGAGATTGATCTTGCGTGGATCGGATGCTTGTTACCTTTGAAGACTGCGCTTCTTCCAGACGGTTAGGCGTCATGGTCTAGAGCATCCAAGAGGAATTGTGGATCGCCGAGTGACCGAGTTTGTGAAGGTTTGGAAGTCGCCTGAAGACTTACCATGAGTGATTGGATGAGGTCTGTGTGACCTTAGTTCAAGGATAATACGGTGAGGACTTGGTGTCCTGAGCTGCGTGCTCAGGACTGGGTGTCCGGGACTGTGTGTCCTCGAGTTTAAATACTCAGCCGCTCCAACCAGACATACAACTGAGACAGCAGTTGGAACTGGTCTACCAAATCATTGTCTTCACCAAGCTTACTGGTTCTATTTCCTCAACTCTTCCATTTCCTCATTACTGTGTTAAGTGCTTCATCATATCTGTGTTCGAAGACTTTGACTGAAGACATTCTCAATTTCCTCATTTCAATTTCTTCAGTCTGTTTGTCTTCATCTTGTGTTATCCTGTGATTACGCTTTCTGTACTCTGTGCTTGTCTTCATTTCATCATGATGACCATGCCAGTATTCTATTATGCTTACTTCTGAGTACTTATTCCGTTGCAAGTAGTTCTTCGCTAAGGAATTTCTTCACCGGCAAATTCCTCAGTGAAGAATTCATAAAAATCGCCTATTCACCCCCCCCTCTAGTTGATATAACGCACTTTCAATTGGTATCAGAGCAAGGTACTCCCTTGTTCTGTGTGATTTTGGTTTAACCGCCTGGAGTTTTTAGTTATGTCGACCACATGTATGAAGAAAGTGACATGCCCCATCTTTGACGATCACGAGTATCCCAAGTGGAAGGCCATGATGAAGAAGTGCCTCATGGCGATGAACAGCGAACTATGGACCGTCACTGATATTGGTCTTACCGATCTGTGCAAGACGGCAGGAGCTGATGACATTCGCAAGTACACTCTTCTCAATCTCACGGTGAAGGACGTCATCTGCTCCTGTCTATCTCAGAATCAGTTCAGGAACATCATGCATCTCGATCATGCAAAGCTTACCTGGGACCGTCTCTCTGAGGTCTATGAAGGTCATCGAACCCGTCATGATCCTTGGTTTGAGGACTTCAAGGAATCTCTCAAAGCGATGACATTCGAACCAGAATCATCATCCTCTTCATCATGTCTTATGGCAAAAAGTGCTGAGGTAACTAAATGCTACCTATCCGAGTCAAGTGATGATGAATCTGGTGATGAATTTGGACCCAGCTATGTCAAACTTGCTTCCCTTGCCACTAAACAACAAAGAGCTTTAGAAAAATTTCAATACATGCTAAATAAGAGCGATGATATGTTGGGTGAAGAAATGGATCAGTCAAAAATGTTGGCTGAAAGTCTTCAGAGACTTCATACTAAGTATGATACCCTTCAAGATCAACATAACACTCTCTTATGTGATCATGAGAAGCTTTCTTATGAAGTTCTTCAAAGAAAGCAAGATCTTGAGAAGCTAAGAGTGAGTTATGAAGATCCTCAGAAGGAGCGCGATTCATTACTTGCTCAACAAATTAGCGCTGCTCAGGAAGAATTTGTTCCTCCATGCTTAAAGTGCATTGAACGTGAATCTGCTAATTCTTCACCTGAATGTTCAAATGCTTGAATTGTTACAAATTCTTCACCTGCCTCTGCTATTACTAATTCCTCATCTGAGGACATTGCTAGTATAACTGACGATGCATGGCTGAAGGAATTGTACATGACAGGCATGTACAAAAGCCTCAAAGGGCATCAGACTCTTTGTGATGTGCTTAAAAAGCAGATCCTCAATAGGAACCCTAGGAAAGAGGGTATTGCCTTTGAGAGGAAAATCAATGCTGATGGTACATATTGGAAGCCTGAGCAGTACCCCAAAACATCATGGGTTGCTGCAAAGGGACCACCTGTTGACCCATCTAACTTATCTGACTTTACATGTGAATCTCCTCATTCTTCTGATGAGTCATTTGACTCCAACTATAAACTGGTCAAAAATCAAAATGGTGAAGTATTTGCCAGATATGTTGGCACTAACTAAAGTAACGGTTCCCCTATGAAGAAAATCTGGGTTCCCAAAAGGTGCCTTGAAAATCTTCAGGTGAATGTTCTCATGACACCACCTGTGAAGAATAGGAACCCCATATCAAATTCTTCATATGGATCCAAGTCCTCATACGGACCAAATTCCTCACGTGGATCAAATTCCTCAAAAGGATCAAAGCCCTCATATGATTATCATCCTGCTAACAACTCTGTTTCGCAGGGTAGAGCTAAGGGCTATGAATATGTGCATTATTCTTCAGACCATTATGTTCATAAGTCCTCGAAGAATTTCTCTGCTTATTCATATGCCTACCCTAACCCCTCTTATGTGAAACGAAATTGTTTGGCTTCTCTGCCACCATTCTCTTATGGAGCTCGCAGAGTGATGAACTCTTTGCCACCCCTTCAGATGTGGGTGGTGAAGAAAAAGAACTAAGAACTAATCTCTTCTGCAGGGTCAGGTCTCCAGACGTGCTTTAACGTCTGAAGAATTTGCTGGGGGCCTGACAAAAATGCATGAAAGGACGTAGGCTAATCATGAAGAAATGAACTTTCATTTCACACGTCCTCATACTACTATATCTGTTCTACTGCTTGATGAAATTCATCTGATGAATTTGATATCATATTCTTCATTGATGAAGTATATGAGTTTGTAAGCTGCACTAATTCATCTGCAGAATGATCAACCCAAAGCTACTGAGTGGGTCCTTGATAGTGGATGTACAAATCACATGACTGGTGACAAGAATCTGTTGATTGATGCTCCCTTATCACCATCGCATCTGAAGCATATCATCTTCGCTGACAAAGGCAAAAGTCAGGTATTGGGTCTAGGTAAGGTTGCGATTACAAAGGATCAACACATGGACAAAGTCATGCTTGTTGAGTCCTTAGGATACAACCTTATGTCTATCTCAATGCTTTGTGATCTTGATATGGTTGTTGTCTTTGGTAAGTATCGTTGTGTTGTGGTTATGGAAGCTGACAATTCCAAAGTTTGAAGGCTTTAGGAGAGGAGACCTGTATATTGTTGATTTCTCTACAGGACCGCAACCAGCCGTGTGCCTACTTGAAAAAGCTTTAGAAGGCTGGCTATGGCATCGACGACTTGGTCACGCAGGCATGAGGAATTTGCACACGCTTGCGAAGAAGAAGCATGTCATTGGCATTGAGAATGTCAAATTCCTCAAGGATCACTTGTGCGGGGCCTGTGAAGCTGGAAAAATGACCAAGGCCAAGCATCCAGCAAAGACTATCATGACCACTACTCGACCATTCGAATTTCTTCACATGGATCTCTTTGGTCCTAATCATTACTCAACAGTCACTAATGATGCATCTCTATATGGCTTTGTTATTGTTGATGATTACTCTCGTTACACATGGGTACACATTGTTACTTACAAACATGAAGTGTAGGATGTCTTCAAACGATTGTCCTCGAGGGCTTCAACCAACTTTGGTGTGAAGATCAAGCACATCAGGAGTGACAATGGAACTAAGTTCAAGAATTCTGGTCTTGATGACTATCTTGATGAACTTGGTATTACTCATGAGTTATCTGCTCCTTATACTCCTAAGCAAAATGGCGTCGTGGGCGCAAGAACATAACTCTTGTTGAGATGGCTCGCACTATGCTTGATGAGTACAAGGCGCCTCGTCATACGGATTGAGGCAATTTACCTTTGCGTGCCACATCATCAACAGGTATATCTTCACAAATTCTTCAAGAAGACTGCCTATGAACTCCTCACTGACAAGAAACCCAATGTGAGTTATTTCAAAGTCTTCGGTGCTAAATGTTGGATTAGAGATCCTCATCACAATGCTAAATTTGCACCGAAAGCACATGAAGGCTTTATGCTTGGTTACGGAAAGGACCCGCACACCTACAGAGTCTTCAACAATGTTCTTCACAAGATAGTTGAAACTGTAGATGTGCGGTTCGATGAAACTAATGGCTCACAAAGAGAGCACCTACCTTCTGTGATAGTTGAACCAGCGCCTGAGGATTCTATCAAGTTCAAGGCTATTGAGGATGTCATTCCTACTGAAGAATCTGCGAAGAATTCATTCGAGCGTGAAGAGCGTCGAGCTGATGCACTGAAGAAAATCTGAAGAAAATGGTCTTTGAAGAAAATCTGATCAAATTCCTCGGCGACAACCAGGTCATCCTCGCGTTGCAAAAGAAGTGCAAGTTGAAAAGATCATCGATGACATTGAAGCACGGGTCCTCTCACACGCTCAAAAGCTTCACATTTATCTAACTTTTGTGGGCACTATGCTTTTGTCTCTATCACAGAGCCCACTAAGGTAGATGAAGCATTTCTGGAGCCTGAGTGGATTCAGGCCATGCAAGAAGAATTACATCAATTCGAGCTCAACAATGTCGGGAACTGGTCAAACGTCTGAGATCCTGCAAGCATAATATCATTGGCACAAAGTGGATCTATCGCAACAAGCAAGATGAAAATGGCCTTGTGGTGAGGAATAAGGCACGACTTGTAGCTCAAGGCTACACACAGGTTGAAGGAATTGATTTCGATGAAACTTTTGCACCTGTTGCTAGACTTGAGGCTATTCGCATATTACTTGCTTATGCTAACCATCATGATATCACTTTATATCAAATGGATGTGAAAAGTGCATTCCTCAATGGTAAGCTTGAGGAAGAAGTATATGTTGCTCAACCCCCAGGTTTTGAAGATCCAAAGAATCTCGACAAAGTCTTCAGACTCAACAAGGCCCTCTATGGCCTCAAGCAGGCCCCTCAGGCGTGGTATGAAACTTTGAAGGAATTCCTCATGAAGAATGGCTTCACACCCGGTTCACTCGACCCTACTCTCTTTACTAAATCTTATGATGGTGAACTATTTGTGTGCCAAATATATGTTGATGATATTATCTTTGGCTATCTTGACCAGCGTTATAGTGATGAATTTGCCTATATGATGAGTGAAGAATATCAAATGTCTATGATGGGAGAGTTGAAATTCTTCTTAGGTCTTCAAATTAAATCAACGAGTGCAATGGCATATTCATATCTCGGAGAAATACCTCAAGGGTGTTACGAGGAAATTGGCATGCAAGATTGCAAAGGCGTCAAAATTCCTATGCCCGCAAATGGCCATCTATGCACTGATGAAAATGGTATTGAATTCGATCACAAGGTATACCGCTCCATGATTGGTTCTTTATTGTACTTATGTGCATCTAGGCCAGATATAACGCACTTTCAATTGAGCATTATATCTGACTTAGATGTGCAACACATGAAGAAACATTTTTCTTCAATCAATGAAGAACAACACTCTAAGTGTGAAAATTTAATGAAGAATTTGATTCTTAGAACCCTACGACAATTGTACGTGGTGTCTGAAATCATCATTCTTATATGATGGGTCACACCACCACCAAATTTGAAAATCTTCAATTTGTGTTTTTTTCTCAGTTTTGAAATTCTTTAGTTTTTCAAATTCTTCAACTTTGCAAAATCTTCACTGGTTCCGTCGTTTTTCTTCATTGGCTATATATATATGGGTTTATGTCCTCTACAGCATTCACTTATAGCTATTACTTCAAGTTGTTCTTCTGCTAAGTGAATGTGATCGGACCCTTCCCCTTCTATGCTATACTCAACCCAATCTATTCACAAATTCTTCATGTGCGTTCTGTTTGAAACTCGTTCAAAATCTTCACTGTGTCCTTGTCAGCTGAAGAATTTGCGAACAGAACTTTTAACTTATCTTATCCAAATTTTCAGTTTTGCCGCTCAAACCGTCCCATTTCCCACGATAGACTTATCTATTCACCCACGATCTAACACGATCTCCACTTTTCAGTACGTGGGTGACACATGTCATGCGAATGAGAAGGGTCAGGGGCACGTTCGTCCTAAATCTTCGGGGGAACAGTTTTTCATCCTGGCTATAAATACCCCCTCTCCCCTTCCTCACTTCCTTTACTCCGCTCGACCTCTCTCTCCCGCTCGAGCTTCTCAAACCCTAGCGCCGCCGCTACTTCATCGTCGCCGGTGAGGAAGAGCTTCACTGCCTCGACCTCGTCGCCGTCTTACTCGCGCCGGCCGCGGAAATCTTCACTCCGCCGCCGCCTTAGCCGTCTTCCTCCGCCGAGTTAGGGCGTGGAAGATCTGCAGCGATGAACTTCACCTCTCCATCTCACGGTTAAATCGTGTTCTTCGTTCGGGGTAATTAAAAGTTACTTTTACTTCCTCTTTGATTCAAATGATTTTTACAAAATCCTCAAAGGTGTTTTATTCTTCAAATCCTCACACTAAACACCTCACATGTCATCATGCTTGATTCGTTTCTCTAAGCATCATTTTTCTTCAAGATTCCTCAATTGTGTGGATCTTGATCTATACAACTCTGGAACCTAAGACAAAGAGCGCTTAGTGAAAGTCTTCAAGACTCATCTGGTCAAATTCCTCAAACTTGTTCTTTTGAAAAACCTTACGAGAGCATATGACCTCTCCAAATTCCTCGCAACTATACTCTGTTCACGGTACTCATGTCCCTTGCTGAATCACTAGGTTCTCATCAACTTAACTCATTTGCAGCGTTCCTCGAAGAAAAGTTGCATACTTCTTGAGAGAATTCGATTGTTCAAATTCCTCAACTAAAGAAAATGGCGAGGCGGTAAGAAGCCACGAAAGGAGGAAAGAAGCCTGATGTCATGACGCCTTTGAGATCCCTGATGACATTTACAAAGACTATTGCACTCCTGATGAGGCCAAGTTTGGTAAGGAGAACAAAAATCAACGCAAAGTGCGCATCCAGAGGATAGATAGGAGATGGGCAAGAGAATGGAGGGAGTACAGGTATGTAAATCCAAAGTACATGAAGAAATTCGCACTCAATCCTCCATGCCCAAGACCACAATTGGCACCTGGCCAAGTAGCAGATCCCACCAGCCTCAAGCGCGGTGAGGATTATCCTGATGAATGGGCAAAGCGCCAAGCCAAGCTGGCCAGGCAAGCCAAAGAAGCAGTGAGTAAATTCAATGAGGACTCTGCTGCTGCTGCTGCCTCTGCTGAGGCCTCTGCTGTCAAGCCAAAGAAATCTATGGCAAAGAAGCCCGCACGCAAGCCAAGTGCTTCACCTCTAGTGCCCTCAAGGCCTAGTTCCTCAGCAATGCCCTCACGGCCAGAATCTTCAAGGCCCTCACGGCCAATTCCTCATGCTGCTCCTGCTCCTCCAAAATCTTCAGCTCCTCCGCCAAAGTCTTCGGCCGCTCCGAGAAAGTCCTCTGCACCTGTGCATCTTGCCACGTGCCAAAGGACGGCAGGCATCTCCATTGCGCAGGTGTCTCAGCTAGTTCCTCAGCTGCACCAAATTCTTCAATGGGACCATCCCTGCTGAAGACAAAGGCAACTGTTGGCCGAGGTCCTCGCCCTAGTCCTCAAAAGAAGCAAGTCGCTTTCCAAGTGCCGTCGAAGAAGGCGAAGGCGATGATGATGAACTTGCTGAAATCATCGAGACGAGCAAGTCGGGGCCGCTAGAGCCAAAGGCACCAATGTGCCACTTGCTATTGGATCCTAAGTTGATCCTCGATTATATTGATCTACGCACAAGGATCCGAGACACTCCTATGCCTGATTTCCATCGACTCTGGCCAAAGTCACATCTTGAACCATTTCATCTACGAAGAAAAATGGAAATTTGAGAAGGCGAGCGGATCAAGAAGGCACTGATATAGGAAAGAAAAGTTTTGAAGACCAACATTGTCACTATGACAACTGATGAGCTTATCAAAATCCAGTCTGAAATCAAAGCCCTCAGCAATAACTCAATGCCTACTATGCTAATTGGCAAGGTGCCAAAGTCAGATTTGTTAAACTGACTGAGAAATTCACCTCCAATGTTGCAGCTCCATCGCAACAGGAAATTCCTCAGTGAAGCTTACGCTCGACAAAGCGAAGAACATGCCAGCACCGCTGATGACTTTCAGACTGCTGAAGAAAATGTTAGTTCCAGGGCTGATGACTGCATTCCAGCCGTTGAAGACATTGCTAGGGCATCCACTAGTGGTGCGCCTGAAGAAAATGAAAAAGTCAGGGCAATTGCATCAGTTGCGCCTGAAGAAAATCAACCAGATTCATCTGCTCCTCCTGTGCCTACACCAACTCCAATCCTTCCATCAGCTGCTTCAGATTCCTCAGCTACAAAGAAAATGAAGCCTCTAACAAGTTCATTTGCAAATCCAATTGATGTTGTTCGGATCTCAACCATGCCGTCAAAGGACCTTGTTCCTTTTTGTGAAGAATATGTGATCCCTAGCGGATCTGATGAAGAAAATCATTCTGCTACTTCGTCAGAGCAGATTGATGAAGAAATTGAAGTGGATGCTATCCCTTCAACACCTGTTGTCTCCTCGCCCATGCCTCAGTTTACAACTGAAGAGGCTGGCGTTGAAGAAATAGAAGATGAAGACATGGATATTGGGTGCACTACGCCAGTGATGAATGATGACTTTTGGGAAAGTCAGCACCCCAATTCTCCACTCTTCACCCTTTACTGCAAATACCTCGGTCCCTGCACCAACCGTTCAACTGGGCTCTGAAGAAACTCACCCCACTTCATCTGTGCGTGAAGAAATTCCAGCCACTAGTGCTAAAGAAACTGCTGCTGCTGATCCTTTGAACACACAGATTGCCACTGAAGAGGAACAGAAATTCATCAGCCTGAAGAACCTGAGATTGCGATTCCTGAGGTCGTGATGCAACTCACTGACACTCCACTTCCAAAGCCAAAGGATCCATTCTCAAGGAAGCAAAATTTCAAGGCTGAAGATTTCTTCGGCGAGCATGTGTTCTTCACAGATTACAACCCCTATGATTCTGCTCGCATAAGGAAGAGGCATTTCTGGATGGCCAGCCATGCCAATTTCTATTCCTCAGTGTTGTTCAACAAAGACAAAGTCTTCGATCATGCACACATTCCTCATGTGGACATGGAATCTCTGTCGGGCTTCGAGCCAGTCCTCAGTGTTCTTCACGACGCTGGATTGTTAAATTTCTGCACTGACATATGTGATTGGAATGAAGAACTCATTCTTCAATTGTTTGCGACGCTGCACATCACAGGAAATTCTGAAGATGTGAACTCATGGGTGCTGGACTGGATGTCAGAAAACACTCACTACAAGGCACCAGCTACTGAATTGCTTCATGACCTACCACTCAGTCCTCCCCTTGAAGGTGCTCGTTGCGTCTACAGTGAACCTGAGCTTACAAATCACTACATGCAAGTTCTGATGAAGCCTTTGAAGCCAGGGCAGGCCCCACAAACCAAATTTCTCGTCAAAGAATTACTGTATGTGCCTCGGACTGTCTATCGCATTTTGACGAAGACATTGAGTCCTATCAAAGGCCACGACTCGAATGAAGAAGAAGTCGTTGGCATCATGAAGAATCTGCTTTTCAATATCATTCATGGCGTTCCCATCAACTTCCATGATTTCTTCATGAGGACCCTGGCCAATGTCGCTATGTCACCTTTTGAGTTGAAGCCTTATGCACCTTGGATTATGAGATTCATCAGAACAAGGTCTTCACTCAATTACAAAGCTGATACTCTGAATTATTGCAGCTAGTTGCCTCCGATTGAAGTCCTCAAACGGACATTTTCCTCAGCTGATGACAAAGGCAAGGCCACTGCTATGATAGATGAAGGCATTCGTCCATTGGATGGTCAATTTCGCAAGGCTGCATCCTACTCAACCAATGATTACTCTGCCACCCATGACTCTGCCGCCAACACAACCAAGCCAAATCCTCAAGGCCAAAGCACCGAGGTGATGGTGATCGTGAGCTTCTCCTCGGTCTTCATCGGAAGGTTGATCGCAATCATAAATGGGTCAAGCGTCGGTTTGGTTCAATTCTTCACAACATGACCTCAACCCATAATGCGGTGAAGAAAAATCAATACTACCTCCATGAAACCTTCAACCGTGCACAGGCTGTTTTGTCTCATGTCTCTGAAGAAGATCTGAAGAAAATGGGTCTCAAGGAAGAATTTGACTGGTCTACACCTCCATAGAAGAAATACAAGAAGGTCAAGGTTCCTTCCTTGGTGGCCAGCTCCTATTCTTCATCGTGCGACACTGATGAACATGAAGACTTGGACGACACTGCGGCAGGCCCTACTACGACAAACGACCCCGACAATGCTGGCGCTCCTCCATCAACTTGATATTCTTCAGGGGCGTTAGTCCTCAGTTTCGATCCTTTTGGTCATTCGATGACAAAGGGGGATAAAGTTGAGTTAGTCTTCAAGTGGGTTTATTATATGGGCATTTTTTTGCTAAATTACAACTCTCGCTCTTCTGAAACTTTATTGGATCGAGTTGTAATCTTAAACCCAATGGTGCTCTGATACTTTTGATGTGTCTTCTGCATGCTTATTCCTACTTATATGTTAATACACACATGCTGAATTACATCAGTCACCATATTTCATCATGCATTTTAAATTCTTCATATTATATGTCAAATGCGTGTATGCATTACAAGATATAGGGGGAGATCCCCATGTTTCAACTCTTCAAGTGTGCATTGCCTCAAAAGCAAATTCCTCACTATGCGCATCTTCGGGGGGAGTTCTTCTATATCTTGCTATCAAATTCCTCAATTTCAGTATTTACAATTTATATGTTTATCCCCGTTGAAAACTTAACCTATATTGTCATCAATCACCAAAAAGGGGGAGATTGTAAGTGCATCTAGTGCCCCTTAGTGATTTTGGTGTATTGAAGACTTATAGGTTAAGGGACTAATGTGTTTATGAGTGTAAACAGGTCTATAAGTCTATGAGGAGTTTGATATTTACAGAGAAAGTCGACCCCTAAAAATGAAGTTATTCGACTGAAGACTTTGGTATTCTGAAGACTTTCTGAAGACTTTGAAAGTGAAGAAATTGGTGTGACCTTAAAGACTTGATATTCATTCGAGGAACATGAAGCGTGAAGACTTCTATTTTCGTAGTTCAATTTTCTCTTTCTTGAGTCATAGGAAACACCGTACTGTTAAAGGGGGTCGAGGAAATACTAAGGAAAAATTTCCATGTGATGCTCAACTCAAAATCCTACACCAACCAACCCCTTCGAGTGAAGCCATTGGAAATCTCATACAGTTCACTCGATTTCTTGATGTGAGAGCGAAGTTCTTACGGTGTTGAGAATTTTATTCGACCGAGGAGTTAGGAATTAGCGGTCAGATTGCCTACAGTGAGGAACATGATAGCCACGAGAATTTGTACCTCAAATTTCAGACCATTGATGTGCTACGCATGACTGTCCCAAAATATCTTATCCACCTAACGGTCATATCATTGAAGGGCATTTATGTCTTATCATGTCGGGCTGCTCCCTAGGCTATAAATAGTCGCCCCCTACAACCACTAGCTGGTTGGCTGCTCTGAGAAAGCTGACACTTGTCAATTGAGAGCATCCCATCCTCAGAGGACTTTGGTGAAAATCATCAAGTGAGGAAAACCCAAACCCAAACACCTACAAACCCAAAGTGATTGAGCATCACTTGAAGAGATTGATCTTCAGTGGATCCGGCGCTTGTTACCTTTGAAGACTGCGCTTCTTCAGACGGTTAGGCGTCATGGTCTAGAGCATCCAAGAGGAATTGTGGATCGCGAGTGACCGAGTTTGTGAAGGTTTGGAAGTCGCTGAAGACTTACCACAGTGATTGGGCGAGTGCATGTGACCTTAGTTCAAGGAGAATACGGTGAGGACTTGCTGTCCTGAGCTGCGTGCTCAGGACTGGGTGTCCGGGGATGTTTGTCCTCGAGTTTAAATACTCAGCCGCTCCAACCAGACGTACAACTGAGACAGCAGTTGGAACTGGTCTACCAAATCATTGTCTTCACCAAGCTTACTGGTTCTATTTCCTCAACTCTTCCATTTCCTCATTACTGTGCTTAGTGCTTCATCATATCTGTGTTCGAAGACTTTGACTTAAGACTTTCTCAATTTCCTCATTTCAATTTCTTCAGTCTGTTTGTCTTCATCTTGTGTTATCCTGTGATTACGCTTTCTGTACTCTGTGCTTGTCTTCATTTCATCATGATGACCATGCCAGATGATACATTATGCTTACTTCTGAGTACTTATTCCGCTGCAAGTAGTTCTTCGCTAAGGAATTTCCTCACCGGCAAATTCCTCGGTGAAGAATTCATAAAAATCGCCTATTCACCCCCCTCTAGTCGATATAACGCACTTTCACATCCAGATGCATGAGGGGGTGCTTCACCTCCGCGATGTGCCATGTCCCAAGGGGACGGGAACCATGGAGGCCAGTCTTGAAACTATAGAGCAAGACATCTTCCGGTGCAAGGGGATGGTGGAACGTTGACTCAACGCCAATTACCTCATGATCACGGACCTCTCCCGTGATCTCAAGGTGGATGGCAAGCCCATGAAGGACATCGTCTTCACCCTCAATGAGCAAATCAACTTCCTCCAAAGCCAGATCTATGATCTCCAAAACAAAGTCTTTGAATATGAGGCGAGGTTTAAAGGTATGAGTTTAGCTGCTAGTTGTAGGACCCGTGAGACTCACTCCTCCTCTTATGATGGTGGACCACTGCCATGGAAATCCGAGGACAAGATCTCTTCTTGATCACCACCATCATCTTCTTCAGCACCAAAAGAGAATTGAGTATCGGGTATGGGCACTCCCCTTGGCTTTCGCCAAGCTTGGGGGAGGTGCACATATATCGTATCATCCCAATATCTTTTTGCCTTTACTTACTTTAGTTCGATCTTTTGCTTTAGATGAATAATATTTTAGTTCGATCCTTTCTTATTTGAGAGTTTGCTTAGTGATCTATCCTTGTAATCATGTGCAAGATATATAATAAAGCTTAGTTTGAGTTTATGCTTTCTTTACTTTCATGTTGCAAATAAAAGAAAGGAAATAAGGAAGAAAAATAGAATGGAAATAAATAAAAGGAAAGAAATAATGAAAACGATCGTATACTAATCTTATGGTAGGTGATGACACCACATGAGGAAAAGTATAAGTAGAAAATTTTATTAGAGATTGACAAACATAGCATTAGTCAATGATGCAACTCATGAAAGAATTAATAAGGGAAGAGAAGATTCACATATAAATATACTATCCTAGAAATCTTTTGTGATTGTGAGCCCTCATCAAAATATTATATGCCAAAATTGTTGACATTGGACAAGGAAGACAACTTAATGGTTTATGTTTGTTCATATTCACATAGAAGTCTTATTGTCATAGATGCTTCAACATGTGGTGCTTGCCCCCTATCTTTGCTAGCCAAAAATTCCGTACTAAGTAGAGATACTACTTTTGCATCCAAAAACCCTTAAACCCCAAATCTTATTTTCAAGTGTCCACCATACCTACCTAGGGATTGAGCAAGATCCCTCAAGTAAGTTGTCATCGGTGCAAAAAGGCAATAAAAATTGCTTCTAAATGTGTGAGATCATTTAGTGTAAGAGAAAATTGAGCGTTGCACGAACTTGTTGTAAGGGCATATTTCTTCCTAAGTGGTTTTGGTGATTGATGACAATGCTTTGCGGACTAATCATGTGCATTGAGCATTTCAGATATCTCATGTATAGGCACAAGACGATTCGTGCCCCTCGGAGCCTATTGAAGATGGCGTTTCTCTACATTTCTTTTCGATGGAATTGAATCGTAGGAAAGCCGTACTATCAAGAGGGGGTCCGCTTTGGAAAGGTTAGGGTGGAATCATCACGTACACATCTATTCCTTTGCACCACCTTTCCTTGCTTCTTTGGAGCATCGACTGTTTCCCCTTGTAGCTGCGAAGATGAAGGCATCGTAGTGCTACTGGTCTGTGGCATGCGGTAGTAATGCTCAAGGGAGCAGTAGAACCACAGCTGGCGATGGTATTACCGCCCTGAGGTAGCGGTAGTACCGGTCCTAGCATGCGGTAGTACCGTGGCCTATGGCCCAGTACCGTGGCATGAGCGGATGTAGGGGCGGAAGTAATTTTTTTACTTCCGCACCCTCTGTGTAATACCGCTCCACGTGAGCTGTAATCTGCGTGCGGATTTTTGCACTGACCAAAACTCAGCGGAAGTAGTCACGGATGTAATTTTATTAGTCCGTGCCTTCCCAGCCTAGGATGTGCACTGCCTTGTGGTAGTTATGCAAGGGCGCGCGGTAGTACCGCTCCGGTGGTTCTACCGCTCGTTGCCTTATGCAACAGAGCCTCACCTGGCTCCTGTCGCGCGAGCGATAGTACCGCACCTCACAGCGGTAGTACCACAAGCTAGTGTGGTGGTGTCGCTTGGAGATGCGGTAGTACCGCATGTCGTAGGCTGAGTAGGTGGGTAAGTGTTGGATTTGTCCTCTCACTATATAAGGGGGTCTTCTTCCCCAAGTTGACCGACTCTTCCCTTCCTAAGCTCCATTTTTGCTCAAAGCTCCATTTTCACCCGATCTCTCTCCCTAGCCAATCAAACTTGTTGATTTTCTAGGGATTGGTTGAGAAGGCCCCGATCTACACTTCCACCAAGAGAAATTTGATTCCCCCCACTAATCCCTTTTTCATCTTGTTACTCTTGGGTGTTTGAGCACCCTAGACGGTTGAGGTCAGCGCGGAGCCATATTCCATTGTGGTGAAGCTTCGTGGTGTCGTTGGGAGCCTCCAATTAAGTTGTGGAGATTGCCCCAACCTTGTTTGTAAAGGTCCAGTCGCCGCCTCCAAACGCACAAATAGTGGAATCACGACATCTCGCATTGTGTGAGGGCGTGAGGAGAATACGGTGGCCCTAGTGGCTTCTTAGGGAGCATTGTGCCTCCACACCGCTCCAACGGAGACGTACTTCCTCTCAAAGGGAAGGAACTTCGGTAACACATCCTCGTCTTCACCGGATCCACTCTTGGTTATCTCTTACCTTTACCTGTGCAAGCTTATATTGTGTTGTATCCCTTGCTTGCTTGTGCGCTTGTTGTGATTGCATCCTATAGGTTGCTCACCTAGTTGCATATCTAGACAACTTACTTTGATGTGAAGTTTAAATTGGTAAAGAAAAGCTAAAAATTGTTAGTTGCCTATTCACCCCTGAGGGAGTCCTGGATTAGGGGGTGTCCGGATAGCCGAACTATCACCGTTGGCCAGACTCCTGGACTATGAAGATACAAGATTGAAGACTTCGTCCCGTGTCCGGATAGGACTTTCCTTGGCGTGGAAGGCAAGCTTGGAGATACGGATATGTAGATCTCCTACCATTGTAACCGACTCTGTGTAACCCTAACCCTATTCGGTGTCTATATAAACCGAAGGGTTGTAGTCCGTAGGACGAACAACAATCATACCATAGGCTAGCTTCTAGGGTTTAGCCTCTCTGTTCTCGTGGTAGATCTACTCTTGTACTACCCATATCATCAATATTAATCAAGCAGGAGTAGGGTATTACCTCCATCGAGAGGGCCCGAACACAGGTAAAAACATTGTGTCCCTTGTCTCCTGTTACCATCCGCCTAGACGCACAGTTGGGACCCCCTACCGAGATCCGCGGTTTTGACACCGACATTGGTACTTTCATTGAGAGTTCCTCATGCGTCGCCGTCGGGAAGGATGTCTCATCCGTCTTTAAAAGCGATACTATCGCCAAAGGAGCCTTGGCCACTGGTCAAACTCTTCGGTTAGGTGGTTTTCTTATGACCGCCAGTTCAGCCACCGCGCCGACGATGACTTCTCGGGTCATCGAAGCCAATCTTCACGTTAATTCGGGACTTGCCGAGCAGTTAGATCCAATCAAGCTCTCCTCCGTAAACGAGCTCTTGGATCACATCGCCGCCCTGGGAGTCGCCACAGACTACGACCAGATCGGGCCTAAAACCGATCTGAGAGAGATCAACTCTCCCGGGCTACCCATCATGTTGCTGTGGCGGAGGAGCAATACAGCGATTCTTCTTCTATCTTAAGGACTAGCTACGTCCGGTTCGATCCCTCCATGCGGATTCCGAGAGGGACGGATGTCGATCAAGCCACGAACTTAAAGTCGGTGGCGGGTTGGATTCATTGGATAGCATTTAAAAATCCAAACTTCCAAGTTCGGAAACTTCTCGGCCCCTGAGTCTTAAATTGGACGGGGTTCCGGATCTAGTTCCACCCGCCCACCCAAACATTAGCGATCTATCCCGAATTCGGCAAGAGCCCGCTGAAAAAGTACATCATTACTGGGCCAGATTCCTCCTGGTTATGGACAAGATAAAGGACTGCCGAGAGGAGGAAGCAATCTCACTTTTCTGCAATAATTGCACGGACAAGGGAATCCTAAGCGCCATAAGTCGTCAGCGAAATTACACGCTTTGCTGACTTGGTGACCATAGTACAAAAGTCTTGTGCGATGGAAGTGCGTGGAAAACCGAAAGTAAATTTTGGGATAATCCGCCCCGAATACAACCCTAGTCCGAAATAAAGGGTGCATCATCACCAAGCACCAGGTTAAACATTAAAAACAAAAACCCCTAAAGGGCACGGAACCGTATTGGAGGGTTGGCTAAACGGACCTTGCAAAATTCATAGCGCAGAGGGCGCCACTCCAACTCATAGCCTTCGAGCATGTTGGATACTATGGCGTGTTGATGCGAAAGTCTCGAAGACTGTTAATATCGTACTGGTGTTGCTGGGCTGGGATTCTGAGGCTAGAAGCTCTTCGCCACTTCGAGCATGTGGCCAAAAGTGGCGAAGAGCTTCTAGCCTCATAATCCCAGCCCAGCAACACAAGTACGACATTAACAGTCTTCGAGACTTTCGCATCAAATAACATCTTGAAGCGAACACTCATAACCTTGCGAAGTCTACCAAGTAGCAACAATAAATCCATGGAGTGACACGGCTATTACCTTTAATGCCAGTGACGAACCCAAATTCCGAACAACCCGAGCACCAGCCGCATTGGTTCTCCGTCCAATAGTGGACGACTTTCTCCTTACTAAGGTACTCAAGGATGGCGGCAGCGGACTAAACCTCATCTATGAAACCCTCGAAAAATGGAAATAGGCTGGAACCGCATTGGCGAAGCAGCACAACCTTTAGAGGAATAATCCTAGCAGGAAGCATGCTGCACGGGAAAAATCACTTTGGGCGTAGTGTTATTTCACGGACAATTACTGGTCGAGGAGGTCACATTCAAGTGGCCCGTTCAGCAGCGGATATCACGCTTTATTAGGGCAAGAGGCATTCACAATTTTTCAAGCTATACCCCATTATGGGTACATGAAGCTCAAAATGCCGGACCTAACGGAATCATCACTCTCGCTAGTGATCCGAACATAGCACTCGCGCGAAAACAAGACAGCCGCACTAGCCCTCGAGGCACTATCCAAAGCCCTAGCGGCCGAGGAACTCACTGCGATGCGCTCCACGGTGAACAGGGACGATGTGATACTTGATAAAAGATCTAAGTCCACCTCTTTTAAACCAGTGGATGAAATAGTCAAATTCCAAGTCCACCCAGCGGACCTCGCAAAGCGGCCTCCATTGGGGCACACTTAAACCACGATGTAGGCGCCGACTACGAGAATTTCTCGAGAAAAGCGGGACATTTTGCTCGGCACCCTTCGACATGCCGGGAATCCCACGTCGGCTGGCGAGCACAGCCTAAATACCTAAAAGGATTCAAGCCGATCAAACAGGCTCTTGGCGCTTTTCCAAACCCAAGAGACAGGCCATGGGAGAGGAGCTAGCCAAACTTACGGAAGCGGATTCATCAGAGATATAAAACATCCGGACTGGCTAGCAAATCTGGTGATGGTACCAAAGAAGGATAAATCCTGGCGCCTATGTGTTGATTTCAAAGACCTTAATAAGGCTTGCCCAAAGGATCCCTGCCCCCTCCCTCGCATTGATCAAATTATCGACGCTACACGAGGACACGACTCATTGTGCTTCCTCGACGCGTACTCCGGCTACCACCAAATCAAGATGGCGGAGCCAGACCAAGCCGCAACAGCATTCATCACTCCATACGGCCCATTCTGCTTCAACACAATGCCCTTCGGGCTCAAAAACGCCGGCGCAACATATCAGCGCATGATTCAGACATGTCTGGCAAACCAGATCGGCAAAACAGTGGAAGCATATGTAGATGACGTGGTCGTCAAATCCAAGCATGTCGAAACTCTAGTAGACGACTTGAGGCTCACATTCGAAAATCTCCGAAAATATGACATTAAGCTCAATCCGGAAAAATGCGTCTTCGGCGTTCCAGCCGGAAAGCTCTTGGGCTTCATTGTGTCCGGTAGAGGAATTGAAGCAAACCCAGCCAAGATCCGAGCTCTGTCACAATTGGATATTCCAAAAGACCTCAAACAAATACAAAATTATTTGGATGCGTGGCGGCTCTAAGCCGCTTTATCTCCCGTTGGGAGAAAAGGCGTTACCCTTTACCGCCTCCTCGGCGCACGAACACTTTGAGTGGGCGGATGCACGCCACGGCGGACTCGAAGAAATAAAATCCATATTGGCAACAAATCCGGTCTGGCGCGCCCAACATGGGCGAACCAATGCTATTATATATCGCGCAACACATCAAGTTGTCGGTAGCGGTGCTCGTCGTCGAGCGAGAAGCGGATGGACACGGTTCCCTCTTCAAAAACGGTTTACTATGTGTCCTTGTCCTAACTCCATGCAAGTCCGGTACCCACATTATCAAAAGATAGCATCGCGGTGTCCATGGCATCCGGAAGCTGCGACACTACTTTCAAGAGTGTTTGATAACGGTAGCCTCGAAGTACCTCTTAACGACATTATAAACAACGCATGACGCGACGGGCGGATTGCTAAATGGGCCATAGAGCTCCTTCCATTCGACATAACCTATAAGCCACGACGAGCTATTAAGTCACAGGTTTTGGCGATTTCGTGGCGAATGGACCAAGCGAACTCCTAAAGAGTACGGCGCATACTCAATTGGATCATGCACTTTGACGGCTCCAAAATGTTGGCGGCTTGGGGTCTGGCGTCGTCTGACGTACCCAACCGGGACACAGTCCAATCGTCCTTGAGATAATGTATACGGACTCCAACAACGCAGCGAATACGAGGCCCATACGCACGGCCTCCGGATTGCGATCTCCATGGGCATTAAGCGCCTAGAGGTGCGCGAGGATTCGAACCTCGCGATATCTCAAATAAACGGAGATTTTGATGCCAAAGATCCAAAAATGGCAGCGTACCGCAATGCGGTCCTTAAAATGTCAGCACGGTTCGAAGGGCTCGAATTTCATCATATAGCCCGGGATAACAACCAGGCGGCGGACGTATTGGCACGCATCGGCGCAAAACGCGATGCCGTCCCGCCCAACATCTTCCTGGAACGGCTGTTCAAGCCATACGTACTATGGGAAGGGGAGCCCGGAAATAACAATCCGGACCCAACCACACTGCCTGACACCGAACACTCTGACACAATCGGAGGCTCTGCCACCGAGATAACACCCTCCGCCCATGAAATAATGGCGGTTATCGCCCCATGGACGGAACCATTCCTAGCCTACCTAACTAGGCAGGAACTCCCCGAAGACCAAAATGAGGCTCGCTGCATAGTACGGCGATCCAAAGCCTATAAAGTCCATGAGGAGAGCTCTATAAGAAAAGCACAACAGAGTCCTTCAAAGGTGTATCTCCAAGAGGAAGGCGAAACCTCCTGGCTGAAATTCATGCGGACTAGGTGGGCACCACGCGCAGCCCGGCCCTTGTAGGCAAGGCCTTCCGACAGGATTTTATTGGCCGACAGCCGGGCAGATCTTGAGGATTTAGTCCAACGATGCATCGGTTGCCAGCTTTTGCTAGCCAAAGCCACATGCCACCCACCGCCCTCAAAACTATACCCATCACCTGGCCGTTCACGGTGCAGGGGCTTGACATGGTTGGACCCCTTAAGGAGGAACCCACAAGCAAAAATACCTATTGGTCATGGTGGATAAATTCACCAAATGGATAGAGGCCAAGCACTGTTAAAGCGGCGAATCCGGGCGGTGATAGACTTCATATCGGGGTAGTGCACCGTTCACGGCCCCCCAAGTATCATCACTAATAACGACACCAACTTCACGGCCGATGAGGTCAAATTATGGTGCAAAACATGGGCATCAAGCTCGATTCGCCTCGTCTATCACCCTCAAACCAGCGGTCAAGTCGAAGCGAGCCAACGGTCTAATCATGGCGGCATTAAACCCGGACTAGTGTGGTCCCTCAAGGAATCTAACACGCCTTTGGGTTGAGGAGCTCGACTCCATACTCTGGGGCTGCGGACCACGCCGAATCGTACTACGGATTCACACCATTTTTATGGTGTGCGGCAGAGGCAGTCTTGCCTGCGACATAATGCATGACTCACCTGGCGTGCGCATGTATGAAGAAAAGAAGCCGAGCTCGATCGGCAGGACAGTTGGACGCATTGGAGGAGGGCGCGATGTGGCAAAAGCTCGTTCGCATTTTATCAACAGCAGGCTCGAAGATATCAAAGCGAGGAAATGCGAGCCAAAGCTTACGGCGTTGGCGAACTAGTTCTCGCTGCCGGACAAGAAAAAGGACAAACTCAAGCCCAAATGGGAAGGTCCCTACATCATCGAACAGGTCGACCGGCGGAGCATACCGTCTGCATAAACGCATCGGATAACCGACTCGAGCGAACCCATGGAGCGCAGCCCATCTCGAAGATTCTCGCCTAAGCGCGGACTCGAGTTCGTCTCCTTCCTCCGTCCACATTTTCTATTTTGCTGTCTTTTATTTCTCTCCTTCCTCCTCCTTCTTCTTGAAGCCTTTAGAGGCTCGTTTGCGCTTTGTTCGCACATACTTGACGCGATGTCGCGCTCATTATACCTAGGGGCTTCTTTATGAAGCTTATTTATCTGGGCTTCATGCCCAACACATGTGTCAAACTTCGCATATACCTTTTACTCACCATTATATGCATCGATATGACTTAAGTTTTGGCCAAGCTTGGTTGCTGGCTCTGTGCTTACCCCTCGTTCCCGATTGTTCGGCTAGGTGGTAAAGGAGCACCTCTGCGATTATTCTTGCCGGGTCAGCGGGATGTGTACCTCGGTAGGTGAAGCCAAAAGCTAGCGTTCTTAAGGGAATATTCGGCGGTGAACTGAAAGATGATTTTAACTATTTATCCATCTGCCCCGGATGATTTTCTGCTTTCTTAGCAGTTTGGACATGCACTTTAGGGCATGCCTCCCGAGAAAGGAACCCTTAATGGAACTATTCTCCTGGAAGATGTTTCTTACTATCCATGTAATATAACATAACTAGTTGGGCACTTGTCTGATACAACAATAATGACCCCTACGCCTTGTCTCCATGCATGCCACGGTTCTTACATAACCGCGAGGGTATTCGGACACACTCCGGACTATTGGGTCCCGAGGTCGAAGCGAAAAGGTCCGCTATGACAAACGATCTACAATCCGGCTAGAAGACATTTTTCATGTCATATTCAATTACATAGTCAACTCGACTAATTGTATTCCTCCTCAATGCCATCTAATAGGCTATCTAATTTACAATCTTGCTGGGAATACTTGGCGGCCAATTCTACTTGGCCGTACACTAACTTCTGAGGATCTCCTTCCCATCGGGCCCCACAGGTCCGACCTCGTCCATGTGGTTTGGGTCAGCCTTCGTGTACCACGTCTTTACCATGGCCCAGGCCTCCCTGGCGCCATGATGGCAGGCTGATATCTTCCATAGTCGGAAGCGCCGCCGTGCTCCTTGAAGCCACTCTGCCAGCTCCCCAATGCCTTTGGGCAGGGAGATAGATGGCCACAAGGCCTGGGCGACGCCTTTCATCACCTGCCGAACTTCGTTCGTCCGGTGACGCAGATTCGAGAAGAAGATCACCGAAGAACTGGGCATCTCCTCCTCGGGGCGACACTGTGAGCAAACCTACATACATGTTTATGTTAGTCGCCTTCCTCGCCGAACTCTTTCAAAGTTCGTTTAAGCACTCTTGAAAATGCCACGACGAAGCCGTCGATTCTCCTTCTGGTCGGACAAGCTGAGCACGAACATCCTTTAGTTCCTCACCCGGTTGGGTGTTGGCATCTTGGAGGTTATTTTTCTCCTGCCACACCCTCGTAAGCACGCTCTCACCGGCCTTTAGCTGGCGCGAGAGCTGTTGCTTGTCCGGATCCATCCGGCGCTATCTGCAATGTTAATATCAGATTTATGCACACGCCGCACTTTGCGGAACTACTTCTACTTTGAAGGGCATATATTACAGAGGGGTCTTCATGGCTTCCCGGTCATGGCGATCTTGGCCTCAAGTTGGGCCTTGCACTCTTCAAGCTCTGGGACAAGCGGGTATTCTTTTGGTAGAACACGCATTCCAAATGATCCTTAAATCAGTTATCCTAACTATTTTAAGTCTCGGGGGCTACTGGCATATATAACTGTCAAAATTTCTTACCCGTATGTCTTTCATATACTGCTCCGTGGCTTTGGCTAGGCCATCTTGAGCGGCACGGAGGTGTGCTTCTCCCGAACCAAAGGCGTCCAGTGCCTCTTGGGAGAAACATGTGTCACGTAGAATAGTCCGGCGGCGCCTATGATTCATGGTGCTCTCCACCTCCGATTTGGTGGCGGACAGTCTGTCGGCATCCTCCGTTGGAGGAGCATCCGACGCACGCCTCGTGTTTGTATCCCCTTCCGGACTCGGCTTTTGAGCCTGGTTGGCGGGGGTCCGATTGGCAACTTCTCCGGACTCAGTCCGACGTGCGCTCTTTTTCCTGAAAAAACCACGAGCGTCAGTGTGCCTCCCAGGAACCTCTCCTTAAAACACGATGGCAAATCATACCGTTGCGGCGATGTCTCGAGTCGTACCGCACTTCTTTTCCGCCCTCTTTGGGCGAGCTGCCCTTGTTGGGCGGCGCGGCGAGCTCAACTTCCGTTCGAAGGCACCCCTGCGAAACACCATCAAATACGTGGTGATTAGAAGTAAAGCACGGTGGGTCATGGTATCGAACTTCGGTCACGGTTACACAGGAGGCGAAAATAATCCGGGGTAGTCGGCCGTAATGGCAACCAAAGCATTATCGATGCTAAGTTGGTGGAACACCCGTCGATCAGCTCCACCTTTATATCGGGTCCTCTTGGGGCGGATCGAGGGACGTTCGGATCCTCGGGTTGTGAAGCGAGCTGTGTATCTTCTCCACGGGCGGCGCGGTTCATGCGTAGAAACCATGAAATGAGATATTTAACCACGGAACATGGATCAGACAGGCCACAAAGATGTTTGCTTACCCAACCGAGGATTATTGAAGAAAACCCGCCTGATGGGTAGCGCGAGAAAATCCTCCTCCTCCCCTTTATACATGGCAGACAAGGTCTTCACCAGTTCGGTGACCGATCCTGGCCCTTTGCGGCCATGGCGGGTGGCATCGTCCTCCCCGTTGAAGTCCCACATGGGGTGGCCCCTATATTGGAGCGGCTGCACTCCCCTCATAATGCAGATTGCCATGACTCCAATCATGGTCAATCCGGCATGAGCCAGTAATCTTATTCGGCTCATCAAGTAAAGGACGTCCCGGTCATTTTCCCTTTGGGGTTCCACGGGCGCCAGCTTAGGCGCTTCTTCAGAGGAGCGTTGCTAAACTCCGGAAGGCCGATCCGAACAGGATCCGGCAGCGGGACGTCCTCCATGTAAAACCATTCCGAAGGCCAGTCTTCGGACGCCTTCTTCGGGTTCCGGATAGATATCCGTCCCGGCGATCGCCATAGTTCGCTCCGCCCACTTGATATATTGACCCCTCATGAGAAGCGGGGTACAAGGCGAATAATCTCTTCCATAGCGCAAAATGATCCTCGGCGCCCAAGAACAGTTCGCAAAGGGCCACGGAGCCCGCGATGTGCAAAATAGAGGCAGGCGAAGGTGGCGAATCGGAGGCGTAGAACTCCAAGAGCCCCGGAGAAACGGATGAATTGGAAATCCGAGTCCTCTTACTAGATAAGAGACAAAGCATACCCGCTCTCCTTTAGAGGGATCGGGGACACTCTCCGCTTGCTTTCTGCCCTTGTAGGTGGCAAGTCCGGCTCGAACTGGAACCATGAAGGCCGGGGGAAGAAATCCCTTGGTTTGGAGTGTCACTAGCTCGCTATGCGGGACTGAGCATCTCTCCCAAATTCCAGGCTGAGGGCTGGGAGCGCGAGAAGAGGAGCCGCATCGATTGTCCATGATGGAATGGATTTTTGTCGAAGGCGCTCCAATGAAAGCTCGCGGAGGGGGGTTGGTGTGACTCAGATCTAGATCATCGTCCCTTTTATAGGCGGCTCATTTGCGCAGTTAGGGGGACAAGTGTAAAAATACCCTGGCTTTTCGCATTCATTCAAACACGTGGAAGATGGCCATTATTGGGCGTGGAAGCCAAGGAGCGCAGCATTTATCAGAAGCCGGACACTATTCAACAAGTATATGGAATTTGGAGAAGAACCCGCCTCGCAATGCCGAAGACAATCTATGCGCCGGACTCATTGCCATTGGAGCCTGGTTAGGGGCTACTCTTGAGGAGTCTGGATTAGGGGTGTCCGGATAGCGAACTATCACCGTTGGCCGGACTCCTGGACTATGAAGATACAAGATTGAAGACTTCGTCCCGTGTCCGGATAGGACTTTCCTTGGCATGGAAGGCAAGCTTGGCGATACGGATATGTAGATCTCCTACCATTGTAACCGACACTGTGTAACCCTAACCCTATTCGGTGTCTATATAAACCAAAGGGTTTTAGTCCGTAGGACGAACAACAATCATACCATAGGCTAGCTTCTAGGGTTTAGCCTCTCTGATCTCGTGGTAGATCTACTCTTGTACTACGCATATCATCAATATTAATCAAGCAGGAGTAGGGTATTACCTCCATCGAGAGGGCCCGAACCTGGGTAAAACATCGTGTCCCTTGTCTCCTGTTACCATCCGCCTAGACGCATAGTTTGGGACCCCCTACCCGAGATCCGCCGGTTTTGACACCGACAACCCCCCTCTAGTCAACTATATAGATCCTTTCAATTGGTATCAGAGCCTCGTCTCTTTATTAAGGACTTTGTCGTCCAAAGAGTATGGTTGACACCATAGACGGTGGGGAGGAGCACTCCGGTGTGGATCCGTTCTCATCTACAACAGATGGGGGAACCGCGATCTCTTGCGAGGAGTTCAATGTGGCTTTGGACACATTGAAAACCTCCATGACGACCTAGGTTGAAAGCATGTTTAACAAGTTCTTGGAAGGCCTTAAATTATCCACCGCACCTATAAAACTGGGTGATCCCACGAACAAGGTGACGGATGCTAACTCCGACAAAGGGGAAGCTACTAGTGACAAAGTTCCTTTATCTAGTGGTAGAAATGGAAGTGGCATCTTTGCCGATGTTGAGCCTCCACTTACTTATGGAGGACCAGTTCCCTCCACTAATTTGAATCATGTTGGTCCTCCTCCTAAGATTGTGAAAAATGAGGATTTTGACTCTTGGGTCTATCGCTTTAAACGTCATTTAAATCATGTTAATACTAATCTTTGGAGAATCATTGAGCAAGGTTTCTATCTGCATGACCCAAGCAACTTCACCCCTAGAGAAGCCGTGGATCATCAATTCAACGAGAATGCTCTCTTCATTATCCAAGATGCAATTCCATCCGAAGATATTGCGCATCTCCGACCTTTCACCATGGTCAAGGAAGCATGGCACCATGTTGTTTCCATTTACAAGGGAAGCGCAAGCATTCAACGCTCCAACTATGAAGTGGTGCAAGATGAAGTCGATGAGTTTGCAATGAATGAAGATGAAGAACCTCGTGAGCTTTACCAGAGATTAACCACTCTCACGGTCTCACTCCGAGATAATGGTAGCAAGGATACGGATGACAATTGGATCAAGCGCAAGTTCCTCAAGGCCATGATGCCTTACCACAAGGCCATGTCCTCCGTCATCCGTCAAAGGCCGGACTTCCACACCTTGTCCTCAAGTGAAGTGTTGGATGAGTTTGTGGCGATGAGGATCTTGGACAAGAACGCCGATAATGCGGTGTTGCGTTATCAAAGAGCAAAGAAGCCCAACCTTTCTTTGAAGGCCAAGGCGAGTGTGGAAGAAGAGGACGAAGAGTAAGAAGAGGAGAGCAACCCCGAAGATACAAAGTATGCTTATCATGAGCACATGGCTCTAGCTTCAAGGCTATTTTGGAGCAAGAAGAACACAAGGCCCAACTTCAACAAGAACAACTCAAGTGGCACGAAGGGCAAGCAACATGTGAGGACTTGCTATAACTGTCGCAATGTGAGCCACTTTATTGCGGAATGCCCATATGAGAAGAGGGAAGACAATGGTGGCAAGCTCATCCGAAAAGACAAGGCCAAGTCCTTCCCCAACAAGAGCAACTTTACCAAGAAGACTCCTCCCAAGGGGTTGGTGGCACAATAAGAGTACAATGAGGATGATGAAGACGGTGAGTCGGTTGGCATGGCATCCGTTGCCATTGCGACAACTCCAAGGGTGTCCCTCTTCGACTCACCCAATGAGAACACCACCGCCAAGTGCCTCATGGCCAAAGCTACCAACAAGGTAACCCGATACGTCTCCAACGTATCTATAATTTTTTATTGCTCCATGCTATATTATCTACTGTTTTGGACCATATTGGGCTTTATTTTCCACTTTTATATTACTTTTGGGACTAACCTATTAACCGGAGGCCCAGCCCAGAATTGCTGTTTTTTTTCCTATTTCGGTGTTTCGAAGAAATGGAATATCAAACGGAGTCCAAACGGAATGAAACCTTCCGGAACGTGATTTTCTCACCGAACATGATCCAGGAGACTTGGACCCCACGTCAAGAAAGAAGGGAGGTGGCCACGAGGGTGGGGGCGCGCCCCCTGCCTCGTGGGCCCCCCGTTGCTCCACCGACGTACTCCTTCCTCCTATATATACCTACATACCCCTAAACGATCAGATACGGAGCCAAAAACCTAATTCCACCGCCGCAACTTTCTGTGTCCACGAGATCCCATCTTGGGGCCTGTTAGGAGCTCATGGGAAGGGAATCTACCATGGAGGGCTTCTACATCATCATAGCCCCTCCGATGAAGTGTGAGTAGTTTACCTCGGACCTTGGGTCCATAGTTAGTAGCTAGATGGCTTCTTCTCTATTTTTGGATCTCAATACAATGTTCTCCCCCTCTCTCGTGGAGATCTATTTGATGTAATCTTCTTTTTGCGGTGTGTTTGTTGAGACCGATGAATTGTGGGTTTATGATCAAGATTATCTATGAACAATATTTGAATCTTCTCTGAATTCTTTTATGTATGATTGGTTATCTTTGCAAGTCTCTTCGAATTATCAGTTTGGTTTGGCCTACTAGATTGGTTTTTCTTGCAATGGGAGAAGTGCTTAGCTTTGGGTTCAATCTTCCGGTGTCCTTTCCCAGTGACAGTAGGGGCAGCAAGGCACGTATTGTATTGTGGCCATCGAGGATAACAAGATGGGTTTTTTTTATCATATTGCATGAATTTATCCTCTACATCATGTCATCTTGCTTAGGCTACTCTGTTTTCTTGAACTTAATATTCTATATGCATGCTGGATAGCGGTCGATGAGTGGAGTAATAGTAGTAGATGCAGGCAGGAGTCGGTCTACTTGTCTCGGATGTGATGCCTATATACATGATCATACCTAGATATTCTCATAACTATGCTCAATTCTGTCAATTGCTCAACAGTAATTTGTTCACCCACCATAGAATACTTATGCTCTTGAGAGAAGCCACTAGTGAAATCTATGGCCCCCGGGTCTATCTTTATCATATTAATCTCCCAACACTTTATTATTGCTTTTTGCTTTTTTACTTTGCTTTTATTTTACTTTGCATCTTTCTACCAAAAATACCAAAAATATTATCTATCATCTCTATCAGATCTCACTCTCGTAAGTGACCGTGAAGGGATTGACAACCCCTAATCGCGTTGGTTGCGTGGAGCTATTTGTTTTGTGTAGGTACGAGGGACTTGCGCGTAGCCTCCTACTGGATTGATACCTTGGTTTTCAAAAACTGAGGGAAATGCTTACTCTACTCTGCTGCATCACCCTTTCCTCTTCATGGAAATCCAATGCAGTGCTCAAGACGTAGCAGGAAGATTTCTGGTGCCGTTGCCAGGGAGGTCTTCGCAAAAGTCAACATACCAAGTACCCATCACAATCCCTTATCTCTCGCATTACATTATTTTCCATTTGCCTCTAGTTTTCTGTACCCCACTTCACCCTTGCCGTTTTATTCGCCCTCTCCTTTTCCGTTTGCCTTTTTCTCGCTTGCTTTTTGTTTGCTCGTGTGTTGGATTGCTTGCTTGTCACGATGGCTCAAGATAATACCAAATTGTGTGACTTTACCAATACCAACAATAATGATTTCCTTAGCACTCCGATTGCTCCTCTTACCAATATTGAATCTTGTGAAATCAATACTTCTTTGTTGAATCTTGTTATGAAAGATCAATTCGCCGGCCTTCCTAGTGAAGATGCCGCTACTCATCTAAATGGCTTCGTTGATTTATGTGATATGCAAAAGAAGAAAGATGTTGATAATGATATTGTTAAATTGAATCTATTTCCTTTTTTCTTAGAGATCGTGCTAAAGCTTGGTGAAAGTGCAACTATCCCTAGGTGGTTTTGGTAATTCATAACAACATATAGCTCATTGAGCTAATACTATTCCAAGATAAATATTTCAGGAAAGCTCAATGAATGGCATGGCATGGATGATGAAAGTGGATCCCTCAAAATATTAAGGACAAAGGATTGGCTCAAGCTCAAAAGCTCAAGACTCTTCATTTTACATTTTAGTGATCCAAGACCACATTGAGTCTATAGGAAAAGCCAATACTATGAAGAAGGGATGAGGTGTTGCTTAATGAGCCTTTTGCTCCATGTGCTTAGTGATATGCTCCAAAACCCTCCACTACTTTCTCACATCCACATATGACCTAAACCCAAAGTCAAACTCGGCCCTACCGATTCTTTCTATCCGGCGCCACCGAGTTCAGATGTCATAGCCACTGCCAAAAACCCTAGGCAAATCGGTTTCACCGATAGGGATCTCGGTATCACCGAGATGGGATTGTAATCTCTCTGTTTCCCCTTCGTAACTTTTCGGTCTAACCGAAAGAGCGAATCGGTCCCACCGAGATTACAATGTAAACTCTCTGTTTCCCTTTTGTAACTTTTCGGTCTCACCGAAAGAGCAAATCGGTCCCACCGAGTTTACCTGACCAACTCTCTGGTTAGCTAATTACCAAAATCGGTCTCACCGAGTTTGTGTAATCGGTCTCACCGAGATTACGTTTTTCCCTAACCCTAACCAAATCGGTCCTACCGAAATGCATGTCAGTCCCACCGAAAATCCTAACGGTCACTAGGTTTACTAAATCGGTCTGACCGAGTTTGATGATTCGGTCCCACCGAGTTTGGTAAATTGTGTGTAACGGTTAGATTTTGTGTGGAGGCTATATATACCCCTCCACCTCCTCTTCATTCGTGGAGAGAGCCATCAGAACAAACCTACACTTCCAACTTACGATTAGAGAGAACCACCTACTCATGTGTTGAGGCCAAGATATTCCATTCCAACCATATGAATCTTGATCTCTAGCCTTCCCCAAGTTGCTTTCCACTCAAATCTTCTTTCCACCAAATCCAATCATGTGAGAGAGAGTTGAGTGTTGGGGAGACTATCATTAGAAGCACAAGAGCAAGGAGTTCATCATCAACACACCATTTGTTACTTCTTGGAGAGTGGTGTCTCCTAGATTGGCTAGGTGTCACTTGGGAGCCTCCGACAAGATTGTGGAGTTGAACCAACGAGTTTGTAAGGGCAAGGAGATCGCCTACTTCGTGAAGATCTACCGCTAGTGAGGCAAGTCCTTCATGGGCGACGGCAATGGTGGGATAGACAAGGTTGCTACTTCGTGGACCCTTCATGGGTGGAGCCCTCCGTGGACTCGCGCAACTGTTACCCTACGTGGGTTGAAGTCTCCACCAACGTGGAAGTACGATAGCACCACCTATCGGAACCATGCCAAAAACATTTGTGTCTCCAATTGCGTTTGAATCCTCCAAAACCTTCCCTTTATATTCTTGCAAGTTTCATGCTTTATTTTCCGCTGCCTATATACTCTTTGCATGCTTGCTTGAATTGTGTGAAGATTGCTTGACTTGTTCTAAAATAGCTAAAATCTGCCAAAGTCTGAAATTGGGAAAAGGTTAAGTTTTTATTGGTCAAGTAGTCTAATCACCCCCCCCCCCTCTAGACATACTTCAAGGTCCTACACTTGGTTTTCGTCTTTGCCTAAAAATAGTATTGATTCTTGGAACAAGTGCAAAGATGCTTTTATCTCTAAGTATTTTCCTCCCGCTAAGATCGTCTCTCTTCGAAACGATATTATGAATTTTAAGCAACTTGATCATGAACATGTTGCACAAGCTTGGGAGACAATAAAATTAATGATACGTAATTGCCCTACTCATGGTTTAAATTTGTGGATGATTATACAAAAAAAATTATGCCGGATTGAATTTTGCTTCTAGAAATCTTTTAGATTCGGCCGTGGGAGGCACTTTTATGAAAATCACTTTAGGATATGCTACTAAACTCCTAGATAATATTATGGTTAATTATTCTCAATGGCACACTGAAAGATCTACTAATAAAAAAGTGCATGCGATAGAAGAAATTAACATTTTGAGTGGAAAGATGGATGAACTTATGAAATTATTTGCTACTAAGAGTGTTTCTTCTGATCCTAATGATATGCATTTGTCTACTTTAATTGAGAATAATAATGAATCTATGGATGTGAATTTTGTTGGTAGGAATAATTTTGGTAACAACGCGTATAGAGGGAACTTTAATCCTAGGCCTTATCCTAGTAATCCTTCTAATAATTATGGAAATTCCTCTTATGGAAATTTTAATAAGATGCCCTCTGAATTTGAGACTAGTGTTAAAGAGTTTATGATTTCGCAAAAGAATTTCAATGCTTTGCTTGAAGAGAAATTGCTTAAAGTTGATGAATTGGCTAGGAACGTTGATAGAATTTCTCTTGATGTTGATTTTTTAAAGCTTAGATCTATTCCTCCTAAGCATGATAGCATGATATCAATGAGTCTCTCAAAGCCATGAGAATTTCCATTGATGAGTGCAAGGAAAGAACCGCTAGGATGCGTGCTACGAAAGATGCCTTTATTAAAGCGTGTTCTTCCAATTTCCGTGAAAATAAAGATGAAGATCTAAAAGTTATTGATGTGTCACCTATTAAATCTTTATTTTGCAATATGAATCTTGATAATGATGGGACTGAATATGATCCACCTTTACCAAGAAGGCGTTCCAAGAATTCAGAGTTTTTATATTATGATGCTAAAATTAATAAAAGTGGGATTGAAGAAAGCAAAACCCTAGATGGTGCTAAACCCACTATTTTGGATTTCAAGGAATTTAATTATGAAAGTTTCTCTCTAATTGATTGTATTTCCTTGTTGCAATCCGTGCTAAATTCTCCTCATGCTTATAGTCAAAATAAAGCGTTTACTAAACATATCGTTGATGCCTTGATGCAATCTTATGAAGAGAAACTTGAGTTGGAAGTTTCTATCCCTAGAAAGCTTTATGATGAGTGGGAACCAACTATTAAAATTAATATTAAGGATCATGAATTTTATGCTTTATGTGATTTGGGTGCTAGTGTTTCCACTATTCCCAAAACTTTGTGTGATTTGCTAGATTTCTGTGATTTTGATGATTGCTCTCTAAACTTGCACCTTGCGGATTCCACTATTAATAAACCTATGGGAAGAATTAATGATGTTCTTATTGTTGCAAATAGGAATTATGTGCCTGTAGATTTTATCATTCTTGATATAGATTGTAGTCCTTCTTGTCCTATTATTCTTGGTAGACCTTTCCTTAGAACGATTGGTGCAATTATTGATATGAAGGAAGGGAATATTAGATTCCAATTTCCATTAAAGAAAGGCATGGAACACTTCCCTAGGAAGAAAATAAAACTACCATATGAATCTATCATGAGAGCCACTTATGGATTGCCTACCAAAGATGGCAATACCTAGATCTCTCCTTGCTTTTATGCCTAGCTAGGGGCGTTAAACGATAGCGCTTGTTGGGAGGCAACCCAATTTTATTTTTAGTTTTTTTGCTTTTGCTTCTGTTTATGAATAAATAATCCATCTAACTTCTGTTTAGATGTGGTTTTATGTTTTAATTAGTGTTTGTGCCAAGTTAAACCTATAGGATCTTCTTGGATGATAGTTATTTGATCTGGCTGTAATTTCCAGAAACTTTCTGTTTACGAAAACAATTGTTAAAAATCACCAGAACGTGATAAAATAGTGATTCCAATTGCTTCTTATCAATAGACAAATTTACTAGGTCGTTCTATTTTGGCTGAATTTTTGGAGTTCTATAAGTTTGCGTTAGTTACAGATTACTACAGACTGTTCTGTTTTTGGCAGATTCTGTTTTTCGTGTGTTGTTTGCTTATTTTGATGAATCTATGGCTAGTAAAATAGTTTATAAACCATAGAGAAGTTGTAATACAGTAGGTTTAACACCAATATAAATAAAGAATGAGTTCATTACAGTACCTTGAAGTGGTCTTTTGTTTTCTTTTGCTAATGGAGCTCACGAGATTTCTGTTGAGTTTTGTGTTGTGAAGTTTTCAAGTTTTGGGTGAATTTTTTTTGATGGATTATGGAACAAGGAGTGGCAAGAGCCTAAGCTTGGGGATGCCTATGGCACCCCCAAGATAATCCAAGGACACCAAAAATTCAAAGCTTGGGGATGCCCCGGAAGGCATCCCCTCTTTCGCCTACTTCCATCGGTAACTTTACTTGGAGCTATATTTTTATTCACCACATGATATGTGTTTTGCTTGGAGCGTCTTGTATGATTTGAGTCTTTGCTTTTTTTAGTTTACCACAATCATCCTTGCTGTACACACCTTTTGAGAGAGCCATTCATGAATTGGAATTTGTTAGAATACTCTTTGTGCTTCACTTATATCTTTTGAGCTATATAGTTTTACTCTAGTGCTTCACTTATATCTTTTAGAGCACGGTGGTGGATTTGTTTTATAGAAAATATTGATCTCTCATGCTTCACTTAGATTATTTTGAGAGTCTTAAATAGCATGGTAATTTGCTTAAAAATCTTAATATGCTTGGTATTCAAGATTTGTAAAACTTTCTTTTGAGTGCGTTGAATACTAAGAAAAGTTTGGTGCTTGATAATTGTTTTGAGATATGGAGGTGATAATATCAAAGTTGTGCTAGTTGAGTAGTTGTGAATTTGAGAAATGCTTGTTTTGAAGTTTGCAATTCCCGTAGCATGCACGTACGGTGAACGTTATGTAACAAAATTGAAACATGAGGTGTTATTTGATTGTCCTCCTTATGAGTGGCGGTCAGGGACGAGCGATGGTCTTTTCCTACCAATCTATCCCCCTAGGAGCATGCGTGTAGTGCTTTGGTTTTTAATGGCTTGTAGATTTTTGCGATAAGTATGTGAGTTTTTTATGACTAATGTTGAGTCCATGGATTATACGCACTCTCACCCTTCCATCATTGCTAGCCTCTTCGGTACCGTGCATTGCCCTTTCTCACATTGAGAGTTGGTGCAAACTTCGCCGGTGCATCCAAACCCTGTGATATGATTCGCTCTTTCACACATAAACCTCCTTATATCTTCCTCAAAACAGCCACCATACCTACCTATTATGGCATTTCCATAGCCATTCCGAGATATATTGCCATGCAACTTTCCACCGTTCCGTTTTTTATGACATATTCATCATTGTCATATTGCTTAGCATGATCATGTAGTTGACATAGTATTTGTGGCAAAGCCACCATTCATAATTCTTTCATACATGTCACTCCTTATTCATTGCATATCCCGGTACACCGCCGGAGGCATTCATATAGAGTCATACTTTGTTCTAGTATCGAGTTGTAATCATTGAGTTGTAAATAAATAGAAGTGTGATGATCATCATTTAATAGAGCATTGTCCCAATAAAAAAAGAAAGGCCAAAGAAAAAAAAGAAGGCCCAAAAAAAGAAAAAGATAAGGGGCAATGCTACTATCCTTTTTTCCACACTTGTGCTTCAAAGTAGCACCATAATCTTCATGATAGAGAGTCTCTTGTTTTGTCACTTTCATATACTAGTGGGAATTTTTCATTATAGAACTTGGCTTGTATATTCCAACAATGGGCCTCCTCAAGTGCCCTAGGTCTTCGTGAGCAAGCAAGTTGGATGCACACCTTAGGGAATCCTGGATTAGGGGGTGTTCGGATAGCCAGACTATGACCTTTGGCCGGACTCCTGGACTATGAAGATACAAGATTGAAGACTTCGTCCCGTGTCCGGATGGGACTTTCCTTGGCGTGGAAGGCAAGCTTGGCGATACGGATATGTAGATCTCCTACCATTATAACCGACTCTGTGTAACCCTAACCCTATTCGGTGCCTATATAAACCGGAGGGTTTTATCCGTAGGACAAACAACAATCATACCATAGGCTAGCTTCTAGGGTTTAGCCTCTCTGATCTCGTGGTAGATCTACTCTTGTACTACCCATATCATCAATATTAATCAAGCATGAGTAGGGTTTTACCTTGTAGCGACCCGACCTCAGACGGTCAAGCCTCGTGTTTCATGCCATCCACGGATCGGTATCTTTGGCACACAAGTACATCAATGTATATATCAAAGTGTAATCACATGTATAAATAACGTATAATGATATATAGCTCATAATACTCAATGAAACAATCAAGCGGGTGTGGAGTCCCATCAACGCCATCGGCAGGTTGAGTGTAGACCGTAACCTCTGATCGTAACTCTTAATCGTCGAGGAAATATACGCAACATGATACGTTGCAGCCGTGTAGGTCGATTACATTGAATGTACGGCAAGATCACAATAAGAGAAAACAGATGATAAACTATACTATATGCAGTATGGCTTTGTGGCTCTGTATCTGATTTTTGTTTGCGTAAAAGCTGGTTTTATTTTCCCTACATCAAAGGAATAAATGAAGTCTGTACTATAGAGTTTTCTATCATGACATGGTTCCGCCAACCGATGTCTCATAGCCCAAATTCATCATAAGTTGCCCACAATTAAGTTATCAGTCCGGTGTTGAGAGTTCCGAGATAGATCCAAGTCCAGAGGCTCAAATTGTCCGTAACCGGGGACACGGCTAATCGATTAGGTTTTAACCCTCTGAAGAGGTTTGTACACTTTACCCGCAAGATTCGATCCCTCTTTTTATGTTCTCGCACTTAGGGTGTTTGAGAACAAGATGACCGAAACATGGTCTTCCGAAGAGTTCCCCTGACCACCGTCCGGTGCTCATTCAATCCTACCGTAGTTCTACATCTGCTAGCACCGCCCCAGCGAGTCACAACTAGGGTCAACCAAGCCGAGCCCATAGTGACTTGCGGTTGCAGGTAAGCTTCCGGGCTTGAAGTATTCTTCCGTCTCTTTGAGTCTGGGTGAAGCTTTCGCAAGATGTCATGGCGCTTCTCCATGCATCCGGCCAACCACTGGATTCTCCAGGTGCCCGTCAACCATCCTTCACCCAAGAGTGTGTGTTGAATTCTTGTCTCGAGTCTTGAAGTCTTGAGGCCTTGAAGATGCAGATCCTTGCAGATTCCATCATGGAGTTGTCGTCATTGACGAGGTCCTCCATTCTCACACCACTCCCAAGCACTCATACCAAACCCCGTCTACTATAGCGTAGCATTAAAATAAAATATCGTCCGGGCTTGGTAACAGGTGATGGGTTCCTACCTCATGCATACTACTCAACTACAAGAATTCAATATCACTCTTTGGAGGGTTTGTTGCGAAGATGACACTAGATGCAATAAAACACATAGGTATGAAAAACATGGTCAAAGTGAACTTGCCTGGTATTACTTGATGAATATAATAACGCTCTCAGAATAAAGACTTGGTAGAACTATTCGTCACTCCGTTGAAAATCTATATAGTCAAACATAGCATTCATATAAGCAAACATCCTAGCAAACAATTCTAACACTCATAATAAAACCAACAAATATAAATGCAAATCAATGAACACCAAATAAAAACAAAGGAAAACTACACAACAAAACTACTAAAGAAAACTCTAGGACATAACACAAAAATAGTTTTGTCCTAAGTAAAATTTAACAACAAAGAAAATACCAACATACTAAATAATCTGAACAAAAATATAAAACAACTAATTTTAACAGAAAGTATTTTTCATAAACTTTTAATAGCAAAAAGAAACAAATAAAAAGCTTTTATGAAACACTAACTATGTCCTAAACCAATTTTCATACAAAACTAAGAAAAACAAATTTTAAAATAAAAAAAATTTTATTTGGTTTACTAACAGAAACAAAACTAAATTTGTCAAAAGTGACAAAAATAAATAATTTAAAACTAATAAAAACAATAAAGAAAAGACTAAAACAAAGCTATAACTAAAACAGTACTGTTTTGCTAAAAACCTAATTTAAAAATAAAGTAAAAATAAAGAAGTATATGCTACTGGATAGACAAAACCATAATAAAACAGTAGCAAAAAGAATCAATCAAAAATACTTTGTAAAACTCAAAATATGACCAAATTAGTGATTTGAATGAATTTCATCAAATTCAAATCTAAACTATTCAAATTTGAAACCTAAGTATACAAATAGAAACTTAAGCAAATTTGTGACACAATGCAAAAAGAATCAACTCAAACAGAGTTACGGAACTTAAGTTATGAACAAAAGAAGTTTGAATATGAATCTGAACAAATTTCGAAATTTTAAACTTTCAAAAACATGTTTGAGTTGAATTACTAGATAGAGGAGATCGTAACGAAGAAGTGGGCGTTGGTTTCATCTAGTTTGGATGAACGAGTAAAAAGTTATGGCTATTTGAAAAATCAGGGCCAAGCTGTTTTACAAAAGAAAAAATAGCTAAGACTAAGGTCTAATGTATAAATACGTAGACGACAATCTAATCTATTGTATTAGTCTAAAAGTAATAAACTACGGAAGTATAAGAAGGAAAAAAACAAAGAAAGATACCTTTATAAGGCAGAGAAAAGACGACGTTGAAGAGATGAGACAATTTCCAGAAGTCGCGCCGGAGAGGAAAAAATATTTTTCTTAGTCAAACCAAAATATTGATTTAACCCGAATCAGATGATTTTTTTGGAGACTCTATGGGTCTATATTTATAAGTGGAAAAGAGGCTTCAGGGTCAAAGGTTAGGCAATTTGGGACTAAACGTAGATGAAAGGAAAAGAAACAGAGAAGTAGAGGCGCCTCGCATGGGCCTAGAGGCCTTCGGCCGGCCGCGCGCGTGTAAGCTGCGGTTGCAGGTTTTTTTTTTCAAGATTCGGCCTAAAAAAAAGCTGGCTGGGCCTGGCCCATATAGGAAAAAAAAATGGGGCGCTCGCTGTTACTATGATGCGCGCGTGGGCGACAAATACTTATGGGCCGCACGTACAGTTTGTTATTTGTTTTTCTTTTAAACAGAAAGCGATAAACTGAAAAAACGAAAATAAAACTAAAACTTTATATAGGCATATTATATATCAAAATTTTCAGAAAAAGATTTTCTACAGCATGAACATTATTCTAGTATTAAATAAAATACACACAAATTCAAATAAAGCAAAGAGTGCTTCAGCTCTAATAAAATCCAATAAAAATCATTTTAAAAATACCAAAATGAATTCAAATTTATTCCTCTCCAATTTTCTGTTGTAGGAATCATGTTACCCTATTTTCCATGTATTTTATTTTTGGAGAAAATAATTTGAATAAAACTCAAATAACTCCAAATTGAAAATAAATTCAAAAGAACTTTGAATTTATTCCTTTGGAACTCCCTACTCATATTTCATTTAATTTGAAGAAGTCATTTTATCTTCTCTCGTGAAAATCATTGAGTTGCATAAAGTTTCAAAATTGGAAATATTTTCCAAATGAAATTCAAATATTTTCAACACCCCTTGTCATTTAAATAAATGGAAGAAGTCATGTTATCCTCTCTCCAGGGTTTTGTGATGAGAAATATTTGAATTCACGGAGATCAGAAAGCAAAAATGAAAGTTTGGGAAAGCCCTTTTATTCCCTCTCATTTAACTTTCAAAAAGTTTCAAATTTCACTCAATCAATCACACAACAATTCAAACAAACAAACAAATCTATCTATTTATTATAACATTCCAAAATTTAGAATTTTGGGATGTTACAAATCTACCACCTTAAAATGAATCTCGTCCTCGAGATTCGGAGAAACTAGAAAGAAATGGGTTAGGGTTTGGGGTCTTCAAAATCCATCGATCGTCTCCGGTGCAGGGTGCTACCACCCTTAGAAACATCATTCTTGTCCCATCCATGCTTATATACTCCATCCTCATTCTTGATGATTGTCGATCTTCCCAGATCTCGGAAAATTTCATCTCCGGGCTCTTCCGGTAGCGGCAAAACCTTTTCCTCAATTCCTTTGTCCATTCCTCTTGGTAAGGTTATTCCGAGACTGGGTCTTCATAGTCGACCAGGTGCGGCGCCAATTCTAAACAACTATCGAAATACTCATGGTGGTCTACCATTAATGGTTTCTGCAGAAAAAGGGCCTTGGCTTCATTCTCACCGTATAATCTACGATTGGCAACAACTACCATGTACATGGGTTTATCATCATACCATTCTAAGGCTTAAGCAAGGCTTCAATGAGCGTCGTCACTTTACTATGGGTAAGTCTCTCAGATTTACCATTCCGAATAGCAAGAGCGAATGATACGAGTAAGTCGGTATGGTGATCAATCCATTCCCCACCCAAATCATTACCTTGTACATGGTTTAGCGAATCTCGCATTCTAACACTCGGTCATCCTCACAAGCATTGCAGAATTTCTCTTGTCGACGAACCAAGTTCGGAAAATCCATTGATTCTGCAGGCCAAACAAACATCTATCGTTCCTTATCAACTCTCAGGTTTTGTGTAAACTCCTATAGAATCGTCAATTGATCAAATCGTAGTCTACTCCCAAAATTTCTTTCTCCAGTGGGTACTTGATCCTTATTAATTCTTGGGCCTGTGGGTTATGGCCCACTTCAACACTAGTGCAGCTTTAACTCACCCTTGGGGTAACTCTCTTGTTCCATATTACACATCCTTCAAATCCAGTAGTACTCTGTTTCTTCATACCATCATATCAAGAGCAAAACTCCAACTTTATTTTTTTTCCTCCGAACTACAGTCCGTGGAATATATATTTTCTTATCCATTAGTCTAGTCTTCTTCACAGGGTACTACCACCCTAAAAATGAAATTCACAAATCCATCCATAGACCATATTTCTCATATCCTCGAAAATGGTCAAAATCCGTGTTCATAGAGTAACAACTCATACAATTAAACATATGAAAACATGTCACCTTAACTTTATTGATTTCATGAATTCATTACAATATCCGAGACTTTCATTACATAAATTCAACTCCATATCCTTATGGAAACAATTGCTTCCTACTACACTTATTACCAATATCAAAATTCCAACTACTCAGCTCGACTTTCATCTTGTCGAAACATTTAGTAGCATAATGTCCTGCTTCCTTGCAGCGAAAACAAATGACTTTCGATAAGTCTTTGGGCTTCTTGGAGATGGTGCCTGCTCCTTGAGTTCCTTGCTTCCTTCGAGACAATGATTGGCATAATGACCGGCGTCCTTACATTCAAAAGCAGGTAATATGACTCTTGTCCCTATTTGCGAAATTGGGTTGTTACGAGGGTGTATTTGTTTTCTCTTCCCGGTTTCTTTGTTCGATCAAACCTTCTATTCCTGTGGATCAAACTCTATTGCTTCCGTCGGGAAGTATCCGGATACTCTTTTCTTTCCTTGGTGCAATCTTGTGAAAAATGTCCTTCTTCTCCACATGAATAGCAGGCATTGGAGTAAAATCTGTTGAGGCCTTCTCCATCAAGGTCTTCAACACATTCCTTCATCACGGTTCTTTCATAACTTCTCGGAGGGCTTCTTTCATTCCTTCTTCCTGCTCCTGAATAGTTTGTTGCACCATGGGGTAAATGTAACACTAAGTCGGGTAGTGGGTGGTTCCTTCACACAAGAAACAAGTCACACGACTAGTTGGGCATTCCTCATTGGGTGTTTCTCCTCACAATGAGGGCATCCATCCTTGTGTTCCTCCCGAGTGTGTCCTATTTCTCCGCAAATCTTGCAGGCACAAGGTTTATTTCTTGGTGTATCATGGTGCTTAGGATAAGGCGAGATCTTGTCGAGTCTTCTTGAATTCGTCCCAAGTTCTTGCTCCATTAAATCCTTGTATGGCTTGATGCATTTTCCACTGTGTTGCAGCACTTCCATCAAAATCTTCAAGAGCGTAAGATACTTCATTCCTCCTTGAAACCAAATTGCTCCCAAGTGATTCTCCATGTTCTGAATCCATAGCTCTGCCTCCGGTTGAGTCTTCGGTCCAGAGAATATCAGTCCAACTTCAGTCATCATCTATGGGGTCCAAATGTTTTGGGATGAGATTTGAGAGAGGTGGGGAGGGATATACACACAATACAAACAATAGTTTTTTTTTGAAGAAACAAGTTTTACTTTGTGGCTGTCGGAAAACATCAAACAGATGACAGCTCACAAATCGTCGCATCTAACGTAAGTGTGTAACAGGGGTTTGGTCTTCTAAAGGTCAAATAATTCTTCAGATTCTTCAAATTCTTCTAGTCTTCGGAGTCTTCAATTGTTGCAGAGATGAGAAGTAAGAGTCTTTTTGAAAATAAAGTTTTAGAGATTTTCGGTCCTAGGGGCTTTCCGATTTCTAGGGTCACGTCCTACAGTCAACATGTGCTCTGATACCATATCTGTAGCGACCCGACCTCAGACGGTCAAGCCTATGTGTTTCTGTGCCATCCCTGGATCAGTATGCTAGCACACACAGTACATCAATGTATATATCAAAGTGTAATCACATGTATAAATAACGTATAATGATATATACCTCATAATACTCAGCGGAAACAATCAAACGGGTGTGGAGTCCCATCAACACCATCGGTAGGTTGAGTGTAGACCGTAACCCTGTATCGTAACTCTTACTCGTCGAGGAAATATCTGCAACATGATACGTTGCAGCCGTGTAGGTCAGTACATTGAATGTACCGGCAAGATCACAATAAGAGAAAACAGATGATAAACTATACTATATGCGGTATGGCTTTGTGGCTCAGATCGATTTTTGTTTGCGTAAAAGCTGGTTTTATTTTCCCTACATCAAAGGAATAAATGAAGTCTGTACTATAGAGTTTTCTATCATGACATGGTTCCGCCAACCGATGTCTCATAGCCCAAATTCATCATAAGTTGCCCACAATTAAGTTATCATCCGGTGTTGAGAGTTCGAGATAGATCCAAGTCCAGAGGCTCAAATTGTCCGTAATCGGGACACGGCTAATCGATTAGGTTTTAATCCTCTGCAGAGGTTTGTACACTTTACCCGCAAGATTCGATCCCTCTTTTTATGTTCTCGCACTTGAGGTGTTTGAGAACAAGATGACCAAACATGGTCTTCGAAGAGTTCCCGACCACCGTCCGGTGCTCATTCAATCCTACCGTAGTTCTACATCCGCTAGCACCGTCCTAGCGAGTCACAACTAAGGTCAACCAAGCCGAGCCCATAGTGACTTGCGGTTGCATGTAAGCTTCCGGGCTTGAAGTATTCTTCCGTCTCTTTGAGTGCTGGGTGAAGCTTCGCAAGATGTCATGGCGCTTCTCCATGCATCCCGGCCAACCTTTGGATTCTCCAGGTGCCCGTCAACCATCCTTCACCCAATGAGTGTGTGTTGAATTCTTGTCTCGAGTCTTGAAGTCTTGAGGCCTTGAAGATGCAGATCCTTGCAGATTCCATCATGGAGTTATCGTCATTGACGTAGGTCCTCCATTCTCACACCACTCCCAAGCACTCATACCAAACCCGTCTACTATAGCGTAGCATTAAAATAAAATATCGTCCGGGCTTGGTAACAGGTGATGGGTTCCTACCTCATGCATACTACTCAACTACAAGAATTCAATATCACTCTTTGGAGGGTTTGTTGCGAAGATGACACTAGATGCAATAAAACACATAGGTATGAAAAACATGGTCAAAGTGAACTTGCACGGTATTACTTGATGAATATAATAACGCTCTCGAATAAAGACTTGGTAGAACTATTAGTCACTCCGTTGAAAATCTATATAGTCAAACATAGCATTCATATAAGCAAACATCCTAGCAAACAATTCTAACACTCATAATAAAACCAATAAATATAAATGCAAATCAATGAACACCAAATAAAAACAAAGGAAAACTACACAACAAAACTACTAAAGAAAACTCTAGGACATAACACAAAATAGTTTTGTCCTAAGTAAAATTTAACAACAAAGAAAATACCAACATACTAAATAATCTGAACAAAAATATAAAACAACTAATTTTAACAGAAAGTATTTTTCATAAACTTTTAATAGCAAAAAGAAACAAAAAGCTTTTATGAAACACTAACTATGTCCTAAACCAGTTTTCATACAAAACTAAGAAAAACAAATTTTAAAATAAAAACAAAATTTTATTTGGTTTACTAACAGAAACAAAACTAAATTTGTCAAAAGTGACAAAAATAAATAATTTAAAACTAATAAAACAATAAAGAAAAGACTAAAACAAAGCTATAACTAAAACAGTACTGTTTTGGTAAAAACCTAATTTAAAAATAAAGTAAAAATAAAGAAGTATATGCTACTGGATAGACAAAACCATAATAAAACAGTAGCAAAAGAATCAATCAAAAATACTTTGTAAAACTCAAAATATGACCAAATTAGTGATTTGAATGAATTTCATCAAATTCAAATCTAAACTATTCAAATTTGAAACCTAAGTATACAAACAGAAACTTAAGCAAATTTGTGACACAATGCAAAAGAATCAACTCAAACAGAGTTACGGAACTTAAGTTATGAACAAAAGAAGTTTGAATATGAATCTGAACAAATTTCGAAATTTTAAACTTTCAAAAACATGTTTGAGTTGAATTACTAGATAGAGGAGATAAATAACGAAGAAGTGGGCGTTGGTTTCATCTAGTTTGGATGAGCGAGTAAAAAGTTATGGCTATTTGAAAAATCAGGGCCAAGCTGTTTTACAAAAGAAAAAATAGCTAAGACTAAGGTCTAATGTATAAATACGTAGACGACAATCTAATCTATTGTATTAGTCTAAAAGTAATAAACTACGGAAGTATAAGAAGGAAAAAAAACAAAGAAAGATACCCTTATAAGGCAGAGAAAAGACGACGTTGAAGAGATGAGACAATTTCCAGAAGTCGCGCCGGAGAGGAAAAAATATTTTTCTTAATCAAACCAAAATATTGATTTAACCCGAATCAGATGATTTTTTTGGAGGCTCTATGGGTCTATATTTATAGGTGGAAAAGAGGCTTCAGGGTCAAAGGTTACGCAATGTGGGACTAAACGTAGATGAAAGGAAAAGAAACAGAGAAGTAGAGGCGCCTCGCATGGGCCTAGAGGCCTTCGGCCGGCCGCGCGCGTGTAAGCTGCGATTGCAGGTTTTTTTTTCAAGATTCTGCCTAAAAAAAAGCTGGCTGGGCCTGGCCCATATAGGAAAAAAAATGGGGCGCTCGCTGTTACTATGATGCGCGCGTGGGCGACAAATACTTATGGGCCGCACGTACAGTTTGTTATTTGTTTTTCTTTTAAACAGAAAGCGATAAACTGAAAAAACGAAAATAAAACTAAAACTTTATATAGGCATATTATATATCAAAATTTTCAGAAAAAGATTTTCTACAGCATGAACATTATTCTAGTATTAAATAAAATACACACAAATTCAAATAAAGCAAAGAGTGCTTCAGCTCTAATAAAATCAATAAAAATCATTTTAAAAATACCAAAATGAATTCAAATTTATTCCTCTCCAATTTTCTGTTGTAGGAATAATGTTACCCTATTTTCCATGTATTTTATTTTTGGAGAAAATAATTTGAATAAAACTCAAATAACTCCAAATTGAAAATAAATTCAAAAGAACTTTGAATTTATTCCTTTGAAACTCCCTACTCATATTTCATTTAATTTGAAGAAGTCATTTTATCTTCTCTCGTGAAAATCATTGAGTTGAATAAAGTTTCAGAATTGGAAATATTTTCCAAATGAAATTCAAATATTTTCAACACCCCTTATCATTTAAATAAATGGAAGAAGTCATGTTATCCTCTCTCCAGGGTTTTGTGATGAGAAATATTTGAATTCACGGAGATCAGAAAGCAAAAATGAAAGTTTGGGAAAGCCCTTTTATTCCCTCTCATTTAACTTTCAAAAAGTTTCAAATTTCACTCAATCAATCACACAACAATTCAAACAAACAAACAAATCTATCTATTTATTATAACATTCCAAAATTTAGAATTTTGGGATGTTACATACCTCCATCGAGAGGGCCCGAACCTGGGTAAAAACATCGTGTCCCTTGTCTCCTGTTACCATCCGCCTAGACGCACAATTTGGGACCCCCTATCCGGGATCCGCCAGTTTTGACACTGACATTGGTGCTTTCATGGAGAGTTCCTCTGTGTCGTCATCTTTAGGCCCGATGGCTCCTCCGATCATTAACAACGATGCGCTCCAGGGTGAGACTTTTCTCCCCGGACAGATCTTCGTATTCGGCGGCTTTGCACTGCGGGCCAATTCGTTTGGCCATCTGGAGCAGATTGAAAGCTATGCCCCTGGCCATTAGGTCAGATTTGGAAGTTTGAACTACACGGCTGACATCCGCGGAGACTTGATCTTCGACGGGTTCAATCCACGCCAAAGCGCGCCGCCTTTATCACGAGGGCATGATCTAGCTCTGCCGCCGAACAGTGTCCTGGAGGCCGCACCAGAGTCCACTCCGACATTTAGCTCGGAGCCGACTGCGCCGATCGAGGACGGGTGGCTGGACACCGCCTCGGGGGCTGCAATCTCTACGGCGATTGAGCCGTACACCTACCCCGTCCTTTGCAAAGCTCGTGACTCCAAGGCATCGGACTCCTCTCGGACTCCGAGCCTTCCGTGCCCCTACCAATCGAATTCGATTGGGCGCCGATCATGGAATTCACTGTCGCAGACGTCTTTCAGCACTCGCCCTTTGGCGACTTTCTGAATTCACTAAAGTCTCTCTTTATCAGGAGAGCCCTGGCCGGATTATGGTCAGGAAGGTTGGGATGCGGACGACGAAGAAAATCAAAGCCCACCCACCACCCACTTCAGTAGCCATCGATGATTTAGCAGACATGCTCGACTTCGAATCCGAAGACATCGACGGTATGGACGACGATGTAGAGGATGAGCATGAACAAGCGCCTATAGGGCACTGGAGAACCACCTCGTCTCACGATGTATGCATGGTGGACACACCTAAAGGAAGCGACGACGAGGAACAATGGGATGCTATGAAGGATCGTTCCCTCGAAAAGCAGTCAAAACAGCGACGTAAGCGCCGCTCAAAGTCCCACCCCGAGAAATACAACAGCCATACAGACCCAGCTATAGAGCAGGGTGAACCGGTGGACGATGGACATGCTATTGAGCAACCGTCCAAATAGGACAATCTGGATAAACAACCCGTCCCCGACGAAGATAACAGTCGGGACGATCTCACGCCGGACAAGTTGCTGGAGCAGAAGAACCTCCACAAAGGCTCGCCGCCACAAACATGCAGCCCTAAAAAGCGTAAGCGAAAGCTCAAAACGTGGAGGATGCACTCAGAATCAGATGGAGTAAAGTATTCAACACATGAGACAAATCTGGCGGCGATCGCCGAACAAAGAGCTACCCAAAGCGAAAACTATCGCCGAATTTGATGAGGAGGCCGAGAACCCCACAATCAAAAAACAAGAAGGCCACCCGGTCGGATGGACGACCCCATGGCAAACAGAGAGCGGCAAACGGCGCCGCACACAAGCCGGCACGCGATCCGCACAAGGATTCGTATCAAACAGATGGCCCAGTTAGATCTATCTACGGGCCAAGAAAGCAAGCTCTAGTAAGCAAGGCAACACATCAAGTATCAGAACATCATGGTACACCTAAATACAGGGGTGCCACACACCCCCTATGTTTCACTGATGAGGTGCTGGATCATGAATTTCTAGCGGGATTCAAGCCCGTAAACCTAGAGGCATACGACGGAACAACAGACCCTGGAGTCTGGATTGAGGATTACATCCTCCATATACACATGGCTAGAGGAGATGATCTCCACGCCATAAAATACCTACCCCTCAAGCTCAAAGGGCCAGCCCGGCATTCTCTTAAAAGCCTTCCCGAAAACACCATTGGAAGTTGGGAGGAGCTCGAGGATGCTTTTCGGGCAAATTTTCAAGGGACCTATGTCCGACCTCCGGATGCCGACGATTTAAGTCACATAGCTCAACAACCCGGAGAGTCAGCCCGGAAATTTTGGAACAGATTCCTTACTAAAAAGAATCAAATAGTCGACTGTCCGGACGCCGAAGCCTTTCAAGCACAACGTCCGAGACGAATGGCTCGCCAGACACCTCGGCCAAGAAAAGACAAGAACAATGGCCGCATTAACAAGCCTCATGACCCGCTTTTGCGCGGGAGAGGACAGCTGGCTAGCAAGATGCAGTACTAGCGACCCAAGTACATCCGAAGTCAGGGATGGAAACGGGAAACCACGACGCAGCAAGGACCAGCGTCGGACAAAGGGAAACAGCCCGAAGAGCACGGCAGTCAACGCCGGATTCAAAAGCTCTCGGCAGAACCATAAAAAGCTGCCCTCAAGGATAACGAGGACGAGCTATCTAACTTAAACAAAATCTTGGACAAGATATGCCAAATCCACAATACTCGGGAAGCACGCAAACCACACCCACGAGATTGTTGGGTCTTCAAGTAGTCCGCAAACTCAACGTCGAACACAAGGGCTCGACACACCAAGCGAGGACGATGGCGAACCCCAAAATCAGAGCACCGAAAAACAAAAGAATTTCCCACAAGAAATCAAAACAGTGAACTCACTTCACGTGACAAAAGGAAAAATAAATGGCGCCCATAGTGGAGCAGCGCAGACGATCTATCCGGAGGAGTCCCGCCTTTGGTTGTTAAAACCAATCACCTTCGACCATCGGGATTACTCTAGAAGTATAAGGAGCGGGTTGGACTGCCTTGATATTAGATCCGATAATTGGCGAACTCCAATTTTCACAAGTCTTAATGGACGGCGGCGATGATCTAAACCTGCTATATCAGGACACAATCCGCAAAATGGGGATAGACCGAACCAAATTTCGCCATAGCAATACTTCCTTTCAAGGGTAATGCAGGACCCATATGCCCATCAGACAGGGCTCTCTCTGCTAGAAGTTGTGTTGGCTCACCCGACAACTTCCGCCGTGAAAAGTTAACCTTCCACCTCGCCCCATTTACAAGTAGCTATCAAGCACTATTGGGACGCGAAGCTTTCGCCCGCTTTAACGCAATACCGCATTATGCATCTCTTACACTTAAAATGCCCGATCCACGCGGCATCATCTCATTAAAGGGAAACATCGAGGGTCCCTCGAGCCCGGAAAATTGTGCGAATGCCTTGACAACCCCACAATAAACCGGCTTCAACAATATAAACACTTAGACAGGTCGTCCAGACCCCGGACACGGCTGGACAAGTCCGGCGTAAACATACAAGGGGCTCCGCGCTTCCACAACAAGAGACAATAAAGCTCAATTTTGTTCATTCTTTGAATTGTACTTTGTTTATACAATATAACGTACATTTTTGCACGATCTTTTTCAACTAAGTTCCTCTCTTTTACAGATGAACACCGTGCTACATCCGTCCAGGATACGGCACAACGGAGACACAGGCGCAGACGTGCAGTAGGGACCCGTTGCAAGGATTCTTTTCAGATTAAGACCCTGCGTAAACCTTTTTTACTGTCTCTTGTTGATACATATCCCCCGGTTTCTTGCTATAACCAAGGAGGAGGCTGGCGTTTTGGCATAGGCCACTTCAAATTTTCGCGTGCACGGACACGGGGCTTCTTACCAAGGCGATTGTTCGACCGTTTTCATAAAGACCGAATACCTTAGGGAGTGTTCGGCATCTCGAGATTAGGCCTTATATGCATCGGCTCGAATCATGTCTTTGGTCAAATGTTGGGTTTGCCGGCTCACGTGTTTTGCTGCCTTACGTTCCGCTCTATCGGCTAACGCGGCACCGGAGAACTCTGCGATTGTTCCCCGGTTCAGCGGGAGCGCCTCGATGAAAGCCAAAACTGATCATGACATAGCGTGAGACTGGTCAACCACTCAATGACCGCTGGAATCTTTAGAATTCCTCCGCATTGACGAAGGGCCGTTTCCCGGCCAGGCACATACGTGCCCCGAATCCGGGTGAGCGCGGTGCTCCTAGGGGCTATATAGTAGCCCCAGTGTCGAACTCCTATGGCTAAGTGAAAGTGATAAAGCATTATAGTCCGGTTGCCTAGCTTGCTGCGCTATCACCTCCTTTGTAGGACCAAGACGCTGGATCAAGTGTGAAAATCGTTTTTGCAAACACCCCGCATTATATGCGTGAAATGAAGCCAAAGACTGCCATCTTTCAAAGTTATATACACATATACATTAACGGCCGCACAGGAGGTATTTTTACTTCTTGAAAGCACAAGTATAAAAAAGCTTTTGTATTCCATCAAAACATTGTTTCACAATAATACATGTTATTCGAACATAATATCCTTCGAGCACCGCGCCTCTATTAAGCGAGCATACGAAGAACTTAGGAAAATAGTGCTCGGCAATGTACTCGGCTTCCGTCTGAATCTTGGGATGCAACATCGGTGGCCTTCATCTCCGCCCAGTATGTCTTGACACGGGCAAGAGCCATCCGCGCACCCTCTATGCATGCTGACCGCCTCATTGCTTTGATATGCGGTACCGCACCAAGGAACTGCTGCACCAAGCCAAAATAACTCTTCGGCTCAGGCCTTTTCGGCCACAAATGAGTCAAGACATTCTTCATGGCAAGTCCGAACAACCTATTCATCTCCGCCCATTCGGCTAAACGATCGGTTAATGGAAGTGGACGCTCGGACTACGGAACCGCGACCAAAAAAGCTCTTCCATCTCGTGATCCTTTTGATCTCCGAAGTGTTCGGCCGCGTCCGCGGCACTCGCCGCCAAGTCCAGATAAGCATCCGCACTACTCCACAGCTGGTCCAACTGAGCATATTTAGGATCCGTGAACTTCCTACGCAGCAGAAAGGGCTTTCCAGCCGCGATATCTCCGGCCTGACGTAGCTCCTCCTTCATAGCTCTCATCGCAGAGCGAGCATCCTTGGCCTGGTGGTGGCCTTCTTCAGGTCCTCTCGCTCCGCTCGACCTTCTTTTTAAAGAAGCTCACATCGGTCGGTAGCATTCTTTAACTTCACGGCCATCTCGGCCATTTCCTTCATGCTTCGGCAGTGAACAGCCTGTTCGGCTTTTAGCTCTTCGACCGCCTTCAAGGCAGCCGCATCACTTCTCCTGGCCTTCTCCTTGGCTCGGGCAAGCTCCGCCCGAAGATTCTCCATGGCAGCGGCACTGTGACGCCCCCGATTCAATCGTACACTAATCATGCACGCAAATGTGTATGATCAAGATCAGGGACTCACGGGAAGGTATCACAACACAACTCTAAAACATAAAATAAGTCATACAAGCATCATAATACAAGCCAGGGGCCTCGAGGGCTCGAATACAAGTGCTCGATCATAGGCGAGTCAGCGGAAGCAACAATATCTGAGTCTGAGACATAAGTTAAACAAGTTTGCCTTAAGAAGGCTAGCACAAAGCGGGATACAGATCGAAGAGGCGCAGCCTCTCTGCACAGGATCCTCGACTACTCACGGTCGTCGTCGGTGGGCTGCTGCGTAGTGGTAGGCACCTCCGGGGTAGTAGTCGTCATCGGCAGTGGCGTCGGCTCCTGGGCTCCATCGTGCAGTTGCAGCAATCAGGTAAAGAAAGGGGAAAAGGGGGACAAGGCAACCGTGAGTACTCATTCAAAGTACTCATAAGCAAGGAGCTACACTACATATGCATGGATATATGTGTAAAGGGCCATATCGATTGGACTGAGCTGCAGAATGCCGAATAAGAGGGATAGCTAATCACCGTCGAAGTCTCACGCTCGCAGCCCCATCTTGCAACATGTAGAAGAGAGTAGACTGAAGTCCTCCAAGTAACATCGCATAGCATAATCCTACCCAGCGATCCCCTCCTCATTGCCCTAATAGAGAGCGATCACCGGGTTATATCTGGCACTTGGAAGGGTGTGTTTTATTAAGTATCCGGTTCTAGTTGTCATAAGGTCAAGGTACAACTCCAAGTCGTCCTGTTATCAAGATCACGGCTATTCGAATAGATTAACTTCCTAGGGTGCACCACATAACCCAACACGCTTGATCCCATTTGGCGGACACACTTTTTCGGGTCATGCCCGGTCGCGGAAGATCAACACGTCGCAGCCCCACCTAGGCACAACAGAGAGGTCAGACGCGCGGTCTAAACCTAAGCGCACATGGAGTGCAGGCCCATCGCCCATAGCACACACCTGCGTTGCGAGGCGGCGGAAGCGAACTAGCCACCTTAATACAAGAGCAGGCTTACGTTCCAATCCGCGCAGCGCCGCTCGATCGCCGACGTCACGAAGTGCCGGTGATACCACGACGTCGAGTGCCCATAAGCTGTTCCGCAGAGTTGGTTAGTGCGTATAGACCAAATGGCGGACTCGGATCAAATACCAAGATCTCGTTAAGCGTGTTAAGTATCCATGACGCCGACTAGGGCCAGGCCCACTCTCTCCTAGGTGGTCTCAACCTGCCTGTCGCTCCGCCACAAAGTAACGATCGGGGCCGTCGGGAACCCGGCCCACCTCTCTGGGACGGAGCCACGCCCTTTCAAACCCCATCTCCGAACAGTATCACAGGTAATGTAATAGTGTAAATTATATAGCATATGCCCGTGATCACCTCCCAAGTGATCACAGGCCAAGAGTATAGCATGGCGGACGGACAAGAGTGTAGGGCCACCGATGGAACACTAGCATCCTATACTAAGCGAAGAGGATAGCGGGTAAGGTAACAACAAGAGTAGCAAGGACGAGCTATGCAGCGATATAGGATTAATTGAAAGCGATAACATGCTACACTACTCTAATGCAAGCGGTATAGAGTAGAATAGGCGATATCTGGTGATCAGGGGGCCTTGCCTGGTTGCTCGCAAGAGAGAGGGTCATCAACTCCATAGTCGTCTTGGGTAGCGGCGTCGGTCTCGGTGTCTAGCGGAAGAAGAGGGGGAGAAACAATGAATACAATGCAAGCAGATGCATAACGATGCATGACAAGACAAATAACGGTGCTAGGGGTGCCCTAACGCGGTATGAGGTGATACCGGTGAAGGGAAGCATCCGGAAAGTATTCGGTGTTTAGCGTTTTCGAGCGGAAGGGCCGGAGGAAAGTTGCGAGTTCGATAGGTTAGGGGGTGTGGCGGACGAGCGGGTTGCGATCTGGAATCGTCTCGTTGTTACGAGCAACTTTCATGTTGAAAATAATTTAATCCGAAAGTTCGGATTAAAAGTTATGATTTTCTCTGATTTTATTAATTTCGGAATTTAATTAATTATTTAAATATATTAGAAAAATGGATTAATGACATCGGCATGATGTCATCTTGACGTCGGCGATCAACAGGTTGACTAGTCAACTGACGATGGGTCCCAGCAGTCGGTGACACATTTTAATTAATCAGTTAATTAAACTAATCAAAATTAATTAGGGGGTGGGCCCCATTGTCATACTAATTAATTAACTAATTAACGGTGGTTAATTAGGTTAATTAATCATTAGGTTAATTAATCTTAATTATTTAATTTAATCAGAATTAATTAAGTTAATTATTTGATTAATTAATTAATTTAATTAGTTAATATATTTATTTTATTTTTATTTAGTTTTTTTAATCGTTCTGGGGTCGTGGGGCCCCATGTCATTGGGCCGGGGGGCTAACGGGCAGGCGGGCGCCGTTGCGGGCGAGTCGCCATCAGGGCGGACCCAAACGGCGATGGCCCTCGCGGGAGGGACGCAGCCCGCCAGACGCGGGACATGGCCGTGGCCAGCGAGGGCTCCGGCCGGCCGGCCACACATCTTGAGGCGAGACTTGAGGGGCGTGATGCGAAGCGCCGAAAGGGCAACCGTGCGGAAAGAGGCCGACACGGCGAAGGCGGCAGAAGCGGGTCGCGGGCGGCACGAGCGTGAGCTCATGAGGGCAAGCAGGCGGTAGAGAGGGCACGGTGGCGCGGTCATGGGCGCGACAGGGCGAAGCCAGGCGCTGCCCACGGCACGGCCAGCGGGCGCGAGGGCCACGTGAGGGCGGGCGGACACGGGACGAGGGAAGGAGAGGAGGACGCGCTCACGTGGGGAGTAGGGATCGTGGCAATGGGCACAGGCGTTCGGGAGGTCAAGGGGACGACGCAGGCGGGCGGGAGGCGATCCGTGGGAGGCGTTCGGCGAGGCCCGTGGAGCTCGGCGCGGGCGGCGTGGGTTCGATCCGGCGGCGGCGAGGGCACAGGGGCCCGACGCAGTGGCGTCTGGCGGCGGCGAGGACAGCGACGCCGGCGAGGCGTGTGGCGGCGGCGGGGGTCGGGGTGGTTGATCCCGATCAATCTGGATCGGGAGGGGAGCGAGTGGGGGCGAGTGGGTGACGGGGTGGTTAGGGTTTGGGTCTCACCGGTGGGGATAAGGAGAGAGGGGGCGGCTGGGCTGTGGCGAATGGGCGGCCAGGTTAGGTCGGTGGCGAGGCTTTCTCTTTTTTTACTTTTTTTGTTTTGTTTCGTTATTTTCTTTTCGGTTTTGTGTTTTCTTTGCTTTTTATTTATACTTTTATATTATTTTAGCTGTCAAGTGTTTTTGTTAAATATGAAACTTTGCACATAATTCCTAGCCAACACTATAAGGTTCTTGTGAAAAGTTTGAGGCCAATTGGAACTGTTCTAGTTTATAGTTGAATTAAAATGCTCTTATTTAATCTTGTTGTTCCACTAAATGAATTCCTGGGGCAATTTGGGAAACCAAATGAGGTTGGTTCCCACATGTTCATTACTTAGTGAATATTTGCCACTCATCGAACATTTTTATTTGATAGTTTAAAGAAATAATAATGTGACTTGTTATTTGAATTTGAATTTGATCTCGGTTTGAAACAAGTGAGGTTTAGCAAAAGTTTAATTATGATGACCTGGCATGGTTAGCAAGGGTTTACTGTAGCTTAACTACCCGGGCGTCACATGCACCATCTGCATCAAGCATACATGTTGTAAGGTACGGGCATCAAGCTTCCTTACTAGGTGTCCGCGGAGAAGCTGCATACCTTGTGACTCGTCCAGCCGCTTGTTGACAAGCGCGATGTTGGCATCCACCACGTCAAGTTGCCGCTTGAGTTCGGCAAACTCATCAGTCCGGCCAGCCACCGGACGCCCTGCCACCTACATAGGAAGGGAGACATATTATATCTGGGATTATGTTCCTCGACACGCTGTCATTTTTGACAACGCACCGAGTCTCAGGGGCTACTATCTACACGGGACGCATCTTATATATGCGGAACCGTCAAAAGGTACATCATTGCACGCACCTCAAAACCCGTCAGTAAACTCCTGTCGGCATCATACAACCCGCTTTCCGCGGACGAAATCTTTTCAATCACCGTGCCCATCAATGCACGGTGATCTTCTAAGATGGACACTCGCCCGAGCAGATCCTTCAACTCCTCCGACTGTGCACCAGGAGGTGCCGGACTCGTCCGATGGCCTTTTTCAAAGGCCGGACACGGAGGGCTCCGAGGGGCCCTATGACCACACTCCACCCTTGCCGGATTCGGGGAAACCCTCCACGACGACACCTCAGGATCGTCCGCCTCGCTAGGCGGTACGGCAGGGGGAGGCATTCCGCTCTCCATCATCTCCGGATGAAGATCCCCCGAAGACGAGCTCTGCTGAGAAGGACTGAGATCCGAACTACAAGGTAAAATTTCGGTCATCTTCAGAATAAAACAGGGATGTCTTTTATTTTATAAACTCCCCTCTCTACTTACGGCTCGCTGGAGGGCTGATCTCCTTGGGGAAACAATTCGGCCGGGGCATCTTCCGGCGCAGGACCCTCTGGCGAAGATTTCTTCCCACGCTTTGAGGCCTTGGTCTCCGGGTCTCCAGAGGCGGTCTTCTTCCCCCCTTGGATGGAGGGATTATCGATCCCTCCTTTCTTGATAACCTCCTTCGCAGAGGCAGTGGTTTCCTTGTTCCCCCCTTCGCCTTCTCCTAAAAGCACAACCTCCAGCATCTTGGTTAACACGGGATCCGGCGTGGTCTCAGGGAGGGGGGCCGGACACCTGATCAGTTTTGCTTTTGCTATCCACTCCTGTGTAAGGGACATCTCTTTTAAGGGCAAGTTTATGATAAATATATGGATAGCGTGTCCGGATACGGGACTACTTACTTGAGCATCCGGGCGATTGCAGCTCAGACCTGCGTCCTCGGTCAAGTCCGGACACATTGTTTGTGATCCGAAGAATAGTTTGTACATCTCCAGGGGTGTTGCGCCCATAAAATGTTGAAGAGCTCGTGGTCCCTCGGTTGAACTCCCACAGGCGGAGGGGCGGCGTTCTTGAGGCAGGATGCGACGAATCAGCATGACTGCGCTACTACCACCAGATTGATCTCTCTCTCGGGAGGTCTCGAATCGGCCTCGAGCAGGGGCACGTCTTTGGGCGGCCCCAGTCAAGCCCTTTATTGACCCATGGCGCCAGCCGCGGTGGAGGACTGGCGAAGGCAGGTGGCGCCACCCATTTGGTGCCCCAGGAGCTATGATATAAAACCACTCTTGTTGCCATAGGCTGAGCTCCTCTTGAAAAGAGCCCTCGGGCCATGGAGCGTCAGCATTCTTGCTTATAACAGCCCCTCCGCACTCTGCCTGTTGCCCCTTGATCATTTTCGGCTCCACTTTGAAGATCTTGAGCCATAATCCGAAGTGAGGGGTAGTGCCGAGGAAGGCTTCACACACGACGATGAACGATGAGATGTGGAGGATGGACTCCGGATCCAAGTCGTGAAATTCCAGCCCGTAATAAAACATGAGCCCCCTCATGAAGGGGTCCATCGGGAAACTTAGTCCCCGAAGGAACTGAGACGTGAACACCAAGCTTTCACCGGGCTTGGGAGTGGGAATAACCTGCCCTTGAGCAGGCAGCCTATGCGAGATTTCGCCGGTTAGATACCTGGCATCTCTTAGCTTTAGGACGTCTTCTTCCGTGACGGAGGAAGGCATCCATCGGCCTTGGAGGTCGGAGCCGGACATCATTGAAGGTCCAAAGCGCCTGAATCTGGAGCTTTGGGTGTTGGAACTCGAAGCGAGGGGCGGATTCGATGGAGATTGAGAAAAAGGAGCGGGGCCTTGGTCTCTTTATAAAGAGGATGAATACCAGGAGCCCTTCCCATGACCGTTCGGGACTCACCTTCGATAGAGGAGGCGTGCCAACGGGCACGATTGGGTTACCCACGCCCGTATTGATGAGAATCCCGGAATAAGGGGACACGATCTCTGCTTTGACAAGGCGTGCAAGGAAACCGCCTCGCTAAACGCGCTGAGGTTGGGCAGTAAAAGCGATTGAATAAAGGCTTGGCGTGGTGTGATGTCACACCTGGAGTACGTCGCCAGATTGAACTTGTGTAAATGTTATTCTCTACGGTGGTATGTGGAACTTATTTTGTAGAGCGGACACTATCCTTGTGTTCAAAATCTTCTATGAAGTATTCGGAGGAGGAACCCGCCTTGCAATGCCGAAGACAACATGCGCGCCGGACCCGTCGTCATTGAAGCCAGGTTCGAGGGCTCTTGAGGAGTCTGGATTAGGGGTGTCCGGATAGCGGACTATGACCTTTGGCGGACTCTGAACTATGAAGATACAAGATTGAAGACTTCGTCCGTGTCCGGATGGGACTTTTCTTGGCGTGGAAGGCAAGCTTGGCGTCTGGATATGTAGCTCTCCTACCATTGTAACCGACTCGTGTAACCCTAACCCTATTCGGTGCCTATATAAACCGGAGGGTTTTAGTCCGTAGGGACGAACAACAATCATACCATAGGCTAGCTTCTAGGGTTTAGCCTCTCTCGATCTCGTGGTAGATCTACTCTTGTACTACCCATATCATCAATATTAATCAAGTAGGAGTAGGGTTTTACCTCCATCGAGAGGGCCCGAACCTGGGTAAAAACATCGTGTCCCTTGTCTCCTGTTACCATCCGCCTAGACGCACAGTTCGGGACCCCCTACCCGAGATCTGCCGGTTTTGACACCGACAACACCCACTTAGTTTCTTTTGTTGAGCTTTCATTCATTTATAGCTCTAGTGCATTCGTTGAATGGCAATCCCTACTCCTTACATTAACATCAATCAATGGGCATCTCCATAGCCCATTGATTAGCCTTGTTGATGTGAGACTTTCTCCTTTTTTGTCTTCTGCACATAACCCCCATCATCATATTATATTCCACCCATAGTGCTATATCCATGGCTCACGCTCATGTATTGCGTGAAGGTTTATAAAGTTTGAGATTACTAAAGTATGAAACAATTGCTTGTCTTGTCATCGGGGTTGTGCATGATGAGAGCATTCTTGTGTGACAAAAATGGAGCATGACTAAACTATATGATTTTGTAGTGATGAACTTTCTTTGGCCATGTTATTTTGAGAAGACATAATTGCTTAGTTAGTATGCTTGAAGTATTATTATTTTTATGTCAATATTAAACTTTTGTCTTGAATCTTCCGGATCTGAATATTCATACCACAATTAAGAATAATTACATTGAAATTATGCCAAGTAGCACTCCGCATAAAAAAATCTTTTTTTATCATTTACCTACTCGAGGACGAGCAGGAATTAAGCTTGGGGATGCCTGATACGTCTCCAACGTATCTATAATTTTTGATTGCTCCATGCTATATTATCTACTGTTTTGGACCATATTGGGCTTTATTTTCCACTTTTATATTACTTTTGGGACTAACCTATTAACCGGAGGCCCAGCCCAGAATTGCTGTTTTTTGCCTATTTCAGTGCTTCGAAGAAACGGAATATCAAACGGAGTCCAAACGGAATGAAACTTTCAGGAACGTGATTTTCTCACCGAACATGATCCAGGAGACTTGGAACCCACGTCAAGAAAGAAGGGAGGTGGCCACGAGTGTGGGGGGCGCGCCCCCTGCCTCGTGGGCCCCCCATTGCTCCACCGACGTACTCCTTCCTCCTATATACCTCACGCACCCCAAGCGATCGATCACGGAGCCAAAACGTAATTCCACCGCCGCAACTTTCTGTATCCACGAGATCCCATCTTGGGGCCTGTTCCGGAGCTCCGCCGGAAGGGGAATCCACCACGGAGGGCTTCTACATCATCATAGCCCCTCCATTGAAGTGTGAGTAGTTTACCTCAGACCTTCGGGTCCATAGTTAGTAGCTAGATGGCTTCTTCTCTCTTTTTGGATCTCAATAAAATGTTCTCCCCCTCTCTCGTGGAGATCTATTTGATGTAATCTTCTTTTTGCGGTGTGTTTGTTGAGACCGATGAATTGTGGGTTTATGATCAAGACTATCTATGAACAATATTTGAATCTTCTCTGAATTCTTCTATGTATGATTGGTTATCTTTGCAAGTCTCTTTGAATTATCAGTTTGGTTTGGCCTACTAGATTGGTTTTTCTTGCAATGGGAGAAGTGCTTAGCTTTGGGTTCAATCTTGCGGTGTCCTTTCCCGTGTGATGAGGGGCAGCAAGGCACGATTGTATTGTGGCCATCAAGGATAACAAGATGGGGTTTTTATCATATTGCATGAATTTATCCCTCTACATCATGTCATCTTGCTTAAGGCGTTACTCTGTTTTCTTGAACTTAATACTCTAGATGCATGCTGGATAGCGGTCGATGAGTGGAGTAATAGTAGTAGATGCAGGCAGGAGTCGGTGTACTTGTCTCGGACGTGATGCCTATATATATGATCATACCTAGATATTCTCATAACTATGCTCAATTCCGTCAATTGCTCAACAGTAATTTGTTCACCCACCGTAGAATACTTATGCTCTTGAGAGAAGCCACTAGTGAAATGTATGGTCCCCGGGTCTATCTTTATCATATTAATCTCCCAACACTTTATTGTTGCCTTTTGCTTTTTTTACTTTGCTTTTATTTTACATTGCATCTTTATACCAAAAATACCAAAAATATTATCTATCATCTCTATCAGATCTCACTCTCGTAAGTGACCGTGAAGGGATTGACAACCCCTAATCCGTTTGTTGCTTGGAGCTATTTGTTTTGTGTAGGTACGAGGGACTTGCGCGTAGCCTCCTACTAGATTGATACCTTGGTTTTCAAAAACTGAGGGAAATACTTACTCTACTCTGCTGCATCACCCTTTCCTCTTCAAGGAAATCCAACGCAGTGCTCAAGAGGTAGCATAACCCCCAACATCAGAACTACCATCATCACTAATCCTTCTTTGATGGATTACATTGATGAAAGTGAGGGGTCTAATGAGGAAGAAAATGAATTTGAGTCTTTTATGAGTAAGCTCAAGGATAAATCCAAGAAGCACTTTGTTGCTCTGTTGGAACAACTTGGTGAAACCAATGACATGATCGAGGCTCACGAAGAAACCATCTCTAAGATGGAGGGGCATAGTCGTGACTATGCCAATGAGATATCAGATCTCTCTAACGCGCTTGAGGAATATCACGGTCACCGTTTGGCTCTTGAGGAGTCACACAACGATGACCATGCTAAATTGAAGAAAGATCTTGATCATTCTCTTGTTGTATCTCGTGTGCTAAACTCCGAGAAGGCCAAACACGGGGTTAATCTTGCTAGACTCAAGGAGGAGTTTGGTATACTTGACAAGGCTCACAAGGCCTTGAAGGGTACTCATGCTAGCCTTAAAGAGTCTCATGATCAACTCCAAGTGAAGCTAACCAAGGAGAAAGCCACTTTTCCTCATATGGTTTTACTTGATAATGCAAATGCTACTAACCCATGTTGTGAGCATGTGCATCTTGTGGAGGAGAATGCTAAGTTGAAGGAGAAGCTTGAGAAAGGCCTGGTGTCTTGCATACAAGGTGAGAAGAACCTCAACGGCCTTTTGAGCAATCAAAAGGAAGTTGTGGCCAAGTTGGGAATTGGGTCCGCACCCAAGTCCAAGAACAAGAAGAAGAATGACAAGGCCAAACAACCTCCTCCTCGCAAGCAAACTTTTGTGAAGGAGGGAGAGGGTGCTTCTAAGGAGAAGAAGAACAATGAGAAGGGTGGTGGTGTCAAGAAGGGCAACGCCACCCCTTCCAACAAAGCCGGCGACTTTAATCCCTCTTATGTGTTATGCTGTGCTAGTGATAGGCATGTCTATGATAAATTTGTTGGCTCTCCTTATGAGTACATTTAATGGTCTATTTGGGTCCCTAAGACCCTTGTTACTCACATCAAAGGACCCATTACAAAATGGGTACCTAAAACCAAGCATTGATCTCTTGTAGGTGTTTGCTTCCAGTGGGGGGGTCATTGTTGCTCGATAGTGGAGCCACAAATCATATGACCAGAAGCAAGGACTTGGTGGTGGACGTGCACAAGATTCCATCTATGCCAACCAATGTTGAGTAGGGTGATGCCTCGTCTTCTAAGGTATTGGGACTTGGCAAGGTTGTCATTTCTCATGATCTCATGATCGAGAAGGTCATGCTTGTTGAGTCCCTTGCATAATTTACTTTCCGTTCGTCAACTTGCACTCATGGGCTTTGCCACTTTCTTTGATATTGATATCGTGGCCCTCTTGTGGAGCAAGACTCTTAAAGTAGCCTTTGTTGGGCATGTCGAGAACGGTCTCCATTTGATTAACTTCTCAGAGCGACCCACTAAGACCGCGACATGCCTAATGGCTAAAGTTGGCGTGGGATGGCTTTGGCATCACTGTTTACCCCATGTCAATATGAGATCTTTGCAAAGTCTTCTCAAGGGGGACCATGTCCATGGAGTAACAAATGTTAGCTTTGCCAAAGATCATGCTTGCAGTGCTTGTATCAAAGGAAAGCTACATGATAAGGCTCACCCTCCCACGATTATCATTTACTCGAAGAGGCCTTTGGAGCTCCTTCACTTGGATCTCTTTGAGCCTGATAGTCTTGGGGGTAGAAAGTATTGCTTGGTGATTGTGGATGATTGTTCTAGATACACTTGGGTATACTTCTTCAAGAGGAAGAGTGAGACCCAAAAAACCGTCATTGACTTTGCAAATGAAGCCCAACGCCAACACAATGCAAAGATCTTGACGATAAGAAGTGACAACGGCACCGAGTTCAAGAACTACACCTTGGATGAGTTTCTTAATGATGAAGGGATCAAGCATCAATATTCCACACCATACACCCCTCAACAAAATGGTGTAGAGGATAGGAAAAACCGGACGTTGATGGATGCGGCAAGGACCATGATGGCGGAGTTCAAGCCTCCATACAACTTTTGGGCCGAAGCCATCAAAACCGCATGTCATGCATCCAATTGGCTCTATCTCCGCAAAGGCTTGAACAAGACTCCATATGAGATACTCACCGGTAACAATCCAAACCTCAAGTACTTCCGAGTGTTCGAGTGTAAGTGTTTCATTCTCAATAAAGGTGTTCGTTTGTCTAAATTTGAGGCAAGAGATCATGAGGGCATATTTGTTGGTTATGCTACAAACTCTCATGCTTACCGCATCCTCAATAAGTCCACTGGACTTATTGAGGAGACGTGTAACGTGGAGTTTGATGATAATAACGGCTCCCAAGTGGAGCAAAGTGGTACTTGTGATGTAGGTGATGAAATTCCTCACCAAGCCATAAGAAGAATAGGTATTGGTTACATCCTACCCATTAAGGAAGCCCTTGTGGCCAAAGGAGAAGGACAATGTTCCATCAAGTGAAACCATCACCAACCCAAGACCCACACGCTTCCGAAGAACAAAGTGAAGGCCCTCAACCAAATGAACAATATCAAGGGCAAGATCAACCACAAGATGGTGGTGAACCACCAAGTGATGCCCAAGGTCAAGTTCTCATCACCAAGCAAGTTCAAGATCAAGATCAATCTCAAGATCAAGAACAAGCTCAAGACGACACTCAAGATGGTCAAGTTTCCGCTCCTCAACTCACCCCTGAGGAGGAATTGGAGTGTCGCCGCTAAGATTGCATCCAAGCTTACTACCAAAGATCATCTCATGAAGAATGTGCTTGGAAGCTTAAGAAAGGGGGTAAGCACTCATAGACAATTAGAAAATTATTGTGAATATCACGCATTTGTTTTGTGTGTTGAACCCCAAAAGGTCTATGAGGCGCTCGAGGATCCGAATTGGCTTAATGCCATGCATGAAGAACTCAACAACTTCGAGCACAACAAGGTGTGGAGATTGGTGCCAAGGCCATCGGGGAACCATAATGTCATTGGAACGAAGTGGATATTCAAGAACAAGCAAGATGCTCATGGAATTATTATTCGCAACAAGTCTCGCTTGGTAGCACAAGGCTACTCCGAAGTCGAGGGTATCGACTACGATGAAACCTTTGCTCCCGTTGCTCGCCTTGAATCTTTGTTGATTGCTTATGCTTCTCACCATAATTTCGAGTTGCAACAAATGGATGTGAAGAGTGCTTTTTTTAATGGTCCTATTAATGAGTTGGTGTATGTCAAACAACCCCCGGGTTCGAGGATCCCTATTTCCCCGATCATGTGTACCAACTCGATAAGGCACTGTATGGCCTTAAACAAGCCCCACGTGCGAGGTATGACCACCTTACCGAGTTGTTGCAAGATCGTGGGTTTGAAATTGGGAAAATTGACCCCACTCTTTTTACTAAGAAGGTCAAAGGGGAGTTGTTTGCGTGCCAACTATATGTTGATGATATTATCTTTGGTTCCCCTAACAAAGCTTTCAATGAGGAATTTGCCGCTCCCATGACCTCAAAGTTCAAGATGTCCATGATGGGAGAGTTGAAGTTCTTTCTCGGGTTCGAAGTCAAGCAAAGAAGAGAGGGAACCTTCATCAACCAAGCCAAATACATTCAAGACATGCTCAAGATATTCAAGCTAAGTGATGTCAAGCCGGCTTCCACTCCAATGCCCATCAAATGCCAATTTGACATAGATCCCAATGGTAAAGCGGTGGATCAAAAGGTATATCGCTCCATGATTGGCTCCTTGCTTTACCTTTGTGCATCTAGACCGGATATCATGTTGAGTGTGGGAATTTGTGCATGGTTTCAAGCCACACCTAAGGAAAGCCACTTTGTGGCGGTCAAGCGAATCTTTCGATATTTGGCTCATACCCCAAACTTTGGCTTATGGTACCCAAGAGGAGCTAAATTTAACCTTGTGGGATTTTCGGACTCGGATTGGGCGGGAGACAAAGTGGATAGGAAGTCAACTTCCGGAGGGTGCCAATTCCTTGGTTGCTCTTTGGTGAGTTGGTCTTCTAAGAAGCAAAGTTGTGTGTCTCTCTCGTTCACCGAAGTGGAGTATGTGGCGGCCGGTAGTTGTTGTGCACAACTTCTATGGATGAGGCAAACTTTAAAGGATTACGGTGTCATTTGTGACAAAGTGCCTCTTTGGTGTGACAATGAAAGTGCCATCAAGATTTCTCTCAACCCGGTTCAACACTTCAAGACGAAGCATATTGAGATTCAGTATCACTTCATCCGGGATCACATTAGGCGAGGGGAGATCAAGCTCAACTATGTCAACACTCATGATAACCTTGCAGATATCTTCACGAAGCCCTTGGATGAAGCAAGATTTCGCGTGTTAAGGCATGATCTAAATATCATTGATTCAAGCAATGTGGCTTGAACCCTTCACTACTAGAATCAGAAGATTTGCCGTTCGCCCCATCTTTCCCATCAGCTAGCGGATGACAAAGAATAACTTTGCCATCAGCCAGCGGAAAGCGGACGGCAAAGAGGCAGCGGACGACAAAGGAAGGCTTTGCCATCAGCCAACATTTTGCCGTCTGCTAGCTGACGGCAAAGCTTCTTTGACGTCTGCTAGCTGACGGCAAAGAGGGTGTTTGGCCCACTGGCTGTTAAGCCCTAACGGGCCCCCTCTTTGCCGTCCGCTAGTGGACGGCAAAGCGTCTGTTGCCCTCAGCTTGTAGACGGCAAAGACAACACGGAAGACAAAGCTTCAAAATAAGTTAACGGCCCGTGCCCCACCGTCGCCCTATCTCTTTCACCTCTCCTATCCTCTCCGCCCGCTGCCCCGTTGTCCCATGGCCCAGCCACCCCACCTGTCCACCACCTCTCTGTCGCTGCCCCCCACCCGGTCGCCGCCCCTCCCTGCCTCCCCACCCCCTCCCGAGCCTCCCCGCCGCAGCCGCCGGTGGACCGCCCCGAGAGCGCTGTCGTCGCCGCCCCCTCCCGCCCGTCGCCACCACGCCTGTCGCCGCCCCTCCCCATAGTGAGCCCTGCCACCCCATCTTACATATGTTTTTTCTATTTTCCCTTTTTAGTTTAGGTTTAGGTTTAATTCGTTTAGGTTATTTAGTTTAATTAGTTTAGGTTTAATTTATTTAGGTTTTTTAGTTTAGGTTTAGGTTTAATTTGTTTAGGTTATTTAGTAGGTGGTTATTAAATAGCAGGTACTAGTTGTTTAGATACATGATAAGATAGGGCTAATAATGTGTAGGCTTAATTTATCTGAATTGAATTGTAGTATTATGAAGGCAGAAAGAAAGCAGTGGCATTTTTGTTCGTGTTAATGTTAGTTGGTAGACACGGACATAGTGGTCAGTTCCGGAGCTCGTCCTGCTAGCTGTCTCCAGCATCTTCATATTATCCCTTCCTTCATCGACCAATCAATCATAGTAATGAGCCACCCGCCTCCACAGCTTAGCACGGCCATGAACTTAACTAATTTTTTTTGATAAAATGAACTGAACAACTACTCTTTGGTAGTTTTCTTTCATGTATAAAAAATCCCTAGTTTTGAAGGGTGCCAATTGCCATTGCCAACTAACCTACGAAATTAATTAAGTGTTGTTGATGTTGTTGATTATCAGAGATGGGGGGAGGCCACCACCGCAGGCTACGCTCTGCCACAGTGGAGTGCGAGTTGGAAGGTTTCGAGTTCTTCAAGATCGTACTTGAGAATTCCTCGAAGAGGCAGGTATATAAAATGAGAGATCTCCCCTTCACCCATCTCTTTATCATAACTCTGTTGTTTGTTACATAACTCCTTGACCCACGTTGAAGAGGCTGCCTGACACTATTATGGAGATGTTGGATGGCCATCGGCCAAAGAATGTGACATTGCGACAGGCCAGCAGCGGGCTTCGCAGGCATTGGGATGTGGAGGTGGTGATCAGGAAGGACCACATGTACCTGTGTCGTGGCTGGGAGCAATTCGTCCGTGCCTACGACCTGAGGCAAGGGTACTTCCTTGTCTTCAAGTACGACGGCGACGCCATGCTCACCGTGAAGGTTTTCAACATGAATATGTGCCGCATGCACTACCAGGATGATGACGATGCCAGTATGCTCTGCCTCTTCTTCCCTCCATTTGGCTTTATCTCACACTGATTGTTAATAAAACTTTGTTGCATTTGGTCAGGCAATCAGAGCAGCGATCGCGAATTTGGCTATAGCGAAAGCAGCAGCGAGTCTGGCTACAGCGAAAGCAGCAGCGAGGATGATCCGGAATGGACAGGGGAAGAAGAGGAGCAGAGTGGGGATGAGGAGGTGCTGGCTGACGATGGGCAAGAGATGGTGGTGGCTGAGGATGACCTAGCGATGGTGGTGGCTGACGATGGGCAAGAGATGGTGGTGGCTCACGATGGGCAAGAGATGGTGGTGGCTGAGGATGACCTAGCGATGGTGCTGCCTGAAGATGGCCTCGCGATGGTGGTGGTGCCTCACAATGACCTCGTGATGGTGGTGGCGTCGCCGATCCCACAGCCGGGTGACATGACCATGCCAATTGTGGTAGAAGACTACATCCCACTGCCTCCACTACCTCGCCACTCTAGGCGCATCAGGATGATGAAGGAGAGGGAGGAGAAGGAGGAGTGAACTATGTCAGGTATGTCAGATCTCCAAAATGATCTATACTTATCTTTGTTTCCTCCGAAATGACCTAGTTAGCTCTAATATGCTAAGCTATCTCTAATATGCTTAGTTACCTAGGTTTTCTCAATAATGACATACACTTGGCTTACTTGTGTAAAAAATGGCATAATATGCTTAGTTAACTGAAAAATGGCATAATTAGTAAGGTTAGCTTCAAAATGACCCATTTAACCTAGGTTAGCTCCAATATGATCCATTTTACCTAGGTTAGCTCCAAAATGACCAAGTTTACCTAGGTTAACTCCAATATGATCCATTTTAGCTAGGTTAGCTCCAAAATGGTCCATTTTACCTATGTTAGCTCAAAAATGGCATAATTACTTATGTTAGCACAAAAATGACCTATACTAACCTTATTTTCCTCCAAATTGACAAAATAAGCTTAGTTAGCTAAAAAAATGGCATAATTACCTATGTAAGCTCTAAAATGACACAAATAAGGAATAAGAAGAAGAAAAACAAGGAAGAGGAGAAAAAGAAAGAATGGAAGAAGAAAGAGAAGAAAAAGAAAGAATAAAAGAAGAACAATGAGAAGGAAAAGGGTAAAAACCTTCTTCTTCTTCTAGTCTTCTTCTTCTTATTCTAGTCTTCTTCTTCTTATTCTTCTAGTCTTCTTCTTCTTCTTCTCCAAAATGACCCAAGTTAGCTCTAAGTTAGCTCTAATATGCTTAGTTACCTAGCTAGGTTAGCTCAATAAAGACCTATACTTAGCTGCTTTGTATCAAAAATGGCATAATATGCTTAGTGCACTAAAAAATGGCATAATTAGCTAGGTTAGCTCCATTTTACCTAAGTATGCTTACTTCTTCTTCTTCTTCTAGTCTTCTTCTTCTTCATTTTCTTCTTCTTCTTCTTCTTCTTCTTCTTCTTCTTCTTCTAGTCTTCTTCTTCTAACTTTCTTGTTTCCCATTTTGCAGATTTCATTTACTTCATGGAAGCTTGCATGGATGGAGTGCTTCTTTTCCCTTTCTGCTTTTATTTTGTATCAATGAACAATGTGGAACTTGTTATATGGATGGATGGATAGGTGTTGGATGAACAATGTGAAACTATTGTAATATGTATGGATGGAACTATGTGTTGGTAATTATGTATGTATATATGATGAAACTTGTGTGTTGGATATGTCTGCTGTGAAATTTGTGTGTTCAAACTTGTGTGTTGAAATTGAATGAATTTAAGAAAAAACAGAAAAAACAGGGGCTATACAGGATCTTTGCCATCCGCTGGCATACGGCAAAGAGCTTTGCCATAAGCCAGCAAACGGCAAAGCTGCCATGTGGCAGCTACCTGTTCAACCTGGGGGCTGGCCTATTTGGTTACTTTGCCGTCCGCTAGCAAACGACAAAGGAGCAATGGTCTTTGCCGTCCGCCAGCAGATGGCAAAGCGCACCGTTAACCCCCTAACGGCCATAAGCTGCCACGTGTGCCGTCCAGGAGCTTTGCCGTCCGCCAGCAGACGGCAAAGAGCCCTTCATCGTAGCCTATTCAGCCGGACCTGTTGCCGTCTGCTGACGGACGACAAAGGCCTTTGCCGTCCGCCGGGCATGCCTTTTTCGTCAGCCATGGCGGATGGCAAAGTGCCTGATCCCTGTAGTGCTTGCACACCCCACCATACTTATCTTGATGTCTTGTTTAGGTGTAGGCATGGATATAGGGGGAGTGTTGTTCTCTCAATGAACTCTCCCTCCCCCCATTATGCATAAATTGATCAACTCTTTCACATTAGCCATTCTTAATGGTACTTGTGCTTCAAAGAAGAGTTTTGGTCATGGGCCCAAGGATAATTCTTCGCGGTGCCATACCAATTGACTCAAACATAGGTGGCTTCGGCCACCGCCATCTCCTCTAGAGAGGTTTTGGTTAGTGTTTGTTCCGTGTTGCCTTTTACCTTCTTGTTGAGCCGTGTTTGTGTTTGAGTTGCCTCGTGTGTGTGTGCGTTTGTGTGTCCGGTCGCTTGAAGGCTGCTGTGCAAAGGCCGTGTTTCTCTGTTTTGTTGAAACATGCACTTTCTTGGGTTTACGGTACTACCGTGGCAAGCCACAGTACTACCGCCGGAGATAAGTACGGTACTACCGCTACCAGCATGGTAGTAATAATGATCTAGGAGTAAATCACTAGACAGCGGTCAAAATTATCCTTAGTGGAATAAGGATATGTTTCTCGATTATGGAGGTGACAAAAGGTTCGTCATAAAGGGTTACGTCGATGCAAATTTTGAAACTGATCTAGATGACTCTAAGTCTCAATCTGCATGCATATTGAAAGTGGGAGCAATTAGCTAGAGTAGCTCCGTGCAGAGCATTGTTGACATAGAAATTTGCAAAATACATACGGATCTGAATGTGGCAGACCCGTTAACTAAACCTCTCTCACAAGCAAAACATGATCACACCTTAGTACTCTTTGGGTGTTAATCACATAGCAATGTGAACTAGATTATTGACTCTAGTAAACCCTTTGGGTGTTGGTCACATGACGATGTGAACTATGGGTGTTAATCACATGGTGATGTGAACTATTGGTGTGAAATCACATGGCGATGTGAACTAGATTATTAACTCTAGTGCAAGTGGGAGACTGAAGGAAATATGCCCTAGAGGCAATAATAAAGTTATTATTTATTTCCTTATTACATGATAAATGTTTATTATTCATGCTAGAATTGTATTAACCGGAAACATGATACATGTGTGAATACATAGACAAACGGAGTGTCACTAGTATGCCTCTACTTGACTAGCTCGTTGATCAAAGATGGTTATGTTTCCTAGCCATATACATGAGTTGTCATTTGATTAACGGGATCACATCATTAGGAGAATGATGTGATTGACTTGACCCGTTCCGTTAGCTTAGCACTTGATCATTTAGTATGTTGCTATTGCTTTCTTCATGACTTATACATGTCCCTATGACTATGAGATTATGCAACTCCCGTTTACCGGAGGAACACTTTGTGTGCTACCAAACGTCACAACGAATCGGGTGATTATAAAGGTGCTCTCTGGTGTCTCCGAAGGTACTTGTTGAGTTGGCGATTTGAGATTAGGATTTGTCACTCCGATTGTCGGAGAGGTATCTTTGGGCCCTCTCGGTAATGCACATCACTATAAGCCTTGCAAGCAATGTGACTAATGAGTTAGTTGCGGGATGATGCATTACATAACGAGTAAAGAGACTTACCGGTAACGAGACTGAACTAGGTATTGAGATACCGACGATCGAATCTCGGGCAAGTAACATACCGATGACAAAGGGAACAACATATGTTGTTATGCAGTTTGACGGATAAAGATCTTCTAGAATATGTGGGAGCCAATATGAGCATCCAGGTTCCGCTATTGGTTATTGGCCGGAGACGTGTCTCGGTCATGTCTACATAGTTCTTGAACCCGTAGGGTCCGCACGCTTAAAGTTTCGGTGACGATTGTATTATGAGTTTTTGTGTTTTTATGTACCTAAGGTTGTTCAGAGTCCCGAATGTGATCACGGACATGACGAGGAGTCTCGAAATGGTCGAGACGTAAAGATCGATATATTGGACGACTATGTTCGGACACCGGAATGGTTTCGGGGAGTTTCGGACATATACCGGAGTACCGGGGGGTTACCGGAACCCCCCGGGGAGTTTAGTGGGCCAAGATGGGCCTTAGTGGGGAAGAGGAGGGGCGGCTAAGGCTGGCCGCGCGCCCACTCCCCCTCTAGTCCGAATTGGACAAGGAGGGGGCGGCGCCCCCTTTCCTTCCCCCTCTCTTCTTCCCTTCCTTTCCCCCTCCTACTCCAACTAGGAAAAGAGGGAGTCCTACTCCCACCTCCCTGGTGCACCCTCCCCTGGCCGGCCGCCTCCTCCCCCTGGTCCTTTATATACTGGGGCAGGGGGCACCTCTAGACACAATAATTGATCTCTTGACCTCTTAGCCGTGTGCGGTGCCCCCCTCCACCATATTCCACCTCGATCATATCGTAGCGGTGCTTAGGCGAAGCCTACATCGGTAGCATCGTCATCACCGTCACCACAACGTCATGTTGACGGAACTCTCCCGTGAAGCTCTGCTGGATCGGAGTTCGCGGGACGTCATCGAGCTGAACGTGTGCTGAACTCGGAGGTGCCATACGTTCGGTACTTGGATCGGTCGGATCGTGAAGACGTACAACTACATCAACCGCGTTGTGCTAACGCTTCTGCTTTCGGTCTATGAGGGTACGTGGACAACACTCTCCCCTCTCGTTGCTATGCATCACCATGATCCTGTGTGTGCATAGGATTTTTTTTTGAAATTACTGCGTTCCCCAACAGTGGTATCAGAGCCTGGTTTTATGCGTAGATGCTATATGCACGAGTAGAACACAAGTGAGTTGTGGGCGATACAAGTCATACTGCTTACCAGCATGTCAAACTTTAGTTCGGCGGTATTGTTGGATGAAGCGGCCCGGACCGACATTACGCGTACGCTTACGCGAGACTAGTTCTACCGAAGTGCTTTGCACACAGGTGGCTGGCGGGTGTCAGTTTCTCCAACTTTAGTTGAACCGAGTGTGGCTACGCCCGGTCCTTGAGAAGGTTAAAATAGCACCAACTTGACGAACTATCATTGTGGTTTTGATGCGTAGGTAAGAACGGTTCTTGCTCAGCCCATAGCAGCCACGTAAAACTTGCAACAACAAAGTAGAGGACGTCTACCTTGTTTTTGCAGGGCATGTCACTGCAAAAAAAAAAGACACATCCGTGACATTTTGGGCCGAACGATTTTTTTTTCTGTCATACGTATGACACTTCTATGAAGATAATTGTGACAAAACCCGGTATCATCATAGATGTGGTAGGCTCCTACTTCTATGACAAAAAATCATGACAGAAAATGGGCTTTTCGTCCTGGGCGGGCCGGAGACGCAACTGCATAACATTCTTTGGGCCATCCATGACGGAAAAAACCGTGGTAGAAGCGAGGGGGAGGAAAATTTTGGGGAGTTCCCGGTTACGGTGGGAGGTCGGGGGCCGAGCGATGCGCGTTTCTCTCGTACACGTACGCGCGTGTGTGTGAGGCATTGGCTCTAACTAAACCCGAGCGAGGCGTTGGGCTCTAACTGAACCCGAGCGATTGCCTTTGCAGATCTATGCGTTTTCGAACCCGAGATCGATCGATGGCTGTTAATCGAACCCGATCGAGCGATTCTTCGCTATCGCTGCTAATCAAGCCGATCGATGCTGCCTCGGGATGAGCAGTGAGCATTTGGGGGGGTTGGATGAAGCGAGGAGCGGTGGCGTTGCTCCGGATGAACAGGACCCGTGGTGTGGTGGAGGGCTGGATGAACAGAGACGGTGGAGGGTGCCCGTGGAGGGTGGTTGAACAGAGCCCGTGGTGTGGAGGGCTGGATGAGCGATGAGACGGTGGAGGGGTGGTTGAACGAAGAGCGGTGGAGTAGCGCGGTGGAGGCTGGATGAACAGGAGCCCGTGGAGGCTGGAGGAGGTCGACGGTAGCCCGTGGAGGCTGGAGGAGGTCGACGGTGGAGATGAACAGTATCCCGTGGAGTCCCGTTTTGCGGTACGCCACACCCCTCCCGATGAACAGGACCCCCGGTTCGACCGTAGGAGGTCGTTTCGTCCGTTTTGCGGTACGCCACACCCCTCCACCCCCGTTTCGACCGTAGGAGGTCCGTTTCCTCCGTTTTGCGGTATGCCACACCCCTCCCGATCAACAGGACCCCCTTTTCGACCGTAGGAGGTCCGTTTCCTCCGTTTTGCGGTATGCCACACCCCTCCCGATCAACAGGACCCCGTTCTGAATGTAGGAGGCCCGTTTCCTCCGTTGTGCGGTACGCCAGGCCTCGTTTCCATTGCCTGTTCCGTCCAAGACCTCCCGATGAACACGAGCACACATTCCGTTCCGACCCAGCCGGTTGGCTCCCACGCGTTCTGTTGCCTCCCGATGAACACGACGCATTCCGTTGCCTCCCCATGAACACGACGCACTTCGTTGCCTCCCCATGAACACGACGACGATGCTGTTTCTCCGTTCCGACCCAGCCATGTACACGAGCCCTGGCCGTACGTATGCGCGAGTAGGCGTTCCAGACCCCGCCCGTATGTACACATACGTGGCGTATTTTCTTTCTTGCACCCGGCTCTTGTGCGTGCGTGTACATGCTACGTGTGCGCCTCTACTACGACGCGTGCGGCGCCTCTACAACGACCGATGTACGCATATCGTTCGCGACCAGAATGACAACGCCACGCACGCTCGACCAGGTGGGTCCCGGTATCGAGCACTTCCTTGCGTGCGAAGATGTAGCTGGTGGGTCTCAGCGGTGGGGTGAATCGTTTTTGCCCGGACGCACTTCCTTGCATGCGAAGATGTAGCTGGTGGGTCCCAGCAGTCAGGGGGGCGAATCGTTTTTTTTTTTTTGCCGGACGCACTTCCTTGCGTGCGAAGGTGTAGCTGGTGGGTCCCAGCAGTCAGGGGGAAACGTTTTTTTCGCGAAATACGGTGGCCCGTCCGGTGGGTCCCCGCTGTCAGGTGGAGGAATAATTATTTTGCGCGTAATAAGGAGGCACTTCCTTGCTGCGGTCGTGGACCCAGCTGTCAGCGTCTCCACGCACAGTACTCTTCCGATGGAAGTCGGTCATTGACCACATTGACCACGCCGCGCCGAGAGCACCACGGCGGTGGACGACGGCGAGGCCTAGGAAGGGGACGACACAGAGGCAGGGAAGACTCGGCAGTTGTTTCCCACGCGAGGGGAGTACGTTGTCACGAGGGTTTCTTGGTTCGCTCTACCGTCGCGGAGAATAACAGCAGGTGTGGGTGAGTAGAGGATGGCTAGGCCAGCGATGGGAGTACGGCGGGCGGTGAGGCTCTTGGCGGCAGCACAGCCGGCCGCGGGGAGGAGGGAGCAGGCAGTCCTGCCGGCGCTTGTTTGAGCGGATGGAGCAGGAAGAGCAGAGATTGAAGAAGCAAAACGGCCGTTGGATGGACATCCAACAGTCGCTGCTTGTGCGTCAACCTTTTTTTTAGGAAAGCCCCAAATCTGTGGAAAACATCATACAACCCATCTGCCATTATTTCTAATAATTTACAGCCCATTTGCTATTTTTTAAGGTTTTTTTGGAGCCCATATTCTTTTTGTTAGCATTACAACCCATATTGTGGCCACGGTTAAAAAATTATACGAAATTTTGCATATTTCGGTGCAGTCCGAACTGTTTGTAATCCCGAAATTTTGACTCACATTCAAACTGATTTTAAAAATAAATGTATATCAATATAAAATCCAACAAATTCTCCACGCATAAAAATTAATGTAATTTAAAATCTTGAAATGAAAAAAAAAGATATTTGAAACTAATTGCCGGTTTGATGTGTTTTAAAAATGTAAAACCAATTTCTCATTACTGATGGGCCATTTTCTCGGCCAGCCGAATGAAAGCTCTCCTCGTCTTGAAATATTTGCAGCCCAACATGCCTGACAAAGCGACTTACATGGCAAATCACAAAAAACTGGGTTGTGGCCGTGGACCCACTGTCACCTCTCCATCTGATACTCTTCCGATGGAAGTCGTTCCTTGACCACGTTGACCACGCCACGCGGAGAGCACCACGGCGGTGGACGACGGCGAGGCCTAGGAAGGGGACGACGCGGAGCCGGGGAAGACGCGGCAGTGGAAGCTCGCACGGAGAGGAGTACGAGGGTTCACTGGTTCAGCTGCGGTGTGAGGCTGCCGTCGCCGCAGGGCCTGGCCAGCGGTGGGAATAGTAGGGGAGATGAGGCCTCTGCGGTAGCAGAGCCGGCCACGGGAGGCAGGAGCATGCGGCACGACCGGCGCTGCTTTGGGCGGCTGGAGCAAGAAGACCAGAGGTTGAAGAAGCACTACGGCCGTTGGATGGACACCGTACGGTCACTGGAGCTAGAATCATTCATATTGACTAAGTTGACAAAGCCCTTCGTCCCGCCAACTTAGTAGGCCCTAAGTCATCCCCCACCAAGGTGGGTCCCAGCTAGCCGGGGGAGTATTCATTTTTTTGTGCGTAATAAGGATGCACTTCCGGTGGGTCCGAGCTGACAGCGGAGGGAACGTTTTTTTTCACGAAATACGGTGGCCCATCCGGTGGGTCCCAACAGTCAGGGGGAAATGATTTTTTCGCAAAATATTGGTGGCCCGTCCGGTGGGTCTCCACTGTCAGGTGGAGGAATAATTATTTTCCGTGTAATAAGGAGGCACTTCCTTGCGGCTGCCGTGGACCCAGCTGTCAGCCTCTCCACGTACAGTACTCTTCCGATGGAAGTCGATCGTTGACCACATTGACCACGCCGCGCCGAGAGAACCACGGCGATGGACGACGGCTAGGCCTAGGAAGGGGACGACGCGGAGCCGGGGAAAACGCGGCAGTGGATGCCCACGCGGAGAGGAGTACGAGCGTTCACTAGTTCGGCTGCGGTGTGAGGCTGCGCTGCCGCAGAATAACGGGGTGTGGGTGAGTAGAGGATGGCACGCCGATGGTGGGAGTAGTGTAACGCCGGACACACCCGCCGGTGGTCGTTACTCTGGCGGGATCTAGACTGCCCCACAGATCAATACTAGTCTTTTTCGCGACTTTGTCCTCACTGCACACCCGGAGCAACTTCGGTCGGTCACCCATCCCGACACTACTCCAAGCTGAGCACGCTTAACTTTGGAGTTCGTCCAATGGGCTCCCGGAAAAGAAGGAATTCCTTATTGATATGAGTAGTCTATCATCCCTAATAAGCCGTGCTATCACATACACCCCCACTCGGAGGAACCGACGTCCTCGTCGGGCCACAGAACGCTCCTCTGGCACAAACGCGTCGTGCTTCCAGTCCCGTACATGTGCTATGTCGGGTGCCACGACAGTCACAAACGTCATGAACAACATGACCACGCACCTGTCCGCAACCATCCGTGTAACCGCGAGGGTCGGCTCGATACCAACTTGTAACGCCCGGACACACCCGCCGGTGGTCAGCACTCTGGCGGATCTAGACTGGCCCCACAGATCAATACTAGTCTTTTCTCAAGACTTTGTCCTCACTGCACACCGGGAGCAACTTCGGTCGGTCACCCATCCTGACACTACTCCAAGCTGAGCACGCTTAACTTTGGAGTTCTGTCCGAATGGGCTCCCGGAAAAGAAGGAATTCCTTATTGATATGAGTAGTCTATCATCCCTAATAAGCCAGGCTATCACAAGTAGTATGGGGGCGGTGAGGCCTCCGCGGTAGCACAGCCGGCCACGGGAGGAAGGAGCAGGCAGCACGACCGACGCTGCTTTGGGCGGCTGGAGCAAGAAGACCAGAGGTTGAAGAAGCACTATGACCGTTGGATGGACATCATACGGTCACTGGAGTATTGACTAAGTTGACAAAGCCCTCCGGCCCCGTCAACTTAGTAGGCCCACAAGTCAGCGCAACAATATGGTGGGTCCCAGCTAGCAGGGGGTATTCATTTTTTGGGCCTAATAAGGAGGCACTTACTTGCGTGCGAAGATATAGCTGGTGGGTCCGACTGTCGCCGGGGGACGTTTTTCGCAACATCTGAGGCCCTTCCTGTGGGTCCTAGCTGTCGGGTGGAGGAATCATTATTTTGCGCCTAATAAGGAGGCATTTCTTGCGTGCGGCCGTGGACCTAGCTGTCACCTCTCCACGCATGATCCACTTCCGATGGATGTCGCTCATTGACCACGTTGACCAGGCCACGCCGAGAGCACCAGGCGGTGGATGACGGCGAGGCCTAGGAAGGAACGACACGGAGCCGTGGAATACTCGGCGCTTGTTTCCCACACGGAGGAGTACGAGGGTTTATTGGTTTGTCTGCCGTCACGGAGAATAACAACATGTGTGGGTGAGTAGAGGATGGCTAGGCCAGCGATGGGAGTACGATGGGGCCTCGAGGCTCTGCTGGCAGCATAGCCGGCCAAGGAGGAGGGAGCAGCAGTCCCGCCGGCGCTTGTTTGAGCGTTTGGAGCATGAAGAGCAGAGATTGAAGAAGACGACAGCCGTTGGATGGACATCCAACGATCAACGCCTCGTGTGTTCACTAAGTTGACAGGCGCTATGCAAAGGCCAACCTTTTTTATGAAAGCATACGCGTCAACCTGTAGTAGGCGCACAAGTCAGCCTCAAATTTGTGGAAAACAACATACAGCCCATCTGCCATTATTTCTAATAATGTACAACCCATTTGCTAATTCTTAAGAATTTTTTGGAGCACATCTTCTTTTTGTTAGCATTACACCCCATATTGTGGCCACGGTTAAAAAGTATACGGAATTTTGCATATTTTGGTGCGGTCTATCGATTCACATTCAAACTATTTTGAAAAATAATTTATATAAATATAAAATCCAAATAATTGTCCACGCATAAAATCAATGGAATTTAAGATCTTGTATTGAAAAAAAATTGAAACTAATTCGGTTTGATGTGTTTTAAAATGTACAGCCCATTTCGGGCAAACCGAATGAAACTCTCCTCGCCTTGAAAGATTTGCAGCCCAAAGAGGTCCGATAAAGCAAGTAGGCCTTGTTTGGGTATTTCTTAAAAAAATAGAACTGGGCTAGCCATTTTCAGCAAGAAAAAACACAACTGGGCTCATGATGTGGTAAACATAAATAAAACCCTGGCTAGATGGGCCACCCCCGCAAGACAGCCCTGTTGTTACCCTCGATCCGTCGCTAAAACTAGTATAAATAACAACCGCTTGTTCCTCAAAAAAACTGCATGACTTGCTAGGTCCCCGTGTCGGCCCTTTCGTAGTGTAATTCTCTCGTTTATTGACTACGTTGACAATGGCGTGAGCCCCAGATGTCCAACCATTAGGAGGAACCATATTTTTGGGCTTGTACTATAGAGGCACTTGCTTGCGTACTGCCATGACGCTGGTGGGTCCCTACTATCATCCTCTCCACGTACAGTCATCTCCTTGTTCCTCTCGGTTGTTGACGACGTTGACAACGCAAGAGGGCAGCGCACTGCGCACGGCGAGCGAACCAAGGCCACAAGGCGGAGAATCACGGCGAGGCCTCGGACGGAACGAACAGGAGCCGTTGAACATGCACCGGTCTAGTCGTAGGCGGACGGGTGTACGAGGGTTGACTGGTTCGGGTGCGGGTGCGTGGTGGGGCTGGCATCGCCGGAGAATAACAAGACGTGTGGGGGAATAGAGGGAGGGACTGGCCAACGTTGGAGGGTACGTACGGTAGGGCGGCGGAGGCGCAACCAGCCATGGGAGGCGGGAGCAGGCGGAGCCGACGGGGTGGTTTGGTTTGGGCGGCTGGAGGAAGAAGAAGACAAGAGATAGAAGATACATGACAGATGTTGGATGTTAATCCAATGGCTGGTAGGCAGAATCGTTTGTTGACTGGCTAGTAAGTCGACACCACCTTGGATAGGCTATTTCCTCGCGGGTCCCAACTGTCAGAATCCAAATCTGTCACGGTCATGCAGCCTTTCCTATGAAAATTTACAGCCCATTTGATGTGCTAGTTCGAAATAAGTTTGTGGGTGCTGGTGGGGGCTAATCACTTGGCTTCAGTAATGCACGGTGTGCTCAAGCAGCCAAGTAGAGTGATGTTATTTCCCTTGGTTGGGATTTGTTACAACATTTCACTATAAATTAAACGAATGGCAAGCCATTTGCCTGGTTTCAAAGAAAATATGACAGTCACAGCCGAGTTGAAAAGGGCAGGAACATCTAACTCTAGATTACAAACTATACAAAAGCACGAGAGTTAATTGTTCATCAGGTTTACAAAAAAACCAAGATTGAAAAGGGCAACAACATCCAACTCCAGCACTGTTTTCGGCAATCACGGTCAAATGGATCGGTCAGTCCATAGAATGAACATCCCGGTCGTAAAATTTATCGGATTATGACCACAATATGTTGTAAATAGAAGCCCGACACGCTCGTAAGCTCTTTTGCCCACCGAAACTCCATTTTTGCCCTTCGACATACCCATCCGTCAAAACCATGCTGCTGATAAACTTAAGCCCGATGGACAATAGTAACCTCGCATTCAAGAGGGAAGAATGTGACAAATCTTGTGTTTGCACGGTTGGCTACATACCGTTCTAGCGTTATTGTCTTCAATCGAATCTCATGAGAAATGAGAAAATCCCGATGCTTACGAATCCACCGATTGGTTATAACTTTCTTACCCCGCCCTGTTGCCTAAATATACATAAAGATTGAAAACAGTTAAGGTCTAAAAGAAGAGTGTCGAAAGAGCAACAGTTGAACGGTTAATTCTAGTACACTATATGCAGGCTTCCAATGTGCGTGAAATTATCACCTTTATATACAACTTCTCCAGACATGGAAAGCACTGCAGCAAGCCAATAATCTTGTTCAGATCAAAACTATTCATTTGGATATATAAGATCTTGACAGAATCCAACACCATTGATAGGCCATCCATGGAGAAACTCTTCATTGAGCATAGAACATAATATTAGTACAAAATGTGTACTCCAAGATGATATATAAATTATGCACAGAAATTTAAAATGCAGCTTATGTTTACAAGTGTAGATGATAATATAAAGTACCTGAAGAACTGTGGAGCCAAACACCATATTGCAATGAGCATAGAGATCATGTATTACACCCAAGGTCTCCAGTTTAGGCGCAGAGAGGACGGTTATTTGCAACGGTGAATAACTAGAATCAAGGATCAACCTTTGAAGTGAAGGGGCATCTTGGATGATGAGCTGCCTTCCGTCAACAGAAATTCCAATTCTTACAAGGTTAGGCGACTTTATTTGGAGACAACCGATTCTAACTGTGAAAATAAGCACCAAGCACTCCAGCGCAGGGCAACTGTAGTGGATGATGCTGTGCAATGAGGCCTTCGATATACAAACCCGCACAGGTGAAAGTTTCTTGAGAAATGGGAGTCGAAGGTTTAGTACCAGATTGTCTGGTAGGTAGCACAGCGCAAAGGTGGCAGTGTGGAGAGAGGAGGAAAACCGCAAGATGGACATCAGTGCTGAGGGCACAAGTTCATGGCGTTCGGTATGTGGAATGTGATTTCCAGGGGAATAGTAGAACTCAAGCAGCTGTAATTCTGTGAATTCAAGGGATTTCAGCCAGGCGTCCACCGTGCAGGGCATGGTATGCTTGCACCGGTAGCATGACGGGATGCAGAGGCTTTGAATGGAGCCCTGGTGTGAGGAGATGATGGCTCTGGGGATTTCAAAATCATTGCAGAGAGATAGCTGACGACAGTCGAGATAAGGGGCACGGCGCGCCATAGAGGGCACCACCAAATTGAGAGGACTTGGGTGCGGCAGCAATCCTTGGTGGGGAGAAGCGAGATGATCTCCCCAAGGACGGCGTCCGGGAGATCGCTGATGCGGTCCACCCGAGATTCTACAGGTTCCTGGGATCCGGTGGGGGCGGGTCGCCGCTTCTCCTCAAGGCCTGCAAAAGGGATCTACACAAAGCGCCCGCTGGGGAGCCTCATCTTCTTGGCGATGGGGTCGGCCAACTCCATTTTCTCGAGGGCGCGTCGCTCATGGATTTGAGCAGAGTAACGAATGACGAGCCTAGTTGTAGTGCAAGCGAAGAAGAAGGGAGCTGGGGTTTTCAGAGGAGTGAGGAAGAAGGGAGCTGGTGTTTTCAGAGGAGTGAGGTGAGGAATTTGGGGTACGAGGAGCGAGCCGACGTGATGTGGGTGGGAGCGAGGAGGAAGAAGAGCACCAGGTTTTTTGGGGGGTGTCTTTGGGTGTGGGTAGCGCCTCTCATTCAGTAAATATATGGGCTTTTGAATTGATTTTACTATTTACTAGTGTGGATGGGCTGTTTTGTCTTGGGACCCGAGAAACAATTACTACTAGTACAGTGGATACACTCTATAGCTACCCGGAAAAACAATTACTACTAGTACAGTGGAGACACTCTACCGCTTCTAGCTCCTCCTAGGTCATTGAAACGTCTCCCTCTAATGAATGTCGTTATACTTTTGTTCACCGACATGCGGGCCATGCAGCGCGCGGGCCCAAATGCCATCCACCAAATTAGAAGGCAGTATGCAAAGCGGAGAGTCACCCAGTCAGTGGCCTTGGCAAGAACAAGCCGTCAGATCACAAAACCCCACCTCCCCGCAGTCTAAGTTTGACGGACGAAGCAACCATCATTTAACTCTTCATGAATCCCTTCTCCTCACCGTCTTCAAGAAAGGCAACACTCAGATCCGCCAACGTTCTTCTCTCCAAACGAAGGGAAGTTAAGCGGATCCGTGATGTTGTTATATTTTCGCTCGAGAGAAAAAAGAACTTTTGCAAAGCAAGAACCGATCCTCACTCTCTTTTTGTTTCATTGTCATTGAGATTGTGTTTTCCTTCGGTGGTCTCCTAGTATTCGCGGTTTCATGATGGACCAAGGAGAACCGTGCAAAGATTTGCCGATATTGGAGCAGACGCGGAGGCTGATCCCCACGAGACGAGAGAGCTCCAAGAAGATGGAGGCAACCACCGAGCCGCCCCGGATACGCCACGGCCACTAATGAGATGGTCAACGCCCGCTTGAGGTTACACCCCCATGGCACTCGCAGAGCAGTTTTCCCCTTCGTGGATGTGTCCCCCACCTGAGCTGCCCAAGGTGATTTCCTTCTTTGCCGATCTCGATTGTGGTTTTTCATCTAAGTATGTGGTGATTTTTTTAGAAAAGGAAGTATGTGGTGATTAATAATGCAAAATTTTATTAGCTTCGATGCCATGCTATACATAGTGGTTTAAATAACTTGTGTTTCTTATTTGAAACGTAATTCAGAATTTTTTCTGCTTCAATTAGAGCCCGATGCGCATAAGGATTGTGTGGTTGTACATGTCACTCACTATGAGGCGGATGACCTGAATATACGACCGGGAAAACAGAGTTCTTAGGCTGTTGGATCCTGGAAGCCATTTGCGTTATACCAATGAAGAGTTGTATTCCGCCTCCACCGTTGTCAGCGTGTTGTCCAGTGGTGTTCAAGCACAAGAAGTTCAAAGCTACTCCTTCATTTGTGAGGCATACTGTTCTTGTCAAGCTTACGTAGGAAGATGACGTGGCATGCCTCCACAAACAAGTTTATTAGTGGCAAGGCCACAAGGTTGTCTTCATGAAGGTTCACAGGATTGAGCTGCTGCGGACGCCCTCGATGATGTTAATGGCAAGGTCCGCCTTGTGTCCAGCCCAAATTAGATCGAGGCATGAAATAGTTGCCCCAGCTAGTGTTTAATAGTAGTTTGGATTGTGTCTAATTATCCCAACCTTGCTCATTATCGACCCCTCTGGGGCTAGTACTGCTTGAACCGCCTATGGGAACTGCTGCTACTTTTGTGTGCCCGTGAATCATGTGAGAACCATCGTAATTGTTGTCAAACAGATGCGCCCTCACTAGTTTTTTCATGAATATGGCATGGTAAGACATAAGTTGTCACGGTTTATCATCTGAGCAGTGTGTGTTTTGATGAAATAGAGCACTCGTTCGAGAACCATGCGCCGACGTATACATAAGTACTTGTAAACACTGTTATGCAACCCCACTTGTAAGCAGTTGTACAAAACACGACACATTGGCTCAGCTCGCTTCAACACTAGGCTATCGACCAGCTAACAATCAACAATCTGATGTCTGACATATAAGCAACTATGTATCTTGTTACAGTGGTTCATGCAGTTAATTGAGGCCACAATGTAATAAATTCCAAACATTCACACGCTAGTCCAGCGCTCATGCGGAACACTCACATTAAACTCGTCTTCATAAAAAACTTGAAAAGCATAAGTTAATCAATTTTATACATATCAAGGATTCATAGAACATAACAAACATATACTAGTTCACAGCAAAAGACAAAGTATTGAGAAGGTTTACAAATCAGGAAAAAACAAGCAAAAGGCTTCTCTGAGCAAAGGGCCTCCCGGCAGGCTTAAATTTCCTGGAGTTCACTTTGGGTTTTTCTTGTTGCCACCATCCAGGGTTAGGTTCTCTCATTCCAGAATAACCAGTTATAATTGTGGTCTCAGATGGAATGCTGAACTGAACCATGCAAGGTAATCGACCAGTGAAATTCTTTGCATTCCACTAAATTTAAGCACCGCTATTTGCAGAAATAAGCAGACCACAATGCCTCTTGTCCGCAAGACCTGTCCAAAAACCGCCGTGCAGCCGTGCAGCTAGTCCTCGGTTCATGGATGAACTGGTAGAAAGTGCATTCGGACTAGGATGCAGTTGTTTTCGCTCGTCCCTGCACCGCAATCAGGAAGTAAAACGTCATTTAATCAGCTTCTTTTAGATTGCGTTGGTCATTCTACCTTAGTTACTACCAATATAGGGATACCTTGAAGACGGGAGGTTAGACGACGACAACGAGGGATAGCCATCTCATTTTCTTGCAGTTGTACTAAAACTGAGGTGTGTGCTTTTGATTGCGCGGATAGAAACGACACGGAGACAGTACATCCGGTTTGACCAAATACGAATACGGTTATTTAAACAAAGTGACAAATATTATCGCTTTCCCCGCTTCCTCTTAGAACCAAGTCCTAGATTCATGCTACAGCTTTCCCACTTTCTTCCCTATTTGAACCAACGCTTTGAGTCGATCAGATGAACTAGCTTTACTTCTAATAATAGTAGAAGTCTAGGTGGCTTTGGAACAGCGGACGGAAGTAGAAAAGGATCCACACGAAGGAGCTGGGGCAGAGAGCAAGGCAGGTTTCAAGGAATATATACCGAGGGTCGTCGGAATGTGGCAAAGACGGCGCCGGAGGGTGCATCTTGGCCACAATACGCGCAGGAGGAAGAAGGGTCGGAGGCCCTCCCGAGCCGGGCTCTCGGAGAGAACGGCACGGCCGCCGATCGGGACGCGCGGGCAGCCGTTGGTCTCCTCCCTCACCGCCGACGACAGCATGAACGATGCACCTACACCCCTGCCCCGGTCAAGGTTGTCCGGCAGGATTTGTGACCAGCCGTGAGCTGAGAGAGAGTGTGGCCACCTATGTCTTCCTTAGATCTGCAGAGCATGAGAGAGTGAACGAGAGGAACCCTAGTAAAGCAAGCGTTAAGGCTCCTGCTTTTATATATAGTGGAGTGATTTTGTTGAACCATCTTAAAAAAATGCGCTCCTACGTGTACCCACGAGTAGGTGTGAGAGAACTAGTGCGTGCGTGCACCGCTTCTCTTCGTGAGAGTACAATATACTATGCCCAAAGAACGTTCGCCACAAGAGTAATAGTATAAGTGTGTGACGGTGAGCTAAAATAAAATGTGCTACCGCCTTTTGTTTTTAGAAGTTACGAGGGTAGGGTGTGAAGAGCACATATGTGCGTGACGTCTACCTACAGATAGATGGTGGGTGCGACGTGCGAGTCTGCCAGAGGACTCGGGAGAGTCGTGACTCGTGAGGGTGCGTGTGCGTGAGAGAGAGGGGCACGATCAATGCAATGCATGTGTCCGTAAATCATTATCCGACAAACGTTCGCCACAAGCATTTTCCCGATTTAACGCCAGAAGAACCGTTAGATCGGCATCCGGCGATGTCGGTTTTGCCATGTCATTTAATGTAACAGCCACTCCTCCTACACACAAATCTTCCACGTGAGTGTTAGCAATCGCCGATGCTCCCTCCGTTCTGAAATGCAGTGCATATAGCTTTATTGAAAATTCAAACCTCGCAAACTTTTACCTAGTTTTCGTGTACCAAATTGCACATGTAGAATACCCTGTATATATCATTTCATTAATCTTCGAGAGGTAACTATAAATATGGGTGAGGAGTCTACAAAGAAAGACCATCGTATCACACGCAGCAATTTCAAGCATCCTTTAGTGTCGAGGAATATCATAGGAACTCTATATGATATGATTTTTATAGGATTTTTTCCTTTAGAGTCAATTGGTTCATAGGAATAGATTCATATACTCCACATTTCAAAGGAAATAAACATGATATCATTTCTATAGCTTTAGAGCCACTTGGTTCATATGAATGGATTCCTATACTCCCTTAATTTCAAAGGAAAATAACATTAGCGTATATTCAATAGAAAAGTTCCTATGATATGAACCAAATTACATCTCTTCACTAATCCCTCCTCATAGGAATTGAGATACATGTCATATCTAGATTCAATAGAAAAGTTCCTATGATGTGAACCAAATGACATCTCTTTTCCAATCCCTACTCATAGGAATTGAGATGCTCCATGTCATCTCTTTCCCTACAACTTCCATGTATACATATTCTATTCCTAAATAGATAGTACAACCCACTAGTAGTTTTTTTCCAAAACATGCAACTATGGCACAAGAACTATATAGTGTGCCAATAACTTTGAAAGATGGTCGCTGGATGAAGCTAAACCGACAGTGCAGAGATAGGCAAATCCGAGCACTACTGGCCGTTGGATATCATCAACATTTCACCAGATCTGCCACATGTACAATTTAGAAGACTCCATGGTTGAACTTAAGCATAATGCACAAACCTAAAACACAAGCACTTCTCCTTTGTTCTACAATCTTTCAGATCATAATTGATTATTTTTCTAAATGAATTGCCATTATTTGTTTTTACTTTATGATTTACAATGCACAACCCCATGAATCTTAACATTTTTATAAAACTAATTGATTTTGAATGAGATGAACTATAAGAACTAAACGAACATCTACATCATGCATATATGACTCAAAGCTTTACATTCTATAGTGTGTATTTATTCATAATTTGGTTTCAAATCTCATGCTCAATACATGTGTACCTTACTAGTTTTGAGTAGAGTAGCAAATTTCACGCTGCCCCGGTATATCAAAATGCAGGGCCCATGCATCATTGCCTTCGGTCGAATCCCACGCCCACAATTTTTGTACGTACTATATCTCCACCTGGTCCCCGAACCCAAAATGCTGCCTCGTTCCCAGAAACCAAGCGGCCCACACATATTTAAGGCGTTGACTCGACCCGTTTACTACGACGTGGCCCCGCACGCCGTAGTACTCCTACAAACCCTACCGCCGCACTCATCATCGGTTTTCTTCAAGAGGACGAGGAGAAGCCTATTTGTAGTGGAGGCGCTTTTAAAAAAGGATCAGAGTGGAGACCCCTACCCTAGGGTGCCCTAGGTAGCTGCCGACGCATCATTCTTTTTCTTTTCTTTATGCTCTTGCACCGTAGAGTGAAATGATGGTTGCCTCTTCCGCCCAAAGACTCCAAACTTAATGTGGGAAAGGTGGGGCTTTGTGATTTGACCCTCATCGCTCATTTTCTACTATCTGCGGAGCTACGACCGGGTGCCTCCAATTCCAACCGCTGTTCGAACTGTAATTTGGTGCATCGTGACGTGGAACAAGACGGTGGATGAGCCACATGTCGGCCAAAGGGGTCCTGTTAAGTGTGTCGGCATTTAGGTGTGCGGATCGACCCGCTTGAGTTGCTACGCCAACACGATGGGAGCAGCCTACCACTTGGTTTTGCTCCTTGGTGAATCTCGACTATATTGATCTAAAAAGATACGTGCTGAACTACCCTCTCTGTCTAGGTTTTTTTATTTTTAGGCATCTTGGTTTATAGGGCCTGCACGTCATCCATTTGACTAACTAAATATGAGTTACTATGTCACAAAAGTATATCATTGGATTCTTAAGCGGATGTAGTTGTATTTAAAAGTCGAGGGCGGGGCTTTTCCTGCGCGGTAGGCGGCGGGGCAGTTCCGCCTAGTCGGTTCGACAGAGACGCGAGAAGACGAGGGAGTAGGCTGCTGCAAACGTAGGGCTGCGTGATTTGACAGCGAGTTACTGCTGGACAGGTGAGGCCCCATGATTTGACTTGCCATTATCATTTTAACTGCGGCACTACGACCGGCGTGAGTCTCCCAATGCTCCACCATGTACTAGAGGCTGGCTCTTGCATGAGAGCCCACTTCTCCACTTTTTCCTTGCCTCTCTTTCCTCCACATATGCAAAAATGCCATGTACAAGTTCATGGAAATTTAGTGGTCATTCATGCATTCGTTCTAATTAATGTCTCGGTAAACATAACTTCTCGAGAAAAACGAAAGCGTATTTAATTACTTGTGCAAACTACTTAAATTAATTCGACCACTCACCGTCTACCTTGGTTGGAGAGATTTTGAAATTGAGCCATAAACTGGAAAGGAGGGAGTAGTACTTTTGTCTCGATTACTATTTGTGGCCTTGTATAGATGCAAAATATATTTTTATAGTGGCCTTGTATAAGTAAATGGAGGAGTACTAACCAAAGTATACGTAGTAGGGACAAGGAGTAAACGGAGGAGTAGTAAAATTTTCTCTCGTCGTCATGAAGCCATCACTGGCAAGGCTAAGGAGCGGGCGAAGGCGCATGTAGTAGTAGTAGTAGTAGTAGTAGTAGTAGTAGTAGTAGTAGTAGTAGTAGTAGTAGTACTACTACTACTACTACTACTACTACTACTACTACTACTACTACTACTACTACTACTGTAAGCAAGCTTCACCTCATCCTGCGAGCCACCGCGCCTGCATGGGTAGACGGCGTGACTAAGCAAGCTTCTCCTCGCTCCACGAGTTGACGGGACACATCAAAAGTACTCCAAAGTGTATAGAGCCTTGCCTCTAAGGTAGGCCCCACATGGTTTGCCTCTTTTTTAATTTAACATAATGCGCCTAGTCGCAATTTGTTTGTTCACCCGTGGTAGACGATCCTCCCTCCACCAAGTGGACAACCAAGACACGTGCCAAATTACCACGTGGGCTGCCTTTTTCGTGACGTAAATGAGCTCCACTGTACCCGCTGGGTGTGGTTGGGAAAGAGACGGAGTACGTGCGCGTGCGTGCACCTCTTCTCTTTGTGCACGCCCCCACCCACGGGGGTGTGTGTGAGAGATACAAACCTAGACATAATGCGTCGTCCATCCCCATGCCTCCGCCCAGTCCCACCACCACCACCACCACGCCCCACTCCTCCTCACCTTATCTCTCATCTTTCTCCCTCCATTTTTATATACAAGGTGGCACTATCAAAATTACAATTTGCAGATATACAAGGCCACTAACACTAATCGATGCAATATTAATGGTGTTTGCCTCGTGGTACTAGCAAAGGAGGACATTAATTATCCCTTGCATGCATGCGGGAGTTTGTAAAAAAATGCATCTTGATGTTCCGTGCAATGCACGGGCATCTTGCTAGTCCATGAAAACAACACATGGCAAAATTCCACGGTGAACGAGGGATTTAAATTTGTTGGGTGGGGCTGTTTGGATCTTGCCAGGGGTAGCCAAAATATTGGCGACCCTTTTGTCCACTGGTGCCTTTCCCACCGATGAACAAGGAATGGCTCGGGTGCTCATGCTGTCATGCATCCTCCAGCGCAAGACGTTGAGACGAGCTCGCACGAGCTGTGTTTTTGTCCCATTAACGCCGCCCGAGCCGCCGCAGACCGACCGCGACCAGAATTACGCCATCCAACCGTAGCCGCACACATTATGACAAAGAACTCAACCACCCGGACGAAATTCACGCAAGCACGTAGACAAGCTGATATTTCATATAAACAACGACGGAAATCATATAAAATACCGGATTTTCATACAAACATGACGGATTTCATTACATTCAAATGAACTACGCGATGCCGATTCTTCGACAGCACAGGTATATAATACCTGGCCTAAATGGTCGCCCACCGATCTATTTGTGTTCCTCATGTCCGACAAAGACGATCACCGGACTGCCGGAGCCCCGGAGGTATATGCTTCAGCAAAGGATGGCTCGCTTCCCCACCGCCTAACTGATATCATTGGCTGGTGCCGTAAGATGATGGTGGCCGGCACCGGTTCGAGTTCATCACCGGCCATTACTTCGCCATGGTCGGCACCGGCTCGAGTTCATCCTAACATTCCCCTCTTCCATGGAGCCCATGCGGGGTCGACGAAGGTCCTCGCAACAAAAGGATCTGGCAAGACACCTGCTGTGTACGCCAGCGTCGCCTCCGCGGTGGCCTTCATGGGACCCAAGCGGCGGCGGCCTCCCGTGTTCTACTTCTCCTTGATGATGGCGGCGGACGCGGAGGCGCTGGCCACCGACTCGTCGCTCTCCGCGCACCCGGATTCTGTCGCTGCTTGCATGGCGTGGGCGCCGGCATGGGAGTCTCGGCCACAGAAATGGGAGACGCGGTACGAGGCGGTGGCGTGGACAGCAGCAAACGACGCCCGTGCGCTGCTCATCGAGCTGGCCTGGAGTGGCGAGTTGCTGAACCGCGCGCCGGCTTGGGGCGGCAACTGGCTCCGTCGGGCGAGGGGAGGGAGGTGGATCAGCGAGCTGCATAGCTCGTACCCGGCGGGCTACCCAGCTGGCTTGGATGCGGAATAACTACTCTTCGTAAGCCATTGTAAGAGTGGACAAAATGGTGGAGGAGATAGGGGAGCGGCGGAGGTGTGTGATTCTTGGACGGCGTTTGGCCTCGTTTAAATAGGAGATTAAATAGACGGCGGACGGGAGGAGCTCGGCCGTTGTTGCGTTTAACGTCGGCTCGGTCATGAACGGACGTGTGTCCAGAGTGGGTTTCTTGGCTTCCACACGGGCGGGTTTCATGGAGGCGTTTGAATGCGGCACGGAGGCGTGTTCAGCCAGGCGTGCCGCGAGTGGCGCCCTCGACTCGACCTAGGACATCGTGGTCGTTCTTCCACCGACGCAGGGCTCTTTGGGTGCATGGCTCGCATGTCGCTGACCCAACGCAGCAGCGACAGCAGAGGAGCCTTTGGTGGGCCAGGCGGTCGAAGCGGGCATTTCATAAACGATGATTGTTCATTGAGTATGACGTCATCTTTTCATGTAGATAAGCCTACTATGTTGATAGCCCGCTCGATACGCTTTTGATTCATAAAGACCGCTGCAAACATCAATGTTTCGCTTATCACAGATAAGATTGATTAATACCCGTAATAATCCATGTCCTTAACAAAGGGTGCATGCACGATAGGTTGAGCGTGTGTCTTACGCCGTGTGCCGTGTGCATGCGGCGCGAAAGTGTTGCGTGCGTGCAAGGGTACGTTTCAGTGTTGCATGCATGGGTGCGACGTGCGTGTGTTCGTGAGTGCATGTGTACGTGTCGTTGTTGCACGCCAAAGATGCGTGCGTGTGTGCGCTATGTGTATCGTGTCGAGTGTTGCACGCCTACATGCGTGCGTGCATGTGTACGTGCGGGGTGAGGCTACACGTCAGTCGACTGAATTTTTCATCTCTGGTCATTAGATTTTCCAGCCATTTGATACGAAATCAAGGGCCTCCAGTTTATCATCAAACTCCACCCCCGAGCCGCCAGCCACCACCGGCCGAACCGCCAGCCTCGCCGACCCGGCCGCCCGCCTCCCGAAACCACTCCCCACCGCCGTCCGCCGCGACCGCCATCCTCTACCTTCGCCGAGGTTTTTCTCCGGGGATCCCCACCCCACCGCCCAATGAACGCCCCCCAACCGCCGGTGACTGCCAACCAGAGGTCTCATGACTTCGAGTACCCACCGACCACAAATTTATTACCATTTCTTTCCTTCATATATGCGCTGACGGGTGGGCCCTATGGTAATGTGCGTTGCTGAATGTGGACCGTTTGACTGGTCAATTGATCGTGTTATCAACAAATTACAAAGCTGTATGGTGAGCCAGTGACCGTATGATCACCCTAAAATGTATTCCTATTTTATTAACACAGTACAGGCTCAAACTACCATTTATTTCTTTCATATACGGGCTGACAGGTGGGCCCCACGGTTACGCGCCCCGATGGTGCAACACTAGTTGTGCCGCGTGGAACATTTGACTGGTCAATTGATGTGTCATCAACATAATACGGAGTTGTACGGGTGAGCCAGTGACCGTATAATCATGACATGTATTTGTTTAACACGGTACAGACGCAAGGGCTCATATATACGCGCAAGCACTCACCGCTATAAGAGCACACACGCGAACCATACCCCTATGAGCACCTTCGAGAGAGTGGGCCAGCATATATGATCTTGAGATTTTACGAAGTCACCATAGGTGCCTCGTAGTCGAGTGGAACGTCTCCTCCCACTGAACGTACATCGCCGGAAAATACTGAAATTAACACAAGATAAATGCGAGCACCGGGACTTTAACCTTGGTGGGATCGAGAAACCATTGTCCTCTAACCATCCAACCACATGTTGGTTAGCTTGACAAAATGTATGTGGTGACCGTGATGAGCTTATTCTGAAGTCCAGTGACCATATCGTGCTTTTGCTTCAAATACAATGACCGTAAGTGTCGTCAACAAAATACGGAGCACGCATCAAATGCAAAGTCCGTCAGTGTCATCAACAAAATATGGACACGTATCGTGAGCTAGATACCGCTATACTATTGTATATGCTTATTTTCTTAGTAGCCCATTGCGTGTGTGGTGTGGTGGGCACATCATTTCTAGTTGTGGTGGGTCAACATCAAGACTCATGGGTCGGTTCCATCCTGCACCACATATAGGTTGGACCGAGACATGTTATACGAAGACTCATGTGGAGGACTCGGCGTACAACACGAAGCTACCAGAGTCGCGAAGGACTCTATCCCCACTGGTGATAAGCCGACTATATATGATTTGTAACCCTAGGCCCTTAGTATGTTATACAAGCTTGGGGGCTAGTTCGTCGATAGTATACACACACGCACAATGCCCGGTATTCACGTGTACTTTGTACACCCCTATCACTAATATACAAGACCAGGAGTAGGCTCTTTCTTCAACCGCAAGGGTCCGATCCGAACTAGGGTAAAACTTTGCCTCAGATACCATCCAGCCTAACAACCAGGGATATCCTATCAATGACGATATGATGAAATCATATCTACCAACTACTAAGAGAGAGGTGTTTCTGGGGGGCAATGTGTGAGAGAGGCCTAAAGATAATGTTCGTAAGGGAGACACGAGGCACATATATGTGCGTATAGAGGGCTAGTAGAGACCGTGCATGTGTATATATGCATGTGAGAGAAATAGTGTTTTCCAACTGAGATTAGTGAAAAGAGTGGTACATAGTAGTCAGAAAGAGAGAGAGAGAAACAGAGAGAGCATGTGCGTGAGACACCCCGACACCCTGAGAGAGATTGTGAGCATGTGTGAAAGAGAAATGCCGATGCATATAAAGTGTGTGCACTTATGCGTTAGATAGAGAGATATATAATGCGTCTGTGAGAACGGGGCGAGGCATAGTGCATCTACGTGTAAAAGGCGGTTCTACGCATTAAATTAAAATATAAATGGCATTATTATTTTTGGATGAGATCATGAATTTTGCAAATTGCGTATGGACGAAAATCAGTCTATCAGACACCCATACTCTATTGAATTCTAGCATGTGCATGTGTTTATTTCATATTATCGATCCATAGAGTGAGAGCGGTTTGAAATACAGGCAATGGATGCTTTTGCAATTCATATATAAACATTAATTAGTGCACTCCATGTTGTTAGTGTGAAGCACTTTATACATTTGTCACTTGCATGGATACATTCCAAATTGCTAGCTATGAAATAGAATACATGTCGAATTCAACATAAAGGGGTTTCGAAGATTCGAATTCATAGGAAGTGCATTCATCTATTTGAACCCGAGATAATGGCATTTGTAAATCAGATGTAAAAGGGGCATCAATCTTTGTTGTGAGTTTGAACATGCTATATATATTCATACGCATATCTAACTTTTTTTGCAACCAAGGAGATTATATCCGAACCATGCATGAACTGAGGTAAGTTGCATATTTTTAATATATACGTGTACAATGTATATTCAAATGTACCCCCTCCATTCCAAAATAATCGTAGCTTTAGGATTTTCAAGAGTAAAGATTTGTGAAGTTTGACAAATCCTGAAAGTTCAATTCAAGGGAACCGAAAACGTTAATGCTTCTGCTCCCAAATATTGAACAAAGCGCAAAATAGGCCTCTGGTCACCCGAAACCACGCGAGACTAATGTTTTGGTGGTAGGAAATTACTGTCCTGACTCTGGCCCGTGTAGCCTATCGGCCCGATGTCCAAAGGTCTAAACCGAGGTAGGTTTGTAACTTCACCAAGATGCCAGTCTCAACCGCCTCCGAGAAGCATTCATACGCTGTGGGCGCCTAAACACCCATGCGCTCGGCCAAAATCTATCCCGCCCACATTTGGGACACCTGACATGACTGTCCTACCCCCAACCCGCAATATGTCCGAAATTTTAGATGGGGGCAAAGTTTGTAACTTTCCCCAAATTTCAAACAAGCGCGTCTCAAACCGAACATTGTTCCCCTTAGTTCCCGCCTCCCTCCGCTTCCCCATTCATACTCGGGGGCGAAAACGCCTCTCCACCAGCCATGAAACCCCAGCCTCCTCCGCCGGTCCGTCCTCCACCCCATAGCGGCCAATCCACGCCGCCTCCTCCATCACGCCGAGCGGTACTCGACGCCGCCGTCCAACGCAACCGCAACCGCAATGCCCTCAAGGACTTAGCAGCTGAAGCCGAGGCAGAGCTGCCTCCACGACGCCGACGCCGACGCGCGCTGTACCGTAACCACTCCAACCACGCCGCCCCTGGCCTCACTCGCTGCGGCTCCACTGTCGCAACCGCCCACCGCACCGGAGTTGTTCCGCCACGCCGTCGTTCGCCGCCGGATCTGCTTCCCGCCGCCGGCTGACGGCCACCGCACCACACTCAACAACTTGGCCATGGGTTCGCCCAAGGCTGCACCGTCCTCCACAACTTCGGTTTCCGGCGAACAACAAGAAGATCGAGGAAAAATGAAGGAGGACACAACATCGCCAGCAGAAAGAGGTACTCCTCTTCCCTTATTCATGCAAATCTTACGTCTCCGCTCACACCGTATTCATCCCACGAAAGAAACTAGTTGAGCGCTTCTTACTACATCTTCTTCGTGATACTAAATACACAAGGTTTCCTCCCTTTTACTATTTCACCTTTGCTAGAGGTCAGTAGCCCGCCTGGATTTCAATTCAGGGTCAGTTGAACCGCAATTAAAAGAAGCAGCACCCGCTTAGGCGCGTGGAGCACCTAGTCCGCCTGTTCCCCGGGGAAGCGGCGCATCGGTGTCTATCATAGGGGTGTGGGGCGCAGGAGCTGCTTGCGCCCGATCTGGAGGTCGGCAGGGCTTGAATGGATGGCCCGGGGGGCGGTGCCAAGCACGGCGGTGTGGTGAGGTCGAGGGGAGGGCGCAGGCAGGGGAGGAATACTGGGCCGGTGGTCGCTGGCGTTTCGAGGAAGATCGTCAACACCGATCGGCCGGAGGTAGATGAAGGCGATCCGCCCGTTCTTTGTACATCGGACGGTGTAGAAAAATGGACTGACCTATTTGCTTTCAATGATCGTTATTTTCATAGAATCCTGTAGTAATTTAGTGTGCCATGCATGTTGTAGAGCTATCATATGTCTCCCGTCATTTATTTCTCACCGACCTGCTATCTGCTACCTTTACACTGTACTAATTGTGCACACACTTCACCCATACTCACACTATTGTTTTTTATGCATGGGTATTTCAGACTCGACGCAGTGTTGATGAATGCGAAAAGAAAAGATGAAGTCGCCCAAAGGTAATTCAAAGATAAGCACTAAGCGTTTCAGCGCCTAATGGGTGATGTCGTCGCAGTTGGAGACAAGAACGAGCTCTGCAGTTGATGATCTCAATTGCCACACACAACCATCCTGTGTGCTTGCTTTAACTTCGCACTGTCAAATGTGGTTGCATGTTGCATATGGTGTCTAGCTTGTATTGCTTCCAATTTGGTTAAATTGCATCTGCTTACTTTACACATTATACCTTTGATAATGACATGCCTTCCTGTTTTTGATACATACTACATATGTCTATTAACCATGTTCAGTACATCAAACTAATGCTCTTTGTATCCCTCGTCAATCACTTATGATGAGACAACACCCGGTGGGTTCTTGTGAGACGCCCTACTGCTTAAAGAGTGCAAGGTCATCCTCCCCACATGATTCTCAAGAAACAACAAGGCTAAATGAAGATAGTCAACGTAGCTCTCTAGTTGATCACCGCAATTCCCCACACCACCATCGCAGGTGCTTGCTCTTACTTGGCAAAGTGTGATATGTGGTTGCATGTTGCATATGGTGTCTACCTTGTAATGCTTCTAATTAGGTAAATTGCATCCGCTTAGTTAACACATTATACCGTGAATATGACATGCCTTCCTGTTTTTGGTACATACTACGTCTTTCTATTAACCATGTTCTTACATCAAACTACTTTTCTTGTGTATCCCTCATCAATGCTCCTAATTTGTTAAATTGCATCTCTTACACATTATACATGTGAATATGACACGCCTTCCTGTTTTTGGTACATACTACATCTGCCTATCACACCATGTTCTTACATCAAACTACTGTTCTTGTGTATCCTGCGTCTATCGCTTATGATGAGACAGTCACGCGCGTGGGTTAATATGAGACGCAATACTCTTATAAAGAATGCAATTTCATCCTCTCCACATGATTCTCAAGAAACAGCAAGCCTAAATGAAGACATTGAACGTAGCTCAGACCAAGATCGACTTCCCTACACCACCATCACAGTGTGCTTGCTCTAACTTCGCAGCAGTGATATGTGGTTGCATGTTGCATACGGTGTCTAGCTTGTAATGCTTCTAATTAGGTAAATTGCATCTGCTTAGTTTACACACTATACCGTGAATATGACATGCCTTCCTATTTTTGGTACACACTACATCTATGTGTTAACCTTGTTCTTACATGAAACTACCTCTCTTCTCAGATCCTGCATCAATCACTTATGATGAGTCACCTTTATTCGCTGTATATTGCATATTATTTCTAGCCTGTTGCCATGTATTGCTTCTAATTTGGTCAAATACATTTGTTAGGGCACCCTTTTAATTTGGCAGAGTGATATTGGTTTCATCTTTCATATGGTTTCTAGCTTGCATCAATTCTAACAAGTTCAAGCACCTTCTGCTTAGTTTACATTTTATACATCATACATGTCAATATGTCACGTCGTCCTATTTGTCATACATATTCCATCCTCCTATCATGCGGCTGCCTTACATGAAAGTAGTGTTCGTTAGTATCATGCCTCAAGAGCAAATTTTATTCCTTTTCTTGTGGGTTTGACTTGACAAGGCAAAATCAAGAAAGAGGAAGGAAAAGAGTAAGGAAGGCGATGATGGTGGTCCTCTGCAGCAACGTAAACGGAGCATCTGTACCGATTCTCCTTGTACTGATAGTGCATTACAAGGTCCAAGTCTCCGCTCCCCTACTCCACCATCCAAGGTGCTTGCTCTAACTTGGCAAAGGTGATATCTGGTTGCATGTTGCATATGGTGTCTAGCTCAGTATTGCTCCTAATTAGTGTAAACTGATCTGCTTAGCTTACACATGATACATGTGAATATGACACGCTTCCTGTTTTTGGTACATACTATATCTGTCTATCACACCATGTTCTTACATGAAACTACTCTTCTTGTGTATCCTGCATCAGTCACTTATGATGGGACACCTTTTGTTGGCAGTGTGATATTGGTTTGCGCCTTGAATATGATTTCTAGCATGTATTGCTTCTAGTTTGATGAACGCCACCTATGACGAGACAGTTTTAACTTGGCAGAGTGATATTGATTGCACCTTCCATATGGTGTCTTGCAGTGTTTCTAATTTGTTGAAGTGCCTTCGCTTAGTTACCACATCATAGGTGTGAATATGTCAAGTCGTCCATTTTTTCGTACATATTCCATCCTCGTATCATGACTTTGCCTTTCATCGAGTAGTGTTCACAAGATCATGCATGAATGAGTTCTCAAGAGCGTAATGATATTCCTTTTCTTGTTGGTATGACCTCACAATGCAAAATCAATAAAGCTGAAGGAAATTGGCAAGGCATTGGATGATGGTGGTCCTTCCGAGCAACTCAAACGGAGGTTCTCTACTGATTCTACTCCGCCATCCTCCCAACAAGATTCGCAAGACAACGCAAGGCTAGACAGTCAACGAGCTGTGTAGATGATGAGCACATCTCCCTACTCCACCATCACAGTGTGCTTGCTCTAACTTGGCACTATTATATGTGGTTGCATGTTGCTTATGATGTCTAGCTTGTATTGCTTCTAACTTTGTTGAATTGCATCTGCTTACTTTACACATAATGCCCGTGAATATGACATGTGTTCCTGTTTCTACATCGACTACTATTCTTGCATATCCCGCATCAAGAACTTATGATAAGGCACCTTTAAGTCGCCACTCGTGATATTGGTTGTGTCTTGCATATGATTTCTAGCATGTAACGCTTCTAATTTGTTGAAACGCCATATAGTTTGAACTTGGCAGAGTGATATTGGTTGCATCTTTCATATGGTGTCTAGCTTGCAAAGTGCTTCTAATTTGTTGAAATGCCTTCGCTTAGTTGTTACATCATAGGTGTGAATATGTCACACCATCCTGTTTTTCATACATATTCCATCCTCGCATCATGTGTTTGCCTTTCATCCGAGTAGTGTTCACAAGATCATGCATGAATGAGTTCTAAAGAGCTAATTTTATTCCTTTTCTTATCGGTTTGACTTCACAATGCAAAATCATTACAGCTGAAGGAAATTAGTCCTAAGAAGGATGATGGTGGTCCTTCTGAGCAACTCAAACAGGGGTCTCTACAGATTCTACTCCGCCATCCTCCCAACAAGATTCGCAAGACAACACAAGGCTGGACAGTCAACGAGCTGTGTAGATGATGAGCACATCTCCCTACTCCACCATCACAGTGTGCTTGCTCTAACTTGACACTATTATATGTGGTTGCATGTTGCGTATGATGTCTAGCTTGTATTGCTTCTAACTTGAATTGCATCTGCTTACTTTACACATAATGCCTGTGAATATGACATGTGTTCCTGTTTCTAGAACATACATGTACATGATGAGCACATCTCCCCTACTCCACCATCACAGGTGCTTGCTCTTACTTGGAACTGTTATACGTGGTTGCGTTTTCCGTATGATGTCTAGTTTGTATTGCTTCTGATTATGTTGAATTGCATCTGCGTAGCTTACAACTTATACCTGCAACAATCACTTACCCGTAAGACACATTTAACTTGGGACTGTGATGTAGTTGCATCTTTCATTGTCTTGTAGCTTGTACTGCTTCTAATTTCTTGAAATGGCACTTACGATGAGACACTTTTTACCTGATAGAGTGATACTGGTTGCATGTTCATATGGTGCCTAGCTTTCATTTCTTCTAATTTTGTTGAAATGCCTTCCGCCATCGTTTTTTCATACATATTCCATCCTCCTATCGACGTGTGAATATGAAACGCTGTCTTTTTTGTATATATTCCATCCTCCTATCCTACGCTTGCCTTACATCAAAGTAGTGTTCATCTCAGATCATGCATCAACCAGTTATGCAGAGCTAATTTTATTCATCTTCTTGTGGTTTTGACTTCATAAGGCAATATCGAAAATAGGAAGGAAAAGAGTAAGTTAGGGATGTTGGTGGTCCTCCGCACCGACGCAAACAGAGACTCTCTAGATTTGCCCTCGCTACTACTAATGAAGTTGAAGTCCCAAGTCTACATGATGAGTTCATCTCCAGACTCCACCATCGCAGGTGCTTGCTCTAAGTTGACAAAGATGTGATAATTGGTTTCATGTTGCATATGTTGTCTAGCCTGTATTTCTTCTATTTTGATTAAATTGCACCTGCTGAGTTTATACGTTATACATGTGCATATGACATGGCTTTCTCGTGTCTAGAATACATCGCATCTATCTATCATACCATGTTCTTACATCAAAGTACTTATGTTGTGTATCCCGCATCACCACTCATGATTGGACGCTTTTAACATGGCAGTTTGATAGTGGTTGCATCTTGCATTGATTTCTACGTTGTAATCGCTTCTAATTTTTCGAATTGCCACTTATGACAAGACACTTTTAACTTGGCGAGTAATATTGGTTGCATCTTTCATATGGTGTCTAGCTTGCATTACTTCTATTTTCTTGAAAATCCTTTCGCTTAGTTTGCACATCGTAGCTGTGAATATGTCATGCCGCCTTGTTTTTCTTACATATTCCATCCTCATACGGTTGTCTTACATCAAAGTATTGCTTGTCTCAGATCATGCATCAATGAGTTCAAGAGTGATTTTATTCTTTTGTGTTGTGGGTACAGCTTGACATGGCAAAGTCAAAAAGAGCAAGGAAAAGGTTCAAAGGTCGAGAATCTGCTGGTACTTATAGTGTAGTAGAAGGTCCAAGTCCATCGGCTAAATCTACAAACACAAGATCACCTGCTCCACCAGCTGCAGCATCCGCTTCAACTGCATCAAAGATCTCAACCAGTTACTCGCTCGCTTGCTTCGAATCGGCAGTTCCCAAGCTGCCTTCACACCTAACACTACTTCCAAGAATCACGACACAACAGACTTGGCAAGATCAGATGAACCTCATGAGCATCAACACCAAGACGGTACCGACCGAGTCAAGTTGCGCTTGCATGCTCCTTTATATGTACTCTCACAGCTTGATGTACACTAACACTTTCCATATTCGTTGTTGAACTAGCACCATGGCGTAGGCGGAAACAGACATTAGGGATAATGCTTGACAGATTAACAAAATCTAAAGGAGGAAGAATGGAGATCCATTTTGAGGCAGGTTTAAAAAGGCCACTTGATGCTACAGAGTCAGCCAAGTTAGTATCAGAGGCAGCCAGTGCCATTAGGTGTCATGCACGTATCCTCCCAACATGGATCCTATATAGGAATGAGAAAGACAATACCCAGTTTAACACCTTCCTTGACCATTTATCCGTAAGTAGTGTTATTCATCGCAATTAGTAATATTCTCTTGCTCTGTCCCATATTTTCTAGCTTCCTCCTAATAAGACTCACATTCTTTTTTCAATGATGAGGTTCAAGTTGATCCAAAGATGATGCAACTAAACAAGCATGCACTCATGTTTTTCACCGCTCTCATGACAAGATCGGTACCACCTTAGAAAATCTCACTTTGAAGGCAAGGCTAACAATGAAATCGCCCAAACATCTCCAAAGTGGAATATATTACGATGAAGACCGGACAGCCCTCGTTAAACACTAGTCCGATCCAAAGTATCGTAGGCTATATGTATTTGATCATACCACATATTGAACTTGTATTTATGTATGTGCCTTACAAGTGTATCTTCTTCTAGGCTAACTGCTTGAAGAACAAAACCAACCGCTCTAAAGTGAAATTCCAACAGACAACAAGATCTCGTAGCTATATTGCACATCGCGAGGCTTTGTAAATAGCTGCTACTTCCTTCTTTTTTGTGCCATATTATCGTATCTATATTGACTTGTTCCAAATACAGAGGAAAGCCCGTGCGGACCAAAAAGAACTGAACCAAATGCAGTGCAAATCTTCAAGGATTGCCACACCAAAGAAGATGAAGGGCATGAGCACACCAGTTCAAGCCGCTGTTGTAAGTCCTTACTCCTCCCGCCTTGAACTGATTGGTACTGTGATGTGTTCATTTAACTACTTGGTTTGCAGCCAATGTCGATTACTCTGCTCACTTTTATACACAGTTGTCTTAACGTATCATTTCACCTTACATGGTTTAAAAGAGATGAAGGATATTCTTTTGGTCTTGATCTGTAATCTAGTTGTTATGTTCACGCATGCACACAATGATAAAATAGGCTGTTTGTTTTATATCTGTTTGCCCATGATATGAATGATGTCATACTATGTTCATCCTACTTTAAACCATGTCTCTTTATCCTTAGATGTCAATGAATGTGAGGAAATAGACAATACAAGAGGCATGCTACATGGACATATGTTCAAAGTGATTTTATTATGTAGTTGGCACTACAATACATGCTAATGTATTACAAGAGTTCACCAAAATAAGTTATGTATAAACGTTTAACCTACTTTGTTTGTTTTTGTCTCATTAGTAACTTATCGGTACACTAATCTACAAGTTCAAACTTTCGTGAAGCTATGGAACAAATGATTGAACAACCACAACCACCTGAAGGTGACGAGGCTACTACAGCACAATGTCACCTCTTGTTGCAAAGCAAGGCCAAGATCTCTCCACTAATAAAGGCAAAAAGCACCTTCCTACGTAATTCGGGTTGGTTGTCAAGGTAACCTCGCCCAAATCGCCATCGAACAAAATCTTCCTGCTAGATAGAGTGATATATCTGTGCTCCGCACACAAGTCCAATCCCTAATGGACGTTGTTTCGAAACAAGAATAGTGGTTGAGAAATGTCATCAAGATATGAATGGTTTTGAAACCGACTATCGACATTCGCTTCGTTGTTCAAGAGCAATGGCGGAAAAAGGTGGAGATCGTGTTGCTCCATTAGATTCTACACTCAAACATTAGCACTCGTGTCAAATGATCTGTGCTTCTATACATCCGATGGTGCTTTTATCCGAAGGACTATAAACTTTATGCCAACAGGCCTTTTGTTGTATGGTTGGAATTTATTTTGTTGTGATACAACATTTATGATGCTGCCCTGTGCCGCAGTAATTACGATGCTTTTTTGTATAGTGTAGGTTTATCTTAGTAATGTATTCGGCCGAAAGCTTCAGAGGAGCCCAACATGCCAACATTCGTCGGGCCCATTCCAATTGGGCTAAAACGACACGGGCCAAAATTGACATGTAGCCCACTAAAAATATCGGGCCTAAATCAGCATAAGCTTTCATATTTTTCTCGGTAGGCCTGTGCCCATAGTGGGCCTTTAACAGCCTAAACATAATTTGGGCCCTCACTAAAAATAGGCCGCTTATGTGTGTAAATATCTCGAGCCCATAAAAACATGGGCCTTTAATAGACCGAAGTGAGATTGGGCCCTAATTGTGCCAAATAACCCACTGGACTTAGCAGGCCGAAATGGTGGCCCATTTACGACGCGGATCTTTGACAGGCCGAAATTCGGACGGGCCGTAAATGCGCCGACCTAATACATGGGCCTTTAACAGGCCGGAACTTCGGTCGGGCTAGATTATCGTCATTTTTATATGGGCCGTTAATGGGCCCGATATGACGTTGGGCCACATATGGCCCATGGTTTACGTCCGGCGTTAACAGGCCAAAAATGACAACAGGAAGAAAGTGGCCCAAATCTATAGTGGGCCTCTAACAGGTCGAATGTCAGACATGGCCGAATATGACCCAAATCCTTCACGGTCGTTTATGGGCCGAAAGTTTTGATGGCCTGTAAATGGGCCCAAATGAAGTCGGACCTTTACAGGCCGGAAATACACCGGGCCGTGATTCGGCCCAATTACTTAGCGGATTGTTAACGGGCCAGAAGTGACCATGGGCCGTGTTGATAGCAAGTTTAGGACAGGCCGTTGACGGGCCGATTTGATAGAGAATGTTGGGCCTTTAGCTGGGCCGGCCCATTATGGTCTGCAGAATCTTGTGGGCCTTTAGCTGGGCTGGCCCATTGTGGTCCGCAAAATCTTGTGGGTTTTTAGTGGGCCGCCCATTATGGTCTCGCAAAATCTTGTGGGTTTTTAGCTGGGACGGCCCATTATGGTCCACTACATTTTGTGGGCCTTTAGTCGGGCCGGTCCATTATGGTTCGCTAAATCTTATGGGCCTTCGTTGGGCCGCCCATTTAAACTTTGTGGGCCATCGTTTGGGCGGTCCACGTGTCAACATATCATAGGCCCATCTCGACCGCTGGATGAGTGACACTTGTGTTAACGCGAGTCGACGCGGATCCGCCACCAATGAGAATTTTACACGTGGAAAATCGGCATTCGTCGTGGTGTTAACGGGTTATCGGATCCAAAATCCGACCCGATAACTTAACGGCGTTCGCTACGGTGGATGCCACGGTCGGTCACCCTTGACGAAAGCACTTCGTGACGCTGATTTATCATCATGGAAGTGGACACTTCCATGATGATAATTTTGGTAATGTCATGGAACACTTCTACGACAAAGACGTGTATGACTATCTTGATTCTGTCATAAATTTGTCATGGATGTACATGCATGACAAAAAACGCGACCTACTGTGACAAACACGTATCATCACGGAAGTGTATTTTTTAGTGTGTTGTGATGTGATATGGTCAAGACATGATGCTATATTTTATTGTATGAGATGATCCTGTTTTGTAACCGAGTTATCGGCAACAGGCAGGAGCCATATGGTTATCGCTTTATTGTATGCAATGCAATCGCCCTGTAATGCTTTACTTTATCACTAAGCGGTAGCGATAGTCATAGAAGCAATAGTTGGTGAGACGACAACGATGCTATGATGGAGATCAAGGTGTCGCGCCGGTGACGATGGTGATCATGACGATTCTTCGGAGATGAAGATCACAAGCACAAGATGATGATGGCCATATCATATCACTTATATTGATTACATGTGATGTTTATCCTTTATGCATCTTATTTTTCTTTGATTGACGGTAGCATTATAAGATGATCTCTCACTAAATTTCAAGATAAAAGTGTTCTCCCTGAGTATGCACCGTTGCCAAAGTTCGTCGTGCCGAGACACCACGTGATGATCGGGTGTGATAAGCTCTATGTTCATCTACAACGGGTGCAAGCCAGTTTTGCACACACAGAATACTCGGGTTAAACTTGACGAGCCTAGCATATGCAGAAATGGCCTCGGAACACTGAGACCGAAAGGTCGAGCGTGAACCATATAGTAGATATGATCAACATAGTTATGTTCACCATTGAAAACTACTCCATCTTACGTGATGATCGGCTATGGTTTAGTTGATATGGATCACGTGATCACTTAGATGATTAGAGGGATGTCTATCTAAGTGGGAGTTCTTAAGTAATATGATTAATTGAACTTTAATTTATCATGAACTTAGTCCTGATAGTATTTTACAAATAATGTTGTAGATCAATAGCTCACGTTGTTGCTTCCCTATGTTTTATATATGTTCCTAGAGAAAACTAAGTTGAAAGATGATAGTAGCAATAATGCGGACTGGGTCCGTAACTTGAGGATTATCCTCATTGCTGCACACAAGAATTACGTCTTGGAAGCACCGCTGGGTGCCAGGACTGCTGCAGATGCAACTGACGATGTTAAGAACGTCTGGTAGAGCAAAGCTGATGACTACTCGATAGTTCAGTGTGCCATGCTTTACGGCTTAGAACCGGAGCTTCAACGACGTTTTGAACGTCATGGAGCATATGAGATGTTCCTGGAGTTGAAGTTAATATTTCAAGCAAATGCCCGGATTGAGAGATACGAAGTCTCCAATAAGTTCTACAGCTGCAAGATGGAGGAGAATAGTTCGGTCAGTGAACATATACTCAAAATGTCTGGGTATAACAATCACTTGATTCAACTGGGAGTTAATCTTCCAGATGATAGTGTCATTGACAGAATTCTTTAATCACTGCCACCAAGCTACAAGAGCTTCGTGATGAACTATAATATGCAAGGGATGGATAAGACAATTCCCGAGCTCTTCGCAATGCTAAAGGCTGCGGAGGTAGAAATCAAGAAGGAGCATCAAGTGTTGATGGTCAATAAGACCACCATTTTCAAGAAAAAGGGTAAAGGGAAGAAGAAGGGGAACTTCAAGAAGAACAACAAACAAGTTGCTTCTTAAGAGAAGAAACCCAAGTTTGGACCTAAGCCTGAGACTGAATGCTTCTACTGCAAGCAGATTGGTCACTGGAAGCGGAACTGCCCCAAGTATTTGGCGGATAAGAAGGATCGCAAGGTGAACAAAGGTATATGTGATATACATGTTATTGATGTGTACCTTACCAGAGCTCATAGTAGCACCTGGATATTTGATACTGGTTCTGTTGCTAATATTTGCAACTCGAAACAGGGAGTACGGATTAAGCGAAGACTGGCTAAGGACGAGGTGATGGTGCGCGTGGGAAATGGTTCCAAAGTCGATGTAATTGTCGCCGGAACGCTACCTCTACATCTACCTTCGGGATTAGTTTTAGGCCTGAATAATTGTTATTTGGTGCCAGCGTTGAGCATGAACATTATATCTGGATCTTGTTTGATGCGAGACGGTTATTCATTTAAATCTGAGAATAATGGTTGTTCTATTTATATGAGTAATATCTTTTATGGTCATGCACCCTTGAAGAGTGGTCTATTTTTGTCGAATCTCGAACGTAGTGATACACATATTCATAATGTTGAAGCCAAAAGATGCAGAGTTGATAATGATAGTGCAACTTATTTGTGGCACTGCCGTTTGGGTCATATTGGTGTAAAGCGCATGAAGAAACTCCATATTGATGGACTTTTGGAATCACTTGATTATGAATCACTTGGTACTTGCCAACAGTGCCTCATGGGCAAGATGTAAGGATGGCAATTTTATCCATTCACATGGATATCCATGGATATCCGCCCTGAATGGATAGGGTTTGGATATGCTTTTGTGTCCATGGGCGGCGCCCAAACCCGACCCGATTGTTCGTGGGTAGGGCATGGATATAATGTTGTACCCATGGATATACCCAAACCCGACCCGATAGAATGACTTAATGGGAAAAACTGCTACCCCTGCCCCACGTTCACATCTCCCACGGAAATTTTACACTTTTTTTAATCTAAAACATGCATAAGAAATTACACAATCCCCATCGTAACTTTTATAAGTTGACAGTCAATCCCCTCCGAAACATACTCCAACACCCCTTCCCTTATTTTTATCTCCTTCTTAAATGACTCATCATTCTCATCTGTTAGAAAAATACTAAATGATCTTAGGTTGTTACTGGATGTTGATTTACCATAAGTGAAGCTTAGCATGCCACAAGGTGAAGAACGGAAGGGTTTATGTTAATATTGTGTTAAGTCTTATTTATATGTCTCGAGAGGACCCAATGGATATCCAGTTGATATGGATATCCATCGGATTTGGACATGGACATAATTTTTCACCCATGGATTTTTTCATGGGCGGGCAAAGACTGTCTTCACGGATATGGATATGGATTTGATATTGTTCAACCCGATCCAAACCCGACCCATTGCCATCCTTAGCAAGATGACTAAAACACCGTTCTCTGGAACTATGGAGCGAGCAACTAATTTGTTGGAGATCATACATACTGATGTATGTGGTCCAATGAATGTTGAGGCTGGCGACGGGTATCGTTATTTTCTCACCTTCACAGATGATTTAAGCAGATATGGGTATATCTACTTAATGAAACATAAGTCCGAAACATTTGAAAAGTTCAAAGAATTTCATAGTGAAGTTGAAAATCATCGTAACAAGAAAATAAAGTTTCTACGATCTGATCGTGGATGAGAATATTTGAGTTACGAGTTTGGTCTACATTTGAAACAATGCGGAATAGTTTCGCAACTCACGCCACCCGAAACACCACAGCGTAATGGTATGTCCGAACATCGTAATCGTACTTTACTAGATATGGTGTGATCTATGATGTCTCTTACTGATTTACCACTATCGATTTGGGGTTATGCTCTAGAGACAACTGCATTCACGTTAAATAGGGCACCATCTAAATCCGTTGAGATGATATGAACTGTGGTTTGGCAAGAAACCAAAGTTGTTGTTTCTTAAAGTTTGAGGTTGCAATGCTTATGTGAAAAAGTTTCATCCTGATAAGCTCAAACCCAAATTGGAGAAATGTGTCTTCATAGAATACCCAAAGGAGACAGTTGGGTACACCTTCTATCACAGATCCGAAGGCAAGACATTCGTTGCTAAGAATGGATCCTTTCTAGAGAAGGAGTTTCTCTCGAAAGAAGTGAGTGGGAGGAAAGTAGAACTTGATGAGGTAACTGTACCTGCTCCCTTATTGGAAAGTAGTTCATCACAAAAATTTGTTCCTGTGACTCCTACACCAATTAGTTAGGAAGCTACTGATGATGATCATGTAACTTCAGATCAAGTTACTACCGAACCTCATAGGTAAACCAGAGTGAGATCCGCACCAGAGTGGTGCGGTAATCCTGTTCTGGAGGTCATGTTACTTGACCATGATGAACCTACGAACTATGAGGAAGCGATGATAAGCCCAGATTCCGCAAAATGGCTTGAGGCCATGAAATCTGAGATGGGATCCATGTATGAGAACAAAGTTTGGATTTTGGTTGACTTGCCCGATGATCGGCAAGCCATAGAAAATACATGGATCTTCAAAGAGGAAGACGGACGCTGATAGTAGTGTTACTACTACAAAGCTAGACTTGTCGAAAAAGGTTTTGACAAAGTTCAAGGTGTTGACTATGATGAGATTTTCTCATTCCTAGCGATGCTTAAGTCTGTCCGAATCATGTTAGCAAATTGCCACATTTTATGAAATCTGGCAAATGGATGTCAAAACTACATTCCTTAATGGATTTCTTAAAGAAGAGTTGTATATGACGCAACCAGAAGGTTTTGTCGATCCTAAAGCTGCTAACAAAATGTGCAAGCTCCAACGATCCATCTATGGACTGGTGCAAGCATCTCGGAGTTGGAATATACGCTTTGATGAGTTGATCAGAGCATATAATTTTATACAGACTTGCGGTGAAGCCTGTATTTACAAGAAAGTGAGTGGGAGCACTACAACATTTCTGATAAATATATGTGAATGACATATTGTTGATCGGAAATAATGTAGAATTTTCTGTAAATCATAAAGGAGTATTTGAAGGAGTTTTTCAAAGAAAGACTTCTGTGAAGCTGCTCACATATTGAGCATCAAGATCTATAGAGATAGATCAAGATGATTGATAAGTTTTTTCAATGAATACATACCTTGACAAGATTTTGAAGTGGATCAAAATGCAACAGTCAAAGAAAGAGTTTTTCCCTGTGTTACAAATTGTGAATTTGAGTAAGACTCAAAGCCCGACCACGACAGAAAATAGAGAGAGAATGAAAGTCATTCCCTATGCCTCAGCCATAGGTTCTATAAAGTATGCCATGCTGTGTATCAGACCTATTGTATACCCTACGCTGAGTTTGGCAAGGGAGTACAATAGTGATCTAGGAGTAGATCACTGGACAGCGGTCAAAATTATCCTTAGTGGAATAAGGATATGTTTCTCGATTATGGAGGTGACAAAAGGTTCGTCGTAAAGGGTTACGTCGATGCAAATTTTGACACTGATCCAGATGACTCTAAGTCTCAATCTGGATGCATATTGAAAGTGGGAGCAATTAGCTAGAGTAGCTCCGTGCAGAGCATTGTTGACATAGAAATTTGCAAAATACATACGGATCTGAATGTGGCAGACCCGTTGACTAAACTTCTCTCACAGGCAAAACATGATCACACCTTAGTACTCTTTGGGTGTTGATCACATAGCAATGTGAACTAGATTATTGACTCTAGTAAACCCTTTGGGTGTTGGTCACATGAGATGTGAACTATGGGTGTTAATCACATGGTGATGTGAACTATTGGTGTTAAATCACATGGCGATGTGAACTAGATTATTGACTCTAGTGCAAGTGGGAACTGAAGGAAATATGCCCTAGAGGCAATAATAAAGTTATTATTTATTTCCTTATTACATAATAAATGTTTATTATTCATGCTAGAATTGTATTAACCGGAAACATGATACATGTGTGAATACATAGACAAACAGAGTGTCACTAGTATGCCTCTACTAGACTAGCTCGTTGATCAAAGATGGTTATGTTTCCTAGCCATAGACATGAGTTGTCATTTGATTAACAGGATCACATCATTAGGAGAATGATGTGATTGACTTGACCCATTCCGTTAGCTTAGCACTTGATCGTTTAGTATGTTGCTATTGCTTTCTTCATGACTTATACATGTTCCTATGACTATGAGATTATGCAACTCCCGTTTACCGGAGGAACACTTTGTGTGCTACCAAACGTCACAACGTAACTGGGTGATTATAAAGGTTCTCTACAGGTGTCTCCGAAGGTACTTGTTGAGTCGGCGTATTTCGAAATTATGATTTGTCACTCCGATTGTCGGAGAGGTATCTCTGGGCCCTCTTGGTAATGTACATCACTATAAGCCTTGAAAGCAATGTGACTAATGAGTTAGTTGCGGGATGATGCATTACATAATGAGTAAAGAGACTTACCGGTAACGAGATTGAACTAGGTATTGAGATGCCGACGATCGAATCTCGGGCAAGTAACATACCGATGACAAAGGGAACAACATATGTTATTATGCGGTTTGACCGATAAAGATCTTCGTAGAATATGTGGGAGCCAATATGAGCATCCAGGTTCCGCTATTGGTTATTGACCGGGGACGTGTCTCGGTCATGTCTACATAGTTCTTGAACCCGTAGGGTCCGCACGCTTAAAGTTTCGGTGACGATTGTATTATGAGTTTTTGTGTTTTGATGTACCGAAGGTTGTTCAGAGTCCCGGATGTGATCACGGACATGACGAGGAGTCTCGAAATGGTCGAGACGTAAAGATTTATATATAGGACGACTATGTTCGGACACCGGAATTGTTTCGGGGAGTTTCAGACATATACCGGAGTACCCGGGGGTTACCGGAACCCCCCGGGAGTTTAATGGGCCAAGATGGGCCTTAGTGGAGAAGAGGAGGGGTGGCTAGGGCTGGCCGCGCACCCACTTCCCCTCCCCCTCTAGTCCGAATTGGACAAGGAGGGGGGCGCCCCCTTTCCTTCCCCCTCTCTCCTTCCCTTCCTTTCCCCTCCTACTCCAACTAGGAAAAGAGGGAGTCCTACTCCCGGTGGGAGTAGGACTCCTCCCTGGCGCACCCTCCCCTGGTCGGCCGCCTCCTCCCCCTGGTCCTTTATATACAGGGTTAGGGGGCACCTTTAGACACAACAATTGATCTCTTGACCTCTTAGCCGTGTGCAGTTCCCCCCTCCACCATATTCCACCTCGATCATATCATAGCGGTGCTTAGGCGAAGCCCTACATCGGTAGCATCATCATCACTGTCACCACGCCGTCGTGCTGACGGAACTCTCCCGTGAAGCTCTGCTGGATCGGAGTTTGCGGGACGTCATCGAGCTGAATGTGTGCTAAACTCGGAGGTGCCGTACGTTCGTTACTTGGATCAGTCAGATCGTGAAGACGTACGACTACATCAACCGAGTTGTGCTAACGCTTCCGCTTTCGGTCTACAAGGGTACATGGACAACACTCTCCCCTCTTGTTGCTATGCATCACCATGATCCTGTGTGTGCGTAGGAATTTTTTTGAATTTACTACGTTCCCCAACAAAGACCACTGCTAGCAAGTTCAAGGAGCCATCATTGGGCATGGACGAGATACCTCTAGCAGAGTTTGTCTCTCGCAGGAAGCTCAATCCCTATGTGAAGCCCCGTGAGAATTTTCGAGGGAATGATTTGTTTTGGACCAAGCAACAGAATCTTATGTTCCTGGATGTGATCAAGGCCAAGCAGAACATCTACGTGGACGTGCACTGGATTGACATGACTCATATGAGGAAGGACAAACACTGGCATATTTTGGTGAAGCGTTGGACCTAGTGGAGCAATTTGGCATTGAGGACTTGCTCACTTTCCACATGGACTATAACCCTGAGATTGTGGCTCAGTTCTTTGCGCCGGTCCACTTCCATACTGATGAGGAACGTACCATGACATGGATGACCAATGGAAAGAGGATGACTGCTAAGTGGAAGGACTTCATGGAGCTGCTACAGGTTCGTGATGAGGGGCTCAATAAGCCAGTCGTTGGTGTTCGTCCTCATGCCAACCCTGAGTTAGCCAACAAGAACAAGCTTCAGCCTTACCTAGTTGAGAAGAAGCTTGGCACTGACAAGAAGACATGGGTGCTGAATCCATTCCTTGACATCATGCACCAGATCTTCTGCAACTCCCTCTTTCCGTGCATTGGTGACAAGGATAAGGTGCGTGCTTATCTTGTGGATATGATGCTCATCTGTGAGGAGGCGCATCTTGCTCAGACGCAACCACTTGATGTCTCACATGTCATGTGGTGTGAGCTATAGTTTACGGTATTCAACCGTAAGGTACCCATCTATGGACCTTACCTGTTTCACTTGATCTCGAGGACTTGGGAGCAGCTTTATCCCAATGATGAGTTTGTTGCCCCCGGCTGGATTCGTCAAGAGCCCATCAAGCTCCGCATCAAGAGCCAGTGGGCTAACACCACTACCCGTGCTGAGACAGAGGTTGCTAAGATGGACGTGGATGAGGATGAGATTGAGGAGGAGGAAGCGGATGAGGACAACTCTGATGGATACTCGCCTTCATCTTCTAAGCCCTCTTGGGCTAAGAGGCTGAAGAACAAGATGAAGGCTCTGTTCTGCATGCAGGCTAAGGGACAGTACATGTCACATGTTGCTCAGAAGGAGAGTCGCCAGCGCGACAAGAGGATCTTGAGGACGTTTGGCGAGCAGGTATCAAGCGGATCCGAGAAGCACATCACCCCAGAGGCTGACTGGATGATGAAGCAGGGCTACCAGTGGACCGAATCTGAGAAGGAGACCATTCCCGCTGCCAAGACCGATGAGGAGCGTGACGAGTGATCTCTGCAGCTAAGCTCCCACCTGTGTCGTAGGTGCCCTCTCTGCCTTTTTGGTGTCTCGATGCCAAAGGGGGAGAGAGTGTAGGATTTGCGAGTCTTGTGTCGTGTCTTGTTTTTGCTTTGTCGCCTTGCTTTCGTTCTGTTGAACCTCGTTTGCTTTGGTTTGCTGGTTTGTGTGTTTGCGTGAGACTATCATATGGTGTAAGACATATGTCCTCAGCTTATCTTACTATCTTATCATTTTTTTCTAGTATGTTTAGTAGATTGTGAGCCTATTATGCCATGTGCCCTTGTTCACTTCATGTTCAATTCTATACCTTGCCATGCTCTTTTTCTCTCATATTGTTGCAAGGATTGCCTTGTTTATAAAATATAGGGGGAGTGTTGATCCTAGTATGTGTGCCGTGCAGTCCAAAGCATTTCTCTAGAGAGCACACATCTAGGGGGAGCCCGTCTATATTTTATAGATTTTGGGTTTGCTTATGTTTCATTTTATATCTCTATTTGGAAACCCTGTATTGTCATCAATCCACCAAAAAGGGGGAGATTGCAAGGGCATATTTCTCCCTAAGTGGTTTTGGTGATTGATGACAATGCTTTGCGGACTAATCGTGTGCATTGAGCATTTCAGATATCTCATGTATAGGCACAAGACGATTCGTGCCCCTCGGAGCCTATCAAAGACATCGTTTCTCTATGTTTCTTTTCGGTGGAATTGAGTCATAGGAAAGCCGTACTATCGAGAGGGGGTCCGCTTTGGAAAGGTTAGGGTGGAATCATCACGTAGACATCTATTCCTTTGCACCACATTTCCTTGCTTCTTTGGAGCACCGGTTGTTTCCCCTTGTAGCTGCGAAGATGAAGGCATCGTAGTGCTATTGGTCTGTGGTGTGCGGTAGTACTGCTCAAGGGAACAGCAGTACCGCAGCTGGCCACGGTAGTACCGCCATGAGGTAGCGGTAGTATCGCAGGTGCATGCGGTAGTACCGCTCCTAGCATGTGGTAGTATCGTGGCTTGTGGCCCAATACTGTGGCATGAGCGGATGTAGGGGCGGAAGTAATTTTTTTACTTCCGCACCCGATGCGGTAGTACCGTGCCGGATTTTTGCACTGACCAAAACTCAGCGGAAGTAGTCATGGATGTAATTTTATTAGTTCGTGCCTTCCCAGCCTAGGATGTGCTCTGCCTTGCGGTAGTACCGCAAGGGCGTGCGGTAGTACCGCCCGGGCGTTCTACCGCCTGCGTTTATGCAATGAGCCTCACTGCTCTGCCATGAAGCGGTAGTACCGCACTCACAATGGCAATATGCAAGCTAGTGCGGTAGTACCGCTTGGAGATGCGGTAGTACCGCATGTCGCGGGCTGAGTAGGTGGGTAACGGTTGGATTTTTCCTCTCATTATATAAGGGAGGTCTTCTTCCCCAAGTTGACCACCTCTTCCCTTGCTAAGCTCCATTGTTGCTCAAAGCTCCATTTTCGCCCGATCTCTCTCCCTAGCCAATCAAACTTGTTGATTTTCTAGGGTTTGGTTGAGAAGGCCCCAATCTAAACTTCCACCAAGAGAAATTTGATCCCCCCATGTCGGTGTCAAAACCGGCGGATCTCGGGTAGGGGGTCCCGAACTGTGCGTCTAGGATCGATGGTAACAGGAGAGGGGGGACACGATGTTTACCCAGGTTCGGGCCCTCTCTATGGAGGTAATACCCTACTTCCTGCTTGATTGATCTTGATGAATATGAGTGTTACAAGAGTTAATCTACCACGAGATCGTAATGGCTAAACCCTAGAAGTCTAGCCTATGTGAATATAGTAATGAATGTCCCCTATTTGGACTATGCTCTCCGGTTTATATAGACACCGGAGAGATCTAGGGTTACATGGAGTCGGTTACATAAGAAGGAATCTTCACAGCTGGTCACCTAGCTTGCCTTCCACGCCAAGGAAAGTCCCATCCGGACACGGGTATAGTCTTCGGCCTTTGTATCTTCACAGCCCATCAGTCCGGCCCAATGAATAACAGGTCGGACACCCGAGGACCCCTTAGTCCAGGACTCCCTCAGTAACCCTTGAACCTGGCTTCAATGACGAGGAGTCCGGCGCGCAGATTGTCTTCGACATTGCAAGGCGGGTTCCCTCCCTCCGAACTCCGCAATAGTCTTCGGATGTAGTAGATATATTCGGACCTGTGTATATAATTGCAGAAAATACAATATCCCACGAGTCTAATTTGTTGATAACTGTTTATGGCATCGCATCACGCCTGCCTTGTTACTATTTTGAACTGTTGGCTGGCACGTCGCCCCACGTCTCGGGACTCGGTTTTACTGGCACGTCTTGCCAAGGCAGAGATCGTGTTCCCTTATTCACGGGATTCTCATTAATGCAAGCGTGGGTAACCCAACCGTCCCCTGGGTACAACTCTCTGGAGATAGGTAAGTTTCGAGACCCAGGTGGATACGCTTAGTATTTGGGGTCTTTATATAGGATCCCAGACTCGTCTTCTTCCTTTGTGCTTGCTTCTTCCAACACTCGGGTTCCCATTGCCACCAGCCCTAATCATGTCTGGATCCAGCCGTCGAGGCCGGTGGGTGGCTTCTTCTGTCACAAAGGAGGATATTGTGAAGCTCCGCGCAGCGAGGTATCTGACCCCGGAAATCCTTCATCGGCTTCCTGCACAGGGGCAGGTCGTTCATACCCCCAAATCTGGCGAGAGGGTAGTGTTTGTGTCCCACTTCCTCCATGGGTTAGGGTTCGCGCTTAACCCCTTCGTCTGGGGGCTCATGTTCTACTATGGGCTAGACTTTCACGATCTGGCCCCAGACTCCATTCTCCTCATCTCGACATTTATCGTCACGTGTGAGGCCTTCCTCCGGACTCCTCCGCACTTTGGTTTGTGGCTCAAGACCTTTGATGTGAGGCTGCAGGTGACAGAGGAGGAGCAGGCAGAGTGCGGCACCGTCACAATAGGCAAGCTTGCTAGCGCGGTTTGGTTTGAAGGATCTTTCGCCAAGTCATCTGACCTATGGCAGCAGGGGTGGTTTTATATCAACGAGCCACGGGCTCCAAGTGGGCGGCTACGCCTGCGTTCCGACCCGTCCCTCCAATTTAGCTTGCTTCATGGATCAATAAGGGACTGGACTGAGGATCCATCAATGAAGTGTGGACTCTGCAAGGTCACATCCGAAGCCTTACCGAGAAGGGCATCGGTCTTGTGAACGTCGTTCAAGTAATGCTAGTCCGCCGGACCCTTCCATGTCAGCGGCAACCTCTCCGTATGTGGGAGTTTAATCCAGAAGGCGGCGGCCTCTTCAGCACTTCTTCGGCACCACGCACGAAGGAATGTGGAAATTATACTTCGGGGAATGAGAGCAATGGCCAGACACCACCGAAGATGTCGGCCTTGACTGCAATCATCCGGACACTACGGTAAGTACTCAAACTCTGAACACCTTCCATTCAAGCATCTCTTGACAAGATACTGAACAATATGTCCCTATACAAGACTGGATAAAGAAAGCGGTGTTAATCTGGTGTCCGGCGCCCCTTCCCGAAGACTCTGCGACCGCCCTGCTGAGGAGAATGCTGATTCCCACACCGTACCAGGTGGCTGCAGAGGGGGCGAGAGCGGGGAACCCGACGGTGATACCCGCCCTGAGGACGAATTAGATGCTGTGTTCGGGGAAATCGGAACTCTTTTGCCCAAGGGCAAAGGTGTGGAGGAGGCTCTCCATGGAAAAAAGAGGGCTGCTTCCGAAGATCAGGAGGGGAAGCCTTCCAAGAGAGGAAAAATGCCATTGTTGGATCATCTGGGCCGGGCGAGCGATGCTGCCTTAAGGCTTTCTGGCGAGGACGAACCTCTGGCCAAACCGTAAGTGGGGCACTTTAAACGTACCTCATTCTTCCCTTATTAGTGAAGTAATCATCCGACATGTGTACATCCATGCAGGTTAACGCCTGGTGCTTCTCAATCGTCCTCCTCCTCGGGAGACCTTCTTCCGGAGATGATGGAGAGTGACACGCCATCTCCGGCCTCTTCGCCCAACAGGGGGGATGATACCGAGGTATCGTCCTGAAGGGCTCCTCCCAATTGTCTGGCAGTGCAGGAAACGAAGAAGGCGTTATCCGAAGGCGGTGCCTCTGTCATCCAGGGTTCGGGAATCAAGAATGATGGCCCCAAACCATCCGGTTTACAGTCGGGGATGATTCTGGGGGAGAGTAAGCGGATTCCTTCAAAGGAATGCCGCACTCCGGCGGCAGTTTCCGAAGACCCCGGAGCGCCGGAAATGCTGACAGACATGCTGCGGTGAGCGTCCATTTCAGGGGAGCATCGTGCCTTGATGATTATGGTGGTCGAAAAGGTTCTATCCACGAAAAGCGGATTGAACGAGGCCTTCTCGAGCCTTCTAAGAGGTTTTGAGGTTTGTGATGTAGTTTTGCCAATTGAATAATATTGACAGAATGCACCTGTTGCATATGCAGTAACCCCTGAGACTCAAATTGCCTTCCGAAGGAAGCGATCACAGGATCAAAAAGATATGCTCAGTTACTAACCTTGATTTAACTTGGAATACAGGCTGCCTCCCCTCCTGCGGCTACCCGAGATACGGAAGTGGCCGAACTGCAGCGAAAGGTGGATATTGCAGGAGATGACATTGCATTGATCAACAGGTGCCTTGACGACTCGCAAGGTATATATTTCGAGCATTCCTTACACCTATGTTCTTGTAATGTAGGCCTGACGCCGAAAACGGTTTTATAAGAAATGTGCATGGTTGCAGAAGGTGCTGCCGCCGTTGAAGCTGTTCGGGCAGAGCTAGCCCGGGCCAAGGAGCAGGCCCGGTGTAGTGATGCGGCTGCCAAGAAGGCATCGGCTGATCTAAGAGCCGAACAAGCAGCTCGGCGCCAAAGTGAGGAGAAAATATCCGCACTGGCGCTTGAATTGAAGAATACTGCCAGCCGCTGTGAATTCCTTGAGAAGGATAATAAAGCCAAAATGGCTGAACTTGACAAGGCCGTACGAGAGGCGAGTGAAGCTCGGTCTGAATCTAGGGCAGCTCGTGAAGAGATTCGGCAGGCTAAGGAGATAGCGGCCGGCAATCCCTTTTTGCTTCAGACTAAGTTTGGCGATCCGGACAATGCTAAGTTCAACCAGGTTTGGAGTCCTCCGGCCGAATTTCTGGACTTGCCGAAGAGTTCTTCCGATGCGGCACAATTTTACCAAGCGCAAGAGGGGAATGCAATGGAGAAGCTTTTCTGGTCACAATTTACGATCAAAGCGCCCTCTGCTGCTAAATGAACAGATGTCCCAATGGGCCGAAGCTTCATAGGATATCCGGCGACGCCATGAAAAACGTCATAATCCGGTTGTGGCCGAGTGAGCCTGTTGCCAAGAGCTATTTTGGCCTGGTGCGGCGTCTTATTGATGCGGTGCCGCGTACCGATGCTGCGAAGAGGTCGGCATGCATTGAGGGTGCACGGATGGCCTTTGCCCGAGTCAAGACGTTCTGGGGGAAGATGAGGGTCGTCGATGTTGCGGCGAAGAGTCCACCCAAGGGCAAGGACCGTAATGAGCCGGAGCATTATTTTGAAGACGTCCTGGAAGCCGCCCGCCTGATAGAGGGTCAAGCTCGAAGAACATAATGTTCGAGTGAGGTGTATTAGAAATGTAAAAGACAATGTTATAATTGGTCTATTTTATGTTTTTGCTCCAAAGCTTGAATTCCTCCTGTGCGGCCGTTTTAATGTAATCTGAAAGTTTTCCAGTCGTCGGCTTCAGCCCCCTTGTAGGAAGTACGGGGGTGTTCAGAAAAGCATTTTATCACTCTTTATCCAACGTCTTGGTCCGTAAAGGAGGTGATAATGCAACGAATCAGCCAATCGGACTATAAGGCGTTAACACTTTCACTTAGCCATAGGAGTTCTATGGTGGGGCTATGACATAGCCCCTGGTATGTATGTGGCGTATAATGCCTTGCATATTTGATCTGAAAAAGATCCCTCGTGTGACACAGAGAATCGCTAAGGATTCCAAGAAGTCGTAAAGTGGTTGATCAGCTCTTGCCGCATCATGACAGTAAGTTTTCGGCTTTCTCTACTGAGGTGCTCATCCGGTTTAGACCAGGGCACAATCGCAGTAGTTCTCCCTTTACTACCCTAGCCGATAGAGCGGAACGTAGGGTAGCAAGCATAGGAGCCGGGCAACCCAACTATTGACCAAAGACAATGATTCGGAGCTGATGCATATAAGGCCAAACTTGCGACGCCGAAATACGCTATAGAGCTGTTCGGACTTTTACTGGCGACTCGTCGATTCCCATACCGAGCCCCTGGCAAGTTATGCCGAGGTGCATTTTGTAAGGCAGCCGTTATGGTCGGACTCATTGTAGAAAGAGCATGGAAGATTAGTTCAGATGAAGTTTACTGGGAGCGGAGTAATATGCCAATGATAAAAATATATAAAGGGTAAAAAACCACAACCCGGCTATTTGACATGCTCGGGGTCGGGAACAGAGGAAGAAGGCATAATACATGCTCAAAATAAAGAGTGCAGTCTACAAAAACTTATTTTGGACCTCCCGCAAGACGCTCAAGGCCGCCTGGCCCTCGGGAGGGGGAATCCTTAACGGAAGTAGCCCCTTAGGTGAGTGTACGGATCCGAAGTCCGATAGGGTCTGATGTAGATGTTGTCCTGATGGTCACCTATTTTTATGAGATAATAAAGAAAAATAAAGAAAAACGGATAAAAAACGTTACGGGAATGCTTGCAGGGTTGTCCATATTGTGCTTCTGCCGATGCCCATGGTATCTTGAGTGCGTAGTGATGTACGCGTGGTGCAAATCTTGCCAGTATAATAGGTGGGTGGTGGAAGCCGAACTGCTATTTTTCGTTCTAGGAGTGGTCGAACTTCAGAGGGAAACTGTTTCTGGCCCCTGGTGTTCGGCTGGCGAGCCGCTCCGTCATTTTTATCGCCTGGTGGCCTCCTCCCCTTGTGCTCGGCGTTAAGCTTGCCTGCTCGCTTGAAGACCCAACAATTTCATTGGTATGATTAGCTGGCTTACTGTGGTGATCGTGAATCGACAAGGTCGGTCCAATATCCCGTCAAGGGTGGATGGTTCATCCTGGTTTGCCTTTAATGGCTTCTTCCATCGACCGCTTTGATTGTGAACCGCGCCGACCGCTGTGTCGCATGATCTTTCGTTGTTGTTGCGACTGTTTTGTTCTGTTCGTCGTGGCTTGCCATTGTCGTCTCAGATTTTGGAAGTGCCCGGGTCGCTGGTGTTGTTGCTTTTACGAGCGAGCTAGTTATCTTCTCCTGCACAAAAGCGAGTCATTAGAGCGGTAAGGGTTGTCATGGATTTAGGTCCTTCCTGGACAAGGTGACGCGCCAGCCATTCGTCCCGGACGCTGTGTTTGAAGGCCGCAAGGGCTTCCGCGTCCGGACAGTCGATGATTTGGTTCTTTTTGACTAAGAACCTGGTCCAGAGCTCCCTGGCTGACTCGCCGGGCTACTGGATAATATGACTCAAGTCATCGGCATCTGGTGGCCGGACATATGTTCCTTGGAAGTTGTCTCGAAAGGCGTCTTCCAAATCTTCCCAATTGCGGATAGAATTTTCTGGCAAACTGTTTAGCCAGTACCGAGCTGGCCCTTTGAGCTTGAGGGGTAGGTATTTAATGGCATGAAGGTCGTCTCCGCGAGCCATGTGAATATGGAGGAGGTAATCCTCAAGCCATACCGCGGGATCTTTTGTTCCATCGTATTATTCGATGTTAATGGGTTTAAACCTATCTGGGAATTCATGCTTCATTACCTCGTCAGTGAAGCAGAGAGGGTGTGCAACTCCTCTATGTTGGGCCACACTGTGAAGCACCTCCGGCGGACTCTGCTACGGTCTTCGGACCGGGCGTTGTCGAGTTTGTTGTGTCTGTATAGGTCTTGTTGGATGTCGCGAGTGTTCCCCTGAGCTGTTTTGTTCTTGCGTTGATGGCCGGATGGGGTGGTGTGGTGCTCTGCTTGGGTTGTTGTTTTATCCGGACCGAACTATGGTCGGCCTACCGTAATATTCGATGGTGGTGCGGGCTCCAACGCCTTGCCATCATATTGAGGGAGCCACCTACACTTTGGGTGGCTTTTGTCTGGGCCGCTAAGGCCGTATTCTTCGGCAGCCAGGACCTCGGCCCATCTATCATTGAGCAAATCTTGGCTCACTTGAAGTTGCAGGTGCTTCTTCCTTAGGCTCCTTGCAGTGGCTATGAGTCGGCGTTTAAAGCGCTCCTACTCGCGAGGTTCCTCAGGCACGATTAAATCCTCGATGCCGAGGCTCTCCTCTTCCTCGGAGAATGGGAGATAATTACTATACTCTGAGCCTCCGTATGTGGCCAGTTCCTCAAGGCTGTCTTGCCCGCCTTCCTGGTCCTCCTGTTCGGATCCTGCCTCAACAGGGTCTTCAATGTCCGGAGTGTTATCATCTCCGGCGCTAATATTGTTTTTTCTTGAGTGACATGACTGAGAGCGGTGCCGGGGGCGCCGGTGTTCGGACTATGTACCAGGATTTTTATCCTCAACTGGATCCTCCTTGTCATTGTCGAGATTGTCGCTGGGTGTGTCTACCATACGCACGTCATACCAGGAGGTGGCCGTCCCGCGTCTAGCGGATAGTAAGCTCTGGCCTTGCTCTTCATCGTCGTCCATATCATCGATGTCGTCGGAGCGGGGGTCAAGCGTGTTGGTTGAGTCTTCGACAGTGGCTATGAAGTGGGTGGCGGGTGGGAAGCAAAATTCTCCATCATCCATCGCAAGTTCGAACCGAACATTGTTCGGCGACAAGTCATCTGCCAGAGATAGGTTTTTTAGTGAGTTTAGGAGGTCGCACATGGGCGAATGTTGGAAGACATCTGCGGCACTGAACTCAAAGATCGACAACCAATCGAGTTCGGTATCCGCGGGCTCGCAGGGTTCGGAACTCGACACTGGAGATGAGTCCGGGGTTCCGTTGATGCAGATATCGTATGAAGTGGAATCCGCGTGCGGCTCCAACGCCACAGAATCAGTGGCCCCCGTGATGGGGTTGAGCTTTCCATCTTCGGACGACTTGATCTGCTCCGAATCTAAGGCCAGAGTTGCTGCAGGAGCTGTCTCCTGGATGCGGCCCGACGACAGGTTTAAGCCATGTTCATCGGGGCGACGGGGGGCGGTTGCCGCGGTCTCGAATCCGTTGAAGATCAAGTCTTCACGGATGTCCGCGACGTAGTTCAAGCTTCCGAATCTGACCTGATGGCCAGGGGCGTAGCTATCGATCTGCTCCAGATGGCCAAACGAGTTGGCCGGCAGTACGAAGCCTTTGAATACGAAGATCTGTCCGGGGAGAAAGGTTTTTCCCCGGACAATGTCATCATTGACGATCGAAGGGGCCATCGAGCCCTTTTCCGATGGCACAGTGGAACTCTCAATGAAAGCACCAATGCCAGTGTCAAAACCGGCAGATCTCGGGTAGGGGGTCTCGAACTATGCGTCTAGGATCGATGGTAACAGGAGACGGGGGACACGATGTTTACCCAGGTTCGGGCCCTCTCTATGGAGGTAATACCCTACTTCCTGCTTGATTGATCTTGATGAATATGAGTGTTACAAGAGTTGATCTACCACGAGATCGTAATGGCTAAACCCTATAAGTCTAGCCCATGTGAATATAGTAATGAATGTCCCCTATCCGGACTGTGCTCTCCGGTTTATATAGACACCGGAGAGATCTAGGGTTACATGGAGTCGGTTACGTAAGAAGGAATCTTCACAGCAGGTCGCCTAGCTTGCCTTCCACGCCAAGGAAAGTCCCATCCAGACACGGGTATAGTCTTCGGCCTTTGTTTCTTCACAGCCCATCAGTCCGGCCCAATGAATAACAGGTCGGACGCCCGAGGACCCCTTAGTCCAGGACTCCCTCACCCCCCACTAATCCCTTGAGAATCTTGTTACTCTTGGGTGTTTGAGCACCCTAGACGGTTGAGGTCACCGCGGAGCCATATTCCATTGTGGCGAAGCTTCGTGCTATCATTGGGAGCCTCCAATTAAGTTGTGGAGATTGCCCCAACCTTGTTTGTAAAGGCTCGGTCGCCGCCTCCAAGGGCACCAATAGTGGAATCACGGCATCTCGCATTGTGTGAGGGCGTGAGGAGAATACGGTGGCCCTAGTGGCTTCTTGGGGAGCATTCTGCCTCCACACCACTCCAACGGAGATGTACTTCCTCTAAAAGGGAAGGAACTTCGGTAACACATCCTCATCTTCACCGGCTCTACTCTTGGTTATCTCTTACCTTTACCTGTGCAACCTTATATTGTGTTGTATCCCTTGCTTGCTTGTGTGCTTGTTGTGGTTGCATCATATAGATTGCTCACCTAGTTGAATATCTAGACAACCTACTTTGATGCAAAGTTTAAATTGGTAAATAAGAGATAAAAATTGTTAGTTGCCTATTCACCCCCCTCTAGTCAACTATATCGATCCTTTCACTTGTGATGGTGAAGAATAAAAGCGACAGACTGCATAATAAAGGTCGCTATCACAAGGGGCAATGCAACGTGACGTTCTTTTGCACTAAGGGGTTGAGCACACAAAACAATAAGCGCATGGAAACCTCTGCTTCCCTCTGCGAAAGGCCTATCTTTTACTTTTATGTATTTACTTTTATGCAAAGAGTCAAAGTTTTCCTTCTATCCCTTTTTATTTTTCTCCTTTGGCAAGCATCATGTGGCGAGGAAAGTGTTGGGGAACGTTGTAATTTCAAAAATTTCGTACGCACATGCAAGATCATGGTGATGCATAGCAACGAGAGGGGAGAGTGTTGTCCACGTACCCTCGTAGACCGAAAGCGGAAGCGTTTAGCACAACGTGGTTGATGTAGTCAAACGTCTTCACGATCCGACCGATCAAGTACCGAACGTACGGCACCTCCGAGTTCAGCACACGTTCAGCCCGATGACATCCCTCGAACTCCGATCCAGCCGAGTGTTGAGGGAGAGTTTCACAAGACGACGGTGTGGTGACGATGTTGACGTTTCATCGACGCAGGCTTCGCCTAAGCACCGCTATAGTATTATCGAGGTGGACTATGGTGGAGGGGGCACCGCACACGGCTAAAAGATCAACTGATCAATGTCGTGTCTAGAGGTGCCCCCTGCCCCTGTATATAAAGGAGCAAGGGGGGGGGGGTGCGGTGGGCCAAGGGAGGAGGCGCGCTAGGAGGAGTCCTACTCCTACCGGGAGTAGGACTCCCCCCCTTTTCCATGTTGGACTAGGAGAGAGAGGGGGAAGAGGTGGAGGGGAGGAAGGAAGGGGGGCGCCGCCCCCCTCTCCTTGTCCTATTCGGACTGGGGGGAAGGGGCACGTGGCCCCGCCCTGGCCTCCTCTCCTCTCTTTCACCAAGGCCCACTAAGGCCCATTAAGTTCCCGGGGGGTTCCGGTAACCTCCCGGTATTCCGGTAAAATCCCGATTTCACCCGGAACACTTCCGATATCCAAACATAGGCTTCCAATATATCAATCTTCATGTATCGACCATTTCGAGACTCCTCGTCATGTCCGTGATCACATCCGGTACTCCGAACAACCTTCAGTACATCAAAACATATAAATCATCATATACCTGTCATCGTAACGTTAAGCGTGCGGACCCTACGGGTTCGAGAACTATGTAGACATGACCGAGACACGTCTCCGGTCAATAACCAATAGCGGAACCTGGATGCTCATATTGGCTCCCACATATTCTACGAAGATCTTTATCGGTCAGACCGCATAACAACATATGTTGTTCCCTTTGTCATCGGTATGTTACTTGCCCGAGATTCGATCGTCGGTATCTCAATACCTAGTTCAATCTCGTTACCGGCAAGTCTCTTTACTCGTTCCATAATACATCATCCCGCAACTAACTTATTAGCTGCAATGCTTGCAAGGCTTAACTGATGTGTATTACCGAGAGGGCCCAGAGATACCTCTCCGACAATCCGAGTGAAAAATCCTAATCTCGAAATACGCCAACCCAACAAGTACCTTCGGAGACACCTGTAGAGATCCTTTATAATCACCCAGCTTACGCCAGACGCTTTGGTAGCACACAAAGTGTTCCTCCGTAAACGGAGTTGCATAATCTCATAGTCATAGGAACATGTATAAGTTATGAAGAAAGCAATAGCAACATACTAAACGATCGTGTGCTAAGCTAACGGAATGGGTCATGTCAATCACATCATTCTCCTAATGACGTGATCCCATTAATCAAATGACAACTCATGTCTATGGCTAGGAAACATAACCATCTTTGATCAACGAGCTAGTCAAGTAGAGGCATACTAGTGACAATCTGTTTGTCTATGTATTCACACATGTATTATGTTTCCGTCTAATACAATTCTAGCATGAATAATAAACATTAATCATGATATAAGAAAATAAATAATAACTTTATTATTGCCTCTAGGGCGATTTCCTTCGGGCCTCCCACTTGCACTAGAGTCAATAATCTAGATTACACAAGAATGATTCTAACACCCATGGAGCCTTGGTGCTGATCATGTTTTGCTCGTGGAAGAGGCTTAGTCAACGGGTCTGCAACATTCTGATCCGTATGTATCTTGCAAATTTCTATGTCTCCCACCTGGACTAGATCCCGGATGGAATTGAAGCGTCTCTTGATGTGCTTGGTTCTCTTGTGAAATCTGGATTCCTTCGCCAAGGCAATTGCACCAGTATTGTGACAAAAGATTTTCGTTGGACCCGATACACTAGGTATGACACCTAGATCGGATATGAACTCCTTCATCTAGACTCCTTCATTTGCTGCTTCTGAAGCAGCTATGTACTCCGCTTCACACATAGATCCCGCCACGATGCTTTGTTTAGAACTGCACCAATTGACAGCTCCACCGTTCAATGTAAACACGAATCCGGTTTGCGATTTAGAATCATCCGGATCAGTGCCAAAGCTTGCATCAACGTAACCATTTACGATGAGCTCTTTGTCACCTCCATAAACGAGAAACATATCCTTAGTCCTTTTCAGGTATTTCACGATGTTCTTAACCGCTGTCCAGTGATCCACTCCTGGATTACTTTGGTACCTCCCTGGTAGACTTATAGCAAGGCACACATTAGGTCTGGTACACAACATTGCATACATGATAGAGCCTATGGCTGAATCATAGGAAACATCTTTCATCTTCTCTCTATCTTCTACAGTGGTTGGGCATTGAGTCTTACTCAACTTCACACCTTGTAACACAGGCAAGAACCCTTTTTTGCTTGATCCATTTTGAACTTCTTCAAAACTTTGTCAAGGTATGTGCTTTGTGAAAGTCCAATTAAGCGTCTTGATCTATCTCTATAGATCTTGATGCCCAATATGTAAGCAGCTTCACCGAGGTCTTTCATTGAAAAACTCTTATTCAAGTATCCCTTTATGCTATCCAGAAATTCTATATCTTTTCCAATCTGCAATATGTCATCCACATATAATATCAGAAATGCTACAGAGCTCCCACTCACTTTCTTGTAAATACAGGCTTCTCCAAAAGTCTGTACAAAACCAAATGCTTTGATCACACTATCAAAGCGTTTATTCCAACTTCGAGAGTCTTGCACCAGTCCATAAATGGATCGCTGGAGCTTGCACACTTTGTGAGCTCCCTTTGGATCGATAAAACCTTCCGGTTGCATCATATACAACTCTTCTTCCAGAAATCCATTCAGGAATGCAGTTTTGACATCCATTTGCCAAATTACATAATCATAAAATGCGGCAATTGCTAACATGATTCGGACAGACTTAAGCATCGCTACGGGTGAGAAGGTCTCATCATAGTCAATCCCTTGAACTTGTCAAAAACCTTTCACACAAGTCGAGCTTTGTAGACAGTAACATTACCGTCAGCGTCAGTCTTCTTCTTGAAGATCCATTTATTCTCAATTGCTTGCCGATCATCGGGCAAGTCAACCAAAGTCCACACTTTGTTCTCATACATGGATCCCATCTCAGATTTCATGGAAGTGGACACTTCCATGATGATAATTTGAGTATTGTCATGGAACACTTCTACGACAGCACATGTATGACTATCTTCATTATGTCATAAAGTCATCCCGGATGTACATGCATGATAGAAAACGTGAACTACTGCGACAAACAGTATCATCACAGAAGTGTTTTTTTCGTAGTGATGTTTCATGTTGTGGTTAGATTTATCTTAATTCTTATTTCGTACTTGCAGATGCTTGCGAGGGGGGTTAATCATAAGAGGGTTCTTTGTTGAATTAAGAACAACACCCTAGCACCAGTCCACCCACATATCAAATTATTAAAGTACCAAACGCGAATCAACTAAACATGACGAACGTGACTGGACGAGAATTCCCATGTGTTCTCGAGAGCACCTTGTTTTAAATGAGAGAACTTTTTGGCTTGTCTTTGTTATGAAAAGGATTGGGCCACCTTGTTGCACCTTGGTTGCCATTATTACTTGTTACTAATCAACTTGCTACAAAACTATTTGTCACCGCTATTTTCAGTACTTGTAGAGAATACCTTGCTGAAAACCACTTTTCATTTCCTTCTGCTCCTCATTGGTTTTGGCACTCTTACTTATCGAAAGGACTATGATTGATCCCCCATACTTGTGGGTCATCGGTGTCGGGCGTGTGATCCCATTTGGACGGGGTGATGGGAGAACTGACAAAAAATCGGTGTGCATGATTGGTGGGCTATGCGCACATGATGCAAGGCCTTGCTGCTCAGTGTCTACATGTCTAGGATAACTAGTTACTTGGCCACTGTCTAAAAAACCTACACCGTTAGAAATTTTTGTGAGGTTATCATCGTAACAGATACACTTATGATTCTTGTAAACCCACGCTTACACATTCACCTTTTTCCCACTCAAGAACTTTAGAAATAAGAGGGGGTGTATGATGTAACAGTGCGTGCGGTGTGCAACAAGAGCACATGTGTGAAAGGGGTAGACGTTGATGATCGCCGTCATGGTTGACAAACCAAGGAGCACCACTAAAGGCTAGCCGAACCCTCAAGCAGCGAGCCAGGATGGAGGAGAAAGGGGATCAACTACCCAATCATTGCGATGTATGACCACCGTCAAGTCTCATAGGATACCGCATGACCATTGATTCGACTAGCTCAAATTTCACTAGATTTAAAAACTATTTGAATAGCTCAAATTTCACCGATGTGGCAAAGTGCGCCTACGTGACTAAACTCAACTTGTGTGTCATCTCCACTTCCTCAGAAGAGATCAAAGGCGAGGACTCCCACAGAGACATATCAAATAGACCACACACATAACATCACATCATATTAAAGCACTCCTGCACATAAACATATTGATAATTTGTTTTGTCCCATTGGGTCTGAAGTTTCTCACAAACCCATCATCACCAATAAACCCATCATCACCTATAAACCCATAGCTGACATTTGGATACTTATGGGTTTTAGGTACTACTAGTAAATTACTATACCAACCCGCACTGAAAAGAGCAGGTAACTCTACTATCAACACCACAATTGTTGATAAAATTGCATCAAACACACAAAATAGCCAAAATGCAAGTCCTGCTCATCCTCTTGCCAACACGGCAATGGAAGCTGAATGACGGGTCACCATTCACCAGATGCAGCTGCTGCAGCGCCACAGTAGGGGCGCCACCCTTCTTGGCATTGAGGTTCTCCTTGGATTGTTCCATCATGTTCTCCCTAGTTGTAACATAAAAATCATGACCACGGGGTGTTACCATCTGCATGCACACATTAACTATTTTAAGGCTGGGCAATTAGGTTGTTGCAAGCAATTGGCAAATGATGGTAAGTGGATGATGGTTTTTTGCTTGGGAAAGGAGGATCACCCTTGGTCGCCAATTTACACAGCCTTAAGACGGTTGATGATGACCGTCATGGTTGGCCAAACAGGGAGCGCAACCGAAGGCTAGCTGGATCCTCAAGCAACAAGCCGTGATGGAGGGGAACGTGGAGTACTACCCAAGTAATGGGTGACCGCCATTAAGCGTGACCGTTGATTTGAATAGCTCAAATTTCACAAGATTGAAAAACTATTTAAATGGCTCAAATTTCACTAATGTGGCAAACTGCGCCTACCTAGCTAAACTTAACCCGTATGACATCTCCACTTCTCCAGGAAAAGAGCCAAGGCAAGAATCCCACACACACATCCAAAATGGACAACACACATAGCATCGCATCATATTAAAGCGTGAGTACACATCAACATATTGCTAATTTTCTTTTGTTCAGTTTGTCTGAAGTTTCTGACAAACCCGTCATAACCTATAAATAGTAATAACAACAAAAGTTCACTTTGCTTGATCAGATAAACACTGACACTTGAATCCTTATGGGTTTTAGGTACTAATAGTAAATTATTATACCATCCCGCTTCGAAAATAAAAGGTAACTATTATCAACACTCCCATTGTTGGTGCAGTTGCATCGAACACTCAAAACAACCAGAATGCAAGTCCCCCATCCTCCTGCCAAGATGGCTATGGAAGCTGAATGGTGTGTCATTGTTCACAAGATGCAGCTACCGCAGCGCCGCGACAGGGTAGCACCCTTCTTGGTGTTGAAATTCTCCTTGGACAATTCCATCATCTTCTCCACCAGCTATAAAAAAATCATGACCACAAGGTGTTACCATTAGCACACTCACATTAACTATTTAAAGACTTGGCAATTAGGTTGTTGCAAGCAATTGGTAAATTATGGTAAGTGTAGGAGTTTTTTTTCTTAGAGAAGTAGGATCACCCCTACGCTCCGATGCACACAACCATAAGAGTATGAGGGTTGATGATCGTGTCATGTTGGCCAACCAAGGAGCACAGCTGAAGGCTGGCCAGGCCCTCCAGCAGCAAGTCTTGATGGAGGAGAAAGTGGATCAACTACTCAAGCATTACGATGGGTGGTCACCAATAAATCTCAAGGGATCCCGCATGACCACTCATTTTAATAGCTCAAATTTCACTAGATTTCAAAACTATTTGAATGGCTAAAATTTCTCCAAAGCGGCAAAGAGTACCTACGTGACTAAACTCAACTCGTGTGTCATCTCCACTTCTTTAGAAGAGAGGAAAGGCGAAGACTCCCACACGCATATCTGAAATGGACCACACACACACTACTAGGGAAAAGGCTAGCAGCAGCGCGGGTTTTAGATGTATCAGTAGCGCGGGGATAGGCGCTACTAATAAGGCGCTACAGCTAACATATAGCAGCAGCAGCAGTGCTCACCGGGCGCCATCGCTACATTAAGTGTATCGCCAGCGCTGTTCAGGAAGCTCGCTATCGCTATTATCTCTAGCACGCTTTTCCTTGATGCGCCATCGCTATAGCGGCGTTGTCGCTAACTTTTGTACACCCGCCATCGCTAATTTAAGTAGGTTTTTTTGGCATATTTGTTTTGTATTTGAACAGGCTTTATAGAAGAATCTTTAGCACATAGAAATGTCATCATGATACACATACAAATGTCTCATGAGACCACAAATGTAATCATAGCATGTACATACAAATAGTCTCATCATAATCATCATCCAATACAAAGTGATACATGCAAGTCTCAATACTTGCAACTACAACAACGCTATCCATCTAAACAAAGGTATACGCAAGAAGTGCTATCACTATGAGTGAGAGCGAACTATGCAAGACATGAGGTGGCGGTTACGAGTGCTCTCTCGCTTAGTGTGAACCTCAAGTAACTAGCTTCTCCTTCTTGTTCTGCTTTTCAAGTTTTATGGTGGCGCGTGAACCCATTCACTTGCGCCGACACTCATGCCACTCGTTGTACACCCCGAACCTTCCCTTTGTACACTATATAGCAATTCCATCTCGCCATCAAGAAACTAGGTACCGTTAGAGATGCATGTTCATGAAGAGGATGTACAATCATATATATGCAACAAAATATACTAGAGAAACACCAAAAAGAAAGGGTTAGCAACTAGATGCAACATACAAGACGCAAATTAATTAACTAGAGGTACGCAGGTCATCGTGACGCAAACTAACAAAGTAGCGCACGCAAGTTCGCACATGGACCGTGGACATCACAAAGTTTCATCGCTACAAGAAGTATGCAAGTTCAACCGATGTATATCATCATCATCGGCATCGTAAATCACTAGAAGTTCCATCCTTCCATATCATCAAGGACGAACCCTAGCTTCTTGAACGGCGTGAGGTCTAGACGCTGCATGCCTATGCGAAGTTCGGACGTCACCGTGATATAGGGCCGTGGTGGAACATCCCTTCATCGATTTACTTCTTTCATGATGATCGCCGCAATGTCGCTTTGGATGCGAAAGAAGTCATCTCTAAGTTTATAATCCGCTTCTCCATGAGATTCTAGCCACTTGTGGATACGATCATCATTTCGCTGTTAATGCGAAGCTTTTGGTGATCCGTGTTGAACTGAATCATGAGATGGACGATGTAGAATCCATCCTTCTTGCTTGGATTTGGGACATGGATGCAGGAGAAGTTAGTTTTATGCTTAAACCCATCTTCTTGTTCCTTTGTTTCTTGATCTGCACGTGGCCACCTCTAAAGCTGAAGCCTTGGAGATCATCATTTAGAATATTCATTATGTGGGTGTAGTCTTTTTATCGTAGTCTCCGAAGGGTCAAAATACACGGCGGAGAGACTTATGGTAAAGAACGATAAGGACGGCGTGTCTGCTATGGGAAAAGACACCTCATATTATTCCCCATATGAGAGAGAAGGAATGATTGAAATGTACGAAAGGGTTGTCCGAACTCACTTACTTTGGATGATAAGGCACGAGGACAATTTCCGGTCCTTATTCTGTACCATGAAGTTTTGAGGTACTCCCTAGCAGTTTCACGCCAAAGTCGCCGAGACTCAAGAAAGACTCGTGCATATAGTACGGATCTGCCACACAGATTTGCGAGACTTCTTCACTCTTCATGACGGAGCTCATATAGCGTAAAAAGGCGGACGATAGTAAAATCAAGCCGCCTTTGTTAGAAACATCTCAAAGATATGGTCAAACCGCAGGAAGAACACCTCCGCTGGGTTGTGTGTCGACGTAGCACTTCCCTCGTGCACACGAGCCGCGATGTCGGATATCCCGGATCCTTTGAGGCTAGAGGCTTTTTTTCGACAAAGACATGGTCGTGCAGCCTCGAGATCCTCGATAGTGCCTCCAATGTTTCGCGGTAGCATCGCTCGCCTGTGAGATGGAACATGACCGCACTTTTCACGGTACACGCCTTCGTAATGCATCGTCTGCTGCTATGTGCTCGCTTGTTTGGAGGCAGTTACCTTCCCGATCTCTTCCTCTCCTTTTCTTGGGCACACCTTCCGCACCTTCCTTAACCCCTGCCCCTGTTCCCGGCTAGGTACTGACGACCTCGCGCCCCGCTAGTTGAGCCTGTGTTGAGGCGGCATCTTCAGCGTGTCCTCCGAGGATTTCATGAAGAGAGACTTTTGCAATCCACGGCACGACCCTGCCCGGCATATCATCCATATCCTCATTAGCAAGTCGATAGTCCGATTCGCCATATGGTTGACTCATCATATCTATGTCACACCATACGCTTTGTATTGAGGTAATCCATAGGGTCGACTCCGCCTCATCATCCATTCTCTCGTTCTACAGAGAAATTACATCAGCCAAGATTATTGCACCCCTTCATCATGTCGTCCGCCGCCTCACCCCGTACTACAGAGCTGGTAATTGCGAGGCGGGTGGTGGTCTTCGCACATGCTTGTTGATGTGTGGTAGTTATTGGTGAGCTCTGGCCGGCTCTGCATTTAATAAGATTCTTCGCCATAGCAGCACCCACCTTGCAGCTTCCAATCGCATGGGCGGGTCTCTAACGGCTCAAACTTGCCAAGTGCCATCTTTGTGATCACAAGTCGTCCAATCCCTAGTTTGTTAGGTTTTCGATCCTCCGCTTCTTATGCTTCCTCTTTAAGGTAGCGCATCGGGCCGGTACCTTCCCGCCGGTCTCGGTGCCGCTTATCGGTGCCGGCATCTTCCCACCGGTCTCGTGCTGCCATCGGTGTCGGCGATTGTCGGTGTCGATGTCGGCCAAGCATTCATCATCGAGGCTGACCTGCAAACCTTGCTTAGCAAATAAATAGTCGAGGTACTTCTTGTTCACCCTCATAATCCATCTCGCCTCGTGATCTTGTTCAAGGCCCGCTTTCTTCGTTGTTCGACATGTTTCCTATGATTAAGTGTCCTCATTTATTTCTAAAAGTATGAATAAATGATAAATGACATAAAAGAAATCTATGTGCCAAAGACTCGATATGCCTAACTATGTAGCACAAAATCATGCCTTTATTCACGGGAAATTTCGGCATGACCTTTGCTAAAAAATGGACATATCGAGCGCCTGAAATTCACCGGAACGGAAATGAATCAACATTCCAGTTCAAATTTTCCAAACATGACATGTCCAAAACATGACATATGCACATATCACATGTCCAGTTCAAATTTGCACATATCACATGTCCAGTTCAAATTTTGAAACCTAGCTAAATTCATAACTAAATAGATAACCTAATTAACATACTGCCCTAACTAAAACCTAAGTAAATTAACCGAAGAACCCTAGAAGAGAGAGAGAGGGGGGTTTACAGAGGGTGCAGGGGCGAGGAGGCAGGCCCGACGACGGCCGGGAGGGGAGAGGAGGGAGGCGAGGGCCGACGGTCGGGGCGAGCGCTGCTGGGTCGGGGGCGAGGCCGGGTCGGGGCGAGCGCCGGGTTGGGGTCGGGACTAGGCTAGCGCCGGGCGCCGAGTCGGGGCAGTGCCGGGCTGGTCGGGCGCAAAGGCGACGGGGAGAGTGGGGATTTGGGGGGAAGCGGATGAAGCATAGGGCGGGTGAGAATTTTGTTATGGACGTAGCAGTAGCGCATTTGGACAAAAAGCGCTGCTACTAACTTCACTATCTCTAGCGGTTTAGGAAAAATGCGCTGCTACTACCTTCGCTACTGCCAGTTTTCCTTTTCCTTTATTTTATCCCACTTTTATTTCCCAAGGGCAGTGAACGAAGGGAGGGCGTTATATATTTCATCATTTGACGGTTAAATATGTACGCAAAATAGGGACATATATATTATATATTACACATCATTGGACCCATGCATAATAATGGCTAATGTGTATACAAAATAGGAATATATATATATATATATATATATATATATATATATATATATATATATATATATATATATATATATATATATATATATATATATATATATATATATATATATATATATATATATATATATATATATATATATATATATATATATATATGTAACTGATGTGGCTATATCTCCCACGTGTCGAGGCACGACTTAGAGGCATAACCGCATTGAAAGCAATGTCGCAAGTGAGGTAATCTTCACACAACCCATGTAATAAATAAGGGAAAGAGATACATAGTTGGCTTACAATGCCACTTCACACAAGACATAAATAAACATCCATCATTCAGAGTACACTCAAGGTCCGACTACGGAACCAAAATAAAAGAAGATACCCCAAATGCTACATGATCCTCTAATCGTCCCAATCGGGCACCACTACCGATCATCAGGAAAAGACACATAGTAACTCACCACGCCTCGTCGAACTCCCACTTGAGCTCGGTTGAGTCACCTGACCGCATCATGGAACTCCTGAACTGTTTTGAAGTATCTCGTGAGTCACGGGACTCAGCAATCTCACACCCGCGAGATCAAGACTATTTAAGCTTAATAGGAAGGACAAGGTAATAAAGTGGAGCTGCAGAAGCGACTAGCATATATGGTGGCTACATCGCAAAAGAGAGCGAGAAGAGGAGCAAAGCACGGACGTGAAACTAATAGCGATCAAGAAGTGATCCTGAACTACTTACGCCGACATAACTCCAACACTGTGTTCACTTCCCGGACCACGAGAAGAGACCATCACGGTTACACACGCGTTGATGTGTATTTTATTGAGGTCAACTTTGGGTTTTCTACAACCGACATTAACAAATTCCCATCTGCCTCATAATCAAGGGCACGGCTTTCAAAGATATTACCTCGCAGGGTGTCCCAACTTAGCCCATTATAAGCTCTCACGGTCAACGAAGGATATTCCTTCTACCGAAGACCCGATCAATCTCGAATCTCGACTACAAGACATTTCGACAGAATAAAACAAGACCAGCAAAGCCGCCTGACAGCCGACAAATCCCGATAGGAGCTGCACATATCTCGCTCGTGGCACATCCGGATGAGCAGTCCATACAACTAAAACCAGACCTCAAGTTGCCTTGAGGGGCGCCTGCACAGACTTAGTTCGGGCCAGCACTCAAGGAGCACCGTCCGGGGTTAAAATAAAGATGACCCTCGGCTCACGAAACCCGGGGAAAAGGCTTAGGTGGCAAATGGTAAAACCAATGTTGGGCCTTGCTGGACGAGTCTTATTCAAAGCGAACTGTCAAGGGGTCCCATAAATCACCCAACCGTAAGGAACGCTAAATCAAGGAACATAACACCGTATGACGGAAACTAGGTGGCAAGAGGAACAAAACACTGCATAAGGCCGAGCCTTCCACCCTTTACCAAGTATATAGATGTATTAATTATAGCAGATATATATTGTGATATCCCCAACAAGTAAACATGTTCCAAAAGGAACAACATCTCCATGTTCCAACAAGGAACAAACTTCAGCTTCACCGCAACTAGCAACGCTATAAGAGGGCTGAGCAAAGCGGTAACATAGCCAATCAACGGTTTGCTAGGAAAGGATGGTTAGGGCTGACATGGCAATATGGGTGGCATGATATAGCAAGTGGTAGGCATCGTAGCATAGGCATAGCAAAAGAGCGAGCAACTAGCATAGCAAAGATAGAAGTGATTTCGAGGGTATGGTCATCTTGCTCGCAATGTTCTCAGAGTTGTCGAAAGCTTGATCCTCGAAGCGTTCTCAACAGGCCTCGCTCACGCACTCGCCTCCGACTCTACCCAAAGCAACAACACAAACAAAGGAACCACAATAAATCACGTGCAATGCACAATCAACATGATGCAAAACATGCATGATATGCTAGATGTGATATGCAATGCTTATAAAGGCCCGAAGGTAAATGATGAACCAGGCATCAACTTGGCAAACCAAGTATGCCACTGAAAGATGAGATGATTTCGTTGAAATCGATATAAAGATCACCGAAACGGATGCACGGTTTGCAAATGGCAAGCAAAACAAGAATGGCGCAAATCTGCCATTAACAGCATGATGCCACTTAGCAAGCAACAATTAATTAAGCTTACTGCACCCAAACGTATCAACAAAGCACATGGCAGTGATCTACACAAGATGCTCGACAAAAGATGAGCACTGAGCTACGGCTAGTTCACAACATAACAGGTTCAAACAAGCATGGCAAAAGTGCACAAAATATCAGGCTGGACATGGCAAAAACAGCATCAGGTTGCAATGTTCAGAGCAACAAAACTACATGCTACAGGACCTTAAAATAGCAAAACAAGGCATGGCATGAATCTACTCAAAGCATAGATCAAAAGTCCCTTACTGACCATCAGCCAAAAAGGATCCTAATATATAGTAACACCCATGTCAATATTGAAAGTTTCGTTAACAGATTCAGCAACATGACATATCAAAAACTGATAACGAGTAAGCATGTTTACAAGCTCAATGCACTCACTACAGAGCCTTATATGATAAACTAAGCATACATACATCAAGAAGACATGACATAGAAGACATACATGGCAAGAACAATAACATAGCATAAATGGATCAACCACAACAAGCTAGGCAAAATTGAATAACATGTATACAATCTGCCAGGAAACATTTGATAGCAAAAGTAGAGCTCGATTGACTCAAGCTATGGCACTCCATAATTGCAAACAAAGGCATAGATGGATAGAGCAAGACATGTTTTACAAAACACCCTTACTGAAGTATCTCAAAATATGCATAGATCTCTTGGTATCATCAAGTTAACATGGCATCAGAATCAGCTAAAACAGGGCTGAAATCAGCAACATCAGGACACCTACTTTGCATGCTTGTGCTAGTCACCACATAGATCACAAAAATACATGGCATATATCCCTGTGGCATGGCATATTACAAAACTCATGTGGGACTCAAATACATAGGGTGCACACATTAATCATGGCAAAAATAACAAAAGTGCAACTTCTGTTACGAAACAGAAACTAACATCACATAGCACTCTTCCAACAGCATTTCGGGCATCAAGATGAGCTCAAATGAAAATGATGCAATGAGATGAAATAATCTACTCTTCGAGACGAACATTTTGATATATTAAACGCGCAAAATGAATCTACAGATGCAAAGATATACCACTGCGAAAATGGAACAAAATAGCAAGTATATCAAGACTTAGGAAAAAAAAAGGGAGGGGAGAGTCAACGGCGCGGGAACCGAGGCCGGATCGGGGCCCGACCCGATCGGACCTGGCCTCGGTGGCGGAGGAGCTCGCCAGGGAGGCGGCCGGCGAGGGGGAGGCGGCGCCGAGGGCGGCGGGCTCGTGGGTGGCCATGGAGGCGAGGCCACCCGGCGAGGCGACGGGCGCCGCCGCGGTGCGGCGGGCCGGCCGGGAGGAAGCGGGCGGCGAAGCGGAGTTCCGCGGGTGGCGACGGCGGCGGATGCGGCGACGGCGCCCGCCGTGGCGGACGAGGCGGCGGCGTTCGGGCGGCGCGGGCGGGCGCTGGGCGGGCGTTTCGGGCGAGGCAGAGCGGTCGGGAGGGCCGCCAGGCTCATGGCTCGCTGGGCGGCGCGGGCGGCGGCGCGGCCACGCGGATGCCCCCTATTACGCTGGGCGGCGGCGGACGGTCCGGCGCGACGCGGGACGGTTTTAGGGTTTCGGGAAGGGATGATCCGGATTTTCGGGGGAGGTGTTTAAATAGGCATAGAGGGAGCTAGGAGAGTCCAAATGAGGTGTAGTTTTCGCCACGCGATCGTGATCGAACGACGGAGAGCATGGGAGTGACTTAGATGGGTTATTGGGCTGTTTTGGAGGGTGTTGGGCTGCAACTTAAAATAGGCCTTTGCGAGAGTGCGTTAACTGCTGAGTACCAAACGAGCTCCAAATGACCCGAACTCTGACCGTGGTCTGCGGTTGGTATACCAAGGCCACTAGACAAACCTCGGTCCATTTCGAGAAGGTTTAATACCCGCACACGGAAAAACGTAAAAGGGACCGCCGGGAGATAGGAGTGCCGGATTGCAAAACGGACAACGGAAAAATGCTCGAATCATGAGACTAACACGTATGCAAATGCGATGCACATGATGACATGATATAAAATGCATGACATGGACAAAATGCAAAAGAAGAAAAACCCAACCACGGAGGGAATATCATATAACAATGCCGAAAATGGCAAGAGTTGAGTTACAAATATGGAAAGTTACTCCGGTGTTACAACACTCCACCACTATAAGAGGATCTCGCCCCAGATCTAGGACCGAAAGAACTCCTGATATTCGAACGGAGGTGATCCTCGCGCCCCTGTGTAGCTTTCGGTCGGAATGGTGTGACCACTTCACTTTCAGGAATTTGATTGACTTGTTGTGAGTCTTGCGCCGGTTTCTTCAAGAATAGCAACGGGTGCTCATGATAAGAGAGATCTTCTTGAAGGTCAATCTCTTCGGGTTGATAGTGCGCTCAGAGTCTTGAAGCACTTATGGTTGTGACACGTGAAACACATCGTGCACGCTTGCAAAGTTGGATGGAAGCTCGTTGATAGGCTAGATCGCTTCTTTTGCCAATGATCTTGAAAGGACCCACGATCTAGGGCAAGCTTCCCTTGATACCGGGTTTACGAAAGTGCCTTTCATTGAGAGACGCGAGGTAGACATGGTCTCCGATTTCAAAAGCCACATCACGGTGCTTATCATCATAATAGTTTTCCGCGCGATTATGCTGCTTTGAGATTCTCACAATGACTTGGCACATTTCTTCCGCTTCGTGATCAAGTCATTGCCAAGAAGTTGGCGCTCAATTGCCTCTGCACTCAATTGAGAGGAGTACGCACTTCTCGCCATAGAGAATTTCGAATGGGGCCTTGCCCGAACTCGCTGGAAGCTGTTGTTGTAAGAGAACTCGCATATGGAAGACAATCTTCCCACTTCATACCGAAAGAAATGACACAAGCCCCGAGCATATCTTCAAGGATTTGATTTACTCGCTCAACTTGGCCACTTGTTTGAGGATGGAAAGCTGTGCTGAAACGAATGTTGGTGCCATGGCCTTCAAAAGAATCCCAAAACTTGGAGGTAAAGATGCTGCCACGGTCTCAAGAGATCACTTGAGGAATGCCGCAAGGAGACAATCCTCGAGGTGTATAGCTCGCCAACCGAGCTGCTGTGATGGATTCTTTGATAGGAAGAAAATGAGCCACTTTAGTAAGCTTGTCAATGACAACGAAGATAGCATCATTTCCACGCTTTGACTTTGGAAAGCCACCACTAAGTCCATTTCAATATGATCAAACTTCCATTCTCGAATAGCAAGAGGTTGGAGGAGACCAGCCGGTCTTTGGTGTTCTCGCTTTCACTCTTTCGCAGACATCACACTCATTCACGAATTGAGCAATTTCGCTTCATTCGAGTCCACCAATAAGACTGCTTGAGATCATGGTACATCTTCGCATTTCTAGGATGAATGGATGAAGCTTAATTGTGAGCCTGCTCATAATGACTTTCTCAGATCACCCTTAGGAACCACAATCCGTCCTCAAAGAAAAGAGTGTCTTTGTCATCCACGTGGAAGCACTTATACTTGAAATGCCCTTGTCGATTCCACGCTTCACCTTTTTCACCATGGTATCCAAGTTGAGCCTCACGAATCTGATCTTCCAAAGTAGGAGAGACTATGAGGTTGGCAAGAAAGCCTTGAGGAACAACTTGAAGATTCAGCTTATGGAAAGCTTCACGAGATCCGGCCGAAAGGGCTTGAGGATTAGACTGCTGCAAGAAGCTTTCCGCTCAAAGCATCTGAATGACATTGGCCTTGCCTCGAGTATACTCAATACTTGGGTTGTACTCTTGAATCATTTCGACCCATCGAGTCTGCCTGAGGTTGAGGTTGGGCTGAGGACGTGTCCGGCGCGCGCGGGGACGGTTTTTAGGGTTTCGGGGAAGGGATGATCCGGATTTTCGGGGGAGGTGTTTAAATAGGCATAGAGGGAGCTAGGAGAGTCCAAATGAGGTGTAGTTTTCGGCCACGCGATCGTGATCGAACGATTTGAGAGCATGGGAGTGACTTAGATGGGTTATTGGGCTGTTTTGGAGGGGTGTTGGGCTGCAACTTAAAATAGGCCTTTGCGAGAGTGCGTTAACCGCTGAGTACCAAACGAGCTCCAAATGACCAAATCTGACCGTGGTCTGCGGTTGGTATACCAAGGCCACTAGACAAACCTCGGTCCATTTCGAGAAGGTTTAATACCCGCACACGGAAAAACGTAAAAGGGACCGCCGGGGAGATAGGAGTGCCGGATTGCAAAACGGACAACGGAAAAATGCTCTAATCATGAGATCTAACACGTATGCAAATGCGATGCACATGATGACATGATATAAAATGCATGACATGGACAAAATGCAAAAGAAGAAAAACCCAACCACGGAGGGAACAAATATGGAAAGTTACTGGTATATATATATATATATATATATATATATATATATATATATATATATATATATATATATATATATATATATATAGTACATCATTTGACCGATAACATAAGTTTCCTCACTGCCGACGTTTTGCTTTTGAGTCAGCTTCTTTTCCTTCTTGTTCGTCAAGAATAATTGAGCCCCTCATTGTGACTTTGCTTTTCCATGGAGTACGATTTTCTTAGGTAATGTAGTATTGATTCTTGTTTTGACGATACTTCATCATCATCGCATCTTCCTCATTGGGTTGCCAGATCGATCATAGTCTTCCTCGCTGGTGACTCCATTCATTCCAATGATGTTCCTTTTGCCTCTCCTCGTGACAACACGGCTGGGATTGCGCTGGTCGCTTATGAAGAAGCATTGTGTCACATGCTTAGCGGTACCCATGGCTCGCTTTTTTGCGATAGCGCTCACGGTAGCGCCTTGGCGCCGGGTATAGTCATGGTAGTGAAAATCCGCTTTCTTTTCGACATTCTTAGCCCATCCGACACGGAACATTGTCGTGTTGTGCAGTCCAGATTAGTGAAGCTCCCAGATCTCCTCGACTCTTCCATTGCGCCGTTGTCGCTGCCGGTCATGCATTCCATCGTCACCCTCGAAGTTCTCGATCATCACCGCCCATATCTTTGGCCTCCGTAGAACGTGTATCCGTTAATATCATATGCCCGATAGGTTACGAGGTTGGGCGAGGGCCATGTGCTAAGGCGATATGAGCAATCCGTCTCTAGAGCTCCTCCGGAGGATTAGCAATAATATGCTCTTTGAACCAATGCAAGAAAGTGGAGTTGTGCTCTAGTAACTTTGGCGTCTGTCCCCGCATACCCCCGGTCACGATATTTCTTTGCGATAATTTCTTTGTGCAGTGCCACTTAAAGGATCTACCTCGCCTAGGTGTTGTAGCACTACCAAGTTTGCTCACAAAGTCGCCAGATCGATCCGAGTATGCCACGCAGTTCCTTGCATCGCTGGGTAAAGGACCATCTCCTTCGAGCCTCCCATCGTGCTTGTTAACGGCAAACCAACACTAACACTAGGCGGCTGGTCTGCGCCATATAGAAAATTCTCACAAAGAGATGCACTCTTGTGCCAAATAGCCTCGACGATGCTTCCATCCGGACGGGACATGTTACTTAACGAATCCTTTGATGATCCCATTCATCCTCTCAAATGGCATCATGTTGTGCAGGAATGACGGCCCTGTGTCTATTATGTCATCCACAATATGGACACACAGATGCACCATCAAGTCAAAGAACGCGGGCGGAAGTACATCTCAAGCTCATTCAAGATCACAACGATCTCTTCCTCGTAGCCTTTGAGCTGCTTCACATCGATCGACTTTCGAGATGACGCCGAAAAAGTTGCAGAGACCAATAAGAGCGGTCACGGACGTGTTTGTCCATTATCCCTCTAAGGGCAACAGTAGTATCTCGCCATCATCACATGCCGCCATGAGACTTCATCCCGCTGAACCTTTTCTTGTCCGTGTTCAGATATCCGCTTATCTTCCCACAAAGAATCAAACCAACTTTGACTCCGTAAGGCACTTAAAGAAGGCATTGATCTCAGCTTGACTTAAGGTGAAGCAAGAAGGGGGCAATAATCCTTTTTCTTTATTTTCTTGCCCTTCTTCTCCCGCACTGCCTCCGCCTCTCGCCTCGCCCGACATTTTACGGGCGGCATGTGCGATCTTCCCTAATTTTCAAATCTTGCAAGTCTTTTCTTGCCTTCGCCCATCCTTGGTCTTATCCGCATGTTCATCGTTGTTGCAGCAAGCTCTCAAGGACATTCTTAAAGATATGCATTTGATCAAGGCAATGAGGTGTATCGAGTTTGTGCCAAGATCCAAGTCCCGCAACACGCACTCGCCTTCCATACCTTCAGCAGCGGCCCGGCGCCTTTCTCATCGCTCTTTCCCGCCGGGCACTCCTTCCAGCTTTTTCAACAGCTCATCGATTTCGCACCGCCCACTTACGTGGAGGTCCTCGATGCTCAGCGTGACCATTGAATAGATCTCCCCGGTTTCTCCACGGGTCGCCCTGTTCAAGCCATCTTCGATGCCCCATGTACACGATTTTCCTGCACTCCGCCATCTTTCCTTGACGTTAGTCTCGAGACGTCATATCATCCATGCACCGCGGCATCCGCAATATCCATGGCACACCTGGCCTCGCCACATATCCGTGAATCGAGATAGTCCTCGCGACCGCCGTGATCAGCACAGCTCTCATGTTGAAATACTCACCTTTGTCAAGCGCCCCATGTCTTGGCCGGTGTTTTCCATAACGTGTCTAACTCCTCTTGAAGTAGCCCCGATACAAATTAATATTATTTCCGGTTGTTTCGCCCTTGAATAAGCATGCTCATGTGAATGTATTTCGATTTCATGCACAACCAGGGGAGGTTGTACATCCATACAAACACGGGCCATGTGCTATGGTTGGTGTTCGTTGCCAAACGGATTCATGCCATCGGTACACGCACCGAGCACGATGTTCCTTGCATCACATTCAAAATACCGATAGAAGCTGTTCAATGCTCTCCACGGCTTCCATCCTTCACGGTCTCAGCTTCGGATCATCTCCATCGCCGGGCTTCTTCCTCTCCGCGTGCAACAGATTAGCTTTGCTTCCTTGGGATCTACAAAATACTCTCGAGACGGGAGTGATCGTAAGTACCATACAACTTTCGGGGACATTTCTTCCGCCTTCTTGTATCGAGAAGCATTGCACACCGGACAACTTGTTTTTTCCGCTGCATTCTTCCGATAAATTATACAATCGTTGATGCATGCATGGTATCTAACGTGTGGCGGATCAAGAGGGCACACGATCTTCTTGGCCTCATCAACACTAGTAGGACATAGATTACCCGGGAAGAACATCCTTTAGGTACTTGAGATGCTCATCGAGGCTAGTGTCGGTCCATTTGTTTTAGCCTTCATCTTCGTGGAGTTGGAGCGTGAAACTCAAGCTTAGTCACCTCGGATTGCAACCATCATACAATGAAGTGTTCGAGTCTCACCACCGCTTGCTCCAGCTTAGCCTCCTCTCTAGAAGCAGCTCTCTCAAGATTGCCTCTCATGGGCAATGCTTGAACATGAGGGTCCCAGACGATTGAACTTAGTACCGACAAACTCTGCTGCGTGGAGTCCATGTCGCTCTTCCGCCGCCATGTCCGCCCTTCTCCTCCGCCATGTCCGCCCTTTCTCCGCCGCCATGTCCGGCTCTTCCTCGCCGCCATTATCGATCATCTCTTCGCCTTGCATCGTGTCATCATTGCTCGCCCTGTCGGCATCCTCAACATCGCCATCCTCATCTTCAATTATCCACCGCAGATAGCCATCCATGAAACCAGTCATGAGCAGGTGCGCTTCGACACCACCATCGCCATGGGGGTCGAGCCAAACTATTCCTTTGTATTTTTGACACGGACATAAAACCTCCGTCCGTTATTTTCTTTTCATGTCATGCACCGCCGACCGCAACCACCTGTCCACCATCGCTCCACCGACCATCGCCAACTCGCACGGTAATAATAAACAAATTGATTATAAAAATTCATGCATGCATCAAAGTCATACAAAATTTGACATGACCTTCCCTAAAATAGGACATATATGGATCTAGAGTTTGTTCGAATTTGCCAAACGGAAATAAATCGACATTTCGCAAAACATAGGCAACTCAAAAGCACAACCCATGTACACACACACAATTTCCACAAACATATCACACACACATAAACATATTTTCATTTTGCAAAAGCATGAATTTTCATCACTCGACGAGATCGAGCACACGGTGGAGATGATGTTGTAGGGAGATCAAAAGTGCACAAAGCTCTTGTTGACAAAGATAGATCTAGTTAGGGGCAATAGGTCACTTAACTAAATGCTACATCTACCTAGCTAGCTAATTTGGGAGGAGACAACTTCAACTAGTGGAGGGAAAGGAAAAGAGAAAGGAGATGCATTAATGGAGGTGGTGAAGTTATAGCTAGGAGTAATGAAGAGAGAGAAAGGTAGGTAGAAGAGGGAGAGTAATGGGGAGAAGTATTGAGGAAGAAGAAGAGGAGAGAGGGAGGATGTGGGAGGTAGGGGAAAGGGAGAAGAGGAGATGGGAGGGGAGGTGGGGAAAGGTGGTGGGCTGCGGCTTAGCAAAGAGCACGGAGAAAAAGCGCTGCTGCTAAGAGGGTAGCAGCAGCGCTTCCTAACACACGCCATCGCTAAACGGGCTAAACTGCACACAATTTCAAAATTAGCAGCAGCGACGCGGACAAAAAAGCACGCCATTTATTATGGCGTTAGCAGCAGCGCTTCCTCGGAGCCGCGCTTACCGTAAACTTAGGTCGTTGTTCATCGTCGGTGGATTTTGTAGCAGCGCCTGTTTAACAACAAAGCGCCATCGCTAAATTTGCACCAAAGAAGCAGTGTTTACGAATCAAGATCGTTGTTTATTAGCAGCAGCGCGGCATAAAAAGAGGCGCTGCTGCTAAGATTCTGTGTATAGGCTTTTCCCTAGTAGTGACATAGCATCGCGTCATATTGAAGCTCGAGTACACATCAACATATTGCTAATTTCCTTGTGTAACATTTGTTTGAAGTTTCTGACAAACCCATCATAACCTATTAACAATAATGACAACACAAGTTCACTTGCTTCACCATATAAACGCTGACATTTGGTACCTTATGAGTTTTAGGTACTACTAGTAAATTACTATACCATCCCGTTCCAAAAAGAAAAGGTAACTACTATCAACACCAGAATTGTTACTGCAGTTGCATCAAAGATACAAAATGACCAGATTGCAAGTCCCGTTGATCCTCCTGCCGAAACGACTATAGAAGTTGAATGGCAGGTCACCATTCAATAGATGCAGCTGCCGTAGTGTCGCGACAGGGCACCAAGGTTCTTGGCATTGACTATTACAATGGAATATTCCATCATCTTGTCCCTGGCTATAAAAGAATCACGATAACATGGTGTTATTGTCTGCACACTTACATTCACTATTTTAAGACTTTGTCGGATTTCGGGTTCCGGCAGACCCTTGAGGTTCGAACACTGGGGTGCGCGCGGTGATCCAACCTCCCACCGTCTCGCCCTTCACCGAATCGCAGGGACCTAAACTACTAACGGAGCAGACAAGAGACACGTAGATTTATACTAGTTCAGGCCACCGCTAGGTGTAATACCCTACTCTAGTTTGTGGTGTGGTGGATTGCCTCTGGGCTGATGAAGAATAAGATAAAGAAGAACAGCCTCGCGAGGGTCTGTTCTGGTGGGTGTGATGAACTGCTAGGTGGTGTTCCGTCATTTAGCTTGAGGATCGGGTCTTCTTCTTCTCTCGATCCCATGCCGATCCTCTACCCCGTGGGTGGCTACTCCTATTTATAGGCGAAGGCCCCGGCCTCTTCCCAAATATTGAGCGGGAAGGGCGCCAACAATTGGCCATTTTGAAGGGGAACAACGGTACACTTATCCTCGACTAAAGTTGGTCCTCGCCGCCAAAGGCTCGTGATGACGCCGCTTGGGCTCCACGATGACTTCTTCCAGCCGCTGGGGCTGGTCTTGGTCTTGTTGCACCGAAACGGATGCCTTTGCTTGATGCTCGCCGCGCTTGCTCCCTTTGCACCAAAGAGGAAAGGAGGACACTACGCTGGTTGGCACCGACCGGGCGCCTTTGGTCGTCATGGTTATGCCATGGGCACCTCGCGAGGTACCCTGCCTTGAACTCTCCGGCCTCATGAGCCAGCCTCGACGAGGCTGCGGCTCGAGGAAGCTCCTTGTCGCCCCGCCTGCGGAGGCTTGGCCTCGCGAGGGTCTTGAGCTTGCGTTGATGAAGATGGGCTGTCCTGGCCTCCTTTGAGCCACGCCGCAGCCGCAGCGTGCAAGTCTGGGGACCCCATTCCCGTAACGCCGACAGAGCCCCGGCCCACGGCGCGCCCAACATGGCCGAAGGTAGAGGCGAAGGGCAAGCGCGGCGTCAAGGGTTCTAACAGCTCGGCGGTTTTGGCGCGCAAGGCGGTTGATTGACGCGGCGCGACTGCTTTCCCACGATGCCTCGTAACCACCCGGATTCGACAAGTCCTCGCATGCAGAGTTGGTCATGATGACCGTGATCGTGGAGGTCGACGGTTGGCCTTCGCCGACATTAAGCACGGAACGGCGGGCGCCTTCCGCCTATCCTCCGCTTTCCTCTTCCTCGCCTGGTCCTGGTTGCCATGGCTTCGATCCGCCGGTTCTCCAAGGAAGAGAAGGAAAGGCTCAAGAGGATCCCGACCTGCTCCCCCCAAAGAAGCGGCTTGCTCTTCCGTGTTAGGGCAGAGCGCCGCCAGAGGCGCCCATGCCTCGCGCGAAGCGGCCACCACCAGTGGTTTCTTTCCCTTGTACGCGCATGTTGGCGGCCGGAAGGAGGCGACGCCGGGCGCCACGAAGGGCGCCACGACCACGCCAAGCGGTCACGAAGGTGTGCGCTTCCCTCGAGTCCACGGGCAGGCTCCCGCCGGAGTTCGGTTTCAAGGCCGCCACGCCCTAAGTCTTGGATTCGCTATCCTTCTTTCTTCGCCCTCCGCCCGGCAGGGGAACCCCGACTCGCTGCAAGACGCCGCTGCGGCACCCTCGCGACCGGGCAGAGGTCGCAGAGTTGCCCGCGCGAGGTCTTCATGACACGAGGCCGGGCGAGGTCGCCTGGTCCGCAGGACGAGGGCGCCTCACGGTCCACCTAGAGTACGATGGTGCTTCGTGGTGTCCTTCAAGGTCTTCGACGCTGAGGGTCGCTGGCCGAGTGCTGCCCCGGAGAGGTGGTCGGGTCCGCTGCAGGAGACAGAGGCCCACCGACCACCTTTGGCAGCCTCAGCGATTTAAGGCGCTTGAGGATCCAGCGACTGGGCCGAGCTCTTTCATGACGCCGAGACGAAGCGACGACAGCTACGAGCCCGAGCTCGCTGGCTTCCCGGAGTGGCGGGCTCTGCCAGTCGCCGCCTCGATCCGATGGGGTTGGCTCCTGACCGGTGGCCCACTGCTGATGATGGCGCCTCACGCGGTGGTCCCTATAGGTAGGACTCCTTAGGATTCGCGCCTTTTGTTCCCGCGAGGAGCCAAGAATGTACAAGGGGCTTGTAAGATGTTTGTAGCTTCGCTTGTCAATATGATCCTTATTGTGAGGCAAGGCGAGATGCTCATTCCGCCTTAGCTTAGTTTCTTCCTTTCGACCTCGTGAGGGCTTGGTGCTCAACCGATGTGTCCTAGTCCCAAGGCGGCTTCAGCCCGCTGGTATGCTGTGTCGCGATGCCGTGGTCAAGGCCAGGAGGTGAGCGGCCCGAGGTCCAAGAAGAGCTCCCCGAGTCGCGATGCTCGTGGGGTCCCCTTGGTGCTCAAGCAGCCATCATTCGGTGAGAAAGGAGAGCGATGTTGCTAACACGGGGTTGCATTGAGTGTGGGGATGGTGTTGCGACAACTAGTGTGTCCGGAGGGTGACTTATCTCGAGGGTTAGGACAATGCTTCCTGGTGCGGTGCTAGGTCCGTGCCTTGGCCGGCGAGAGATTGCGTGGCAGGTCGCTTGCTCTCCTTGAGGGACCCCCGCAGGTTCACCACAAAGGAACAAGAGCTCACCGTGGTGATCGCTAGTTCTGCCGTTAGTTGCTTTTGAGAGGCGCGAGGCCTCATGAGATGTGTTAGCACCCGTGAGCCAGCTGGACTCACGAGGCCCTACCTCAAGGCGGGTTGCGCCGGCTCGGGCCTTATCTTCGAGTGTGTTCCTGCAAATTTGGCCAGATGTCGGTGTTTCACGCCTTTGGGTCCCATCCTCGGACTGGTCTCAGCCTGTCAGCCGGCAAGCCAGGTCGCGATGCCATGGACAAGACCAGAGGGTGAGGGCCGAGAGCCGTAGGAGCCCCGAGTCACGATGCTCAGCGCCTTTAACGCGCAAGCTGGGTTAGATGATGCAACTTCACGCCTCGGTCCCGGCTCGTGCTGGTCTCAGCCTGTCCGCCGGCAAGCTGTGTCGCGATGCCATGGACAAGACCAGAGGGTGAGGGCCGGAGAGCCGGTAGGAGCCCCGAGTCGCGATGCTCGTGCACCCCCTTTAACGCGCAAGCCGGGCCGATGCAGCAACTCCCACGCCCCCGGTCCTGGCTCGGTTGGTCTCAGCCATCACGGGCAAGCTGTGTCGCGATGCCATGGACAAGACCAGAGGGTGAGGGCCGGAGAGCCGTAGGAGCCCCGAGTCGCGATGCTCGTGCACCCCTTTAACGCGCAAGCGGGTTAGATGACCAAACTCTATGTCCTCGGTCCCGGCTCTCGGCTGGTCTCATTGCCGTCACCGGGCAAGCCAGTGTCGCGATGCCATGGACAAGACCAGAGGGTGAGGGCCGGAGAGCCAGGAGCCCTGAGTCGCGATGCTCGTGCACCCCTTTAACGCGCAAGCTAGGTCCGATGCAGCAACTCCACGCCCTCGGTCCCGGCTCGGCTGGTCTCACCTGTCAGCCGGCAAGCCAGTGTCGCGATGCCATGGACAAGACCAGAGGGTGAGGGCCGGAGAGCCGTAGGAGCCCTGAGTCGTGATGCTCGTGCACCCCTTTAACGCTAAGCCGGGTTAGATGACTAAACTCACGCCCCGGTCCTGGCTCGGCTGGTCTCAAATGTCCGCCGCAAGCCTGTGTCACGATGCCATGGACAAGACCAGAGGGTGAGGGCCGGAGGGCCGGTAGGAGCCCTGAGTCGCGATGCTCGTGCACCCCCTTTAACGTGCAAGATTCGCCACCCAGAAAAGGCACCAAATAACAAGCATGGTGGAGCGAGAGCATAATCCTAAGGAAAAGTAGGAAGGATACATGTCACTGGGACTGGCCCGAGCGGCTTGGGATGATGCAGCCCGAGGGGCGCCCCAACAGATAGGCTAATGACATGAAATAGGGGATACATGCCGCAGGACGGACCCACGCTGCATGGGAATAATGCGCTCAAGGCGCCTCCCAAAGAGGAAATAAAACTTAGAGATGTCACCCGCGATGTTGGGGATGAAGGGTGTAGGTAGCAGACTCGTGGGCTGCGGAGCGATCTCACGAGCCCCAGCCCAGGGGCCTCGGAGGCCCGAGGCGCCGGGCGGCTCGCTGGCCATCTTCATCTCCGCCAGGCTGCGGCCTGCCTGACCTCTTGAGCCTCCCGGATGTCCCTCATGAGGCGCTGAGACGTGGTGGCTGCATTCGCAGCCGAAGGCATGCGAACGCAGCTGGGCGGTCCTCTAACGCCCCACTCACGAGGGCCGAGGCGCTTGAGACGCTGCCTGCTGAGCCCGGTATGTCGATGCAGATGTGCAGCCCACCATCCTCGCCTCGATGGGGGCTACAGGCGAAGGCGGCTGCCCTCATGACCCTTGACTCAGAGCTCCCTGAATGGCCTTGCCGACGAACTCCCGAGGGTTCGGCCTCCCCGCCTTGCTCCTCGCTATGGGAACGTGCTTCAAACACGCCCACGCAGCCCAAGCGCCCCTCGTGACCTTGGCGAGGTCGGCGGCCCTCTAGGGAGAGCCTCAAGCCCCGCTCGAGGAGGGCGCCGCGCGCTTCCTATGCGATGGAAGGAGGTTCTCTGCCCGGCAGGGGGCCCCGAGGGGCCGCCTCTTGAAGAGCCGGGCCGGTCGATGTCTTCTTATTCTGTGCGGCTCTGGAGGCCTCCCGCTGCCGTGGTCTGGTCTTCTAGCGATGCGGCTCGAAGGCTCGCCCAGGAGCACACCGCTCTCCCTTCACAGTGGCACCGTGATGACCCCGCCGCTCGGCATCTTGAGGATGTTGTAGCCATGGTGGGTTACGCCATGAATTTGGCCAACGCTAGGTACCCGAGGATGGCGCCGTAACGGCAAAGTAATGGGCGACGCCGGTCGGCGAGCTCGTGTAGAAGTTGTCGCGAGCCCCGAAGGTGACAGAAGGCGGACCTGCCCGATCGACTGTGGAGCCGCTTGTGACTCCGGAGAAAGGCTTGCTGGCTGAAGTCGACTCTAAGGCACTTGAAGATTGTTGAATGTTTCCACGACAGGACGCTGAGCCCCGCCGCTGGCCGATGAGGGTCTTGGTGACCAAAGCACGTTGTCGATGATTGGGGAGCAAAGCATCGGGAGAACTCCGGCCGTGGCTGCGCACTTGAGCTGATCCGCTGAGCCGAACGTGATGGCGCACGCCGACCACCGAGAGGGCGCGGCCTCGAGCTTGGGGAGGACTGCATTCACTTCGCGGCGCTAACTGCTTGAAGATGCGCTTAAGAGGATGGGGCTTGAGTCCGCCCAGATGCGCGATCGCGACGCGCTTCGAAGCCCCCAGCCCCTCGGCCCCGATGACGGCTTCGATTCTCCTTGGCGGCGGCGGCAGCGGAGGGAGGCTCGCCTTCTCGGGCGATCTCGCGAGGCTGATCCTCCAGCCTCCCTCGCGAGGTGGGTCTTGTCAGCCGTCTCGCGAGGTTGGTCGCGCTTACCTTGGCGCTGGCCGCGGTCTTCCCAAATGCCCCCGCATTCCTTCCTCCCTCGTCAGAGGCCCCGTCGCTGCGCTGGGCGCCTCGCCGACCCTTCCTTCACGCACGGCCCGGAGCTCTTGGCATTCATTGGTGTTGTGGGTGGAGGTCGGTACACGCAGCATCGCTGCCCTTGGAGGACTCTGGCTGATCTCGCCGCCTGTGTCCGTCTGGTCATGAGTACGGCAACCTCTTGCGCTTCATGTCCTTGGCTTTGACTTCTCTTCGATCCGCGTGCAGTTCGAGGAGGAGAGGCGCCCTCAGCCCCGGGCGACTTTGTCGCCAAGTTGAACAGATCCAGGAGGTGCACGATCTTCATGCATCGCCAGCTCCTCCTTCATCTTGACGTCACAGCACGCCGCCGGAGAAGGCAGAGATGATAGCCTCCGCTACCCTCGGGATCTTGAGGCACGCGTTGTTGAAGCGCTGATGTACTTTTGCAGGGTTTCCGCTGCTGCTTGATCCGGCGATGTCTCTACGGGCGGTGGCCGGTCATGAGTAATTCGGAAGTTGGCGATGAAGGGAAGCGCATCTCGCCCAGAGGAGATCGTGCTCGGGGCCGATTCAGAGCCGTGCGGGTCTGCCCTGAGTGCCATGGGAAACCAATTCGCCATGACCTTTTCATCCCCTGCTGGCAGCTCGATGCCCAGCTCAGAGCTGGAGGAACTCCAGAGGGTCAGCTATGCCGCCGAGCGAGGAGGCAGGTCTGGCTTGAACTTGGCGGGCTACGCGACGCTGGGCGCAGCTCGGAGGTGAAGGCGCTGGCAGCCCGCCGCGGTCAGCAGGGGCCCTGACGGCAGAGAGCTTGGTCTATGGGTTTCCCGCGCCGCGCCGGGGCAGCGAGATCTTGACGTGCCGGAGCGGGAGCGCCGCAGCTTCTTGTGGGCGAGGAACTTTGACAGCTCGCTTGTTGCGTTGGGCGCTCAGCGGAACGGGTTCCGCCTGTGGGATGCGCGCTTTAGCTGTGGCGCTTGAGGAGGAGGCGCCGAGGCGCCCGGAGTTTATCGCTGCAAGGCGGTGCGCGGTAGCGAGACGGACGTGTGGGGCGCTTGCAGCGCGGACGAAGCTCGTGACTCGGTCGAGCTATTTTCAGAGACGCTGCCGACGGGCGGTAGCGCAGGAGCTTGTTAGCCGCGATGAGTGCAGCTCGGCTTCCATGGCAGCTGGGCGCGTGGACGAAGAACCAGCGGGGTGAGCGAAGGTGTGGCGGCTCGCCGCCCCGCCATGGACGGGTGCCGGACGATGCTTGTTGCTGCGTTTCGCCGGACCGTGGCGGCGTTGATGGCAGGTGACGGGAACGACGAGGGCACCCGCCGACGGAAGCTGTCCGGGCGATATGGGAGGCAAGGATGCTCGGCTATGCTGGTTCGACGGGCGCCGATATGGTTATGTGGTCGGGAAGAACGAGGCGACGAAGGCAGATTCCGGCGACTTTACCGCACGCCAAATGTCGGATTTCGGGTTCCGCTGCACTTTGAGGTTCAAACACTGGGTGCACGCTGGTGATCCAACCTCCCACCGCCTCGCCCATCACCGAATCGCAGGGACCTAAACTACTAACGAGCAGCACAAGAGACACGAGATTTATACTAGTTCGGGCCACCGCTGTGGTGTAATACCCTACTCTAGTTTGTGGTGTGGTGGATTGCCTCTTGGGCTGATGAAGAATAAGATAAAGAAGAACAGCCTCATGAGGGTCTGTTCTTGGTGGTGTGATGAACTGCTAGGTGGTGTTCCGTCATTCTAGCTTGAGGATCGGTCTCGCCTTTCTCCGATCCCGTGATGCCGATCCTCTACCCCGTGGGTGGCTACTCCTATTTATAGGCGAGGGCCCCGGCCCTTCCCAAATATTGAGCGGGAAGGGCGCCAACAAGTGGCCATTTTGAAGGGGAACAGCGGGTACACTTATCCTTACTAAAGTTGGTCCTCGCCGCCAAAGGCTCGTGATGACGCCTGCTTGGGCTCCACGATGACTCCTTCCAGCCGCTGGAGCTGGTCTTGGTCTTGTTGCACCAAACGGATGCCTTTGCTTGATGTTCTCGCCGCGCTTGCTCCTTTGCACCAAAGAGGAAAGGAGGACATCATGTGGCGGGCGCTCGACCGCGCCTCTTGGTCGCTATGGTTAGGCCATGGGCACCTCGCGAGGTACCCCGCCTTGAACTCTCCGGCCTCATGAGCCAGCCTGACGAGGCCGGCTCGAGGAAGCCTTGTCGCCCGCCTCATGAGGCTTGGCCCTCGCGAGGGTCTTGAGCTTGCTGATGAAGATGGGTTGTCCTGGCCTCCTTGAGCCACGCCAGCAGCCGCAGTGTGCAAGTTCTGGGACCCCTGCTCCTGAACGCCGACATGATTTGGCAATTAGGTTGTTGCAAGTAATCGAAAATAATGGTAAGTGTAAAAGGGTTTTTTTCTGAAAAAGGAGGCTCATCCTGCCTAAGATACACACACAGCCATACTAGTACAAGGGGTTGATGATCTCGGTCATGGTTGGAAAGTGAGGGCGGCAGCGGAGGGAGCCTGCGTTCCCTGCAGGCGATCTCTCGCGGCTGATCCCTCGGCCTCCCTCGCGAGGTGGGTCTTGTCAGCGTCCTCGCGAGGTTGGTCGCGCCACCCTTGGCGCGGGCGCGATCTTCCCAGCGTCCTGCATTCCTTCCTCCTCCTCGGCCGTGGCCCGGTCGCTGCGCTCGGGGCGTCTGCCGACCCTTCCTTCACGTACGGCCCGGAGCTCTTGGCATTCATTGGTGTTGTGGGTGTGGAGGTCGTGGTACACGCTTGATCAGCTGCCCTTGGAGGACTCGGGCTGATCTACGGCCTGCGCTGGTGTCCGTACTGGTGGCGAGTACGGCAACCCTCTTGCGCTTCATGTCCTTGGCTTTGGACTTCTTCTCTTGGGATCTGCAAGGCAGGCGGTTCGAGGAGGAGAGGCCCTCCTCACTCCCCCTGGCGACTTTGTCGCTAAGTTGAACAGATCGTGGAGGTGTGCAGATTTTCATGCATCGCCAGCTCCTCCTTCATCTTGACGTCGCAGCACGCCGCCGGAGAAAGGCGAGATGATAGCCTCCTCCGTTACCCTCGGGATCTTGAGGCGCAGCGTTGTTGAAGCGCTGGATGTACTTTTTGCGGGGTTTTCGGCTGCTGCTTGATCCGCGATGTCTCTTACGGCGGGTGGCCGGTCGCGAGTACCTGGAAGTTGGCGATGAAGCGGGTGCGCATCTCGGCCCAGGAGGAGATCGTGCTCGAGGCCGATTCAGGAGCCAGTCCGGGCTCCGTCCTTGAGTGCCATGGGAAACCAATTCGCCATGACCTTTTCATCCCTGTTGGCAGCCTCGATGCCCAGCTCAGAAGCTGGAGGAACTCCGTAGGGGTCAGCTATGCCGCCGTGAGCGAGGAGGCAGGTGCAACGAACTTGGCGGGCCACGCGACGCGCAGCTCGGAGGTGAAGGCGGCAGCCCGCCGTAACCCTTCAGAGGGGCCTCGGACGGCAGAGAGCTTGGTCTTGGGCCTCCAGCGCCGCGGCCGGGCAGCGCCAGGATCTTGGCGTCGCCGGGCGGGGCGCTCGGGCAGCTTCTTGTGGGCGAGGAACTTCTTGGCAGCTCTGCTCTTGCTGCGTCGGCGCTGGCGGAGCAGGTTCCGCCAGTGATGATGCGCCTTTGGGGCCAGCGCGCTTCTTGAGGAGGCGGCCGAGGCGCCCGGAGTTTCATCGCTGCTGGTAGCGTGCGCGTTGCAGCGAGACGGACGGCATGGGGCGCCTCTTGCAGCGCGGACGAAGCTTCGGTGACTCGGTCGAGCCATTCTTCGAGACGCTGCCGACGGAGCGGTAGCGCAGGAGCTTGTTAGCCGCGATGAGTGCAGCTCGGGCCTCCATGGCAGCGCGTGGGCGCGTGACGAAGAACCAGCGGGGTGAGCGAAGGTGTGGCGGTTGGCCGTCCGCCTCATGGGCCAGTGCTGGGGCGATGCTTGCTGCTCGTTTCCCGCGGACCGTGATGGCGTTGATGGCAGGTGACGGAGACAGCGAGGGCACCCGCCGACGGAAGCTGTCAGGGGCGACATGGGAGGCAAGGCGGCTCGGCGCTTAGCATGAGCCCGACAGGCGTCGGCATATGGTTGCGGTGGTCGGGGAAGAACGAGGCGACGAAAGGCAGATTCCGGCGCACCCCTACCTGGCACGCCAAATGTCGGATTTCGGGTTCCGCCAGACCCTTGAGGTTCAAACACTGGGGTGCACGCGGTGATCCAACCTCCCACCGTCTCGCCCATCACCGAATCGCAGGGACCTAAACTACTAACGGAGCAGCACAAGAGACACGAGATTTATACTAGTTCGGGCCACCGTTGTGGTGTAATACCCTACTCTAGTTTGTGGTGTGGTGGATTGCCTCTTGGGCTGATGAAGAACAGTACAAAGAAGAACAGCCTCGCGAGGGTCTGTTCTTGGTGGGTGTGATGAACTGCTAGGTGGTGTTCCGTCGCTCTAGCTTGAGGATCGGGTCTCTGTCTTTCTCTGGATCCCAGATGCCAGATCCCTCTACCCTGTGGGTGGCTACTCCTATTTATAGGCGTAGGCCCTGGGCCTCTTCCCAAATATTGAGCGGGAAGGGCGCCAACAAGTGGCCATTTTGAAGGGGAACAGCGGGTACACTTATCCTTACTAAAGTTGGTCCTCGCCGCCAAAGGCTCTGGTGATAGCCTTTGCTTGGGCTCCACGATGACTCCTTCCAGGCCGTTGGAGCTGGTCTTGGTCTTGTTGCACCGGAAGCGGATGCCTTTGCTTGATGCTCGCTGCGCTTGCTCCCTTTGCACCAAAGAGGAAAGGAGGACCTGCACTTGGCTGGCGCCTCGAGGCGCCCTTGGTCGCTCATGGCTTGCGTCATGGGCACCTCAGGTACCCTGCCTTGAACTCTCCGCCTCCTCATGAGCCAGCCTGACGAGGCCGTGCTCGAGGAAGCTCCTTGTCGCCCCGCCTCATGAGCCCCTCATGAGGGTCTTGAGCTGCGTTGATGAAGATGGGTTGTCTGGGCCTCCTTTGAGCCACGCCGCAGGCATGAGTGGCAAGTCTCAGGGACCCCGTTCCCGAGCGCCGGACAGACAGCAATTAGGTTGTTGCAAGTAACTGGAAAATAATGGTAAGTGTAAAAGGGTTTTTTTTCTGAAAAAAGGAGGCTCATCCTGGCCTAAGATACACACAGCCATACGAGTACAAGGGTTGATGATCTCGGTCATGGTTGGAAAGTGAGGGAGCCCAACTAAAGGCTAGCCAGACCCTCAAGCAGCGAGCCACGATCGAAGGGAAAGGGGATCGACTACCCAAGAATTGCAATGGGTGACCATTGTCTAGTCTCACGGGATCACGCATAACCACTGATTTGAATACCTCAAATTTCACCAGATTTACAAACTATTTGATAGCTCGAATTTCTTCGATGTGGCAAAATGTGCCTACGTGACTAAGCTCAACTCGAGTATCATCTCACTTCTTCAGAAGAGAGCAAAGGTGAAGACTCCCACACACACATCTGAAATGGAATACACACATCGCATCATATTAAAATGCGAGTACACATCAACATATTTCTAATTTTCTAACAAACCCATGATCACTGACATTTGGCTCCTTACGGGTTTTAGGTTCTACTAGTAAATTACTATACCATCCCGATCCAAAAATAAAATGTAACTACTATCAACGAAAGGTTCATGGGATATAAAATGTAACTACTAAGTTGTTAACATGAAGTAGCTGCAAGTGACCAAGAAAATGCAAAAGTGGAGAGGTTGTGTGTGTAAAAAATCAGCAAAATCATGGGGCGTGAAAGGAAAGTTTGGCTGTGGAGCTTGTCCCTACAATGTTAAGTAAAAAACACTTTCCACAGCCATAGAAATATGTAAATCCACATGAACAACAAAGTTGTCATTCAAGAAATGTGTATCCAAACCTCGATAGAAAAAGAAGCGCCACCCCTTTGCAACGGGGTGCCACGAGATAAATTTACAATATGCACACATGGGAGAATGTAAAAAAAATACCATTTAAGGACACTACAAAAATTTTCATAGATATTGTGTGACCAAAAAATCAGGAATAAGTTGCTAGGCATGCATATGTAGAGCACGACCTTGTGTTTCATAGCAAAAGTTTACCGCAAAAAAGTGAAACGTGTCTCACAGGTAACACGAAATCCTTGTGGACAAAAAATCGGGAGCAAATAAAAATTGTTGGGGTGTACCAAGGAGACTGCCATGGAATCGATGTAAAATAGGACACACATAAGCGAACTAGAAATTAATTTAATGTCACAAATAGTTGCCAAACACATGTGAATAAAGCATGCATATGAAGTAATCGTGTGGATAGACTAATTACCTTCGGTGTTGGGCTATGTGGATGAGAATCTGCCTCCTTTTTTATCATCACTTATTGCTCTCTGCGATGATGTTAGTAGGAAAGATTCATGTGAGATCAAACAACTTGTAAACCATATATATGTCGCTTCAATGAGAGGAAAATCAATATAAAATTGGAGGATTAGAAAATCGTGACCACATGGTGTTACCATGAAAATTGTATGCATTGACTTTTACGACCTAGCTGTAATAAAATCACGATCATAGGGTGGTACCATCAGCACACTCATATTAAGTATTTTAAGACTTGGCAATTAGGTTGTTGCAAGTAATTGGCAAATGATGGTAAGTGTAGAAGGTTTTTTTTCTAAGAAAAGGAGGACCGCCCTGGCCTTCGATACGCATAGCCATAAGAGTACGATGGTTGATGATCACGGTCATGGTTGGCAAACCAGGGAGCCCAACGGTTAGTCGGACCCGCAAGTAGCGAGGTGCAATGTAGGGGAAAGGGGATCGACTACCCAAGCATTGCAATGGGTGACCATCATCTAGTCTCACCGGATCCCGCATAACCACTGATTTGAATACCTCAAATTTCACCAGATTTAAAAACTATTTGATGGCTCAAATTTCACTGATGCGACAAAGTGCACCTAAGTGACTAAACTCATCTCGAGTGTCATCTCCACTTCTTAAAAAGAGAGCAAGGGTGAAGACTCCCACACACACATCCGAAATGGACCACACACATAGCATCACATCATATTAAAATGCGAGTACACATCAACATAATACTAATATTCTATTATTTCGTTTGTCTAAAGTTTCTGACAAACCCATCATCACTGATAAACAATAATAACAACTCAAGTTGACTTGCTTGACCAGATAAACATTGACAATTGGGTCCTTACGTGTTTTAGGTACTACTTGTAAATTACTATACCATCCTGCTGCGAAAAGAAATGGTAACTACTATCAACACCACAATTTTCGCTGCGGTTGCATCAAACACACAAAATGGCCAGAATGCTAGTCCTCCTCATCCTCCTGCTAGCACAACTATGCTAACTACTATCAACACCACAATTTTCACTGTGGTTGCACCCTTCTTGGCATTGGCGTTCTCCTTGGACTGCTCCGTCATCTTCTCCACCAGATGTAAAAAGATATCATGACCACAGGATGTTACCATCAGTACACACACATTAACTATTTTTAGATTTTGCGAGAGATTACCAAATGATGGTAAGTGTAGGAGGTTTTTTCTTAGAAATGGATGATCATCGTCATGCCCTCCAATGCACACACCCATATGAGCCTGCGGGTTGATGATCATCGTCATGGTTGGCCAACGAGGGAGCCTGAAGGCTAACCGGACCCTCAAGGGGCGAGTCACGGCAGAGGGTCGACTACCCAGGCACTGTGATAGGAGACCATCGTCAAGTTTCAAGGGATCCCTTGTGACCATTGATTTGAATACCTCAAACTTCACTAGATTTAAAAACAATTTGACTAACTCAAATTTCACAAATGCAGCAATGGGCGCGTACGTGATTAAACTCAATTCGTGTGTCGTCTCCACTTCTTCAGAAGAGAGCAAAGGCAAAGACTCCCACAAACACATCCAAAATGAAACATACACATAGCATCCCATCATATTAAAGCGTGATTACACATTAACATATTGCTAATTTTGTTTTTTCGTTTAACTAAAGTTTCTGACAAACCCATCATCACCTATAAACTATAGCAAAAACACAAGTTCACTTGCTGACATTTGAGTCCTTATGGGTTTTAGTACTACTAGTAAATTACTATACCACCCCACTCTGAAAAAATAGGTAACTCTACTATCAATACCCCAAATGTCATTGTGGTTGCACCAAACACACAAAACGGCCAGAATGCAAGTCTTGCTCATCCTCCTACCAGCACAACTATGGAAGCTGAATGGCAGGTCACCGTTCACCAAATGCAGTTGTCGCAGTGCCACGATAGGTCACTACCCTTCTTGGTGTTAATGTTCTGCATGGACTATTCAATCATCTTCTCTACCAGATGTAAAAGAAATCACGACCATAGGTGTTACCATCTACACACACACATTAACTTTTTTAAGACTTGCCAATTAGGTTGTTAAAATCAATTGGCAAATGATGGTAGGTGCAGGAGGGTTTTTTACTAGAAAAGGAGGATCACCCTTGGACTCCAATGCACATAGCTCAAGAGTATGAGGGTTGATGATCGCCGTCATAGTTGGCCAACCATGGAGAACAACTAAAGGCTAGTCGGACCCTCAAGAAGCAAGCCATGATGGAGGGGATAGGGGATTGACTAGCCAAGCATTGCAATGGGTGACTAACATCAAGTCTCACGGGATCCCACGTGACCATTTATTTGAATAGCTCAAATTTCACTAGACGTAAACATTAATTAAATGCTTAAATTGCACCGACGCAGCGAAGTTTGCCTACGTGATTAACTTGTGTGTCATCTCCACTTCTTCAGAAGCAAGCAAAGGCAAAGATTCCTACACACGCATTCAAAATGGACCACACACATAGCATCGCTTCATATTAAGCACGAGTGCGCATCAAAATATTGCTAATTTTCTTTTGTTCCATTTGTATGAAGTTTTTGACAAGCCCATCATCATTTATAAATAGTAATAATAACAATGCAAGTTCACTTGCTTGACTAGATAAACACTGACATCTGGGTTCATCTGGGTTTTAGGTACTACTAATAAATTGCTATACCATCCCCCTTCGAAAAGAAAAAGGTAACTACTAATTTTTTGTTGTAGTTGCATCAAACACACAAAATGGCAACAATGCAGTTCCTCCTCATCGCCCTACCAGCACAACCATGGAAGCTAAATGGTCTGTCACCATTCTCTAGAAACGGCTGTTGCAATGCCGCAACAGGGCACCACCCTTCTTGGTGTTGACATTCTCCTTGGACTGTTCCATCATCTTCAACGCCAGGTGTAAAAAATATCACGACCACATGGTGTTACCATAAACACACACCCATTTACTGTTTTAAGACTTGGCATTTGGGTTGTTGCGAGCAATTAGCAAATGACGGTAATTGCATGAGGGTTTTTTTTCTTAGAAAAGGAGGATCACTCCTGGCCTTCGATGCTAACAACCATAAGAGTATGAGGGTTGATGATCGCCGTCATGGTTGGCCAACCAGGGAGCACAACTAAAGGCCAACCGGACCCTTAAGCAGCAAGCCACGATAGAGAGGAAAGGGGATCAACTGTTGAATTTCGGGTTCTGGCAAAACCCTTAAGGTTCGAACACTGGGGTGCGCGCAAAGATCTCCCCCTACCTAATCACGCCCTCAGCCTCACCGTGATCTCTAAGGCTAAACTTGACGAACTCGCAACACAAGGGACACAAGATTTATACTGGTTCGGGCCATCGTTGTGGTGTAATACCCTACTCCAGTGTGGTGGTGGTGGATTGCCTTGTGGGCTGATGATGAACAGTACAAGGGAAGAACAGCCTCCTGAGGATAGGTGTTCTTGTGATCGGTGGGTGTGAGGATGGAGTGGATCCTGTCCAAGATGACCTTCCTCCTATGGTGGTGGCTAGTACTATTTATAGAGGCCTTGGTCTTCTTCCCAAATATTGAGCTGGAAGGGATGCCACAACGGCCAGTTTGAAGGGAGACAACTAGTACAAGCTATCCTGACAAAAGTAGTCTTCGCCTACCAAAGGCTCTGGTGGTGGCGCCGTCTTGGGCTCCATGGTGACCTCCATCCAGCCGTCCTGCTGGTCTTGGTCTCGTTGCATCGATATGGAAACCTTTGCTGGATGCCTCGGGACTCCTCGCCTGCACTTGCCACTTTAGCACCAAAGAGGAAATGAGGACACTGCGCATGCTAGCGCCCGCCTGGCTCCAGTCGTCATGGCTTGCGTCACTTGAACCTCGCGAGGTGTTCCTTGCCTTGATCTCTCCGCCCCTCGCGAGCCAGCCTGGTGAGGCCGCTCCCGAGGTGGTCTTGGGACGTCCGCCTCACGAGGCTTGGCCCCTCGCGAGGGTCGTGAGTGTTTGCTGGTGAAGATGGGCCGCACACGGCCGCTAGCAGAGCCACGCCGTGGGCCGCAGGCAGGCAAGTCTAGGGACCCCCGTTCCTAGAACGCCGACAGTAGCCCCCGGGCCCAAGGTGCGCTCAGACTTGTCTTTGAGGCGAAGCCAAAGGGCAAGTGCGGAGCGCCGCGGGCCCCAACAGCCTGCGGCCTTGTTCAACGCATGGCGATTGATTGGACGTGGGCGTCTCCCCTTCCCCACGCTGCCTCGGCAACTGCCCGACTTGACGAGTCGCTGCTGCATGCAAAAAAGGGGTTATCATTACCTACGATTGTGGGGGTCGACGGTTGGCTTCCCTTGGGCTATAAATGAGGAGGGAGGTGAAGCCCCCGTCGCCCATGTCTTCCTGCTCCGCTCGCTTCTTCTCCCTGGTTCCATTGCTGGTAGCGACACCAATGGCGCCTATTCAGAGGTTCTCGGCCGCAGAGAAAGGAAAAACTCCCCGCGACGAGCCCGAGCTGCTTCCACCAAAGAAGAGGCTGGCCCACCGCCGCGACGTTGTCGTGAGGTCAGAGGTGACGAGGCCTTGGTACGAGCGACCTCCTCCCGGGTACCCGCTGCCTCTGTACGCCCAAGCTGAGGGATCCAGAGGAAGAGGCGGCGAGCGCCGCCGCCCGCGCCGGGGCCGCGGTCGCCGTGCTGCAATGATGCACGCTGCCGCCCCAGGGGTCCATGTTGCAGACTCCTCGCGCAAGCTTGTGCTGTGGGCGGTGATGCCTCCATGCACTTGGATCCGCTTCCCCCAGTTCTTCTCCGCTGAGATGCCGCCAAGGGGCCCTTTGGAGCTGTTGCTGCAGCACGTCGACTGCGACGCCCCGGCGACCAGAGCGGAAGTTGAAGTCATCTCCTCGGGCAAGATCTTCATGACCCGAGGCTGGGGTAAGGTCGCCCGGGTTTGCCCTGCAGAAGGCGCCCTTGCGATCCACTTCGAGTATAACGGCGCCTCCACCGTGTTCTTCAAGGTCTTCGACGCGGAAGGCTGCCGCTTGGAGTGCTGCCCGGGACAAGGCCGTCAGGACCACCCCGCCAGCGGCTCCTCCAGCAACAACAGCGATGCTTGGGAGTCCAGCGACTCTCCCGAGCTTTATGAGACACCGGAGATGAACGACGATAGCTACGTGCCCCCGAGCTTTCGCTGCGCCCGGAGGTAGGCTGCAGCGTCCGGCCGCCGCCGTCGTTGATCTGGATGGGGTTGGCGTCGGCCTCCCATGGCCCATTGTTGATAATGGCGTCGGCCGCGCTGGCGTGTGCAGATAGAGCTCCTTGAATTTCCTTTCTTTTGTTCCCTGCGATGAATCGAGAAGAGCCCCGCGAGGGCGTGTAAAGGGCCTATAATGTCTTTTGTTGATATTATCCTTATTATGAAATTGTGTGGGTGTGTGTCCTGTTTCGGCTCAGTCTCCCCTTTCTATCCTCGCGACAGCTTGGTGCTCTACACTGACAGGTCCCGGTCCCCAGGCAGGCTGCAGCCGTCGCTGGTATGCCAGGTCACGATCCCATGGTCAAGGCCAGGAGGTGAGCGGCCAAAGGTCTAGTAAGAGCTCCTGAGACGCGATGCTCAGGAGGTCCCCTTTAGCATACAAGCGGCCATTGAGAGGTAAGAAAGGGGGGCGACGCTGCCATGAGAGGGATGCAGCAAGTGAGGATCCCGTGTAGTAGCTATTGGTGGATTCCGAGTGCGAACTTATCTTGGTAGCCTGGAGTCGATTCCTTGTGTTGCGCCAAACTCGTGCGTTGGCTGTGTTGGTGTCAAAACCGGCGGATCTCGGGTAGGGGGTCCCGAACTGTGCGTCTAAGGCGGATGGTAACATGAGGTGGGGGACACAATGTTTACCCAGGTTCGGGCCCTCTCGATGGAGGTAATACCCTACTTCCTGCTTGATTCATCTTGATGATATGAGTATTACAAGAGTAGACCTACCACGAGATCGTAGAGGCTAAACCCCAGAAGCTAGCCTATGATTATGACTGTTGTCGTCCTACGGACTAAACCCTCCGGTTTATATAGACACCGGAGGGGGCTAGGGTTACACAGAGTCGGTTACAAGGGAGGAGATCTACATATCTGAATTGCCAAGCTTGCCTTCCACGCAAAGGAGAGTCCCATCCGGGCACGGGACGAAGTCTTCAATCTTGTATCTTCATAATCCAACAGTCCGGCCAAAGTATATAGTCCGGCTATTCGAGGACCCCCTAATCCAGGACTCCCTCAGTAGCCCCTGAACCAGGCTTCAATGACGATAAGTACGGCGCGCAGATTGTCTTCGGCATTGCAAGGCGGGTTCCTCCTCCGAATACTCCATAGAATATTTTGAACACCAGGATCGTGTCCGGCTCTACAAAACAAATTCCACATACTACCGTAGAGAGTATAATATTCCCCAAATCTAATCTGCTGACAACTTTCATAGCATGACATTACGCCATGGCCCGGTCATTATTCGAACCGTTTTTATCAACCAGCTACTGCACATATCGCGAGGCGGTTTTCCTGGCACGTCTTGTCGAAGCAGAGATCATGTCCTCTTATCACGGGATTCTCATCAATACGGGTGTGGGTAACCCAACCATGCCTGCTGGTATGACTCCTCGATTTTAGGCAAGTTCCAAATGGCCACGCGGAGGACGCTTGATATTCACCCTCTTTATAAAGGGGCCAAGGCCTGTCCTTTTCTTCTCGCGCTCGATCCTTCCCTTCCCCTACCTCGAATTCCAACATCCAAGGCTCAGGCTAAGCGCTTTGGACCTTCAATTATGTCCGGATCCAACCTTGAAGGCCAGTGGATGGCCTCCTCTGTCACAGAGGAGGACATCAAGAAGCTAAGAGAAGCCAGGTATCTGACCGCCGAAATCTCTCACAGGCTGCCTGCTCAAGGGCAGGTCATGCCCACTCCCTAACCCAACGAGAGTGTCATATTCGTTTCCCACTTCCTCCGAGGGCTAGGCTTTAGCCTCAATCACTTTGTTAGAGGGCTTATGTTCTATTACGGGCTCGATTTCCATGATCTGGCTCCGGATTCCATCCTTCACATCTCGTCGTTCATCATCGTGTGTGAGGCCTTCCTCCGCATCACCCCACACTTTGGCTTATGGCTCAAGACCTTCAGTGTGAAGCCAAAGATGATCGATGGGAGACACGCAGAATGCGGAGGTGCCATAATAAGAAAAGGCGCCGATGCTCCATGGCCAAAGGGTTCCTTCCCGGAGATGTCCGACTTCTGGCAGCGGGAGTGGTTTTACATCACAGCTCCCCGAAGTACTAAGTGGGCAGCTGCCCCCGCCTTCCGTTCGGGCCCCCCCGCCACAACTGGTGTCATGGGTCAGCAAGGGGCTGGACTGGGGGCCTGTTAATGACGTGCCGACGCAGAGTCGCACCCGAGATCTCCTCAAGAGAGATGTCAGCCTTGTCAAGGTAATGCAAGTCATTCTAGTTCGTAGGGTCTTGCCCTGTCAACGTCGACCTCTCCGTATGTGGGAGTTCAACCCGGAAGGACCGCGAACTATTCAGCAATTCTTCGACGTGACACTCGAAGGGATGTATGGATTGTTCTTCGGATCACGAATAAAGTGTCCGGACTCCACCGAGGATGCGGGTCTAAACTGCAATCGTCCATATACCCACGTAAGTAATTCTGCGGCCGAACACGATGTCTTTTCATTTGTCCTAACATCATTCGGAAAAAATTGCTCTTGGCCAGGACTGGATAAGAAAGGCGAAAATGATCAGGTGTTCGTCCCCCATTCCCGAAGGCTCGCCGGATCCCGTACTAGCCAGGATGCTTGAGCTCGCACCTTATCAAGCGCCATCAGGGGAAGATAGAGGGAGGAATAAAGAAGCCGAAAGAGATCCTTACGCATTACTCATCCAAACCGAGCGAATTAGCGTCTCCGCAAAGGAGGATAATCGGGGAGAAGAATCTGAAACTCCCTCTCCCCAAGGAAGGAAAAGGACCGCCTCTGAAGACTTGGGAACAAGGGTTTCCAAACGAGGGAAAAAACCTTCGCCAGGGGGCCCTGCCCCGGAGGGCATCCTTACCGCACAGTTCCCGCAAGGGAATCAGCCCTCCACCGAGCCGTAAGTGAACAAGAGTACTTTATAGTAAATATATCCTGCTTCGTCTCCAAGGACAATAACCGAGACGTATGTCTTACAGTTCGGATCGTAGCCCTTCTTGACAGAGTTCGTCTTCAGGGGATTTTCTTCCGGAGATGATGGAGAGTGAAACGCCTCCCGTGCCCCCCGCCTCATGAGGCGGACGACCTGAGGCGTCGTCGCGGAGGATTTCTCCTGATCCACCAAGGCGAAGGTAACCCTTCGCCACCAAGTCCGAGTATTCGGCTCCTAAGGAGAGCAACAGAAAGAGTCCGGGACTGTCTGGTGCACGACCGGATGCACTGACGGGTCTTCTGGAGCAAGCGGCTATCTCAGAGGCGCACCTTCTTTAGTGGGTACAGTGGTTGAGAGGATTTCATCCACCAAAAGTGGGTTGCATGAAGCTTTTATGAGCCAGCTAAGAGGCTTTGAGGTACGCAAAGTAATATGTATATATATATTGACGGTACCGCACACGCTAGGTGTTCCCTATGCAGATAGTAGCCCCTGAGACTCTGGTTGCTGTCCAAAGGCGGCAAACAAAGGATCATAGTCCCAGGTAATGATCATGCTGCTTTCATGTGCAGGCGGCTGAGGGTCCGGTGGCTGGCCGGACTGGTGAGTTTGCTGAACTGAGGCGGCAACTTGATGCGGCAGATGCCGACATCGTGCTTGTAAACAAGCGGCTTGATGAGGCACAGGGTATGTATTCTCCGGTGGTCAGCAGATATTAAGAGGAGAATTATGCTAGTATTTGTAATATGTTGTGACTGTAGATGGAGCTGCCGCCGTGGAGACCCTTCGGGCGGAGCTTGCCCGGGCCAAGGAACAAGCCAGGAGAAGCGATGCGGCCGTCGTAAAGGCGGCCGAAGAGTTAAGAGCCGAACAAGCTGCTCATAGCCAGAGCGAAGATAAAATAGCCAAGATGGCTCTTGAGCTGAAGGATGCCGCCGACTGGTATGAGCTTCTTGAAAAGGAAGGCCAAGCGAAAGTGGCGGACCTGAAGAAAGCCATGGTAGCAGCCAAAGAAACCCGCTCTAAAATCAGAGCGACGAAGGAGCAGCTTCGTCAAGCCGGAGATATCACGGCTGGAAAGCCCTTTTTGTTGCGGACGAAGTTTGGAGATCCGAAGTATGCCCCTCTGGATCAGTTATGGAGTGTCTGCAGACGCGTATTCGGACTTGGCAATGAGTGCTGCTGACGCGACTGAGTTTTTCAAGGATAAAAAAGATCACGAAGTGGAAAAATTGTTCTGGTCGCTATTCAGTGCTCCAACGCGTCCGCTGCTGTTAAATGAACAAATGGCCGAGTGGGCTGAACTCCATAGATTGTCCGGACTTGCCATGAGGTCTGTCGTGGATCATCTTTGGCCGGAAGGACCAAGGCCGAATAGTTATTTTGGTTTAGTGCAACGATTCCTTGGTGCTGTGCCGCATATCGACGCTGTAAAGAGGTCGGCGTGCATAGAGGGTGCACGGATGGCTCTTGCCCGTGTTAAGACATACTGGGCAGGGATGGAGGCCACCACTATTGCAACCCAGGATCCGGCCGTAGGCCAGGTCTCCGCCGAGCACTATTTTGAAGAAGTCCTAGAAGGTGCTCGTTTAATAGAGGCTCAATCCTCGAAGAGTATCATGTTTGAGTGGCATGTATCCCAATTGTAAAATGAATGCTATTTGGATTATAAAGGCTGTGTTTATACTTTTGCCTGAAAGTATTATGATGCCTCTTGTGCGGCCATTTTATGTATGTATATAACCTGAAAGTTTGCAGTCATCGGCTTCAGCCCCACACATATAATGCGGGTGTTCGAAAAGCGCCAGATTCACACTTGATCCAACGTCTTGGTCCATTAAGGAGGTGATGGCGCGGCGAACAAGGCAATCAGACTATATAGCTTTAACACTTTCACATAGCCATAGGAATTTGACGGTGGGGCTACTATATAGCCCCTGGTACTTCCGCGCTTGTCCGAATATGGGGCGCGTACATACATGACAGGGAAACCGGCCCTTCGTTAATGCGGAGGAATCGCGAAGATTCCGCTGAGTCGTCGAGTGGTTGACCAGTCTTGCGCTTTATCATGACAGTCAGTTTTCGGCTTTCTCTACTGAGGTGCTCGTCCAAATGAACCAGGGCACAATCACAGTAGTTCTCCCAGTGCCACCTTAGCCGATAGAGCGGAACATAAGGTAGCAAAATACGGGAGCCAGGCAAACCCAACTATTGACCAAAGACATGATTCGGAGCTGATGCATATAAGGCCAAACTCGCGATGCCGAACACTCCCTAAGGTATTCGGTCTTTGAAACGTATACTGGGCTGAGTAACGCCCTCAATAATAAGCCCTGAATTTCCAGGTACGTGCATTAGTCTGACGTGTCGAAATGCCAATAACGCCAGCATCCCTCTTGGTTATGTTGAGTATCCGGAGGGTGTGAAGCAACAAGAGACAGTAAAAAAGGTTTACACAGGGTCTTAATCTAAAAAGAAACCTTTGAGCGAGGCCCTGCTGCACGTCTGCGCCTGTGTCTTTGTTGTGCCGTATCCTGGAAGGGTGTAGCACGATTATCATCTGTAAAAGAGAAAAACCCAGGTGGAAGTCTTCGTGCGAAAAATTGGTTATTCTTAATAAACCATTAAAATTCAATCTAAATAAGGTCAAGGCGAACTGTAGTCCTTTTTACATGTGGGAAGCCCCTAGCGCCACCTATGGGAGTATATCCATCCACCCAATCTCAGGTTTATCTGGGCTGTTACAGCTAGGGGTGCGCCAGACTCGTCTAGCCGTGTCCGCGGTCTTGATGACCGATCATTTATTCTGGTGGGACAGGTCGTTCAGTGTTCGGCTGCTAAAGCCGCCGCACATTATTCCGTATGTAAGGAACGCTCTATGTTCCGCTAACTTTGATGATGCCATGTGGACCGGGCATCTTAAGCTTAAGATAAGCGTAACGCGGTACTGCATTAAAACGAGCGAAGGCCGTTCTTCCGAGTAGTGCTTGATAGCCACTTCGGAATGGAGCGATGTCAAAGGTTTACTTTTCACTTCGGAAGTTGTCGGGAGAACCGAATACAACCTCTAGTACGAGAGAGCCCGTGCAGCGGGCCTCTGGGCCTGGTATTACTCCTTTGAAGGTAGTATTGCTTTGGCTGATTCTTGTCGGGTCTATCCCAATTTTGTGGATTGTGTCCTGATATATCAGATTAAGACTACTGCCGCCGTCCATAAGGACTCGGGTGAGATGGTATCCGTCAATTACTGGGTCTAGTACCAAGGCAGCCGATCCTCCATGCCGGGTACTGGTCAGGTGATCCCTGCAATCAAAAGTGATCGGGCAGGCCGACCAAGGGTTGAATTTGGGGGTGACGGGCTCCACGGTGCATTGTCTCGGAGTGCGCGTTTGCTCCTCCTCTTCGTTGCGTGAATCATGTTCACTGTTTTGACCTCTGGTGGGAATTTTTTCTGTCCCCCAGTGTTTTGCTGGCGAGGCTCATCCTCGTCTTCACTTGGTGACTCCCTCCCCTTGTGTTCGGCGTTTAGCTTGCCAGCCTACTTGAAGAACCAACATTCTCTGTTGGTGTGATTTGCGGGTTTGTCGGAGGTGCCATGAATCTAACATAATCTATCTAGAATCTTGTTTAGGCTGGACAGTCCATCTCTGCTGCCTTTGAATGAATTTTTCTTTTGACCGGGTCGAGAGCCCCTGAATTCGGCGTTTACCACTGTGTTGTCTGGGCTATCTTCATTGTTTCGACACTTGCTTTTATTGCATCGTGGTTTTCCATTGCCATCCCTGACTTCGGATGTGCCTGGGTCGCTGGTGCCGCTACGGGCCAGCCAACTATCTTCGCCCGTGCAAAAGCGGGTCATAGGGCTTGTTACGGCTGCCATTGTCCTCAGTTTTTCCTGGCTGAGGTGTCTGGCGAGCCATTCGTCCCGGACACTGTGTTTGAAAGTCGTTAAGGCTTCTGTGCCCGGGCAGTCGACAATTTGATTCTTCTTAGTGAGGAATCTGTTCCAAAGCTTTCGGGCTGAGTCTTCGGGCTATTGAGTTATATGACTTAAATCGTCTGCATCCGGAGGTCGGACAAAAGTCCCTTGAAAATTAGCCCTAAAAGCATCCTCAAGCTCTTCCCAGCTTCCAATTGAGTTTTCGGGGAGGCTCTTCAGCCAGTGCCGAGCTGGTCCTTTAAACTTGAGGGGAAAGTATTTGATTGCGTGGAGATCATCTCCGCGAGCCATGTGGATATGAAGGATAAAGTCCTCAATCCAGACCCCGGGGTCTGTATTCCGTCCTATGCCTCTATGTTCACGGGTTTGAATCCCTCTGGAAATTCGTGATCCAGCACCTCATCGGTGAAGCATAGGGGCTGCACGGCACCACTGTATTTGAATGTGTCATGGCATTCTGACGGTTGTAGTGTTCGGTTTTTATTCTGTGCCGGTGCGCGCTTCCTAGATCCATAGATGGACCTGGTCATAACGGCTTTTTGGTGCAAGTCCTCACGTAAATCGTGTGCTGACTTATGTGTGACATCGTTAGCCGCCCTATCGCGGCCACGAGGTGGTCGATCCGGCTGACCGGCCGTTTTATTTTTCGGCTGTATAGGCTCTAAAGCCTCGTCATCGAATTCAGGCAGCAACTTGCGCTTTGGATAGCTCTTTGTGTGGCGACTGCCGCTGTACTTTTCCTCAGTGTCGAGCACTTTGTTCCATCTATTGTTGAGTGTATTTTGCGTGGCCTTAAGCCTTTGCTTCTGCTTCTTTAGACTCCTTGCCGTGGCAATAAGCCTTCTATGGAGGTTCTCTTGCTCCAAGTGCCTTTCCGGGATGATGTGTGCATCGTCGTCCGGACTGTTCTCCTCTCCAGAGATAGGTTGATTAGCTTTACCCTCGACGTCGCCGTGATCGGACAGCGGCTCCATACTATGTTCGCCATTCGCTGGTTCCTCCTGCTCTATCGCTGGATCCATGTAGTCGTCGTTTCCTTTGGAGTCGACTGGGGTATTATTCGTCTTTGTGCTGTTATCGCTGTTTTTGCTGAGGCGGGGTTTGGAGCGGCGCCTACGCCGTCGCTTTGGTTGCTTCTCGAGGGAACTATCCTTCACTGCATCCTTTCGTTCCTCGTCATTGTTTTCTTTGGGTGTATCCACCATATATATATCGTGTGATGAAGTGGTTGTCCAGCGCCCTGTGGGTGGTGGTTCCTGTTTCTCTCCTGCATCGTCGTCCATACCGTCGATGTCTTCGGAGTCGAAATAAAGCATGTCGGTTAAATCGTCGACAGTGGCTATTAAGTGGGTGGTGGGTGGGGAACAAATTTCTTCGTCGTCTGCTTCCTACTCGAGCCGGACATAGTTCGGCCAAGGGCCTTCTGACAAGGAGAGAGACCTAAATGAATTCAACACGACGCCCAGGGGCGAGTGCTGAAAAAGATATCCGCGTAGGAAAAATCCATAATCGGCGCCCAATCAGATTCGATAGGCAAGGACGCCAGTGGTTCGGAGCCCGTGGCCGGGGACGAATCCAAGGGTCTGGCAACACGGGTCTCGTAGGAGGTGAAGTCAGTATTCGGCTCTATCGCCGCTGAGTGTGCGGCCTCCGTGGCGGGGTCCATCCACCCGTCCACGGACAGCGTGATCTGCTCCGGATCGAGGGCCGGAGTGGCCACAGGGGTGATCTCCCGAACACTGTCCGGCAGCAGAGCTAAGTCATGCTCGTCGTGGCTGTGCGGGGCACCTGACCCGGGCTCAAATCCGTCGAAGATCAAGTCTCCACGGATGTCGGCGGTATAGTTTAAGTTTCCAAATCTGACCTGACGGCCAGGGGCGTAGCTCTCGATCTGCTCTAGATGGCCAAGCGAGTTGGCCTGCAGTGCGAAGCCACCGAATACGAAGATCTGTCCGGGGGGAAACCTCTCCCTGGATCGCATCGTTGCCGATGATCGAAGGAGCCATCAAGCCTTATGGTGACGGCACAGTGGACCTCTCAATGAAAGCACCAATATCGGTGTCAAAACCAGCGGATCTTGGGTAGGGGATCCCGAACTGTGCGTCTAAGGCGGATGGTAACAGGAGGCGGGGGACACAATGTTTACCCAGGTTCGAGCCCTCTCAATGGAGGTAATACCCTACTTCCTTCTTGATTGATCTTGATGATATGAGTATTACAAGAGTTGATTTACCACGAGATCATAGAGGCTAAACCCTAGAAGCTAGCCTATGATTATGATTGTTGTAGTCCTACGGAATAAACCCTCCGGTTTATATAGACACAGGAGGGGGCTAGGGTTACACAGAGTCGGTTACAAGGGAGGAGATCTACATATCCGAATTGCCAAGCTTGCCTTCCACACAAAGGAGAGTCCCATCCGGACACGGGACGAAGTCTTCAATCTTGTATCTTCATAATCCAACAGTCCGGCCAAAGTATATAGTCCGGCTGTCCGAGGACCCCCTAATCCAGGGCTCCCTCAGGCGGTCATGGCGTAGATAGGTTAGGCCCGTGCGTGTTTTCCCCTCTTCCTCATGCTCTCCTTGGTGCTCTACGTCCTCAGGTCCCGGCCCTCGAGCGAGCTCAGCCGCCGCTGGTATGCCAGGTCGCGATGCCGTGGTCAAGGCCAGGGGGTGAGGGCTGGAGAGCCAGTAGGAGCTCCTGAGTCGCGATGCTCAGGATCCCCCCGTTTAACGCGCAAGCAAATCACATGGGAGAAGAGGGAGCCTGCGGTACCGCCCGCTATTGTCCTCGGGAGGTTCCTGCAAGTCAACACGAGGAGGGGTGCAGACTGCCACTGTAAATGCCGGCCGGCCACTGGTCGCTCCGTAAGAGGATGAAGGCACAGAGGGCCTGGTGAGGTGACGCGCGCAGGTTAGAGATCGACCGCTCAGATTTGTCGATGTTGCAGGGACGGACCCCAGCACAAGCGCCCTGCCAGCGTGAGCTGCTCCATGGTAGGTGTCAATCAAGCAAGTGATAGCCATGGATAGATTACGCATGGAAAGCGAACTAGCTCAGATGAATGCAAGAACAATACATGCCACCGGGATGGACCCGAGTGGCTTGGGGATGATGCAGCCCGAGGGGCTCCCCGAACAGAGTTAGCTAAAGGCATAAAAGGGGACATGCCGCAGGGACAGACCCATGCGGCCTGGGAATGATGCAGCCCGAGGGGCGCTCCCAGATAAATAAACTTGGAAAATGTAACCTGGTTCTGTTGTTGAAGGCATGTAGGGGCAGCTGAAGATGCGTGGTGCAGGGGTTGCTCCTCATGAGCCACCGGGATCCTGAGCCTCGAGAGGCTCTGGGGGTCCAGGCGGTTCCTTGAGGACCGTCTCCATCTCCGCGAGGACCGCGTGGTGCCTGGCCTCCTGAGCCGCCAGGGTGCTCTGCAGGTTGCGCTGGAAGGCGGACGCCACGCTCACCAGGCCAAAAGGCATGCGAATATAGTTGTGGGGTGGGCCCTCGCAGCATCCCACACACGAAGGCCAGAAGAGCTCCTGAGATGCGGCTCTGTTGAGCCCTGGGATGTCGATGTAGACGTGCAACCTGCCATCCTCGCCTGGATGGGGAGCCGCGCCAGGTGAGCGGCGGTCGCCACGCATGGCTCTTGCGTCTTGCAGTTCCTGAGTGGTCTTGGCAATGAACGCCTAAGCGCTGGGCGCTCCTCACCCGGTGTCTTCCTGAGGGAAACGTGCCGCGAAGCACGCCTCCAAGTGGTGCCCGAGCGCCTCCCTCGTGATATTGGCAAGGTCGGAGGCCCTCCAGAAGAGAGCCCCAGAACCCTGCCCGAGGAGGGCGCTGGACGTTCCTTCCTATGCGAGGAAGGGAGGCGCCCCAGGCGTGGGCGCGATCCTGACGAGGCACCACTTGCGGCGCCGCTCTCCTGAGGCCCGGTGTGGAGTAGCTGCTTCTTCTTCTTGGGGGCGACCTCAGGAGGGTACTGCGCTGCATTGTTGTCGGGGTCTTCGATTGACACTGCTTGGAAGGCGCGCTCGAGGGAGCACACTGCATCTCTCTCTTCGCACGGGACCGTGATGATCCCGCCTCTCCCTTTCATCTTGAGGACGTTGTAGCCATGCTGTGTCACTGCCATGAACTTGGCCAGGGCCGGGTACCCGAGGATGGCGTTGTATGGCAGACGGATGTGGGTGACGTCAAAGTCGATCAGCTCGGTGCGGTAGTTGTCGCGCTGCCCGAAGGTGACAGGGAGGCGGACCTGCCCTATCAGGGTGGTGGAACCGTTGGTTACTCCTGAGAAAGGTTTGGTAGGCTGAAGCTGATCGTATGGCACTTGAAGGCCGTCGAACGTCTCGACGGATAGGATGTTGAGCCCTGCGCCGCCGTCGATGAGGGTCTTGGGTACTTGTGCGTTGCTGATGATGGGCGAGCAAAGCATCGGGAGGGCACCAGCGATGGCCGCGCACTTGAGCTGGTCCGCTGAGCTGAAGGTGATGGCGCACTTGCTTGAGCGGGCGCGTGGCCTCAAGCCTAGAGAGGACTGCGTTCACCTCACGAGCAAACTTCTTGAAGATGTGTTGAGAGGCTGGGGCTTGAGCTCTGCCCAAGATGCAGGCGATAGCACGCGGCTCCTGGAAGCCCCCAGCCCCCTCGTCCTGATGGTGGTCGTCGTTCCTTCTTGGTGGTGGAGGCAGCGGTGGAAGTCCAGCATTGCCCTGAGGGCGGTCCTCGCGAGGCTGATCGCGCCAAGCGCCCTCGCAAGGTTGGCCCTGCCAGCGGTCCTCGCGAGGCCGGTCGCGCCACTCCTGGCGTGGGCCATGATCGTCTCAGCATCCTCCGCCGCGTCCTCCTCCTCGGCCGTAGCACCGGTCATTGCGCTCAGGGCGTCGACCGAAGTGCCCATCGTGAATGGCCCTGAGCTCTTGACAATCGTTGGTGTTGTGGCTATGAACGTTGTGGAAGGCGCAGAATGGTCGGCTGCTCTTCGATGACTCGGGCTGGTCCCGGCCACGTTTTGTGTCCGGCTCCACAGCGAGCACGGCCACTCCCTTGCGCTTCATGTCCTTGGCCTTGGCCTTCTTCTCCTCGGGGTCAGTAGCTGGGAGCTCGAGGAGGGAAAGGCACCCTTCCTCATCCCTTGCGCACTTGGTCGCCAGGTTGAACAACTCCAAGGTCATGCTCAGCTCCTCGTGGATGGCGAGCTCCTCCTTCATCTTGACGCCGCGGACGCCATCAGAGAACGCGGAGATGATGGCCTCGTCCGTCACCTTGGGGATCTTGAGGCGAACGTTGTTGAAGTGCTGGATGTACTTCTGGAGGGTCTCCCCTGGCTGCTGCTTGATGCGGCGCATGTCACCCGCGGCCGGAGGGTGGTCGCGAGTACCCTGAAAGTTGGCGACGAAGCGATCGCGCATCTCATCCCAGGAGGAGATTAAGCCCGGAGGCAGGTTCAGGAGCCACGAACGAGCGCCGTCCTTGGGAGCCACGGGGAACCAGTTCACCATGACTTTCTCGTCATCGTTGTCCGCCTCAATGCACAACTCGTAGAGCTGCAGGAACTCCGCGGGGTCTGGGGTGTCGTCATAGCGAGGAGGCAGGTCTGGCTTGAACTTGCCCGACCATGCGACGCTACGCAGCTCGGGGGTGGAGGCGCGGCAGCCCGCGGTGGCCACCAGGACCCTTTGCTGATATGGAGCCTGCCCTTGATGTCCGAGCACCGCCACCACATGCGGTGCACGGTCTTGTCGTAGTGGTGCGGGGAGCACGGGAACATTCTCTCGCGGCTGAGGGACTTCTTGGTAGCTTCTTTAATCTCACGTGGGTGCCGGACGCGTTGGGTCGCGCCGAGGGGCTGTGCGCCTTGGCGCCAGGACGCCGTCTTGGGGCAGAGGTGGTGGAGGCACTCCATGGGCCACGTGGCCCGCAGCTGGCGGAGGGCGAGGCAGCGAGAGAGATGGCACGGGAGAGCCTCCGGCGGTGCTGGCAAGCTCGGAGATGCGGTCGAGCCAATCCTCGTAGAGGTCGTTGATGGGGCGGTAGCGCAGGAGCTCGTGTGCCATGAGCAGCGCGGCCTGCGTCCATGGGAGCGCGACGAGCGTGAGACGACGAGCTGACCGGGGTCAGCGGCGGGGTGGTGGTGCGGTCGTCCCGCCGCATCGAGGGGTGTAGCGAGGATGCTTGCTGCTTGTTCCCCGCCGGGCCGGTGGCGGCGTTGGCGGCAGGCGACGGAGAACGACGGGGAGGCCCACCAACAGAGCGGTCTGAGCGACGCGGGCGGCCCTGCGCTCAACGCGGGCTCGACGGGCGTCCGACATGGAGGCGATGAAGCGATGGGACGCAGATCGGTGGAAGGAAAACTCCGGCGCACCCCTACCTGGCCCGCCAAATGTCGGATTTCGGGTTCCGGCAAAACCCTTAAGGTTCAAACACTGGGGTGCGCGCGAAGATCTCCCCCTACCTAATCACGCCCTCAGCCTCACCGCGATCTCTAAGGCTAAACTCAACGAACTCGCAACACAAGGGACACAAGATTTATACTGGTTCGGGCCACTGTTGTGGTGTAATACCCTACTCCAGTGTGGTGGTGGATTGCCTCGTGGGCTGATGATGAACAGTAAAAGGGAAGAACAACCTCCTGAGAAGAGGTGTTCTTGTGCTCGGTGGGTGTGAGGATGGAGTGGATCCTGTCCAAGATGACCTGCCTCCTATGGTGGTGGCTAGTCCTATTTATAGTGGCCTTGGTCCTCTTCCCAAATATTGAGCGGGAAGGGATGCCACAACAGCTAGTTTGAAGGGAGACAACTAGTACAAGCTATCCTGACAAAAGTAGTCTTCGCCTGCCAAAGGCTCCGGTGGTGACGCCATCTTGGGCTCCACGGTGACCTCCGTCCTGCCGTCCTGCTGGTCTTGGTCTTGGTGCACCGATGGAAACCTTTGCTGGATGCCTCGGGACTCCTCGTCTGTGCTTACCCCTTTAGCACCAAAGAGGAAATGAGGACACTGCGCGCGCTGGTGCCCGCCTGGCGCCTGCCTGGCTCCAGTCGTCATGGCTTGCGTCACTTGAAACTCGCGAGGTGTTCCTTGCCTTGATCTCTCCGCCCCTCGCGAGCTAGCCTGGTGAGGCAGCTCCCGAGGAGGTCTTGGGTCGTCCGCCTCGCGAGGCTTGGCCCCTCACGAGGGTCTTGAGTGTTTGCTGGTGAAGATGGGCCGTACGGGGCCGCTAGCAGAGCCACACCGTGGGTCGCAGGCAGGAAAGTCTAGGGACCTCCGTTCCCAGAACGCCGACATCGACTACCCAAGCGTTGCGCTGGGTGACCACCATCAAGTCTCACGGAATCCCGTGTAACCAGTGTCTTAAATATCTCAAATTCCACTGGATGTAAAAACTATATGAATAGCCTCAATTTCACCGGCGCGACAAAGTGCGCCTACGTGACTAAATTCAACTCGTGTGTCATCTCCACTTCTTGAGAAGAGAGCAAAGGTGAAAAATCTCACACATACACCTCCGAAATAGACCACACATAGCATCGCATCATATTAAAGCGCGAGTGCGCATCAACATATTGCTAACTTTATTTTGTTCCGTTTGTCCGATATTTCCGGCAAACCCACCATCACCTATATATAAACAATAACAACAACACAAGTTCACTTGCTTGACCAGATAAACACTGAAGTTTGGGTCCTTATGGGTTTTAGATACCACTAGTAAATGACTATACCATGTCGCTCCGAAAATAAAAGCTAACTACTGTCAACTCTCACATGATTTCGTGTGACCAATGATTTGAATAGCTAAAATTTCACTAGATTTAATAACTATTTGAGTGGCCCCAATTCACTTACACGACAAAGTGCATCTATGTGACTAAACTCAACTCGTGTGTCATCTCCACTTCTTTATAAGATAGCAAAGGCAAAGACTCCAACATACACCGGAAATGGACCACACACATATCATCACATCTTACTAAAGCGCGAGTACACAAGATGCAGAGTATCTAGTCCCGACCTCATATGCTATCTAATGAACGGTAAAATCGAAAAAAGATTTTTTTTTTGAAAGTTTCCAGGTTCAAACTTTGACAAATGTTTTCATGCTTGCAAATTTCATCCCGAAGTAACATTCAAAAAAGTCATGCCAAAAAACCCGAATGTTATTTGAGGATAAAATTTACAAGCATTGAGAACATTTGTCAAAGTTTACCCCCAAAAAGATTCAGAGTTTATTGAAGTATTTTAATTTTGTTTAATTTACCGTTCATCTTGAGCTCAATTAAGCTCGGAAGTAGAAGGGGAATTTTGGAGTACACATCAACATATTGCTAATTTTCTTTATTTCCATTTGTTTGAAGTTTCTCACAAACTCATCATCACCTATAAACAGTAACAACAACACAAGTTCACTTGCTTGACCAGATAAACACTGATATTTGGGTCTTTATGGATTTTAGGTACCACTAGTAAATTAATATATCATCCCGCTTTGCAAAGAAAACGTAACTACTATCATCACCACCATTGTTGCTGTAGTTGCATCAAACACACAAGACAACCAGATTCAAGTCCTCTTCCTCCTGCCAGCAAGGCTATGGAAGTTGAATGGTGGGTCACCCTTCACCAAATGCAGCTACCGCAGCAGGGCGTCACCCTTCTTGGCATTGATGTTCTCCTTTGGCTGTTCCATCTTCTTCACCAGTTGTAAAAATATCACGGCCATAGGGTGTTATCATCAACACACATATTAACTGTTTTCAGACTTGGCAATTAGGTTCTAGCAAGCAATTAGCAAATGCTGGTAAGTGTAGGAGGATTTTTCTGAGAAAAAGAGGATCACCCTTGGCCTCCGATGCACAACCATATAAGTGTGAAGGTTGATGATCGATGTCATGGTTGGCCAACCAGGAAGCACAACTAAAGGCTAGCCGGACCCTCAAGCAGAGAGCCGCGACGGAGGGGAAAGGGAATTGACTACCCAAGCGTTGCGATGGGTGAGCACCGTCAAGTCTCATAGGATCCCGTGTGACGACTTATTTGAATAACTCAAATTTCACTGGATTTAAAAACTATTTGAATGGCTCAAATTTCACCGATGCGGGAAAGTGCGCCTACGTGACTAAACTCAACTCGTGTGTCATCTCCAATTCTTCACAAAAGAACAAAGGCAAAGACCCCATCAGAAATGGACCACACACATTGCATCACATCATATTAAAGCGCTAGTACACATCAACATATTGCTAACTTTCTTTTGTTCCATTTGTCTGAAGTTTCTGACAAACCCATGTACCTATAAACAATAACAACAACACAAGTTCACTTGCTTGACCAGATAAACACTAACATTTGGGTCCTTATGGGTTTTAGGTACTACTAGTAAATTACGATACCACCCCGCTCTTGAAAGGAAAGGTAACCATAATTCATTCTCATCCTCCTGCCAGCACAGCTATGGAAGCTGAATGGAGGGTCATCTATCACCAGATGCAGCTGCCGCAGCGCCGCGACAGGGTGCCACCCTTCTTGGCGTTCACATTCTCCTTGGACTGCTCCATCATCTTCTCCACCAGCTGTAAGAAAAAAAAGATCACGACCACAAGGTGTTTTCATCAGCACACACACACATTGACTGTTTGAAGACCTAGCATTTAGATTGTTACAAGCAATTAGCAAGCGATGGCGAGTGTAGGAGGATTGCCGCATGAAGGTGGAAAAAATGTACATACCATTTGTTTCTTGGTCAGCAAAATCGTCTTCTGCAACAAAATGGTGAAACAGTTTAGTAACGGCAAGAACTTAAAAGACTAAGAAAACTGAGTTTTGTCATGTTTTTGACTGCTAAGCAACTCCGTACCTCCTTAGCTTTCAGACGAGCATTCTCCTCCTTGAGGTGGTTCAGTTCGGCTTCAAGCTCCACGGTATAAGTCTGTCCGATTAAGAAAGACAGAGAGTGTAAGTGTCACCTTGTCACCAGTTACCACCATTGCAGAAATGGCATTGCATAAAGCCAACAATTTTGGCAGCCAAGTAAGTACCTGCTTCCTAGCACACGATTGTCCGGCTGACTCACGGCTCTTGATCATGCGGTGGTGGCAGTGCTCGATGCTCCTCTCACAGGACTGATCCTCTGGAGCACCGCGCTTCCGGGCGCCGCCGTTCTCCATCATCGCTCCGTCGCCCATGCAGTTCATCAAGTCAACCTGCGTCATGGCGCTCCTCCCGTCCGAAGACCCTGGGCTCACGATACCCAACCCACCTTGAGGAGGTGGTGGCGGCGGCACCACGACAATCCCTGCGTACCCGTTGGGGACGAACCCCATGCCGTCGCCCATCACATGGAACATGCCGTTGGCCGGTGCCATCGGGTACATCATTGGGCCAGGCTGTTGCCCCTGCTGCACAAGGTTCATCTGTCCATGGAACATGCCGACCGGCACAGGCGCCTGGCCGCCGGTGCCAGATGCCCGGACCACGCCGACCTTGACAAGGAACTGCTCCAGTGTCATCTGTCCAAGCGTCCCCCACTGGTCGTTCGCCGCAACTGCACCACCGTTTCCCGCCGGTGGCTGGACGGGAATCTGCGGCAAGGGCCGCGCGGACTGAGGCCCGGAATGCACCCGGCGGGGCTCCCTGTTGATCTCAGCCCACACCTCCTCCACGGTCTCCTGGCACAGTGGGGGAGGCAAGGAGAATGACTCTTGCCAGGCTAGGTTGCTTCCTCCTGCATCTTCACCACCTCCGCCTCTACCAGCACCCACCACAGGAGCTACCTCCTTGCCCACCAAGACACCACCGGTCGCTGCATGTAATTCCTTGGCATTCCAGATGTTTCTCATGAACTCGTCCATGTTCATGGACCCAAAGTTGCGCCCTGCCTCGCACACCGAGTATTGCATCTCGTCCGACGTCAGCGCGAAGATGGAAGACTGCCGTGCCGGCGCAACCGTCTGGTCCTCACCTTCGAGAACGCGCGGGTGCGAGGTGACTTCTTCCTCGGAGAACTTCACGTCCTTGCTCATCTTCGACGCCATCCTATCTCCTGTGGTATTGCTCTACGTACTCTTGCTTGTGGGTTGTGGTGTGTGGTTCAGTCTCGCGCCGCGCTCCCTATTTATAGCCTACATCATGCAAGAGATAAGCATCAATTAAAGCATTAGATATCTATTAAATTCACGTGATTGATGAAAAAAGTGGGCTATAGATAGATAGATATAGTAGTAGATAGTTCGTCTCGTACTGAATAGATAGGGTACTGCCAAAGTGCCAAACATGGCCGCGAGTTAAGCCTGGTATATGAGGCGAACTCGGGGGGTGTGCTGGTTCCATTCAATAGCTAGCCGACGATGGCCGCCGCGGAGAAGCCTCAGTACCGACGACTAAGCATTACGCTCGTTAGCGTGAGAGACAAGGATATGAGTAAACCGTGTGTGGCCGTTTGCCACTGCCTACTGCTGCCAAGATCACCGTTTCTAATTAGGGGATTGGATTAGTACAAGGAGTCTTACGGCACGGTGCTCTTCAATTCATAGAGGTGACAAACGTGGTGTCATCAAAAATGGAAAAAATAGATAGGTGACAAAAGGTAAAGTCAGTCTACACGCAAAAAAATTGAGACATGCATTTTTAGGGAGAAAGTGAGACATGCATGTGAAAATGCATGTCTACCTTTTATTTTTGGGCCTGGAGCCCTGGACCATCTAGAGGGAATCTAGGCCTAGAATTTGTCGTGCACTAGTGGGCCTCTAAGGCCCACAACTACACCAATATAGTTGACAAAATTGTGGCATATATTGATCTCATACCCTTTTTTGCGAGACATCTCATACTGATTCTTGTGTGTTCTACAAAAATTTCATACTGACTCTTGCTTGTTCTACAAAAATGTCATATTGTCCCTTCAAGGAGTGGAAAATCAATAAAAAATTGGAGGATTAGAAAATCATAGGGGATTAGCAAGGGGGGTCCAGATAGAAATAATGGCTAGATGATACCAAGATGCATTTCTGCCCGCCCTAGCACTTCCACCAACCACCGCACAAACATGCATCATCTCTTGTCTCATGTTCCACTAACTCTACTAATTCACAAACACACCTTTACAAGACTAGAACCTGAAGACTAGACTGGGCCACTTTGCTTCCCAAATCGACAACAATTTCATCATGCGGGGTCAGATCCTGCATCCTCCCACCCCACCCCACCCCTCCCCAACCAAATCCTAGCCCCCAAAATCCTTTTCATGGCGAGCACACAGATGAAATCAATGAATCATAATAACAAAATTAAAGTGCGCCTAACCACCAAGGGTGGGGGTTCCAGATAGAAATCATGGCTAGAGGATACCAAGATGCATGTCTGCCCGCCCAAGCACTTACCCAAACCACCGCACAAACATGTATCATCTTGTGTCTCTCGTTCCACTAACTCTACTAATTCGCAAACACATCTTTACAAAACTAGAACATCAAGACCGAGCCACTATGCTTCCCAATCGACAACAATTTCATCATGTAGGGTCAGATCCCGCATCCTCCCATCCCACCCCTCCCTGCCAAACCCTAGCCCTCAAAATCCTTGTCGAGGCGAGCATACAGATGAAATTGATGAATCATAATAACAAAAATTAAAGTGCGCCTCACCACCTGACACAAAATGAACTTGTATTCTCCCTTGAAACCACTTATATCCCAGATCGGCTTCGCAGATTTCACAAAAATCTGTCATAAAAACAACGCACACCAGACAGGTCAAAGATTAGGACGACGAGGAAAAGAGTGGGTGGATCCATGATTCGTACCTCGTATGAGTGCGAGAGCGGACGGATTCCGGCGAACCCAATGCGGCGGCGAGCCAAACCGGCTAAAAACTCGAGGGCGAGGAGATCTGGTGTGGGAAAGAGGAGAGAGAGTGCATTTGGTGTAAATGCAGCCCACGACACGCCTGGTTTTAATGGGGAAAAGGGTTGTGGTTGCCTAAAATAGTGAAACTGCCGACCCTAGTCCACCCACACCCCTAGATCATCTCCGCCCTTCATTTTGTAACATATGGCTATCAATGTGTCTCACCAAAAAGGATACAACGTGGACGCTCTATGTCAGATCACGCTATATTGCCCACATATGTGGTCAATGCAACATCGTTGCATTAGGCTAGGAGATTTGTGAGGTAACGTTCATCCGATATAATTTCCAAAGTGCCGCATCCCAGATTTTTCCCAAATCTGGTATGTTAAATTTTTCACAGGGAATTAATTTTTTCTAAGAAAACCTATGCTTGTTAGCCCCTAGCTAAATATTGTATAGGAATTTTCTTGATGGTTGAAATGTTTGCTCTATTTGAATTCACCTAAAGGGTCAATGACCCTATGGCCAGATTGAAACCTTTGTTTGAAATTTGAGAGAAACAGAATCAACCCTACAAGGTTTCGGGAATAAACCGGAATCCCAACATAGGTTGAAAATTAAAATATTTATTTGGGCATAAGGCTATCCTAAATAATACCCAGATGATATTCAAGCCCTAATAAATTTCCCTAAATGATTGAAGTGGATTGATTGGAATCAATTCAAAAATCAAATGGGGATTTTTATGAACAGGAGCTTTGCATTTATTTAGCAAGAAAGTGAATCCCATATGTCCAAAAAATAGGCTTGACCTTCTGCCAAATTTTCCATTGGGTTTAAACCAAATTGAAATCGAAGATGGAAAATAAAGTGCAGAAAACGTATGCTCAAAAGAGCCAAATAAAATGTTGGCATAAATATTCATATTTGAAATTAGGGAAAGTTTTCTTTGGGATGAAAAATCAAATCAAATTCAAATGAAAAGGCAAACACAAAAAAAAACCAAAAAAGGGAAAATTAAAATAAAAGAAAAAGGACCAGCCGAGCAAGCTAGTCAGCCGTAGCCCAACCCCGCGCACACCCTCTCTCTCTCCCCTGAGCTGCTGATTAGCGGGCCCCACTAGTCAGGGTCACCCGCAACTTCCAACCGCCCACACATTCACGCCGACCATGATCTCCCCCTTGCACGCCTACCGTCCATGCCATCTCCTACCTCCATGTCCATTAAATAGCCCCAGACACTCTCTCCACTTCCCCTCTGCATCCCCCTCACATCACCACCAGGCTCCTCACAGGTGAACCCCCGATCTCCGCCACTGACCTTGAAACTCCGGCGTCGATTCCGGCGAGTACAGTCACCCCGAGACCAACCACTTCCACCGCTCGACTCTCCCCACAACGGTGCACCTCATGGACTTATTTCGTGGCGACATGAGCTTCTTCTGTGCCCGACTTCGACGAAGCCCGAGCCTCGTCGCCGCTGTGGCCTCAACTCCGGCGAGACCATGAGAGTCTTGCCCCGCGGCCTTGTCCATCGTGTTCCCCTTGATCACGCGCGTCTTCTGATCCATTTGGTTCATCCATAGGCACTCAATATCAAGCACCGCTTCATCACCCGAAGCCCTGCTGGCGCAACCGAACTTCGGTGAGCTCGTCCCGCTAGTCTCCGTCACTCTCGAGGCCAGCCCATGCCACCTTCGATCTCCCCGATCAACGCCGAACCCGTCAGTGACCTCCGCTGCCCCGGAAACCCCTTGGAACTCCGTCCCCGACAACTCCCGAGCGTAGTGTCGCTGTGCGCGTGTTTTCTAGTGACTCTACGGCGAGATTGTAGTGAACCACCAAAAACCTAACCACTAGATCTTATTTGGACTGTTAGATTTAGATCGCACGCACCACAACAATCCACTTAAACTAAATCAGCATCAGCCAATAGGAAACTGCCGCGCCACTCGCCTTATCCAAAACAATATCCACTCGAATTTATGTTAAATTGAATTAAACAGTAGATTAAAAAAACCTGGAACTTCAAAGACTCACAACTTTTTATTCTGTAAATCCAAATTGACAAATTCTTTTTGCAGAATCATCCGCAATAAATACACATTCACGTAGTCCATTAATATTTAACCATTCAATAGTTTAAATTCAAATTCAAACAACATGAATTCAAATTTGAATAGGGTGTAACTTATTTTTGCAGAATGAACCTAGTGAAATATAGTTTGAACTTAGCCACTATAGTTCAATTTTCAAATAATTTAATATTGACATTAAATATATTTTAGCGAAGCTATACTACAAACAATATTTGAAACTAAAGAGCTTATTAGGATAATTAAGTTGTAACTAAGCTTAGAAACTTAAAATGAACTTTAGCAAATGTTTTGGGGTTATTATTGACTTTAGGGAATTTAATTAATTTGAACTAAATTCAAACTAGATTGTTTATAACTTTGAAGCCTTAGGGTTAAATTGAACAGACTTTTGCAATATGATTTAGTGAACCAAATTGAACCTAGTAAATATTTTGGAGTGATAATTGACTTTGGGGAATTAAGCTTATGGATTTCTATTTCTGTGCCCTTGATTCCTTAGTTGTGCTCAGTTTTACCCATGGCCACTAACTTTCCTCAATCCCCCACAACTCACCACATGTTCACAAAAACTGAAACATAGCCTTGTTGTCGGGTCAAAGCAGTTGACCGTTACCTACTCAGTTACTCATGCATCGGGCCGGACGTCTTAGGATAGGTGGGCCATGTATGACAGGTGGGCCGTGGCCATGACCGCTTATGATGAGTGGGACATGTGCTAGCCACCACATTTCTTTGCCTAAATCAACCCGAGCCCGAGTGAGCCGCCGCATCCCCACCCAGCCTCACGCTGCCACCACCAGCGTAATGCTCCCTAGCAGCCCCGTCGCCAAGTCCAACCATCCGCCCGAGATCCGATGGCGCAGAAAAGTGGTTCTACCAGGTAGCCCTTCCTCCTATATGCAGGAACCATTCGAGGCGCACTATAAAAAAAATACACACCCATGACATTATGGCCCGAACGAATTTTTTTCTGTCATGGTTGATACGTCTCCAACGTATCTATAATTTTTGGTTGTTCCATGCTATTAAATTATCAATCTTAGATGTTTTATAGTGCGCCTTGAATGGGACTAACCTATTAACCTAGTGCCCAATGCCAGTTGGTGTTTTTTGCTTGTTTTTGGTTTCGCAGAATATCAGTATCAAACGAAATCCAAATGCCACGAAACTTTTTGGAGATTTTTTCTGGACATAAAGAACACTAGAAGCTCCATTTGACCTAATTCTGCCTCTATAAATACCCATAAATAAGAAAACCCTTGGGAGTCCATGAGATACTTTTTTCTGCCGCCGAAAGTTCCAGAAGCACGAGATCCAATCTAGAGACCTTTTCCGGCACTCTGCAGGAGGGGGAATCAATCATGGAGGGGTTCTTCATCAACCTTGTTGCCCCTCCGATGATTACCACAGACCTACGGGTCCATATTTAGTAGGTAGATGGCTTCTTCTCTCTTGATGTTCTTCAATACAATGTTCTCTTTGATGTTCTTGGAGTTTTATCCGATGTAATTATTTTTTGAGATCCAATGAATTGTGTGTTTATGGTCAGATCTATCCATGAATATTATTTTAGTTTTATTTGAACTCTTTTATGCATGATTAATATAGCCTCATATTTCTTCTCTGATTTATCGATTTGGTTTGGCCAACTAGATTGATATATCTTGCCATGGGAAGAGGTGCTCTGTGATGGGTTCGATCTTGCGGTGCTCAATCCAAGTGATAGAAAGGGACATGACATGCATGTATGCATCGTTGCCATTACGGGTAAAAAGATGGGGTTTATTCATCCAAGAGTTTATCTTGTGTACGCCATATCATCTTGCCTAATGCATTACTCCCTTTTCCCAATAACTTAATACACTAGATGCATGCTGGATAGTGGTCGATGTGTGGAGTAATAGTAGTAGATGTAGAATCATTTTGGTCTACTAATCTTGGACGTGATGCCTATGTATGATCATTGATGTCTACAACACAACTTGTTATTGTAGACTTGTGTTGGGCCACCAAGCGCAGAGTTTTGTAGGACAGTAGCAGTTTTCCCTCAAGTGGATGACCTAAGGTTTATCAATCCGTGGGAGGCGTAGGATGAAGATGGTCTCTCAAACAACCCTGTAACCAAATAATAAAAAGTCTCTTGTGTCCCCAGCACACCAAATACAATGTTAAATTATATAGGTGCACCAGTTCGGCGAAGAGATGGTGATACAAGTGTAGTAATGATAGTAGATATTGATTTTTGTAATTAGAACAATAAAAAATAGCAAGGTAACGAGTAGGAATAGTGAGCACAAACGGTATTGCAATGCTTGAAAATGAGGCCTAGGGTCCGTAGTTTCGCTAGTGCAATCTCTCAACAATGCTAATCTAATTGGATCACATAATAATCCCTCAACGTGCGTTGAAGAATCACTCCAAAGTTCTTATCTAGCGGAGAACATAAGAAGAAATTGTTTGTGGCTATTCTTTTCGATCGATCTATCCAAGAGTTCGTACTAAAATAACACGAAGTTATTCTTTCCGATCGATCTATCAAGAAATCGTACTAAATTAACACCGAGTTATTGCTTCCCATCGATCTATCAAGAGTTCGTACAAAAATAACACCAAAGAAAATCCATATTAATAATACTCAATCCAACACAAAGAACCTCAAAGAGTGCCCCAAGATTTCTACCGGAGAAACAAAAGACAAGAACGTTCCGTGCATCAACCCCTATGCATAGATTACCCCAATGTCACCTCGAGAATCCGCGAGTTGAGTGCCAAAACACATATCAAGTGAATCAATATGATACCCCATTGTCATCATGGGTATTCATAGCAAGACATACACCAAGTTTTCTCAAATCCACAAAAGTATTCAATCCGATAAAATTAAATCTCAAAGGGAAAATTAAATTCATCACAACAAGATAGAGAGGGAGAAACACCATATGATCCAACTATATTAACAAAGCCCGCGATACATCAAGATCGTGCCATCTCAAGAACACGAGAGAGAGAGAGAGAGAGAGAGAGAGAGAGAGAGAGATTAAACACATAGCTACTGGTACAAAACCTCAGCCCCGAGGGTGGACTAGTCTCTCATCATGGTGGCTATAGGGATGATGAAGATGGCCTCCGGTGATGATTTTCCCCTCCGGCAGGGTGCCGGAATGGGCTCCTGATTGGTTTTTCATCGCTATAGAGGCTTGCGGTGGCGGAACTTCCGATCTAGGGTTATCTTAAGGGTTTTTGGAATATTTGGCAAGTTATAGGGCAAAGAGGCGGTGCGGGACGCCACCGAGGTGGGCACAACCCACCTGGGCGCACCTGGGCCCCAGGCGCGCCCTGGTGGGTTGTGCTTCCCTCGGAGCTCCTCGCAGGTACTTCTTTGGCACACAGGGTGTCTTCTGGTCAAGAAAAAATCTCCAAAAAGTTACGCTGCGTTTGCACTCCGTTTGGTATTGATTTTCTGCGATGTAAAAAACAAGCAAAAAATAGCAACTAGCACTGGGCACTATGGCAATAGGTTAGTCCCAAAAAATGATATAAAGTTGCTATAAAATGATTGTAAAACATCCAGGAATGATAATATAACAGCATGAATACTTCATAAATTATAGATACGTTGGAGACGTATCAGCATCCCCAAGCTCAATTCCTACTCGTCCTCGAGTAGGTAAATGATAAAAGAAACGATTTATGAAGTGTGAATGCTAGCAAAGTGCATAAGTTTGATCAATGATAATTTCAATCACTTTTCCTAGCATCATAACAACAATTCTTTCTTATAAGACTTCTCATGTTAAAGTAGCAACCAATTCACATGTTAAGGTTCAAATAATGAATTCTCTTGAAACTCAACAACCTATATTCTTGGTCACCAAACAATTGCAATTCGACTTATTCCACATAGTCTAAGTAAGAGCTCCACATACTCAATCATCATACAGTCTTCATGATTGCTAGTACTCAAAGCATATTCTTAGAACAAATGGCACCCATCGAACACGGAGAAAGATAGGGGCTTAATATTTTTCCTCCCAACTCATTTATCATAGAGATAATTGTCAACAATAATAAATCATGATCAAATATATTTGACTGGTCATATGTGCCTAGATCGTCCCCCACCACATGATGCTTGCTAACTAGATAATAATTGAGATTGAAATGAGAATGCATACTATTGACTCTTTGCATAAAGTAAATACTGAAAAGTAAAAGATAGGCCCTTCGCAGAGGGAAGCAAAGCTTGTCATGCACTTTTTATTTGGATGCCCAAGCTATTAATGTAAAGGAACGTCATGTTATATTTCCCCTTATGATAGCAACCTTTGTTATCCAGTCCATCACTTTTATTACTTTGCCATCACAAGTTCGTACAATGCTCAGTTTTCCCTTACAATAAAAGATCAAACATATTTGGGAGCAATTTTTATTGCTTTTATGCACCGATGAAAACTTACTTGAAGGATCTTATTCAATCCGTAGGTAGGTATGGTGGACACTCATGGCAAGAAACTGGGTTTAAGGGGTTTTGGATGCACAAGTAGTATCTCTACTTAGTACAAATTTTTGGCTAGCAAAAGATCCTAGGCAAACACCACATGTTAGAGGATCCATGACAATATAACTTCTATGCAAACATGCACAACCATAACTCATTACGTTGTCTTCATTGTCCAACTTCAACTAATTTGCTCAAGTTTGAAAAAATTAATGGGTATTCACAATCATAGAAGATGTCCAAGATAATATATTTGCATGTGAAAGTTCACTTCCTTCTACTAATAATTCAGGAATTGCTTGTATGACCAATATTGTGATTGTCGAGCTTCAAAAGATTTCACTTTCTAAACCCAATGTGAAGCTACCACTAGGCATGATATAATTTCAACTTCATTGTATTCAATTCAATCAACAATTTACTCATAGGATATAAGTGAAGCACAAGAGCAAATGACAAGCTACTCCAAAAAGATATAAGTGAAGATCAAGCGAGTAGATAAGTAAATAGGTAGCTAATTGCTGACTCTCTCTTATTTTTCAGAAAAATCAGATTTAATTATTTTATTAAAACAACAAGAAAAAAAATGACATTCCAAGAATAGCACAACTCATGTGAAGAAGCAAAAACTTAGGCTCAACCGATACTAATCGATAATTGTTGATGAAGAAAGGTGGGATGCCTACCGGGGCATCCCCAAGCTTAGATGCTTGAGACTTATTGATATATTATCTTGGGATGATTTGGGAATCCCCAACCTTGAACTTTTGTTTCTCCTTAATTCCTTTTATATCATGGTTTCCCTAAATCTAAATAACTTCATCCACACAAAACTCAACAAGAACTCATGAGATAAGTTAGTATAAATCAATGCAATAACCTTATCATTCTCTACTATAGAAATTCACCAAAATTATTATTAAACATTGCACACTAGCCTCTGCATATTTAATACTCCTATCCTCAAATAGAATCATTAAACAATCAAACATATGCAAACATAACAACAATCTCTCACCCATACTTTCCTAACTCCAAAAATTCTGAAAATTTACCACACTTTAGAAAATTTATCATAGCTTATTTTGAAAAAAGTTTCAACATTTTATCACATTTTGTTTTTTCTCGGGAATTTTGCAACAGCGACAAACTTTCTGTTTTGAAACAGCAACTCATATACTTGCAAAATAAGCATGGTAAAGGCTATCCTTGCCACTTTTATTGAAATGAAACATACAAAAAATTATTATAAATAACAGCAGGCAAATAAAAACAAAATATAATGACGCTCCAAGAAAAACTCATATCATGTGAAGAACGAAAATATAGCTCCAAGTGAGGTTACCGAAAATGTTGAAGATGATAGAGGCATCCCCAAGCTTAGTTGCTTGGATCTTCCTTGAATATTACCTTGGGGGCTGGGCATCCCCAATCTTAGGTTCTTGTCAATCCTTATTCTCCTCATATCGATATCTCACCCAAAACTTGAAAACTTCAATCACACAAACCTTAACGGAACTTCGTGAGATAGGTCAGTATGATAAAGGGCAAACCATTCACTTTGGTACTGTCAAAGACAAGATTCAAAAAATTTCTCACACAATGCCTACTGTACCTTAGCATTTCCACAATTTATATTGAGCAATATAAGCCATAGAAACTAGATAACAAGCAAACTATGCATTGAAAACAGAATCTGTCAAAAACAGAACAGTTTGTAGTAATCTGTACTCCAACCATACTTATATAACTCCAAAAATTCTAAAAAATTAGGAAAATGTAGGAAATTTGTATATCAATCATCTGCAAAAAATTCAGATCAAAATCACGTTCCAATGAATTTTTAAAATTCCTGAACTGAATGCAAAAGTTTCTGTTTTTGCACAGAATCAAGTCAACTATCATCCACACTATCCCAAAGGCTTTACTGGGCACTTTATTGAAACAAAAGCTATAAAACATGATTACTACAGTATCCTAATCATGCTAACACACAAAAACAGTAGGGGTAAATGTTGGGCCGTCTCCCAACAAGCACTTTTCTTTAATGCCTTTTAGCTAGGCGTGATGAGTTCAATGATGCTCGCATAAAAGATAAGAATTGAAACATAAAGAGAGCATCATGAAGCATATGAATAACACATTTAAGCCTAACCCACTTCCTATGCATAGGGATTTTTTGAGGAAAAAATTCACGGGAACAAGAATCAACTAACATAGGATGGCAAAACAAGCAATACTTCAAAACTTTCAACACATATAGAGGAAACTTGATATTAGTGAGATATGTAAAAGCATATGTTCCTCTCTCATAATAATTTTCAGTAGCATCATGAATGAATTCAACGATATAACTATCACATAAAGCATTTTTTTCATGATCCACAAGCATAGAAATTTTATTACTCTCCACATAAGCAAATTTATTCTCAGGAATAGTAGTGGGAGTAAACTCAACAAAATAACTATCATGGGATTGAAAATTAAAATCATGATGACAAGTTTCATGGTTATCATTATATTTTATAGCATATATGTCATCACCATAATCATCATAGATAGGAACTTTGTTGTAATAATCAATTGCAACCTCCTCCAAAATAGTGGATTCATCATTAAATAAAGCCATGACCTCTCCAAATCCACTTTCATCAATATAATCATCATAAATAGGAGGCATGCAATCATTATAATAAATTTTCTCATCAAAACTTGGGGGACTAAAAATATCATCTTCATCAAATATAGCATCCCCAAGCTTATGGCTTTGCATATCGTTAGCATCATGGATATTCAAAGAGTTCATACTCACCATTCAAAGATTTTTTGCCAAACATTTAATAGAATTCTTCCTCTATCAATTGAGCACAATTTCCTTTCCATCATTTTCAAGAAAGACATTATAAAGATGAACAATATGAGATCACATCAATTCCATTTTTTGTAGTTTTCTTCATGAACCAAACTAGTGATAAAACAAGAAACCAAAAGATTCGATTGCAAGATCTAAAGATATACCTTCATGCACTCACCTCCCCGGCAATGGTGCCAGAAAAGAGCTTGATGTCTACTACCCAACTTGTTCTTGTATACTTGTATTGGGCCTCCAAGCGCAGAGTTTTGTAGGACAGTAGCAATTTTCCCACAAGTGGATGACCTAGGGTTTATCAATCCATGGGAGGCGTAGGATGAAGATGGTCTCTCTCAAACAACCCTACAACCAAAAAATAAAAAGTCTCTTGTGTCCCCAACACACCAAATACAATGGTAAATTTTATAGGTGCACTAGTTCGATGAAGAGATGGTGATACAAGTGTACTAATGATAGTAGATATTGATTTTTGTAAGTGGAACAATAAAAAACAGCAAGGTAATGAGTAGGAAAAGTGAGCACAAACGGTATTGCAATGCATGGAAATGACGCCTAGGGTTCGTACTTTCTCTAGTGCAATATCTCTACAAAGCTAACATAATTGGATCACATAACAATCCCTCAATGTGCGATGAAGAATCACTCAAAAGTTCTTATCCAGCGGAGAACATAAGAAGAAATTGTTTTTAGCTATTCTTTCCGATCGATCTATCCAAGAGTTCGTACTAAAATAACACCAAGTTATTCTTTCCGATCGATCTATCAAGAGTTCATAGTAAAATAACACAAAGTTATTGTTTCCGATCGATCTATCAAGATTTCATACAAAAATAACACCAAAGCAAATTCAGATTCATAATACTCAATCCAACACAAAGAACCACAAAGAGTGCCCCAAGATTTCTACCGGAGAAACAAAAGACAAGAACTTGCCTCAACCCCTATGCATAGATTACCCCAATGTCACCTCGGGAATCTGCGAGTTGAGTGCCAAAACACATATCAAGTGAATCAATATGATACCATATTGTCACCACGGGTATTCATAGCAAGACATACATTAAGTGTTCCCAAATCCACAAAAGTATTCAATCTGATAAAACAAAATCTCAAGGGAAAACTCAATTCATCACAACAAGATAGAGAGGGAGAAACACCATATGATCCAACTATATTAACAAAGCGCGCGATACATCAAGATCGTGCTATCTCGAGAACACGAGAGAGAGAGAGAGAGAGAGAGAGAGAGAGAGAGAGAGAGAGATCAAACACATAGCTACTGGTACAAAGCCTCAGCCCTGAGGGTGGACTACTCCCTCCTCATCATGGTGGCCATACGGATGATGAAGATGGCCTCCGGTGATGATTTCCCCCTCCGCCAGGGTGCCGAAACGGGCCCCTGATTGGTTTTTCGTGGCTACAGAGGCTTGCGGCGGCGGAACTTCCGATCTAGGGTTATCTAGAGGGTTTTTGGAATATTTGGCAATTTATAGGGCGAAGAGGCGGTGAGGGAGGCCACCGCGGTGAGATTATCCCACCTGGGCATGCCTGGGCCCCCAGGCGCGCCCTGGTGGGTTGTGCTCCCCTCGCAGCTCCCCCTGGTACTTCTTTGGCCGATCGGGTGTCTTCTGGTCCAGAAAAAATCTCCAAAAAGTTTCTTTCAGTTTGGACTCCGTTTGGTATTGATTTTCTACGATGTAAAAAACAAGTAAAAAATAGCAACTGGCACTGGGCACTATGTCAATAGGTTAGTCCCAAAAAATGATATAAAGTTGCTATAAAATGAGTGTAAAACATCCAAGAATGATAATATAGCAGCATGAATACTTCATAAATTATAGATACATTGGAGACATATCAATCATTGCCTTGGATATCATCAAAATTATTTGCTTTTCTATCAATTGCTCAATAGTAATTTTTTTACTCACCATATGCTATTTTCTCGAGAGAAGCCTCTTGTGAAAACTATGGCCCTCGGGTCTATCTTTTATCATATAAATTCCAAAAATACCTTGCTACAATTTTCTTTTATTTATTTTATTTTTTATTTTGGTTAGATCTATTTATGTAATCCTATATAATTTAATCATTCCCGTAACCATTGAGGGATTGACAACCCCTTTACGCGTTGGGTTGGAAGTATTTTTTTGATTGTGTGCAAGTGCTATTTACATAGTATTGCTTGGTTCTCCTACTGGATTGATAACCTTGGTTTCATAACTGAGGGAAATACTTACCTCTGTTGTACTACATAATCCTCTCCTCTTCGGGAAAATCCCAACGCAGATCACAAGTAGCAGGAAGAATTTCTAGCGTTGTTGCTGGGGAGACATCATCAACATCTATCAAGTACCTACGCATAAACTTTCATCTCCTTGCAATTTACTTTATTTGCCATTTTCCTCTTGCTTTCATCTCCCCCACTTCAAAAAAGTTTTGATAAAAATTACAAAATATTTCCCATTTGCCTTTTTGCGTGTTTTCTTTTGTGCTTATTTTCCAATTGTTATCATGAGTGATTTTGGTATGGCAGAAACAGATGATGCAGGACTCCTAAAATTGGAAGTTCTACTAATCTTGATGCTAAAACTTTTGTGTTGGTACAAGGGAATGTTATAGGAAATGGTGTATCCAAGAATTCTTTAATTGCATCAGGACTTTAGCTTGTGATGATGCCCCTATACTTAAAAGAACCAAGACTTATGCCGATGCTATTTTCGCACTTGTTCTTAAACTTGAAAGAAAATTTATCCATACTCATCCTACTTTAAGAAGATTATTTTACGAGTTGCCCATTATAAAAAAATCCTAGGGCTAAAAAGATAGCTACCCTTGTCCTCATGAATGAATTTGATCATATAGTGCGCCAAGCTAGAGAAATCTTTGATTTTTATGGTATGAACCGTGAAAAACCAGTAATAGATTAGATCCTTTTTAATGGTGATTATATGTTAAGGCATTTGCTTCGCAATGATCGCATCTTTGATGAAAATCTTAAAAAGGAATTCCCTCCTTTAAGTATGATTCAACAAGTTTTCAATGATATCAACCAACAGTACTCTTAGATTGTAGCCGGTAATCAAAAGGGATATGAAGACGAGCAACTTGCTAATGCTAAAATTTCTATGGATGATGTGTTTTATGTTATGTTTGAAAACCCTACGGCTGAAAATATGCCTAAGTAAAAGGGGAAGAAAGATGTCAACAATTAAAACTATACATTATACCTAGCTAGGGGCATAAAACAGTAGTGCTTGTTGTGAGGCAACCTAATAGTTATCCTTTAAATTTTTGTTTCTTTTCTGTTTTTCAATAAACATACAATTATGCTTCTATAGTGATTGTGTTTTAGTGTTTTGATTAGTGTTTGTGCCAAGTAAATCCCTTAGGATGGTTTGGGTGATAGTTTCTTTGAGTCTGTGCATTAACGTAAACTTTTACGTCCAGTAGCAGAATTATTAAATATCACTGGAGCGTCGAAAAATTCTGAATCTTTTACACATGATTTATATAAAAATTGCCTACGTATTCCTAATTGTTAAGAATAATTGGAGTTACATAAGTATGGTTAAAGTTCAGATTACTACAGACAATTCTGTTTTTGACATATTTTGTCTTTGTTGCATTGTGTGCTTATTTTGATGAATCTATGGATTGTATTGTGGGGTATAAGCCATGGTTAAGTTAGAATACAGTAGGTATATTGCAATAATAAAATATGAATGGGTTTGCAACATTACCTAAAGTGGTGATTTTCTTTTTTATACTAATGGATCTCACGAAGGTTTTTGTTAAGTTTTGGGTGATTGAAGTTTCCAAGTTTTGGGTGAGATCATGATGGATGAAGGAATAAGGAGTGGAAAAAGCCTAAGCTTGGGGACGCCCATCGCACCCCAAGGAAATATTCATGGACTGCCAAGTAACTAAGCTTGGGGATGCCCCAGAAGACATCCCCTCTTTTTTCTAACGACCATCCGTAATTTTACTTGGAGCTATATTTTTATTCGTCACATATCATGAGTTTTGCTTGGAGCGCCTTGTATTATATGAGTCTTTGCTTGTTTTCCTTTTTAGTTTGTCACAGTCATCCTTCCTGTACACACCTATTTGAGAGAGCCATAATTATATCATGATTTGTTAGAATTGCTCTATGTGTTTCACTTAAATTTTGTGAGCTAGGCAATTGCTCTATGTGCTTCACTTAAATCCTTTTGAGCACGGTGGTGGTTTAACTTTTGAAGAAATGCTCTCATGCTTCACTTAGATTATTTTGAGAGTTAGTAAATTTTTAAAGAAATGCTCTCACGCTTCACTTAGATTATTTTGGGAGTTACTAAATTTTGAAGAAATGCTCTCATGCTTCACTAAGATTATTTTGAGAGTTAGTAAATTTTGAAGAAATATGCTCTCATGCTTCACTTATATTATTTTGAGGGTTAAATTTTTTTGAAGAAATTTATGCTCTCGTGCTTGACTTAAATTTATTTGAGAGCTTGTTAGTAGCATTGATAATTTGCACAAGATATGAATTTGGTCCCAAAGTGATAGATATTTAAGAGGGATATAATAAAAACTGTCATGAAGGTCATTGGATATTATAAACTAGATTCCTTGCAATAGTTTTGCATGTGTACATGTCTGCCCACTATCACACAAGGTCCAGATATCACCATCGTGTCCGATGGATGGGTCGGCACGCCTCCCACGGGGTGCTCATACGTCTCCGTCATATCTATAATTTTTGATTGTTTCATGCCAATATTATACAACTTTCACATACTATTGGCAACAATTTATATGATTTACTGGACTAACATCTTGATCCGATGCCCAGTTCCTGTTTGTTGCATGTTATCCATGTCAAACGAAGTCCAAATGCATTAAAAATTTATGGAAAATTATTTTGGAATATATGTGATTTTTGGGAGGTGGAATCAACGCAAATGGAGGCCCATGGCCTCCACAAGACACCAGGGCACGGCTCAGCCCCCAAGTGCATGGTGGTGGGTGGTGACCACCTCATAAGGCGGTTGCTGCTCTACTTTGGGTGCAAGGAAGGTTACATCCGGAAATAAAATCATGTTAAAATATCAGCGCAATCGGAGTTATGGATCTTCGGGAATATAAGAAACGGTTTTGGCTAGAAAACAGGCATGCGAAACAGAAGATAAGAGAGAGAGAGAGAGAGAGAGAGAGAGAGAGAGAGAGAGAGAGAGAGAGAGAGAGAGAGATGCAATCTCGAAGGGGCTCTTGCCCCTCCACCTCCATGGAGGCCATGGACCAGAGGGAAAACCCTCCTCCCATCTAGGGCGAGGTCAAGGAAGAAGAAGAAGAAGGAGGGGCCCCTCTCCCCCTCTCTCCTGGTGGCGCCGGAGTGCCGCCGGGGTAAGGATTGTGACAACAATCTACATCAACAATCTTGTTACCGTCAACACCAACCTTCTCCCCCTCTATGAAGCGGTGTAACCTCTCTATTTCCGCTTCAATTCTCTAGTTAAACATGGTGCTCAACACTAAATATCTTATCCAATGATATGTGGTTATCCTATGATGTTTGATTAGATATGTTTTGTCCAATGGGTTGCTTGATGACCATGATTGGTTTGAGTTGTATATTTTATTTTGGTGTTGTCCTACAGTTCCCTCCGTTCGTGCAAACATGAGGGATCCCCGCTGTAGTGTGTTGCAATACGTTCATGATTCGCTTATGGTGGCTGGCTAGAGTGACAGAAGCTTATGCCCGAGTAATGAGGTCATTGTGTATGGGATAAATAGGACTTGATACTTAATGCTATGGTTGGGTTTCACCTTAATGATCATAAGTGCGTATGATCCAAGTACAGAAAGTATGTTAGCTCATGCCTCTCCCTCATATGAAGTTGCAATGATGATTACCGGTTTAGTTATCGATCACCTAGGGAGAAATGAATTTCTTGTGTGACAAAAGATATATAAATTTATTATCTTGCAATTTATTCCTAGTTTTATTCTTGCAAAGTACTTCTAGTTTCATACTTGTTTTAGGTAAAGCAGACGTCAAGTGTGCGTAGAGTTGTATCGGTGCTCGATAGAGCTTGAGGGGATATTTGTTCTACCTTTAGCTCCTCGTTGGGTTCTACACTCTTATTTATTGAAAAAGGCTACAAATGATCCCCTATACTTGTGGGTTATCAAGACCTTTTTCTGGCGCCGTTGCCGGGGAGCAATAGCGTTGGGTGAATATTCTCATGTGGGCTTGTTTGCTTTATCACTAAGTAGTTTTTATTTTCTGTTCTAAGTTGTTTTATATCTTTATTTATGGATATGGAACACGAAATACCAAAAAAATTAGTTGTACTTGCTACTCATGGAGATGGGAAACCTCCTAAAACCTTCGATGCTCGTTATGTGAAGAATATTGAACACTATTTAGATAATCCTGAGAAAACCCCACTCAACTTGATAATGGGAGACACGTTGGATCAAGGTGAATACTTTAGGGATTATCGCTTGACTCAGAAAGGGAAAACGTTATGGGATAAAATTCATATGTTGCATTGCACTGGTGCACGTCGGTCCTAAACAAACGGTTTAAAACCCCTTTCCGAGACGGCATTTGGAACCGTCGCCAAGTGAGTGTTGGAGATAGGGGGTCCTTCCCACACGACCCAGAAACCGTCGGGAACAGGGCCCCTACAGTACTCCTACTCATTTATGCTCGCATTGCCATCGCAGTCGGTATTCTGTGGTGCTACGTTTACGATGCGCGGCCCATCACATATGGTTCAATATTATAGAACGTGTATGATGCACGACCCATCACAAATGGTTCCTGTTAAAAAGATTAGCTAATCGTCGTACGAGTGTTGGACAGGATTACGAAACGTCGGACCATCATAACATCGTCGTACACAACAACTATCGCACATGCTATTCTGTGGTGCAACATTTACGATGCATACTTACTCAGAAACAGTTCATGGTTGCGAATCGTGTACGATAAGGCAACTAACACAAATGTTTAGTTTGCCCGCACCGTTTGTGATATTGTCTGACATCGCACACGTTGTACAAACGACAACTGTGTGCATGCTTGCACACGTTTCCTCTCTATGAACCGTCTCGTATTATGGTGCATATCGCAAATGTTTGTGTTTTACCAACCGTGTGTGCCGTAACAACCTGGAGAGCGTAATTCACCGTAATTTAATTGCTGCTTTTCCAAATTGTACCGGATTTGGATTTGAATTTGAATGTATGCTACAACTTTATTCATATCCATCAGGTTCAAACAACCAATGCATTATTCGATTCATAGGTACATATGTTCAAGAATTACATAAGAACCAAATAAAGAATGATGAACCGCAGTTGTATACTTCTACTATTAAAGACGGTAAAGAAAGAGGCGAAATATATTCTGGTTGCTGAACAAGGTGAAGCGGAATGCCCATAGTGTGCCCTCCTCCATGTAGAAGGCACGCACGACTCTAGTCCAACCCCTTGTGATGGCCGACCACCCATCCTTCACGATCTTCATGAAAACATCTAGATAATCATCGTGTTCTGGTAGAAATACTTTAACCTTTGCATGCCCACCAATCATGTAGTTTGAGAGGAAATCTTGAGTAAACTGCTTTGGCAACCACTGCAAAGGAATAAGATTTCAGACATTTTCATCTAACACAACTCATTATGTGTAGTAAAAAGAAGGCTGCAGAGTTCTTACTTACCATCCTGCAGTTCGTTGTTGTCTCGGATAAAGTGTAAACAAATAGTTGAATTGCCATCTTTGGACCCATTTTACTAACAATCTTTATCAGCTTCCTCACTTGATGCTGGTTCATCGATATCTCATTACCCCATACGCAGAAATGGTCGAAACACGGATCTTTACCAATGACATATGTACCTAAAAGCACCAAGTTAATATTAGAAGCTAAACAACAATGGCACACTGATGTAGTACAACACTCTTTTATAATATGTCTATATACATCTGTATGTGGTAGTCCATTTGAAATCTCTAAAAAGACAAATATTTAGGAACGGAGGGAGTATCTTATAACATCCAATATACTCACATATTAGATGAATTAACATCTTATATTATGGGCCGGAAGGAGATTAGTTCGGGCAAAATTGACAAATTTGACCTATGGATGAAATCAAATAACAGAATGAACTGCGTGTGAAACTATTTCACCCGGCTGACCTTTCTGTGTGACGCCCGACACGAAGGCACCACACTACACTGTGCAACACCTCACAGATAGGCGCTACACGCCTGGCCAGCATTGCACCCGTGTGATCCGAAAATTACTAAGTCAGTGTGCAGCGCCTGAGAGCTAGGCGCCACACTATACAGTGTAGCGCCTAGCTTCTAGGCATTGCACTAGTGGTTGCTTCATTTTGTAGTGCAACCACTAGTGCAGCGCCTGAGAGCTAGGCGCCACACTATACAGTGCAGCGCCTAGCTCTTAGGCTCTGCACAATGACTTAACATTTTTTAGGCAGTCTGGGGTGCAACGTTGGCCAGGCGTGTAGCACCTATCTAGGCGTTGCATAGTGTAGTGTGGCGCCTTCGTGTCGGGCGTCACACAAAACGGTCATCCACGTGAAATAGTTTCACGGACAGTTCATTCTATGATTTGATTTCGTCCACAGGTCAATTTTGTCAAATTTGCCTTTAGTTCGTTCTTAAAAATTATCTGCTGTTGTATCCACGGGTTACAATTAGTTTGAGCTAGTTCGGGCTCAAATAGCTCTAAAGTATATCTAAACATGAGGGCTAGTTTGAGCTAGTTGCATATATAACCCACCCAAAAAAACTAGTATCCAACCCAAGAGGTGCTAATTGGAGCTAGTTCTCCTAGTGCACTTATTGTCAATCTAACCCTGCTATCCAAACAATTCTTTGGATGGAGTTAGTTCAGGGTTAGTAATGAGCATGTAAGCACAACAGGCTAAAAATCAACCAAAATTACACATGGCAGACAAAATAATCTCCAAAAAATAGCTTCAGTGTGCAGGTTTAAGCACGTTAGTAAAGCAAAACAAGTGGAAAGGTGTGCTAACTGCAACAGGCCTAACATTTAACAACAAGCAAACATGGTCATTCAAACTGGTATTGTGCCGGTCTAAGTACACTGGTTATGGTTAAATAAAAATGGAAACGTGTGTTAACTACAAGATGCAGCAACCAAATGTAGTCATTCATAGTGGTATTGTTGAAACTGGTAATGCACAGTTCATACTTGCACATATAGATCATCACATTGTGAATAGCTGGAATAAACAAGGCATACTATGAACAACCAAAGATAGCATTTGAAACTGAACATATGCTAACTACAAACAACTGAACAATCAAAAAACTTTAAAAGAGGCATATGCTAGCTATAACAGGCTTAACAGCAAGCAAATATATGATTTCCTATCGGTATGTTCAAAACTGGATTGATGAAATGTACTGCACAGTAAATAATAGAACATATAGAGCATCACATTGTGAACAACTGAAATAAACAAATCATGGGTTTCCTCACTTGTCACAGATGGGCTCATTCCCGTGGGAAGAGCACGGACCCTGGATGTGCTCCATCTTGTCGCAGATGGGCTCCTTCCCCTTGAAAGAGCACTGCTGTAGGGTGCCCTCCCTGATGTCGTAGACGGGCGCTTTCCCCTTGGAAGAGCAGATGGGCTCTTTCCCCTTGGAACAGCCGGAGAGGGTGCCCTCCTCGTGGTCGCCTTCGATGAGGTCTGACTTGGAAGCTGTGGATCCCAAGCTAGCGTCGCAGAGCGTGTCCTTCAGAAATTACAAAAGGGGCTCGATGGCGATGTATAATGGCAAATTGTTGACAACGAGCCAGAGGAGATCAGCGGCGGGGACATGGATGAGATCGACGACGGTTGAACCCGAGGGGTTGGGGGTGGGCCACTTAACCTGTGACACAGCCCGCCTCAGGGCATCGCTGTCCATGACCTCGATGTCATAGCCGGCGGATGAGACATGCCCGCATACTCTAGCCCGCTGCTTGAGTGCCTGCCGCCAGTAATGGTTGTCAGCTTCCTCGGCGACGTCGGGCGAAGAGACCTCTATACACCTCTTTTGGGCCAGTCGCTCCTCGAGCTCCATGAGAAGCATAGTCGGGCTTAGGCCGCAACGCTCTGGAGTGGGGGATGGGGATCTGTGGGTACGGGGGCGTTTGGCAGGCATCATCGAAGAAACTCAGGGCGGCCTGGGTATGGAGATGGTGGGTAAGCTGCACGGGCAAACCGGCAGATGTTGACAATGGAGGCCTTGCGGTGGCGGTGGCAGCGCCGGCGGGGACTTTGCTAGGGTTTCGAGCGAGGGAGGGTGTGTGTGTGTGTGCGCGCGCGTGCACGCTCGAGGAGGTTTTGGTGTGTGTGTGTGTGTGTGTGGAGGGGGGCGCGGGGTGTTTGAGGAAATGACGCGGGTACTGAAAATTTTACTACGCGGGAGTGAAATGCCGGGCTATTGAAAATTTTGATGATAGTGCATCGCACATGTTCCGGAGATAACAACCGTGTGTTATGAAAAAGAAAAAGCCTCGAGGCGGGCAAACATTTTCGATGAAGGCGGGATTGGGAACAAGAAACATTGCACACGGTCCGGAGATCACAACCGTGTGTTATGAAACAGAAAAACCCTCGAAGCAGGCAAATATTTTTGAGAGGGGGAGCCTCGTGGAGCCCAATGTACTGGTGCGGATGTGTGCGTGACAGGTGCACCGGCGTGGCACAGGGTTAGTTTGAGTGAACCGTGTTTGTTGCCTCCTCCGACTTTTCCAATGTTCATAGATTTGGCGAAAAATGGCGTAGGAGAGGGTCGGAACACGAACACACTTGCATGTGGACCAAATTTATGTATCAAAAGGGTGGTTTGATTTTCAAATACCAAATGCAACTTCGATGTGGAACCTCTCTTGCAAAGTGCACGGTATTTCTTGCTCCCATCCTCTCGTGTCGGCATGAAGGGAATCCTAAGCTATGAATGCATGCCCTCCCCCTCAACCGAGGTTCACCTAGCAAAGTGCGAAGTAGCTAGCAGCCCCCCTCCTCCCTCGTGTCAGCAAGAAGGGAATCCTAAGCTATATAAGAATGCATGCCCCCCCCTCAACCGAGGTTCACCTAGCAAAGTCTTGAAGTAGCTAGCAGCCCCCTCCTCCCTCGTGTCAGCAAGAAGGGAATCCTAAGCTATATAAGAATGCATGCCCCCTCCCCCTCAACCGAGGTTCACCTAGCAAAGTGCGAAGTAGCTAGCAGCCCCCCTCCTCCCTCGTGTCGGCACGAAGGGAATCCTAAGATATATATGAATGCATGCCCCCCCAACCGAGGTTCACCGTAGCAAAGTGCGAAGTAGCTAGCAGACCCCTCCCTCGTGTCGGCACGAAGGGAATCCTAAGCTATGAATGCATGCCACCCAACCGAGGTTCACCTAGTAAAGTGTGAAGTAGAGCTAGTAGCCCCCCTCCCTCATGTCAGCACAAAGGGATTCCTAAGCTATGAATGCATGCCCCCCCCCAACTGAGGTTCACCTAGCAAAGTGCAAAGTATCTAGCAGCCCCTCCCTCGTGTCGGCACGAAGGGAATCCTAGCTAAGCTATGAATGCATGCCCTCCCCCACCAACCGAGGTTCACCCTAGCAAAGTGTGAAGTAGCTAGCAGCCACCCTCCCTCGTGGTCGGCACGAAGGGAATCCTAAGCTATGAATGCACATGCCCCCCAACCGAGGTTCACCTAGCAAAGTCTTGAAGTAGCTAGAAGCCCCCCTCGTCTCTACACGAAGGGAATCCTAAGCTATATATGAGCATGCCCTCCCCCAACCGAGGTTCACCTAGCAAAGTGTGAAGTAGCTAGCAGCCCCACCCCTCGTGTCGCCATGAAGGGAATCCTAATTAAGCTATGAATGCATGCCCCCCAACCGAGGTTCACCTAGCAAAGTGCGATGTAGAACCCCCCTACACACACACACACTTTCATCGGCAAAGCGAGAGAGGCATATATCTCACCAAGATTGATGTAGGACGGAACCCTATGTGGACGATCTTTCACGTTTGGAGAGGATCCCTACGAGGAACACGAAGAACGAGCGGAAGAGCACGAGGGAAATCACGGGGAAAACACAAGAGAATCACTCAAACCAACAAGATCAATCACAAATGTGCTAGATCAATGAACACAAATGGAGATACATGATCCAAAGTCAACAAAGGACGATACAAGAGGTAGCTGATTCTTCTCCGTGAGGAGGTCTTGAATCCGTGAGGGATCTTCCCGTAAAGGGGTCTTGAATCTAGGTGGATCTTCTCCGAAGAGGCCGCGGTCTCTCATGGGGAGGAGATCCGATATGGATGAGCGAAGCTCTATCTCACAAATGAGCTAAATCAATGCTAACACTAACTAGGAGGAGGTGGAGGAGTATATATAGTCTAGGATCACAAAGGGGTAAGTGAAGGGGTACGTGGGCTGCGGCCCAACACATGGCAGCGCACAGGCGCCGGTCGTCCGATGGGTACCGGACGTCCGGTGGCTCGCGAGGGTCCGGTCGTCCGGTACCTGTCGGACGTCCGACGATTTGGCTCGGGTGTGGATTTGTCGGATTTCCGGACGTTGTCGGTCGTCCGGTGGCTGATGGTCGTCGGACGTCCGGCCTTGGTCGGTTGTCCGGAGCCTGGGAGTCGTCGGACGTCCGGTCCTAGTCAGACGTCCGGCCGCTGTAGCTTCGGGCAGCTTCTTCTCTTGGTCCTTGTACTTGGTGTCCTCGCCGTCTTGTCCAATGCTCGTAGCTGTTCCATTGCCTTCCTCTTGGTTCCTGGACATGCATAGCACACACGTTTGAGGTAGTAGCCATGTCTCACATGTGGAAAGTGACGATTCAGAGAGGAGCAAGTTCACCTTGTGCCCAATGGTGTTTGTTCGAGGTCTCGTCATATGTCCACTTGGGGCTTGGAGAGTAGTGGGAGTGTACATGGGGATGAACGTGGGATGCTCCGCATCATCTCCCCCCCTTGGGAAAGATCCAACCTCGGATCGTGATCCTCATCACCATGGAAACGGTTGTCGTACACGGACTTGTAGTTGGACGAAGTTGAAGACATGGCGCACTCCAAGTAGTCCAAGGTGTCGCCGGAATGATACACATGCAAAAGGAGCAAACACAAGCAACACTCGGGAATACAATGGTTAGCGCACACAAAGTTTCCATCATGTAAGAATGATTCCGTGAGACAATATTGTTCATGACAAAGCACATGAAGCTTAGCAAGATGATATGGAATAAGATGTAAAGCATTCATGGGAACAAAAGCATGGTGCACAAAGCGAAAAATTCTACCATTGTGCAAAATGATGTCATAGAGAGACGGTTCATCAATAGCATGAATATGGTAATAGATGCTCAATATGATTATGTTATCATGCAATTGATGATAGGCAATATGATCACGATGTATGAATATGCCATCAAGAAAGATCACAAAAAATTTGCTAAGAAAATGCACAAGCTCATATATCATGGATGACATGGGAATAGGTGCAACAAGACAATCATAATGTGTGTCAATCCATGCATAGGGTGCAAATTTGTCATGGGTGGTGTTGTACCATAGCTCAATGTCGTGGTAGAAGTGGTGGTCCGATGGTGAATCCACTAAGTCCGAGCACTCTTCAACTTGAAGGTCCATAGGGTCCATCTCCAATGTCGGTCCTCCGTCCAATATATGTATCATGTAGACAAGAAGAAGGAAACAACAATGAAAGTATGGCCCATCCAATATGCATATTTGAAGATGGCTCAAAGGGAAGGAGTTCACCTTTAGGAGATTCTCGCAAATGTTGGTGTTGCACATCATGTACGCCTTCACATAACCAAAATGTCTTTTCATGGTACTGCCTTGTGAATCCTTCAAAATGAAAGAACATGAGAAACACTCAGAAAAACAAATGAGGTTAGTGTAAATGCAAAACCTATCATTCGTGTGGTAAGATACCCAACAAGTGTATGCATGATGCTCATCATAAGAAAGTACAAGGGAGCATTTCATAGTGTGGCGGCATATGATGCCAGAACAACCAAATAAAAGAGGCTCGATCAAACAAGCATGCATAACAAGTAAAATGTACGAGTCTCCAAGATCATGAAGCATAGAGGCAACTATTGGAGGCACGCGACAATAAACAAGATATATCATGTGAGAGGCATGAACATATATGTCATCAACCCAAGAAAGCGAGTAAAACTGGAACATGGGTGACGCGACAAAGCAAGAAATCATAGAGACCAAGTCAAGAAAGCTAGTAGTGCAAAGATGCAACATACTAGATGTAATCATGGTAATCATGCCATGTGTGCAAATAGTGGGCATATAAAATGCACATGACATTTCACAAGCATAACGGCAAGATATGAGCAAAATAGCATCAATAGCATGGGGCACATGATAAACATGGCAATAGCAACAAGGATCTCCACCAAGCATGCAAATACACATAGGAGTAGCATAATGGTGAATCATGGGTAGATGCAAGCAAGGGTCACAATTGCATGGAAAAGGTATAGAAGCAAGCATAGGATGCAAAGTGAACACGGTAAAATGAGCATGAATCGACAAGTGATATATTGTAGCGACCCGACCTCAGACGGTCAAGCCTCTGTGTTTCTGTGCCATCCCTGGATCAGTATGCTGGCACACACTGTACATCAATGTATATATCAAAGTGCAATCACATGTATAAATAACGTAAAACTGATATATACCTCATAAGTCACAGCGGAAACAAATAGTCGGTATGGAGTCCCATCAACGCCATCGGCAGGTTGAGTGTAGACCGTAACCCTGTATCGTAACTCTTACTCGTCGGAAGAAAGTATCTGTAACATGATACGTTGCAGCCGTGTAGGTCAGCACATTGAATGTACCGACAAGATCACAACATGAGAAAACAGATAATAAAACTATACTATATGCAATATGGCTTTGTGGCTCTGTGTCTGAGTTTTGTTTTGCATAAAAGCTGGTTTTATTTTCCCTACATCAAAGGAATAAATGAAGTCTGTACTATAGAGTTTTCTATCATGACATGGTTCCGCCAACCGATGTCTCTTAGCCCAAAATCATCATAAGTTGCTCTCAATTAAGTTATCAGTCCGGTGTTGAGAGTTCCGAGATAGATCCAAGTCCAGAGGCTCAAATTGTCCGTGAATCGGGACACGGCTAATCGATTAGGTTTTAACCTCTGCAGAGGTTTGTACACTTTACCCGCAAGATTCGATCCTCTTTACGCTCTCGCACTTCGTGGTGTTTGAGAACAAGATGACCAAACATGGTCTTCCAAGAGTTCCTCTCGACCACCGTCCGTGCTCATCCAATCCTACCGTAGTTCTACATCTGCTAGCACCGCCCCAGCCAGAGTCACAACTAAGGTCAACCAAGCCAGAGCCCATAGTGACTTGCGGTTGCACAGGTAAGCTTCCGGTATGAAGTATTCTTTCGTCTCTTTGAGTCTGGGTGAAGCTTTCCGCAAGATGTCATGGCACTTCTCCATGCATCCCGCCAACCATTGGTTTCTCCAGGTGCCCACAACCGCCCTTCACCCAAAGAGTGTGTATTGAATTCTTGTCTCGAGTCTTGAAGTCTTGAGGCCTTGAAGATGCAGTCCTTGCAGGTTCCATCATGGAGTTGTCGCCATTGACGAGAGTCCTCCTTCTTCACACCACTCGAACACTCATACCAAACCCCGTCTACTATAGCGTAGCATTAAAATAAATAACGTCCCGGGCTTGGTAACAGGGTGATGGGTTCCTACCTCATGCATACTACTCAACTACAAGAATTCAATATCACTACTGGAGGTGGTTGCAAGGATGACACTAGATGCAATAAAACACATAGGTATGAAAAACATGGTCAAAGTGAACTTGCCTAGTACGTTGATGAAGATAACAACGCTCTCACAAAATTTGATAGGAATATTCGTCACTCTCCGAAGAAACTCTATACAAGTCAAACATAGCATTCACATAAGCAATCACTCTAGCAAGCAATACTAACACTCATAATAACAATTAAAAAAAACTGAATAATAAAACTCCAACAAATTCCAAAGAAGCTACAAATAAAACTAGAAAGAAAAACTACTAACAAAAATCTATGACTTTGCTACAAGCATCTAACATAGTTTTGCCCTAAGTAAAAAAAACATAACAACAATTAAAACACTAAACTAATAATTTAAAAGAAAATAAAAAGTAAAACAACTAAGTTAACAGAAAGTATTTTTTCATAAAATTTTATTTGCAAAAGAAACAAATAAAAAGCTTTTATAAAACTCTAACTATGATCTATAGAAGGTTTCATACAAAACTAAGGAAAATAAATTTTTAAAATAAAATAAAATTTTCTCCTGTTGTCTAACAGAAACACAACTAATTTTGTCAAAAGTGACAAAAAGAAATAATTTAAAACTAATAAAACAATAAAGAAAAAGCTAAAACAGAACTAATAATAAAACAGTACTGTTTTGCTAAAAACCTAATTTAAATTAACCTAGAAATAAAATACTAAATACTACTGGATAAACAAAGGTCCTAGAGACCAGGAGCAAAAAGAATCGGTCAAAATAATATTCCTAACTCAAAATAGCTCAAATCTAGTGATTTGAGAAAATTCATACAAACACAAATTTAAACTGCTCAAATGTGAAATAAAATTGAACTAACAGAAACTTCATAAAATTTGTGATCCAAGGCAGTTGGAATCACTCAAAAATACCTCGTAGATAATTAACTATGGATTTTACAAGATTGAAACTATTCTGTTTTAAAAACAGAACTAAAAAAAAAGAAAAAAAAAGTAAGTCGGGATTTACTGTAGCAGTTCCGATGATGGGGTCCTGGTGGAGCTCCGGCGACGTCCTCCGGTGGCCCTCTGGCGTCGGGGAAGGGACGGTAGGGGGCGGCAGATCGGGGCGGAGCGAGTGGTTGGGTCGGTGGGTGGCTAGGATGGCCGGAGGTGGTGGGCGGGCGGCAATGGCGGCGGTGGTCCGCGAACTCGCGAGGCGGCACAGCGACGTGGGGTGAGGGGCGGGCGGGTGAGGGCGGGGCGGTGGTGGTGCTCTTGCTGCTGCTGCTGGAGAGGAGAGAGAGGAGAGGAGAGAGAGAGGAGAGGTGTTGGTTTGATGTGTTGGAGGGGGGTGTTTGGGTATTTATATTGGAGAGGGGAGGGCTTTGCTTGGGGTAGGGGACAAGAAATAGACTAGGATTAGGAAACAAAAGGGAAAAGATCTAGAAACAAATCGGAATAAACGGAAGTAGGACAAAAGTCCTACTAGGAAAAGGAAAAGGAGCGGCGGCTCCCTGGTGCGCGCGATGGCCTTGGCCTTGGCCGGCCGGCCGCTGGCTTGGCCTTGGGCCTTGGCCCGGAGACGCGCAGCGAATTTTTTTTTTTAGACAGAGACAACAAAACAAAAATAATAAAACCAAATAAAAATTTTATATAGGCATATAATATATCAAAATTTTCAGAAAAATATTTTCTACAACATGAACACTATTTTAGCTTCAAATAAAATACACACAAATTTTAATAATTCACACAGTGCTACCGGTCCAATAAAATCCAATAAAAATCATTTTTAAAATACCAAAATGACTTCAAATTAATTTCTCCAATTTTCTGATGTAGGGAATCATGTTACCCTATTTTCCATATATTTTGTTTTTGGAGAAAATAATTTGAATAAAACTCAAATAACTCCAATTGGAAATAAATTCAAAAGAACTTTGAATTTAATTCTTTTAAAACTCCCAACTCATATTTCATTTAATTTGAAGAAGTCATTTTATCTTCTCTCGTGAAAATCATTGAGTTGCATAAAGTTTCAGAATTGGAAATATTTTCCAAATGAAATTCAAATATTTTCAACACCCCTTGTCATTTAAATAAATGGAAGAAGTCATGTCATCTTCTCTCCAGGGTTTTGTGTTGGAATGAAATTGAATTCATTGAGATCTAAAAGGGCAAAGGGAAAGTTTGGGAAAGTCATTTCATTCCCTCTCATTCAAGTTTCAAAAAGTTTCAAATTCCACTCAATTTCACTCAATCAATCAAACAAACAATCAAACAACAAGCATAGTTTTTTATTTCATATAACATTCCAAAATTTAGAATTTTGGGATGTTACATATATAGCCCATAGCCGTGTGAGAGCCAAGTAGAAGAGATGCTTGTAGTCCTTGCACGGAGGGAATGGTGGTAAGGATAGTCCACGGGATCCCAAATCATCGTTGCTCTCAAGAGCTCGTTTCGTCAACTCATGGGATTGAGATGTTGACGAGTATACGTGAGTACCTACACAAAACAAAGACAAAGGGAAAATTGTGTGTGCGTGGTAAATGTACACATCATCCATCATGATGCGCACGTGCTTGTGTTGGTTAGCACAAAATAGCCAATGCTAAATAAATGAGATGCGTGATATAGAAACATGGCATCCATCATGATAGGTTTGTTATTATGTATAGCATAATGGAGACTCAAATTATGTAATGCATCATGGGAAATATGTCGAGCATTGTTATTCATGGGAAGCATATGGTGCACGCAATTATGGGAATCATGCAAAGTATGGAAAAATCTCCTAATATGTATGAGGAAACTATGGGGGTCTCCTCATGAGTATGAGTAGCAACATCACATGGAGAATATTGACAACATCCAAAACAATGCATATTCGGAACAATGTGATCATGGCATGGCATATTAGATGAATTGCGCAAATCATGTAAAGGAAGCATGGCAATATCATCACATGAGAAACAAAAGCCAATGAGCATCATCTCGTCATCTATGCCATAAGTGCAAATAGGATTGATTTTAATGGGGCATGCATAGTTACTATGTTGAGATTGAAATAAGGCTATATGGGAGATCTCACTCATAGCATATGACAAGTTCAATGGATTGTCAAACATGAAGTGACCAATAGAATTTTCACAAGATATCCTATGAAGCATAGCATCACAACTAGGCAACTCAACATGCTCATCATCATATTCATCATAAATAGGTAAGTCAAGGCATGAAGAAGTTTCACTAGAATGAAGCATGGTAATAGGTGGGTCAACATCATGGGAGCAATCGATGTCAAGAGAGTCCACTAGTGGGACAAGGGAAGCACCATCACCTATGCGACCTTTGGAGCGTCGCTCATGTGTTGTGGGTGAAGTGTTGAAGATCGTCTCGTTGTCATCTTCATCTTGATGGAACCATGTGGGGGTGCATCATTGTCCACCATGGCCATCGTCGTCTCCATTGGCGGTATGGACTCGTCGAGGATAGGCATATCGTCATGTAGGAGACCTAGCACCAAAGAAGAAAACACACTCGGAGTAGAGGGTAAGTCGTTAGAAATCATAGTGGCCTCACATGCCGTGTCAACTACCTCACTCACTAAGTGTTGTGGCTCACTCACTCCCAATATGATGCTCTCACTCATATGGTTGGTGGAGTCACTCAAATGGCGCTCAACCTAACATAGGATGTGTGGCATGCTCTCATGTGTGGGCAGGGGTGGAACTGGGCCTGGGGCAACTGGGGCTATAGCCCCAGGCGTGGCCCAACTAACAACTGCATATAAAGTAGGAATTTTTCATGTTTGTTTACTTATAAAGGCCCAGCCCCATACGTGTGCACATCCCGTCACAGGCCTCAGCCCATGTACAACCCACAGACCTGTCCATCGCCCCCAACCCACCACGCACGATCGTTCTAAAAGGAATCAGAATCCCGCGTGGATCCCTGCTCTCCATCGCCAGATGCACGACGCAGGCCCACTCTCTCTTTTTCCATCGTTTCGAGATCGATCTGGAAAAAAAACCTCGTTCATGCTGCGCCGCCATTTGCCCTCGACAGCTCGAGTCGATGGGCCGGACGTCTGGACCTGCGCGACTGCGGCCGGCGGCCAGCACTGGGAACCTCGGATTATCCCTCATTGGAGCAGCCCCCTCCAGTCGTTCCGTTATGCTCCATCACCACAACCAGCTGGACATGACAGGTCATCTCTAGTTTGTTGTACCATATATTTTTTCCCTAGTCCTTTTCATCCTCTGTATAGCCTAAATCATTGAAATAGTAATGTTAAAATTGTATCACTTTAGTAAAACAATATCATTTGTTCTTAGTTTGCAAATTTTTACATGAATAATTGATTTAGTGTCTTGATTTTGAACACTTGATTTATGTTTACATCTCCATGTCCTTTTATTATTGTTTTTGAAGAAGCAATGACTTCAAATGATCCAAGTATTCATTAATTTGTAGCAACCTTTCCAATGATGCACCTTGTTAAATTGTTTACTTGTTTTTATCAAATTTTCTCTCATGGTAATATAAATTCATATTTCATTCTTATATAATGTGAATTTGTGGTAACTTCTAACATGCATTAATATGTGTGGCATTTAAAATATTTTCATAGCTGCTTAGTTTTAGCCCTAGGCTTTGAGAAATCCTGGCTCCGCCTCTGTGTGTGGGGCTAGTGGTGGTCACACTCATCCTCTCATAGGAAATGCACTCAATGTCATATAGGGTGGAGTCACTCATCTCACTCATGTGGTGGTGGCTCTCCTCACGTGGCACTTGGGTCATCTCTTCATATGTGGGTGTCGGAGAGATGTTGGTGCAAATGTCTCCATGCGCGGTCACGTAGCTTGACTCGGAGTATGAGTCCAATATGGGCGCCGTCTTCATGTTGTAGAAGAGATTCGCGCTCGTCGCCGTGGTCGAAGGGGGTGGCCCTTGCTCGACCGTCTTGTCGCCGTCTTGGTGTTGGAGGCCCATATGATGTGGCACCTCGTAGCTCGTCTCCATGACCGAAGGGAATTTCCCATGCTCGGCCATCTTCCTTGAGGGGCTTCAAGATGGAAGTGTCGCCTCGCTCAGAGGTCGCCGCCTTGGACTTGATGAAGTCGATGTAGGCGTACACGTGGGAAGTAGGTGAAGATGTCGTACGTCCAAAGGCGAAGATGCCTTGAGAACACTTGGCGAAGATGCCGAAGTGGTTGATGTAGTCGTAGCACCGTCTTTGTGGTGGTCGTCTCGCGGTCTTCTTTTGTGCTCATGAAGCTTGGACTTGGCGTGAAGTAGAGCTTATTGGGACTTGTGCATTTGCGCTTGTGGAGCATCTTCATGATGATGGTGTCGTTGTCGCGCTTGAGCTCGTAGTAGATGTCGTTCGTCATCGTCGTGCACATGTTGCTTGTAGGTGACTTGCCCTTCATGACGATGTGGATCACGAACGTGATGGTGGTCACCATGTAGATGTGGACGAGGACGATTTGCACTTGCATCGTTTCCGCGCTCCGAAGACTTGTGTCTTGAATGTCGCCGCCTTGAGGATGACGAAGGGAAGAAGACTTGATCAAGGCTCTAATCTCCTCCATCCTTGCATCTTGCTCCTCTTTATGTGCGGAAAGCTTCTTGTCGATGTAGTCCCTTTTCCTTGCTTCGGAGAGGTGAATGTCGATGGAGAGGTTCTCGATGCGCGCTTGCAATCTTGATTGTGCGCCTTGCATTTGTCGTTGTAGATCGAAGATGGACGCTTTGGTGATGTAGTTGTTCACGCCGTTGTTGTTGTCGAAGACCGGAGATGAAATGCCTTGCCTATCCATCACAAGACTCGAGAAAATATGAGTGGGAGAAAGAGAAGAACTTGACCAAATGTACCTTGACCGATGTTGAAAATGGATCAATGATCACTCAATGATGTAACAAGGAAATATCACAATTGGTACCAATTCTTGTCGGTTTCTCACACCTACACAAGTAAAGCTTATGGTGGAGCTCGGTGAGGATAGTGGCACAAAAATTTGATGCAAAATGTTAGCAAGAGTCAATAATGTTGAAAGAGATTCACAAATTCGCAAGCGAAACAAGTAGACCAATAGCAATGAATGGCACACAGAAACGCACACACGGATAGATAAATGGGGCCGTGCAACCAAGGAATGAGCTCAAAATGTGGAATCCACCAAAACGCTCGTGTTGCACAACTCAAGAGAGACGCTAGCATGATTGCTCAATAGGCGGATACGACACTTGTGCACAACCTATAAGATGCAAAATGGATAAACTTTCTATTCCAAGTATGCTATGTATGTATGGTTCCCGGTGTTTGATCCAAGATGATCGGATATGACAATCTTATGCAATGTGGTATGATGCTATGGCTCTTGCATACAAGCTTCTTTGCTTTCTATTTTGCTTAAAAGCTTTATTTCTTTTTTCTATGTATGGCCACTTTGCACAATGCACAAACCAAGATAGCAATTGTGTATATGCGGGAACAAACTTGAGACACAATGGATGATATGATACCAAGATGATATGGTATGTATGTAATGGATGGTGTAGATCACTAATGTGCACAAGTAGCGTGGCCCGGCAATACTCAAATGGCTAGTCTCGATAGGCAAGAGACGCAAAATGGGCTAGGGGTTAACAATGCAATTGCAAGGGGAATGTACAATGGTGTCGTCGAGGTTACCGTCCTTTGTGATGATGAGTGGCGGTGTTCTTGATGTAGATACCAAGATGATGGAGACTCGTCCCTAAGTAGCCGAAACACCTTAGGAAACAGAAAAACCGCGAACTCAAAATCTCAAATGACAAATGTCAAATGGTGGTAGCGGAATGCGGTGGTGGTTGCGGAAGCTCAATGGGATTGCGGAAATGCAATGTTGGGTTATGGTGTACGCAATGCGGAAGTGGAGGGTAAGATGGTGGACTATACACGGTGTCGGAGTTGGAAGCACGGTCCCTAAGTAGCCTAAACACCTTAGGAGACACAACTCACAACACAAACAAAATTGGGTTAAGTTGGGCTGGTGGAAGTGTATGGTGGGTAAGCCTATGCGGAAGTGGCGGTGGTGGTTGATGAAGAAGCAACCATCCCTAAGTAGCCGAAACACCTTAGGAGACTTGAATCACATCACAAGCAACCACTAATGCTATATGGATGAAGATGGGTTATGTTGCAGAAGTCGGTGGTGGCTATGCGGATGATATGGTGGAGGGCCTAGCCAAACTTGCCAAATTTTCGAATATTTGATGGAGTCAAATTGTGTTGGTGGTATTTTTGTGGGAAGGGGGATGTCAAGAGCTTCAAAACGATCTAAAGAATGTCAAAATCGGAGTTCGGATGAATTAGTTATGGACAAAACAAAAATCAGCCGAAATCTGAAACTACAGGTTACGGACGTCCGGGAAAGGTTGGATGTCCGGTCGTCGGACGTCCGGGAAGGTCGGAAATCCGTAAATTCGGTTCGGGTTAGGGGTTCCGGTCGTTCGGGAAAGGTCGGACGTCCGGGGGTCGGGGGTCAACGCGGGATTTGAGCTCCGGGACGCGATTTTGGACGGAATTTTGGGTTTTTTGGGTCAAAATTGAGGAGATTTTGTGGATGAAAGATGGGGAAACTTGGGGAAATGCTAAATCCACTCGAAACCAAGCAAATCCATGGATCAAAATCAACAAAACATCATCAAAACCAACAAATCACAAAAAAATTGGGGCTATTTTTGGTGGGGAATTTTCGAAATTGGGGAAGAACACAACAAAATCAAGCTAGAAAACACGGGGTAGGGGCTCCAAAACGTGATCAACGTGGCTCTGATACCAAGATGATGTAGGGCGGAACCCTATATGGATGATCTTTCACGTTTGGAGAGGATCCCTACGAGGAACACGAAGAACGAGCGAAAGAGCACGAGGGAAATCACGGGGAAAACACAAGAGAATCACTCAAACCAACAAGATCAATCACACATGTGCTAGATCGATGAACGCAAAGGGAGATAGATACATGATCCAAAGTTAACAAAGGACGATACAAGAGGTAACCGATTATTCTCCGTGAGGAGGTCTTGAATCCGCGAGGGATCTTCCCGTAAAGGGGTCTTGAATCCAGGTGGATCTTCTCCGAAGAGGCCGCGGTCTCTCACGGGGAGGAGATCCGATATGGATGAGCGAAGCTCTATCTCACAAATGAGCTAAATCAATGCTAACCCTAACTAGGAGGAGGTGGAGGAGTATATATGGTCTAGGGCCACGAAGGGGTAAGTGAAGGGGTACATGGGCTGCGGCCCAACACATGGCAGCACACAGGCGCCGGTCGTCCGTTGGGTACCGGACGTCCGGTGGCTCGCGAGGGTCCGGTCGTCCGGTACCTGTCGGATGTCCGGCGATTTGGCTCGGGTGTGGATTTGTCGGATTTCCGGACGTTGTCGGTCGTCCGGTGGCTGATGGTCGTCGGACGTCCGGCCTTGGTCGGTCGTCTGGATCCTGGGAGTCGTCGGACGTCCGGTCCTGGTCGGACGTCCTGCCGCTGTAGCTTCGGGCAGCTTCTTCCCTTGGTCCTTGTACTTGGCGTCCTCGCCGCCTTGTCCAATGCTCGTAGCTGTTCCATTGCCTTCCTCTTGGTTCCTGGACATGCATAGCACACACGTTTGAGGTAGTAGCCATGTCTCACATGTGGAAAGTGACGATTCGGAGAGGAGCGAGTTCACCTTGTGTCGAATGGCGTTTGTTCGAGGTCTCGTCATATGTCCACTTGGGGCTTGGAGAGTAGTGGGAGTGTACATGGGGATGAACGTGGGATGCTCCGCATTAAAGATGGATCGCAAAACGGACCAAGAATAATCCACCTTGGTCAAAGTGATGTCCGTCCATGCGGCCCCGGAGATGGGCTAGCTCGCCAATAATCATGCAAGTACACTACTAGGGAAAAGCCTATACACAGAGGTATAACAGTAGCGCTGGTTAAAATAGGGCGCTACTGCTACTTAGTAGTAGCGTTTTTAAATGAACCGCGCTACTGCTACTACTTTAGCAGTAGCGTCTACCAAACGGCGCTGCTGCTATATTTGTACTGGGCGCAGATGGCTAGCCCCACTTAGCGAGAGCGCTGCACTAATCGACCAGCGCATCTGCTACGGCTCAGAGCAGAGCGCTTCCCTAAAACGCGCTACTACTTACTTACCTTATCCTAGAGCCGTTCACCGTCTCACACTCATTCCCTCTCACTCGCTCTCGCCCGCGCCGAACCCGTACATCGTCCTCCGCTGCCGCGCTGCTCCTCGCTGAGGTACTCCCTCCTCCGGCCGCCCTCCTCCTACCTCCCCTCTTCCTCCTCCTCCGGCCGCCCCCTCCCTCCTCCTCCTCCGGCCGCCCCCTTCCCCTCCACACCCCGCCCCCTCCCTCCTCCTCCGGCCGCCCCTCCCCCTCCACCCCGCCCCTCCCTCCTCCTCCTCCGCCCGCCTCCTCTCCCCCTCCTCCTCCGACCGGCCTCCTCCCCCTCCTCCTCTCTCCTTCCTCCTCCTTCCCCTTCCCCTCCATCTTTTTTTTTCTGTTTTTCACTGTAGTTTTTTACTGTTGTATAATGTAGTTTTTTTTTTCTGTTTTTAGTAAGTGTTTAAAATAATTAGTAAGTAAATTAATAAACTAGTTAAACTAGTTTAGTTTTAGTAAGAACTAGTTGAATTAATAGAACTAATGTATTTTTAGAAAGAAAATTAATATAACTAGTTGAACTAGTTTATTTGTAGAAAGAACTAGTTTATTTCTATTTATAGTAAGTTTATATTTAGTAAGAACTAGTTGAATTAATAGAACTAATGTATTTTTAGTAAGAAAATTAATATAACTAGTTGAACTAGTTTATTTTTAGAAAGAACTAGTTTATTTCTACTTATAGTAAGTTTATATTTAGTAAGAACTAGTTGAATTAATAGAACTAGTTGATCATGTCACATTTGTTGTTATTTTTTAGTTTAAGCAATTATTCTCAAGATCGACGCCGACGATGCCTATCCCATCCTCCTCATCGCTTGCACCGCTGCTTGCTAGGGTTTTAGTTGCATTAGTGATGTTATATGTATGATACTATTCGGGATGTATTAGTGATAACTTATAAGGTTTTTGTTTTTGCAGAAATCAAGGAGCCCCACCATCATCCCCGCCGTCGTCCCCGTCGCCGACCCCCTCCCCCTCCGACCTCGAGGTGAGACCAGCCAAATCTCCATGTCAATATGAGTCCTGTAAGATATGATGCAGATAAAAACATGTATATCTTGTGTTGCTCAAATAGGATATGTGGTTGCCCAAGTGGCCTGTCATGTTCAGGTTACACCTTCGAGTGGCCTATGTTTTGCCAGAGTGTTTATTAATTTCCGTTCCAGAAAATTTCAGGCGCTCGATATGTCCTTTTTTAGCAAAGGTCATGCCGGATTTTTTGGTGAATTCTGGCATGACTTGTGCTAGAATATGTAGGAAATATCGAGTGGCCTGGATTTTCTCGAAAAATAACTAAACGACATTTCTCAAAAAATATATTTAATTGTACAAGTTTAATCTTTGAATTATGAACGTAGGAAATGACATCATCGGACGACGAAAGTCTCCCAGGGGAGTGTAGTTGGTGCCACGACGATCGAGGTCTGTGCGACAGGCCTCACCTGGACGAACATCGGTGCTTCAGTATTAAGCTCGAGGAGACCTTCGGTGTTGAAACGGTACGCAACGACGACAAGTGTTTTTTTCGTAATTAAGCATGACTTCAACTATTTCAACATGTAATTTTCATATTTTACAATTCGAGTAGCTTATCCCATGTCATGCAAGACGCTATGTCTTGGAGAGGATGGATTTTGAAGACCATGAAAATTTCGAAACAAAGAAAATTCACCTAAGGACTCATCATGGTATGGATTTTGAAGTAAATCTGTATAATTATGAGAGCGTATCCCATTTTGGTTGCCCGGGCTAGGAAGCACTTTGCAAGATGTATGATTTTCAAGAGGGTATGTTTGTCACCATGGATCTTGGTGATCCTGACATCGACCAAGACAATTTGGACATTTGGGTCCTTGTTGATACGCTTCCAATTCTACCGCTATGTGAGTTCCTCAAACATAGTTACTAAGTAATTTATATTGTTTATTTCAAAATAGTTGACAGCTTACTTTCATTCTTCAAAGAATGTGCGGAAGATGGTAGACAGAACCACCTACACCGATGGCTCTGAGTTAATTTATCAGGAGAAAAGTCATCTGGTCGCATATTTTACTGATCTTGAGAATTACAATGCCTTTTATCGAACTCCTCCAAATTATGGTCAATACGTGCCACTAGTGCACGTGTTCAACCACGATAACTCCCAAGGAGATTCCCTGGTAAGATTTTTTACTATTACAACATCCGTGCATCTTTTGCATACTTCTAAAACTAGTACATCATTGCTAACTATGAAGGTATTACTATGTTTTTCAACAGAAAATCCCGATGGATTGTGTGCATCATTTGATATATCAGAATGGTCACCTTGATGTTTTGAACATACAGCCAGGCCATCCTACAAATCTCACATGTCCATACCGGATTTCTGAAACCGGTGAACACATGATAATCAAAGAATGGAAAAAAATATATGGACAGTCGTAAGGAGGTTCTTGGAAGCAACATTGTGCGAAAGGAAAGAATTGGAGATAGGATAATCGCCATTCTCCATAATGGAGAGTCAGGGGCTATCTTGTTTTATGCTATTTTACCTAAGATAATATAGTAGGTCCTAAGAGAATGTAGTAGGTCCTATGAGGTACAATATGTATATGAGAGTTGATGATGATGACTAGTTGTGATTATGTCTAGTGACCAACTTGTATGTGATGTCTCATTGATGAAAACGATGATCATGAGGAGGTGTTATATGACAATGATGTATTATGATGATAAGTTGTTAATGATATGATGATGATGATATATTATATCATTGGGTGAAAGAACCGCGGATTAGTTTCAAGTGGATGTCCATCCACTTGAAGCTAGTCCACGGTTCTTTCTCCTAGTGATGTAATAACTCATTATGATGTAAAATCATTCTCTTAATTGCTGCGGTATGAAAACTTGTATAAAGGTGTATGAATACTACATGAAATAAAAAAGAAATACAGAATAATAGTAGTAGCGCGTGCTAGGAGAAGTGCTACTACTAATTACCAGTAGTGCTCATAGTACAAAGCGATACTACTAAGTCGATATAGCAGTAGCGTGATCCAACCCACGCTACTGCTAACCTTTAGCTGTAGCGCCTTACTACTAGCGTTGCACCCCGCGCTACTGATAGGCTTTAAACACGCGCTACTGCAAGGGTTTTCCCTAGTAGTGGTAGCTAGTCCTCGAATACAACCACTGCATGTGTGTGGCCCAAACATATGTATGGAGAGGTGTGTTTTTGAGTAACAATGAACAACTTTGATGTGGCATCGAGATTTCAAACTAGAAATCCCCACACTGAGTGAGGGTTAGGTTGACGATGCATATGTATGTTACACCACACTTCAAGCCAATGACGGGGTTTCATATATGCATGCATGCGTGCATAGTATATGCGCTCAAACTTAATTAGGTATGAATCTCACCATGACCTATACTACGATAACACTAACCAAATGAAGAATCCGCCATGGTAACCTATCTTGTTGTTAGTCAAGGTGATCATGGATGTCCACGCGGGCCCACAAATTTATAGGCTTGTCGCCGATAGCCACGCGAGGGAGTGTATCGTTCGAAGGCAACCACTACATGCATATGTATGGAGGTGATGCGTGCATGGATGTTTGAATACACAACATTGATCTGGAGCATGTGTCAAAAATCGTACACTAGCTCCCCACATAGAGTGAGATCGGTTCATGATGGTGTCGTTGTACTAGCCACTTCGACTCGATGGGAGGGATTCATGCATACACATGCATATGTGTGTGCTCAAAGTGTATCATGCATGTCAGCCCAGAGCAAAAATATTAATCCCCTCCTAAGTCAAATTAACCTCTCTTGTTCTCAGGCAAAAAGAAGTGATGGACCAAGCGGGCCCACAGATGGAAAGCATTGATATCACTGATAACCGCTTAAGTGGGTGCGAGAGGACAACCACCACCGCTTTGCATGTGGGCCAAACATATATATGTTGAATACCCAAAATGCACAACTTTGATATGCCACATGCCTCAAAAACCATAAACCATGCACCCACAGAGAGTGAGGTTCATATCAAGCGTACTACATATGATGGTCCCCTTCCCCCCTCTTCACCGCATACTATATGCTCCTGCCGTAATATATGTACAACCCAAAAGAATCCTCATCGATGGTGAAATTAATTAACCTCTCCCGAGGTAGGTCAAAGTGATGCATGCATGCATGCATCGACGATGGCCTCGTGGGCCCACAGATGGAAGCGTCACACAAGAGTGTCCTAGCTAGGATATATATGCATGTGGCCCAAAAAGGTGTTGTGTGATGTTTGAGTAACCAATTTCACAATTTTGACGTGGCACGTACCTCGGTAACAAAAAAGTCCCGACACTGAGTGAGGTGTACTTGTTCACGGACGCATACGTACAGTATATATGCTAGTCCCCACCCACCTCTTCGATGCGTACTATATACCACCATAACACAAACAAAAAATATTATGCCTTGCTGGTCAAATTAACCTCACCGCCGGTTGTTCGTCAAAGTGATGGACGACGACCTCGCGGGCCCACAGAAAGCATCACACGCGAGTAACGAGTGTCGTGTAGGAAAACCATTGACTGCATGTGGCCAAAACATTTATGTATGAAAGGGTTGTTTAATGTTTTAAATAATGATTTCACGACTCTGATGTGGCACCAGCCTGCCGAACAAAACTGCCAACCCACACGGTGGCTCACAACTCGTAGTGTACTACGAGCCACCCGCCACCCCCAGACGCACACACCCACACACACACCGCGAATCCATCGCAACTACGATGCATGTTAAATTAATTATCCCATGGTGAACATACATGTTACCAAAGGAGGGACATTTTAATTTCAAAAAATTCACAGAGATCATTAAGACGTTTTAGTACATTGATTTACTTTATATGGGTATAATGTGCAAAAATCAAATCTGAGCTACATGCACACGTGACAGTGCACCTAAATGGATTGCAAAAACACATGTGTCTCACTGGGTGCATGTTTACTCCCCGTGCAACAAATTTCAAACATTGAGAATCTTGATTTTTAAATTCTAATATACCCAAAACTTATTTGAAGTTCATGAAACTTATCGTGTTGTCATATGGACACCAATACAAAGTGGCATTGTACTTTTTTTTGTCAAATTTGAGACCAGTTTTGATGTAATCTTTATCTAATTACAGACCAGAGATTATTAATCTCAGTGTACAAAAAGAGGGGCGCACTTTTGTACCCCTTTACCTGTGCACGGGCAGTCGGAGCCGCGCCCGCGGCCACACCAAGCAGAACACGGGAGGTGAGCCAAGGTAAGACTGAAGCCCAAGATAATTAGAGCAACGCCACGGCCAAGACCACAAAGAGCAGAGGGACGAAGCAAGTTCCCCCGGCAAGACCCTTGCCGGGGCAGCCTCAGCAGGCTCGGCAAGACCCTTGCCGGGGCAGCGCGCCCCACACCAACAGAGCGAGCCACCCTTGAGCCCACGGTCCCCAACGCCATCATCCACGTGGGGCCAGGGTTCGGGAGGCACCTCCGTGGTGGCATGCAGATATTTGTGAAGACATATTCAAGATCAGAGGAGGATTAGAAGATGACGATCCTCGGCAAGATCGTTGCCAAGGAAGGCCACCAGACGCCGGCAAGGCCCTTGCCGGGGACGACAGCGCGCCACGGCAAGACCCTTGCCGGGCCACACGGCGAGACCCTTGCCGGGCCACCCGGCAAGGCCCTCACCAAGGACGCCAGCGGGGCCACCGCCAGGCCCACACCAACCGATCTCCCACCACCGTTCACATGCAGCTGCCAACCCAACCAGCTGGGCGGGCACCTGCGTGGCAACATCACTACAAAAAAAAGACACATCCGTGACATTTTGGGCCGAACAATTTTTTTCTGTCATACATATGACACTTCTATGACGATAATTGTGACAAAACCCCGTATCATCATAGATGTGGTGGGCTCCTACTTATGACAAAAAATGATGACATAAATGGGCTTTTCGTCCCGGCGGCCGGAGACGCAGCTTGCATGACATTCTTTGGGCCGCCCATGACGGAAAGAACCGTGGTAGAAGCGAGGAGAGGAAAATTTTGGGAGTCGCCGTTACGGTGGGAGGTCGGGGCCAAGCGATGCGCTGCTTTCTCGTACACGCTGCTGCAGTGTGTAGGCGCTGGCTCTAATCGAACCCGAAGCGAGGGCGTTGGATTCTAATCAACCCGAGCAATTGCATCTGCAGCTATGCGTTATCGAACCCGAGCGATCGAAGCGATGGTGTTAATCGAACCCGATCGAGCGATTCTTCACTACGGCTGCTAATCAAGCCGATCGATGCTGCCTCGAATGAACAAAGTGAGCGCGGTGGGGGGCTTGGATGAACAGTGAGCGGTGGCGTTTGCCTCTGGATGAACAGGACTCCGTGGTGTGGAGGGCTGGATGAACAGTAGACGGTGGAGGGGTGCCTGTGGAGGGGTGGTTGAACAGGACCCCATGGTGTGGAGGGCTGGATGAACAGTAGACGGTGGAGGGGTGCCCGTGGAGGGTGGTTGAACAGGAGCCGGTGGAGTAGCGCGCGGTGGAGGCTGGATGAACAGGAGCCCATGGAGGCTGCAGGAGGTCGACTGTAGCCCGTGGAGGCTGGAGGAGGTCGAGGGTTGAGATGAACAGTATCCCGTGGAGTCCCATTTTGTGGTACGCCACACCCCTCCCGATGAACAGGGCCCCCGTTTCGACCGTAGGAGGTCCGTTTCATCCGTTTGCGGTACGCTACACCCCTCCCGATCAACAAGACCCCCGTTTCGACCATAGGAGGTCCGTTTCATCCGTTTTGCGGTACGCCACACCCCTCCCGATCAACAGGACCCCCATTTCGACCGTAGGAGGTACATTTCCTCCATTTTGCGGTACGCCACACCCCTCCCGATCAACAGGACCCCGTTCCGAACGTAGGAGGTCCGTTTCCTCCTTGTGCGGTACGCCAGGCCTCGTTTCCATCGCGTGTTCTGTCCAAGCCCTCCCGATGAACACGACCACGCATTCCGTTCCGACCCAGCCGGTTGGCTCCCCATGAACACAATGACTACGTTGTTTCTCCGTTCTGACCCAGCCATGTACGTATGCGCGAGTAGGCGTTGAGACCCGCCCAGATGTACACATACGTGGTCAGATTTCTCTCTTGCACCTCGCCGCTATATCGTGCGTGTACATGTTACGTCGTGCGTTTCTACTATGACACGTGCACCTCTACTACGACATGTGCGCGCCTCTACATCGACCTGTATGTATGTACACATTCGCGACCAGGATGACAACACCAAGTACGCTTCGACCAGGTGGGTCCCGACTGTTAGGCACTTCCTTGCCTGCGAAGATGTAGCTGGTGGGTCCCAGCAGTCAGGGGCGAATCATTTTGTTTTTTTTTGCCCGGACGCACTTCCTTGCGTGCGAAGGTGTAGCTGGTGGGTCCCAGCAGTCAGGGGCGAATCGTTTTTTTTGCCCGGACGCACTTCCTTGCGTGCGAAGATGAAGCTGGTGGGTCCCAGTAGTCAGGGGGAAACGTTTTTTCCGCCTAATACAGTGGCCCTTCTGGTGGGTCCCAGCTGTCAGGTGGAGGAATCATTGTTTTCCGCGTAATAAGGAGGCACTTCCTTGATGCGGCCGTGGACCCAGCTGTCAGCCTCTCCATGTATAGTCCACGTCCAATGGAAGTCGTTCCTTGACCACGTTGACCAGGCCGCGCCGAGAGCACCACGGCGGTGGACGACGGCGAGGCCTAGGAAGGGGATGACGCGGAGCCAGGAAAGATGCGGCAGTGGAAGCCCGTGCAGAGAGGAGTATGAGGGTTCTTGGTTCGCCATCGTGTGTGAGGTTGCCATCGCCGCAGGCTCGCCAGCCGTGGGAATAGTAGGGGCGGTGAGGCCTCCGTGGCAGCACACCCGCCACGGAGGCAGGAGCATGCGGCACGACCAGCGCTGCTTTGGGCGGCTGGAGCAAGAAGACCAGAGGTTGAAGAAGCACTACGGCCGTTGGATGGACATCGTACGGTCACTGGAGCTAGAATCGTTCATATTGACTAAGTTGACAAAGCCCTCCATCCCCGTCAACTTAGTTGGCCCACAAGTCATCCTCCCACTATGGTGGGTCCCAGCTAGCGTGGTGGGTATTCATTTTTTGTGCATAATAAGGAGGCACTTCCTTGCGTGCGAAGATATAGCTGGTGGCTCGACATGTCGTGGAGGGAACATTTTTCGCGAAATACGTAGGCCCTTCCGGTGGGTCCCACTGTCGGTGGAGGAATCATTATTTTTCGCGTACAGTCCATGGCCGATGGATGTCGTTCGTTGACCATGTTGACCAGGCCGCGCCGAGAGCACCATGGCGGTGGACGACGGTGAGGCCTAGGAAGGGAACGACACGGAGCCGGGGAAGACTCGGCAATGGTTGCCCACGCGGTGGGGAGTACGAGGGTTTACTGGTCCGGCTGCCATCGCCGAAAAATAACAGGAGGTGTGGGTGAGTAGAGGAATGGCCTGGCCAGCAATGAAGTAGGGTGGGGCGGTGCGGCTTGTGCGGCAGCAGAGCCGGTCAAGGGAGGCGGGAGCAGGCAGTCCCACCGGAGCTGGTTTGGGCGGCTGGAGCAAGAAGATCAGATATTGAAGAAGCAGCACCACCGGTGGATTAACATCCAACGGTCATTGCTGCTAGAATCGTTGTGGACTAAGTTGACAAAGCCAAAGTACACGTCAACCTAGTAGATCCACAAGTCAGCCTCCAAATCTGTCCCGAACAGCATACAACCCGAAATTTCTAGCCAGATTCAAATTAGTTTTAAATCTAAATATACCTTAATTTAAATTCAATGAAATTTTACCCGCATAAAAACAATGAAATTTAAAATATCAAAATCCGAAAGAAAATAGTATTTTGGAACTAATTGCCTGTTTGTTGTAGTTTTTTCATTTTACAGCCCATTTCTTATTACTTATAGCCCATTTCCTGGGCAAAATGCATCCCTCCTCGCCTTGAAAGATTTCCGCCCAACAGTATGAGAAAAGCAAGTAGGCCTATGTTGGTTATTCGCAAAAACAAAATAGCTGGCTAGCCATTTTCGAAAGTAAAAAACAAACTGGGCTGGTCATGTGCTAAACATATGAAATAAAAGTCTGGCTAGACGGGCCACGGGTCCCACACAACCCAGCTTGATACCCTTCTCCATCCCAAGAAACAAAAATCTGCAAGATCTTCTGGTCCCTACTGTCATCCTCACCATGTACAGTCATCTCCTTATTCCTCTCGGTTGTTGACCATGTTGACAACACTGGAGGGCGGCGACGTGGCGAGCGAACCAAGGCGGAGGAAGATGGTGAGGCCTCGGACGGGAACGAACAGGAGCCGGGGAAGATCACAGCCACCGTGGAGGCGGGAAAGCGGTCCCGCGGCGCTGGTTTGGCTTTTGCTGCTCGAGGAAGAAGAGACTTAAGAAACGTGACAGACGTTGAATGTCAATCCAATGGTCAAGGTTGGCACAATCGTTTTTTGACTAAGTGGACACCAAGTAGCATACTTTTTTGTATATAGGAAGAAAACTGCGAGGAAAATGCGTTAAATCGCGCCCCTCCTCACAGGAACGCTCGCCACATAAGTGACTAGCACCCTTGGTTTTCAACCGAGAGGTCTTGCGTTCGAGTCCGAGGAACTCTCAATTGTGTCCTCCTTCCTTCCTCGCAAAAAAAAGGGAAAGAAAATCAAAGACTTGGGAAGGTGTACAGAACAAGCTAGTGTACCAGTAAAGAGACGTTGCTAAGTTTTAGAAAAAATAAAGACTTGCTCCTATAGCTGGTTCGAATCCAAACCTAGACTATGACTATATATGGTGCTATGCTACTATGCAAGTAATGAAAATGACATATCCAACGTTCGCTTCTCCTCTTCTATACTTACTCTGCCTAGCATCAGAAGCTCTGGCCGCAGCAACCATGTCCGCTGGCTGCTCGTCCACCTGCTCTTCAGTAGGCAACAACGAGATATGCGCCAAGTTGCCACCCGTACCATCGCCTGTGGGTCTCATCACACCCCCGCCGGCACGCGCACCGCAGCCGATTGCTCATCGCAACCCGCTGCCGTTGGTGTGGTGCCACTGCTGCAAATCACGTAGAGTCATCCGTTGCATCTCAACCACAATCCGCAACCCTGGCCGAGTCTTCTACAAATGCCCGAATCATGGGGTAATAATATGTTTAAGTGTTGTTCTGCTGCTTTCAGTTGCTTATTTTTTTTAATATTTTGGTTGATGATCTTCCAATTTGATTCGTGCAGAAAAGGGAAGATTCGTGTGATTTGTATTTCTGGGAAGTTGCTGATGTGGGGGAATGCAACTACGCTGATTATTTGGTTAGCAAAGGAATCCCAATACCAACAGGTTGGGGTGTTGGACAAGTAATCAAGGAACGATGAAGAGGAAGATGCAGAGCAGAAGGTTAAAGATGCAGTTCCTCTGATCATGGCCAAGCAACAGCTGCTGAACGGCCTTGACAGCAATGAGGAGATGAAAGAGCTTATGAAGATAATGGGCAAAATCGATGTGCTCTGTAGGATGATTGTCTCTTTATTTGCAGTGTATGTAGCACTCGTGGTGTATCCAGTGGCTACAACATGAGCACTTTGCTGAAACTAGTAATGAATGAAACCTGTGTAGCAGGTTGGGCGTAGTGTTGTGAACATCTAATGATTTCTAATAACGGAAATCAGGGGGTATCCCCTTTTGCTCATATAAATAAATAAATAACAGAGAACCTGTCGGGTCAGCTTTGTTCTCATTCGAAGATGTCGAGCAAATTGCAGTCCAACAGCAAACTATGTCATCAAATTCAAGTTTCACAGCCAAATATGAGTACAAGTAAACAACAATGTCATCATGTTTTAGTTGTCATACAATCACCAAACACAAGTCAGCATACATAACAAGTGATGTTCTCACAGCAAAATACTAAACAACATGTTCATCAGGTTTTAGTTGTCATAGCAAACACAATTTCACATAGTAGATAAAAAACGTCTTCTGACAGGCAAATACGACAAAAGCAATGTAATCATCATCCGCAGCACCAGCGTCAACATCTTCGCCATGTGTATCAGTCTGAATCGTAATTCCCCACGGTGTCATCTTCTTCTTCGTCCTCAACATCCTCGAACGTTGGCTTCTTCTTGATCAACTCTTGTATGTCCACAGCACGACAGGCAATCTTTTCACCAGCGTCATTTTACATGATGGTTCTCAAAGATATTAGGAACATCTGTGTTATCTTGTATATCAGGAGCAGTGTAAGCATCATCTTGTTATGCAACTTCATTAAATGAATTCCTCTACTCAAACCTTTGCAATACTCTCCAGTCATCGCTACGTGCAAATGTGTCTTCCAAGAAAAATATCTGTGTTGCTTGATTTGCCAAAATAAAAGGCTCGTTGGTCTGGTACGCCTCCTTGACATTGATGGATTTGAAATAATCATCAGCTCGGGTTTTGCGATCCTCGAAAACAGGTTATACCAACGACAGACAATGTAACCACACACCGATGATCCTCGAAACTGGAGATATACTGCAATTGAACAATGTCTGTTATGTTAGCATACATTTCAGTTGTCTCTTTCTCATAAGTATCCGTGCTCATGATGGCACTGTTTTGTGTCTTCCTGCCTTCGTCTCGTGCAAGGGTTTTGTAGCGCACATCTCCAACAACGCAAGATTCATAATGTCTTACCCGAGTATCAGGACCCATTGCTAGTGAGTAAAGGGCATCATCAATTGCTTGCCCATCCTCCCGCATCTTCTTAACCTATGGTTAGAAAATAGACAAGTTGATCAACTTATGTACTCAATATATTAAAAAAACTGATAGTGCACATCAAAAGCTTACATGGTTCTTGAACCATTTCGCAAATCCTGCCATAACCAGTTTGTCAATATTTCTTGGATTTTGCGGCAGTAACTCCTCTTTGTAGATGTTGCACAACATAGTGATCGCGCCAAACATCTAAATATATAAGAATGTGCTGCAAGTTTAGTAGATTACGATGTATAAGTTGCAGTACTTCACTTACTTGATGTAAGGTAGTATCTCAGGACAGTTATTCAACACATACCAAACCATTTTTTTCCAAATCTTTAGGTTTGTCCTCTTGTCGACTCTTTCCTGTAACTCGAATAGAATAATCGAGAACATTGAGCCCAGGATTGTCTTCACCCACCTCTTTGCTAAGCTGATCACCTGTTTCAATGTATTTTGAGCAGAATGTCAACGCTTCTGTAGCAATGTAGGCCTCTTCAATGGAACCCTCGGGTCTAGCTCTATTCCTAACATAGCCCTTGAAAGTGCCTAGCCGCCTTTCAATAGGGTACATCCAGCCATACTGTACTGGACCTCTAAGTAGTGCCTCATTAGGTAGACGAACAGCCAAATGCACCATCACATCAAAGAAGGCTGGAGGATATATCTTCTCAAGGTCGCATAGGATAGTTGGTATCTTGTCTCTAAGACGCTCCAAAGCATCTATCCTGATATTTCTACCGCAGAGTTCCTCAAGAATTGTCCCAACTCGCAATCTGCTCAGATAAGTCGTATGCCCAATCCTCTAAGGATAACAGTAAAACCCTTTGAAGTAGGACGTGGTAGTCATGAGTTTTCAACCCTTGTACCTTGTTTCCATCTGCACCGACTCTCCTTTCGTGGTTGGAAGCAAATCCATGTGGGAATCTCACACGTGATGTGACCTCGCATAATTCTTTTCTTTTACCTTGTCCAAGACGTACACAACTGGTGCCATATCTCGTAGTTTACCTTCATCTTGCACCTGCAAATCCTTTCTGATACCCAGGTGTGTCAAATCATTCCTAGATTTTAAGGAATCTTTCGTCTTGCCTTCAATGTTAAGAAGTGTGCCGATAATGCTGTCACATATATTTTTCTCGATGTGCATCACATCAAGATTATGCCGCAGATCCAAATCTTTCCAATACTCCAAGTCCCACAAAGTGGACCTACGGGTAAACAATAATCTCTCTTCTACCGTGCCATGCTTCCTTTTCCCGCTACCATTACCAGGATGGTTTCTTGGTGTAATATGTCTGAACTTCTCTAATTCCACTTGCAACTCATCGACAGTGGGCCTCTTTGGCGCATCACGGTTTTCATGCTTTGCATTGAACACATGTCTTCGGTATTTTCTAGGATGCGGCTTGTCCTTGGGAAGGAAATGGCGGTGTCCAATGTAACAGATCTTGCTAAGTATTATGATGACAGCGGATTCTGTCACACAATAACACATGCATTGTAACCATGTGTCATTCGCCCTGACATAGTGCCCAAAGCCGGATAATCATGGATGCACCAAATTACAACAGCACACAGAAAGAAATCAGCTGGTGGGCTGCTATATAGGTCTCGAGTGAGAACACCCTTCCATAGCTGTTGAAGTTCCTCCACAAGAGGCTCCATGAACAAATCAAAATCCTTTCCAAGACTTTTTGGACCTGGGATGAGCAAGGCCATCATGTAGTTTGATTCTTTGGTGCGAGACATTTGGAGGCATGTTGTAAGGATAACAAGCATCGCCACATGCTATATGTGGCGCCTAGTGGCCAAATGGGTTAAATCCATCCAAGCTAAGCCAAGTCTAATGTTTCTCGGTCAAGATCAAACTCTTTGTGTTTATCATTGAAGCTTTTCCACTCACTACCATGAGATGGATGGCTCATTACATTCGATCTCTGTACTCTGGTTCCTAGAATGCCACAAGACATCCTCTCTTGTTTCAAGCATCATGAAACAACCTCTGCAATCTTGGTGTAATTGGAAAATGTCTCGTAACATTATGAGGAATCCTCTTCACAAGATCGCCATCTTTCCATCTCGATGATTTTCATTTCGGCATTCACTTGTTGGCATAATCCTTAGGAATGTAACACAATTATTCTTACAAACATGGATCATATAATATCCAATTCCACCCTGTCTGAAGGAAATTCTTCATTTTATCAGTAGGCGTGTGGCAGCTCGACGATCTGGGAAAGATTTGCGAAAGCAGCCAACATCGCATCGAATGATTTGTTGGTCATCCGCTCAGATGTCTTCACCAAGAAAGGTGACCATAGCTGAGAATCTCGACAGCGTATTTCCGGGTGACAAGAACGTTGCATTATTCCAACTTGCGGGCCCACCGCTTTTTTCTTCCGCGGTGAAAGTTCATGGAATGCACGAGCATTTCGTAGCATTGTTTCAATGTTGGTCAAACTCACTGGCTCCGCCACCACCACCTCCTCCTCCTCTTCCACCTGAGCATCAGGCAGATCAAGATGGTGATCTGCTGCTTCCACATAGTCAATAACATTGACGTACACAGCTTCACCATGATGAACCCACCTAGTATATGTGACCGACATCCCATACAAGTGTAGATGATTTTTGCACAGTTGATTGGGGTCTTGTAACTGAATGTAAGTGCATCTAGTGCCCCTTAGTGATTTTGGTGTATTGAAGACTTATAGGTTAAGGGACTAATGTGTTTTATGAGTGTACACAGGTCTATAAGTCTATGAGGAGTTTGATATTTACAGAGAAAGTCGACCCCTAAAAATGAAGTTCTTCGACTGAAGACTTTGGTATTCTGAAGACTTTGAAAGTGTAGAAATTGGTGTGACCTTGAAGACTTGGTATTCATTTGAGGAACATGAAGAGGGAAGACTTTTGTTTTTGTAGTTTCATTTTCTCTTTCTTGAGTCATAGGAAACACCGTACTGTTAAAGGGGGTCGAGGAAATACTAAGGAAAAATTTCCATGTGATGCTCAACTCAAAATCCTACACCTACCAATCCCTTCGAGTGAAGCCTTTGAAATCTCATACAGTTCAGTCAATTTCTTGAGGATGAGACGAAGTTCTTCCGTCACGAGGAATTTGTTCGACTAAGGAGTTAGGAATTCGCCAAAGGTCATGGATTGCCTACACAATGAGGAACATGATAGCCCCGAGGAATTTGAGAATCAAATTTCCGACCGTTGTTTGTCGCGCGCCAGCTGTCCCAAAATATCTTATCCACCTAACGGTCATATCATTGAAGGGCATTTATGTCTTATCATGTCGGGCTGCTCCCTAGGCTATAAATAGCCGCCCCTACAACCACTAGCTGGTTGGCTGCTCCGAGAGAACTTGACACTTGTCATTTGAGAGCAACCCATCCTCCGAGGACTTTGAGCGAAAATCATCGAGTGAGGAAAAACCCAAAACCAAACCCTACAAACCCAAAGTGATTGAGCATCATGAAGAGATTAATCCCGTGGATCCGACGCTTGTTACCTTTGAAGACTGTGCTTCTTCCAGACGGTTAGGCGTCATGGTCTAGAGCATCCAAGAGGAATTGTGGATCGCCGAGTGACCAAGTCTGTGAAGGTTTGGAAGTCGCCTGAAGACTTACCACGAGTGATTGGACGAGGTCTATGTGACCTTAGTTCAAGGAGAATACGGTGAGGACTTGGTGTCCTGAGCTGCGTGCTCAGCGACTGGGTGTCCGGGACTGTGTGTCCTCGAGTTTAAATACTCAGCCGCTCCAACCAGACGTACAACTGAGGCAGCAGTTGGAACTGGTCTACCAAATCATTCTCTTCACCAACCTAACTAGTTCTATTTCCTCAACCCTTTCATTTCCTCATTTCTATGTTGAGTGTTCATTCATATCTATGTTTGAAGACTTTGACTGAAGACTTTCTCAATTTCCTCAGTTCAATTTCTTCATTCTGTTTTTCTTCATCTTGTGATATCCTGTGTTTATGCTTTCTGTACTCTTTGATTGTCTTCATTTCATCATGATGACCATGCCCGCATTCTCTTATGCTTACTTTTGAGTACTTATTCAGCTGCAAGTAGTTCTTCACTTAGGAATTTCCTCATCGGATAATTCCTCATTGAAGAATTCATAAAAATTGCCTATAAACCCCCCTCTAGTCGATATAACGCACTTTCAATTGGTATCAGAGCAAGGTACTCCCTTGTTCTGTGTGATTTTTGTTTAACCACCTGGAGTTTTAGTTATGTCGACCGCAGGTATGAAGAAAGTGACATGCCCTATCTTTGACGGTCGTGATTATCCCAAGTGGAAGGCCATGATGAGGAAGCGCCTCATGGCAATGGACAGCGAGCTGTGGACCGTCACTGAAATTGGTCGTACTGATCTATGCAAGATGGCGAACGCAGATGATATTCACAAGTACACTCGTCTTGACATCATGGTGAAGGATATCATCTATTCCTGCCTATCCAGAGATGAATTCAAGCGCATTATGCATCTTTGCAATGGGAAGCTTATCTGGGACCGAATCTCCGACGTCTATGAAGGTCATCGAACCCGTCATGATCCTTGGTTTGAGGACTTCAAGGAATCTCTCATAACGATGACTTTCGAACCAGATTCATCATCTTCTGCATCATGTCTCATGGCAAAGGGTGTCGAGGTAACCGAATGTTCCTCATATGAGTTTAGTGACTATGAATCTGATGATGATGGATCTAATGATGATATTGAACCTAGCTATACCAAACTTGTTTACATTGCCACCAAACAACAACATGCCTTGGAAAAGGTTCAAAACATGCTAGATAAAAGTGATGATATGTTAGGTGAAGAAATGGATCGACTAAAGCCCTGATCGAAAATCTTCAGAGACTTGATCTAGGTTTGATGATCTTCAAGGTCATCATAACACTCTCTTGTCTCGATCATGAGAAACTTTCTTATGAATTTCTTCAAAGAAAGCAAGATCTTGAGAAGCTAAGAGTGAGTTATGAAGATCTTCAGATGGAGCGCGATTCATTACTTGCTCAACAAATCAGCGCTTCTCAGGAAGAATTTGTTCCTCCATGCTTAAAGTGCATTGAACGTGAATCTGCTAATTCTTCACCTGAATGTTCAAATGCTTCAAATGTTACAAATTCTTCATCTGCCTCTGCTATCACTAATTCCTCATCTGAGGACATTGCTAGTATCACTGACGATGCAGGGCTGAAGGAATTGTACATGACAGGCATGTACAAAAGCCTCAAAGGGCATCAGACTCTTTGTGATGTGCTTAAAAAGCAGATCCTCAACAGAAACTTAATGCTGATGGAACATATTGGAAGCCTGAGCAGTATCCCAAAACCTCATGGGTTGCTGCAAAGGGACCTCCAGTTGATCCATCTAACTTATCTGGCTTTACATGCGAATCTCCTCGTTCTTCTGATGAGTCATTTGACTCCAACTATAAATTGTTCAAAAATCAGAATGGTGAAGTATTTGCTATATATGTTGGCACTAACTGCAGGAACGATTCCCTTATGAAGAAAATCTGGGTTCCCAAGAAGTGCCTTGAAAGTCTTCAGGTGAATGTCCTCATGACACCACCTGTGAAGAATAGGAACCCCAGATCAAACTCTTCATATGGACCAAATTCTTCATATGGATCCAAGTCCTCATACGGACCAAATTCCTCACGTGGATCAAATTTCTCAAAAGGATCAAAGTCCTCATATGATTATCATCGTGCTAACAACTCTGTTTCGCAGGGTAGAGCTAAGGGCTATGAATATGTGCATTATTCTTCAAACCAATATGTTCATAAGTCCTCGAAGAATTTCTCGCTTATTCATATGCTTACCCTAACCCCTCTTATGTGAAACGAAATGGTTTGGCCTCTATGCCACCATTCTCATATGGTGCTCATGAGTGATGAACTCTTTGCCACCCCTTGAGATGTGGGTGGTGAAGAAAAGAACTAACCTCTTCTGCAGGGTCAGGTCTCCGGACATGTTTTAACGTCTCAAGAATTTTTGGGGGCCCGACAAAATGCTCGAAAGGACGCAGCTAATCATGAAGAAATGAACTTTCATTTCACACATCCTCATACTGCTCATCTGTTATACTGCCTGATGAAATTCATCTGATGAAATTGATATCATATTCTTCACTGATGAAGTATATGAGATCGTAAGTTGCACTAATTCATCTGCAGGATGATCAACCCAAAGCCAATGAGTGGGTCCTCGATAGTGGATGTACAAATCACATGAGTGGTGACAAGAATCTATTAATGAATACTCCCTTATCACCGTCACATCTGAAGCATATCATCTTTACTGACAAAGGCAAAAGTCAGTCTTCGAAGGCTTTAGGAGAGGAGACTTGTATATTGTTGATTTCTCTACAGGACCACAACCTGCCGTGTGTCTACTTGCAAAAGCTTCAGAAGGCTGGCTATGGCATCAGCGACTTGGTCACGCAGGCATGAGGAATTTGCACAGCCTGCGAAGAAGAAGCATGTCATTGGCATTGAGAATGTCAAATTCCTCAAGGATCACTTGTGTGGAGCCTGTGAAGCTGGAAAAATGACCAAGGCCAAGCATCCAGCGAAGACTATCATGACCACTACTCGTCCATTCGAATTGCTTCACATGGACCTCTTTGGTCCTAATCATTACTCAGCAGTCACTAATGATGCATCTCTATATGGCTTTGTTATTGTTGATGATTACTCTCGTTACACATGGGTACACATTGTTACTTACAAAAATGAAGTGCGGGAAGTTTCAAACGATTTTCCTCGAAGGCTTCAACTAACTTTGGTGTGAAGATCAGACACATCAGGATTGACAATGGAACTGAGTTCAAGAATTCCAGTCTTGATGCCTATCTTGATGAACTTGGTATTACTCATGAGTTATCTGCTCCCTATACTCCTCAGCAAAATGACGTTGTGGAGCGCAAGAACAGAACTCTTGTTGAGATGGCTCGCACTATGCTTGATGGATACAAAACGCCCAGTCATTTTTGGATTGATGCAATTGATACTGCGTGCCACATCATCAACAGAGTGTATCTTCACAAATTCTTCAAGAAGACTGCCTATGAACTCCTCACTGACAAGAAACCCAATGTGAGTTATTTCAAAGTCTTTGGTGCTAAATGCTGGATTAGAGATCCTCATCACAGTTCTAAATTTGCACCGAAAGCACATGAAGGTTTTATGCTTGGTTACGGAAAGGACTCGCACACCTACAGAGTCTTCAACATCGCTCTTCACAAGATTGTTGATCTGTAGATGTGCGGTTCGATGAAACTAATGGCTCGCAGAGAGAGCACCTACCTTCGTGTTAGATGAACCAGCTCCGAGGAATCTATCAAGTTCAAGGCAACCGAGGATGTCATTCCTCATCAAGAATCTCTGAAGAATTCATTCTGACGTGAAGAACGCCGAGTTGATGCACTCAAGATAATGTCAAGACAATGGTGCTGAGGAAAATGATCAAATTCCTCGACGACAACCAGCTCATCCTCGCATTGCAAAAGAAGTGCAAGTTGACAAGATCATCGATGACATTGAAGCGCCAGGTCCTCTCACACGCTCAAAAGCTTCACATTTATCTAACTTTTGTGGGCACTATGCTTTTGTCTCTTTCACAGAGCCCACTAAGGTAGATGAAGCATTTCTGGAGCCTGAGTGGATTCAGGCCATGCAAGAAGAATTACATTAGTTCGAGCTCAACAATGTCTGGGAACTGGTCAAACGTCCAGATCCTCGCAATATATCATTGGCACAAAGTGGATCTACCGCAACAAGCAAGATGAAAATGGCCTTGTGGTGAGAAATAAGGCGCGACTTGTAGCTCAAGGCTACACACAAGTTGAAGGAATTGATTTCGATGAAACTTTTGCACTGTTGCTAGACTTGAGGCTATTAGATACTACTTGCTTATGCTAACCATCATAATATCACTTTATATCAAATGGATGTGAAAAGTGCATTCCTCAATGGTAAGCTTGAGGAAGAAGTATATGTTGCTCAACCCCAGTTTTGAAGATCCAAAGAATCCTCGACAAAGTCTTCAGACTCAACAAGGCCCTCTATGGTCTCAAACAGGCCCCATGGGCGTGGTATGATACATTGAAGGAATTCTTCGTGAAGAATGGCTTCACACCAGTTCACTCGACCCTACTCTCTTTACTAAATCATATGATGGTGAACTGTTTGTGTGTCAAATATATGTTGATGATATTATCTTTGGCTATACTGACCAACGTTATAGTGATGAATTTGCCTATATGATGAGTGAAGAATATCAAATGTCTATGATGGGAGAGTTGAAATTCTTCTTAGGTCTTCAAATTCTTCAACAACACAATGGCATATTCATATCTCAGGAGAAATACCTCAAAGATGTCCTAAATAAATTCGGCATGCAAGATTGCAAAGGCGTCAAAATTCCTATGCCCACAAATGGCCATCTATGCACTGATAAAAATGGTATTGACTTCGATCACAAGGTATACCGCTCCATTATTGGTTCTTTATTGTACTTATGTGCATCTAGGCCAGATATAATGCTTAGTGTTTGCATGTGTGCCCGATTTCAAGGTACACCAAAGGAATCACACCATAAGGCTGTGAAGCATATTCTTCGATATCTAGCTCACACACCAACACTAGATTTATGGTACCCCAAGGGCTCTACTTTTGATCTCATTGGATATTCTGACTCTGACTATGCTGGTGATCGTGTGGACCGCAAGTCAACATCTGGTACTTGTCATTTCCTCGTACGATCTTTGGTCTATTGGTCCTCGAAGAAACAGAACTGCGTATCACTATCTACTGCGGAAGCTGAAAACATTGCTGCTGGCTCTTGTTGTGCTCAATTGCTGTGGATGAAGCAAACTCTCAAGGACTACGGCATCAACGTGAAGAATGTGCCTCTCTACTGTGACAATGAGAGTGCCATCAAGATTGCTCACAACCCAGTTCAGCACTCGAAGACAAAGCACATTCAAATTCGTCATCATTTTCTTCGTGATCATGTGTTGAAGGGCGACATCTCCATCGAGCATGTGAAGACTGAAGAACAACTAGCCGATATCTTCACAAAGCCCTTGGATGAGAAGAGATTTAGCAAGTTGCTGTGTGAGCTAAATATCTTAGAATCTTCGAATGTTCTTTGAAAAGGACACACATCCTGACACTTATGCAAAATTGATGACTTAGATGTGCAACACATGAAGAAACGTTTTTCTTCAATCAATGAAGAATAACACTCTAAGTGTGAAGAAATTAATGAAGAATTTGATCCTCAGAACCCTACGACAATTGTACGCGGTGTCTGAAATCATCATTCTTATACGGTGGGTCACGCCACCACCAAAAATTGAAATTCTTCAATTTGAGTTTTTCCTCAGTTTTTGAAATTCTTCAGTTTTTCAAATTCTTCATCTTTGCAAAATCTTCACTGTTTCCGTCATTTTTCCTTCATTGGCTATATATATATATATATATATATATATATATATATATATATATATATATATATATATATATATATATATATATATATATATATATATATATATATATATATATATGGGTTTATGTCCTCTACAAGCATTCACTTATAGCTATTTCTTCAAGTTGCTTTTTCTGCTAAGTGAATGTGATTGGACCCTCCCCCCTCTATGCTATACTCAACCCAATCTGTTCACAAATTCTTCATGTGCGTTCTATTTGAAACTCATTCAAAATCTTCACTGTGCCCTTGTCAGCTGAAGAAATTGCGAACGGAATTTTAAAACTGATCTTATCCAAACTTTCGTTTTTGCCGCCCAAACCGTTCCGCATTCCACGATAGATTTATCTATTCACCCACGATCTAACACAATCTCCACTTCTCAGTACGTGGGTGACACATGTCAAGCGAATGAGAAGGGTCAGGGGCACGTTCGTCCCAAATCTTCGGGCGAAAAGTTTTTCACCGTGGCTATATATACCCCCTCTCCCCTTCCTCACTTCATTTACTCCGCTCGACCGCTCTCTCTTGCTCGAGCTTCTCAAACCCTAGCGCCGCCGCTACTCCATCGTCACCGGTGAGGAAAAGCTTCATCGCCTCGACCTCGTCGCCGACGATACTCGCTACCGACCGCTGAAATCTTTCACTCCGCCCCGCCGTAGCTGTATTCCTCCGCCGAAGTTAGGGCATGGAAGATCTAACCGATTTAACTTCCCATCTGTTCTTCTCGGTTCGTCGTGTTCTTCACTTCGGGTAATTAAAAGTTACTTTTATTACTCGCTTTGATTCTCAAATCTTCCTAAAAATCTTCAAAGGTGTTTATTCTTCAAATCTTCACAAATATGAACATCTCAAACAAAATATGCTCTTGATTCGTTTCTCTAAGCGATGATTTTCTTCAAGATTCCTCAATTGTGTGGATGCTCGATCTATACAACTCTGGAACCTAAGACAAAGATCGCTTAGTGAAATTCTTCAAGGCTCATCTGGTCAAATTCCTCAAACTAGTTCTTTTGAAAACCTTCGAGAACGCATATGACCTCTCCAAATTCCTCGCAACTATACTCTATTCACGGTACTCATGTCCGCTGCTGAATCACTAGGTTCTCATCAACTTAACTCATTTGCAGCGTTCCTCGAAGAAAAGTTGCATACTTCTTTAGAGAATTCAATTGTTCAAATTCCTCACCAAGAATATGGCGTAGGAAAGAAGCCACGTAAAGGAGGAAAGAGGCCTGAGGTCATGACTGCGTTTGAGATTCCTGAGGAAATATATGCTGATTATTGCACACCTGATGAAGTCGAGTTCGGCAAAGAAAACAAAAATCAGCGCAAGGTGCGCATTCAAATGATTGAACGGAGATGGGCAAGGGAATGGAGGGAGTACAGATATGTAACTCCAAAGTACATGAAGAAATTCGCTCTCAATCCTCCATGCCCAAGAGCTCCATTGGCACCTGGTCAAGAAGCTGATCCCACCAGCATCAAGCGTGGTGAGGACTTTCCTAAAGAATGGGCCAAGCGCCAAGCCAAATTGGCAAGACAAGCCAACGAGGCAGTGAGGAAATTTAATGAGGGCTCTGCTACTGCTGCTGCCACTGAGGCCTCTGTTAAGCCAAGAAAATCTATGGCAAAGAAGCCCGCACACAAGCCAAGTGCTTCACCAACAGTGCCCTCACGGCCAAGTTCCTCAGCTGTGCCCACACGACAAATTCCTCATGCTGCTCTTGCTCCTCCCAAGTCCTCAGCAGCTCCTACAAAATCCTCAGCAGTTCCGACAAAGTCCTCAGCACCTATGCATCTGGCCACGTGCCAAAGGACTGCAGGCATCTCCATTGCCTCTCGTGTTTCAAAGAAGTTCCTCACCTGCACCAAATTCTTCATCCGCTCGACTCTGCCAAGACTAAGGCCCTGGTGGGACGAGGTCCTCGCCAAGTCCCAAGAAGAAACAGGTCGCTTCCAAGAGCCACCTGAAGATGATGAGGCTGATGATGATGAACTTGCGGAAATCATCAGAGACCGCCAAGAAAGGGCCGCTAGAGCCAAAGGCACACCTGTGCCAATGCTGTTGGATCCCAGAGCGATCCTAGATTACATTGATCTCTGGCACAAGGACCCAAACACTCCTATGCCTGACTTCAAGTTGACACCTGGCCAAAGTCACAAGCTGACTCATTTCATCCAAGAGGAGAAATGGAAATTTGAAACGGCCAGAGAGATCAAGAAATCACAGTACAAAAAGGAGAAACTGCTGAAGAAAAACGTTGTCAAGATGACAACTGAAGAACTTATCAAGATGCAAGCTGACATCAAAGCACTCAGCGACAAATTTGACTCCTATTATGCTGATTGGCAAGGAGCCAAAGTCAGATTCATCAACCTGACGAAGAAATTCACCAATGTTGCAGCCCCAATGCAACAGGAAATTCCTCAGGCTGGAGCCTCGGCCAGAGATCGAAGAACATGCCAAGACACCTGATGAAGTTCAAAGGTGAAGACAATGCCAGTTCCAGGGCTGATGATCCCATTCCAGCCACTGAAGAAATTGCGTGGCATCCACTAGTGGTGCGCTCAAGAAACCGAACGAGTCAGAGTAATCAGATCGATTGCGCCGAGGAAAATCAACCAGATTCCTCAGCTCCTCCTGCGCCAACACCAACTCCAATTCTTCCATCTGCATCTGATGTGAAGAAGACCAAGGCTGCAGAACGAGCTGCAGTGAAGAAACGGAAAGCATCCGCTGCTTCAAATTCTTCAGCCCCGAAGAAAATGAAGCCTATGACAAGCTCTTTTGACAATCCAATCCATGATGTTCCAATTTCCTCCATTCCATCAAAGGACCTTGTTCCTTTTGGTGAAGATTATGAGATCCCAAGCGGATCTGATGAAGAAGATCATTCTGCTGCTTCATCAGAGCAGATTGATGAAGAAATTGAAGCGGAAGCTATCCCTTCAACTCCAATCATTTCCTCGCCTATGCCTCAGTTCACAGCTGAAGAGGCTGGTGTTGAGGAAATTGAAGAAGATGTGGACATTGGAAGCACAATGCCAGTGATGAACGATGACTTTTGGGAAAGTCAGCATCCAAATTCTCCACTCTTCACCCCAATTCAACAGATTCCTCAGTCCCCTGCTCCAATAGTTCAAATGGGCTCTGAAGAAACTCATCCCACTTCATCTGTCCATGAAGAAATTCCAGCCACTAGCGCTGATGAACTTCTTGCCGCTGATCCTCGATCGCACTCTGTAGAGGAACCAGAAATTCCTCACCAAGAACTGAGATTGCGATTCCAGAGGTAGTGATGCAACTCATCGACTCTCCATCGCTAAAGCCAAAGAATCCTTCTCAACAAAGCAAAAGTTCAAGGCTGAAGATTTCTTGGCGAGCACGTATTCTTCATCGATTACAATCCATATGATTCTGCTCGCATAAGGAATAGGCGCTTCGACTGCCACCAAGCCAATTTCTATTCCTATGTGCTCTTCAACAAAGAAAAAGTCTTCGATCATGCACATATTCCTCATGTGGAAATGGAGTCTCTGCCAGGCTTCGAGCCAGTCCTCAGTGTTCTTCACGATGCATGACTTCTGAATTTCTGACCGATATTCGTGGATTGGAATGAAGAACTCGTTCTTCAATTCTATGCAACGCTGCACATCACGGAGATGTCAAGACGTGAACTCATGGGTGTTAGATCGATGTCCGAAAACACTCACTACAAGGCACCAAAGAATGAATTGCTTCGTGCCCTACCACTCGTCCTCCACTTGATGGTGCTCGTTGTATCTACAACGAACTGAGCTTTCAAATCACTATATGCAAGTCTTGATGAAGCCGTTGAAGCGTGGCAGGCCCCAAGAACCAAATTCCTCGTCAAGGAATTATTGTATGTGCCTCGGACTGTCTATCGGATTCTGACGAAGACAATGAGTCCTATCAAAGGCCACGACTCAAATGATGAAGAAGTCGTTGGCATCATGAAGAATATGCTTTTCAATATCAGTCATGGCGTTCCCGTCAACTTCCAAGATTTCTTCATGAGGACTCTGGCAAACATTGCTATGTCACCATTTGAGCTGAAGCCTTATGCACCTTGGATTATGAGATTCATCAGGACAAGGTCTTCACTCAATTACAAGGTTGATACTCTGAACCACTGCAGCTACTTGCCCCCGATTGAAGTCCTCAAATGGACATTTACCTCAGCTGATGACAAGGGCAAGGCAAGCTGCTGTGGATCGATGAAGGCACTCGCCCATTGGATGGTCGGTTTCGCAAAGCTGCATCCTACTCCACCAATGATGACTCGCCACACATGACTCGCCGCAAATACCTCAGCCAAGCAAAGTCCTCAAGCCACAAAGACCTGTGGTGATGACTGATCGTGAGTTAATCCTCGCCTTCATCGGAAGGTTGATCGCAATCATAAATGGGTCAAGCGTCGGTTTGGTTCAATTCTTCACAACATGACCTCAACACACAATGCAGTGAAGAAAAACCACTACTACCTCCATGAAACCTTCAAACGCACCTGGGCTGTTCTTTCAAATGTCTACAGCACGGAAGAACTGAAGATAATGGGTCTCAAGGAACAATTTGACTGGTCTGCACCTCCTCCGAAGAAATACAAGAAGGTCAAAGTTCCTTCCTTGGTGGCCAGCTCCTATTCTTCATCGCGAGACACTAATGAAAATGAAGACTTGGACGACACCGCGGCAGGCCCCACTACAACAACCGACCCCAACAACGCTGGTGCTCCTTCTTCAACTTGAAATTCTTCAGGGGCGTTAGTCCTCAGATTCGATCCTTTTGGTCATTCGATGACAAAGGGGGAGAAATTTGAGTTAGTCTTCAAACGGGTCTATTATATGGGCAATTTTTGTTAAGTTACAACTCTCGTTCTTCTGAAACTTTTATTGGGTCGAGTTGTAATCTTAAACCCGATGGTGCTTTGATACTTTTGATGCACTGTGCTCTGATACTCTTGATGCGTTATTCCTCATTAATGTTATCGCACGCATGCTGAATTTCATCAAGCACCATATTTCATCATGCATTTCAAATTCTTCATATTATATGTCAAATGCGTGTATGAATTACAAGATATAGGGGGAGATCTCCATGATTAAACTCTTCAAATGTGCATTGCCTCAAAAGCAATTTCCTCACCATGCACAACTTCAGGGGGAGTTCTTCTATATCTTGCAATCAAATTCCTCAATATCAGTATTTACACTTCATATGTTTATCCCTGTTGAAAACTTAACCTATATTGTCATCAATCACCAAAAAGGGGGAGATTGTAAATGCATCTAGTGCCCCTTAGTGATTTTGGTGTATTGAAGACTTATAGGTTAAGGGACTAATGTGTTTTATGAGTGTACATAGGTCTATAAGTCTATGAGGAGTTTGATATTTACAGAGAAAGTCGACCCCTAAAAATGAAGTTCTTCGATTGAAGACTTTGGTATTCTGAAGACTTTCTGAAGACTTTGAAAGTGAAGAAATTGGTGTGACCTTGAAGACTTGGTATTCATTTGAGAAACATGAAGCGGGAAGACTTTTTTTTCGTAGTTTCATTTTTCTTTCTTGAGTCATAGGAAACACCGCATCGTTAAAGGGGTCGAGGAAATACTAAGGAAAAATTTCCATGTGATGCTCAACTCAAAATCCTACACCTACCAATCCCTTCGAGTGAAGCCTTTGAAATCTCATACAGTTCAATCAATTTCTTGAAGGATGAGACGAAGTTCTTCTGTCACGAGGAATTTGTTCGACCGAGGAGTTAGGAATTCGCCAAAGTCTGGATTGCCTACACAATGAGGAACATGATAGCCCCGAGGAATTTGAGAATCAAATTTCCGACCGTTGTGTCTGCTTGCGCGCCACCTGTCCCAAAATATCTTATCCACCTAACGGTCATATCATTGAAGGGCATTTATGTATTATCATGTCGGGCTGCTCCCTAGGCTATAAATAGCCGCCTCTACAACCACTAGCTGGTTGGCTGCTCCGAGAGAACTTGACACTTGTCATTTGAGAGCAACCCATCCTCCGAGGACTTTGAGCGAAAATCATCGAGTGAGGAAAACCCAAAACCAAACCCTATAAACCCAAAGTGATTGAGCATCATCAAGAGATTGATCCTGCGTGGATCCGACGCTTGTTATCTTTGAAGACTGTGCTTCTTCCACACGGTTAGGCGCCATGGTCTAGAGCATCCAAGAGGAATTGTGGATCGCCGAGTGACCAAGTCTGTGAAGGTTTGGAAGTCGCTCAAGACTTACCACGAGTGATTGGACGAGGTCTATGTGACCTTAGTTCAAGGAGAATACGGTGAGGACTTGGTGTCTGAGCTACGTGCTCAGCGACCGGGTGTCCGGACTGTGTGTCCTCGAGTTTAAATACTCACCGCTCCAACCAGACGTACAACTGAGGCAGCAGTTGGAACTGGTCTACCAAATCATTGTCTTCACCAACCTAACTGGTTCTATTTCCTCAACCCTTTCATTTCCTCATTTCTGTGTTGAGTGTTCATTCATATCTGTGTTTGAAGACTTTGACTGAAGACTTTCTCAATTTCCTCAGTTCAATTTCTTCAGTCTGTTTGTCTTCATCTTGTGCTATCCTGTGTTTATGCTTTCTGTACTCTTTGATTGTCTTCATTTCATCATGATGACCATGCCCGCATTCTCTTATGCTTACTTCTGAGTACTTATTCTGCTGCAAGTAGTTCTTCACTTAGGAATTTCCTCACCGGATAATTCCTCATTGAAGAATTCATAAAAATCGCCTATTCACCCCCCCCCCTCTAGTCGATATAACGCACTTTCACTGAATTCATACAACTGCTACATGGGCAAAGCACATCTGATTTCGGACCACCGTACTCAGCTCTGATAAAGTTCATGAAGTTTTCAACCCCCTCGACATATGCAGAGGAGAATCTTCGAGCAGAAGTTATCCAAGTCCTGTCCATCTGTTAGACATACAAATTAGTTCTTCTACTAGATATTACAGGAAAAACATCTATGCTTTTTTATGAAGTCCAGAAAAAAATACCTAGGTCGATGTCTAAAGCTATGGCAAGATATTTGGATGAGCAGATATAAGTCACGAAATATATGTAAAGCTAATTCAGCTAACAGATTTGAGTGCTAAATTATGGCAAGTTGTTTCAGCAGTCAATGAGGCCGAGCACACAGACATCGAACTAGCGAAGGCCATCGCAGCAACAAAGATCGAGTATAAAACGGTGTAGAGCTATTTCACCTAACAGATTGGCTACTAGACCATGGCAATCTACGTCACAATACATATATGGCAGGATATTTTAGCAACTAATCGGCCTTGGAATGCCATCTCAGCTAAGCAGATTGAGTGCGTAAGGGCAAGGAAGCTTTAAGCGAGCATATTGACAAGAAAGTACTTCGCAAACAGTGAGATTAACAGCGTCTATCAGCTAACATTCAGCACTACACTGACATGAACGGGGCCTAGGTCTAGAATGCGTGTACCATAGGAGAAGCTGACCACCGTGCGTCTCCACACGAACGCCGCTAGCGGTGGCGGCGCTGACCGCCGTGCACCTCCACAAGAATGTACCCAGAGGTGGCGGCACGTCTAGAGGACGGCAGTCTATGAGAGCGTATTGTGGGAGCAAGAGGATCGCCGTGCGTCCCCTCGACAAACCGCGGCACCGACGTATCGGCGCGGCGGGGAGGGCGGCTTTGGCGGAGCGAATGGAGTGCAGGGCGGACGGGGGGAGGGGGGTTTGGGGAATATTTGGCCGAAGGGCGGTTGAATCGGATTTGGGGGTATTTTGTTGGGGGAGGATTTTCGCTGTGGGCTGGGGAGTTTTATGATGGTCGGTTTCTCCAAGTGCAGTCCCACGTGTCGCTGAAGAGGCAAGCAAGCGCGCCCGCTTATGCGTGAGCCGTGTGCAGGACCGAACGTGTGTGGGGTGCAATGCGACCGCGACAGGAGTGTTGTGAGTGTACCACCTTTTTCCTTTTAAACTAGTAGGTGCTTCGCCCCCTCAAAAAAAATTGTTGCTTCGCGCGATCCATCGATACTACTACTAGTAATCCGGTAATCCTGACTAAAACGGCGCGGCCGGGTCTTTTCCTGCGTGATATGCTGGGAGGTTGGCTTAGTTGGGTTTTTTAGATTTGTCTCGGTTCAATAAAAAGCAGAGTTGGTGATGATGGTGTGCCTGTCATCCTGCAATATAGGTCGTCCGATCTATATCTAACGGATAGGAAGGAAACTATGACAATTTACACGCACTCCTCTCCACATTTGCAGATAAGGCTTTCCCTTGTTCATCCTTTTCTCCCACAAGATCTTGATCTTCCGTGCAACGCACGGGCATCTTGCTAGTACTCCCACAATATGTATATTATTGTGAAAGTTCATATACACCGGCCGAGATTAATGCAAACACGGCAGATTTTCATTACATGTCCAACTTTCATAGGACAGAAAAATAAAAGAAACCCGACCCTAAACCTATTCTAGGGCGGCGACCAACGTCCTCCATCTGCGATCTCTATGTACGGGGTCAGGGTTCAAGACCCGTGAAGTGAAGGTGCGGTCTCCGGCGAGGAAGAGTAGAACTCGCGATACGGACCGGCCAGTTGGCACACCATGCCCTGCCGCCTCCCATGCCCTACTCATCCTCGGAGGAGCCCCCGACCTCGACGGTGCCGGACGTTGGACGGCGGCAAGTAGGACGCGTGGCTGATGGTGCTCCCGTCGTCGGCCGCCAGCGTGGCCACCGCTTGTGCGGTCGTGTCCACGTCCGGCTACGCCGCTATTGCGTCGCGAGAGGCGACTTGAGCGAGGGCAGCGACCTCGAGCTTTATCCCCGAAGACAAGCTCTCCCGCAGAGCGTTTGCACTTGTGGTCATGGAGGATGTGGTGCCAGGTGGGAGGACGATGCGCTACGGTGTGGAGGTTAGCTGGGCGTTGCCGCTTTAAGTAGCGCATTCCGGTGAGGCCAAGCATCCGGGTGCGTCATTAAGTCGCCGGAGTTGGTTCCTCGGGCACCGAGCCTCTTAACGACGACATACGAATGGATGGCATGAATGCGGGCAGCTAGCGCCGGCTGGGAACGCACCGCGCGACGGCGTGAGGGACGAGGGCTTTGGTGTGTGAGGGTAGTCAGCAGCAGTCATGGCAACGTTGGAGATGCCCTTTGCTGAAATGCGATCCCCGCATGTCATTGAAAAAGCAAGACGACCCGGCATGGTCTCAGGTCCAGAGGATGCAGTTGGCCGCGCTACAGCACTCCGCGGATGCATCACGGCGCCCCGTGCATCCTCGACGAGCCGGGTGTTGGGGTGTGTTTGGATTGTGGCCAAAGTGCACCTTACCAAAATTTTGGTCATACCCAAAGATTGGTCTTTGTTTGGATGGTTGCCATTTTTTTTGGCATGCCAATGAACTCTAGCCAATTCTAGTTCATTTTTGTTGCCAATGTCGGCCAAATCATGGGCAACCAATACCTCAACCAAAATTTTGGTCATGACCCAGAGATTGGTCTTTGTTTGGATGGTTGCCATTTCTTTCGCATGCCAATGAACTCTAGCCAACTCTAGTTCATTTTTCTTGCCAATGTCGTCCAAATCATGGGCAACCAATACCTCAACCAAAATTTTGGCTACCCAATGCTTTGATGGGGCAACCTTGGGCACAAACCAAACATACCGTTGGTCGTGCCACAGCACTAACGCCACCCTCGACAATCGAAACCGACCGTGTCTAGCGACGATATGAGTGTGTCGCCACCATGGTCGCCGTGTCAGAGGCGGTGCTGGAGCTCGCGCCCCTTGTTGGCCCCAACGACCCACATGAACGATTGTCGGTGGCGAGGAGGTCGTGGGCCAGCCCTCCATTGGACTAGTCTGCGCTACGTCGTCCCGACAGGTGTGCCCCACATGTCGTTTTCCCTGTTTTCCCGGCCATATTCGAGCGTCAGTGCTCCGTGTTGCGCATTATTCCTTTCACTATGTAGGCCAAGCGAGACAACTTATTGTTTATTGAGCCGTTCAAGTGTAATCATGTGGCATTTGCTTATTTCTCATTCCTCTCCAACCCTCTTCTCCATCGATCATGTCGCCCTCCAGTCGAGTCCATCCTCCTGCATGCCTCATTTGAACATTCCGCCGAGTATCATTCGCATGTACCCACCCTTGTCCTCTTTCAATAGATCTCCGAACCCCGAGATGAAATCGAGAGGGAACGAGTGGGGGCACGTGATACCTAAGGCGGATTCAAAATTTTGAACCGGTGATCATAGCATCCGCAAATCATATATAAAGGGTATTCAATGTTCGTTTCATTTTTGAACGTACAATATACTCCCTTCTATCCTTTCTACTTTACATATAAGTTTTATGTGTAGTCAAAGTATCTCTACTATGATAAAAAAAGGTATGAACATTCAACAACGCCCAATCAATATTGTTAGATTCGTATGTACTCCTAGATTTGTACTCGAGATGGTTTCCAATTTGACTAATGACAAGATTAATAGTACATGAGATGTATAATGTGAAAATTATATCATTGGAAACTCCTTTCACATACAAAATTGACTGTATGCTTTGTGTAAATTTGCATGTCATATATTATTACTCTAACATTTGGTCAAAGTTAGCCTTGAAAAACGCATTAGACCCTGTATGCTTTGTGTAAGTTGCATGTCATATATAATTACTCTAACATTTGTGTAAGTTGCATGTCATATATTATTACTCTAACATTTGGTCAATGTAGTATAGTGGAAGTGGATCCTCTGACGTAGGTATCCCTGCCTTACCCTCCCTTTCGGTCACTTACTGGCGGACCCCATGCTTGCTAGGCCCCGTATGTCAGTTACTCAATGGGTTCGGCCACATCAGGGGATCCTCATCCGTAGTATACTCCCTATGTTTTTATTTACTCCGCATAAAACGGAGGGAGTGGTGGTATAATAAATGACGTGGGCGGGGGAGGGGGAGGGACGTCGGTTTGCTCTCAACTGCGGTCCCACAAGCGAGCGAAAACGCAAGACGAAGCGTGTTCCATTCGGTGAGCGACATGGAGGGTCCAGCATGCCGGGCTGCAATGCGAACGCGTAAAGAGCGATGTACAGTCAAAACCGATTGACGGTCGTCACCAGAACCACTAGAACCTTTGCTGCTCGGCCTACACCAGCCACTGCCCGAAAACCACACCAAATCTCCAGCCCATTCCCCCACCTTTCGACCCCCTAGCCCGCATCAAGCGTCCCCTAGTTCGCCGGAAAGCCATGGTGCGCTGCAAGATCACTCACTACAAGATGCTGACGCCGGAGCGCCGCGCAGAAATCACGGCGGCGGTCGATGCCACAGACCTCCGTTCCCAAGATCGCTTTGCGGCGGCCCAATCCCCGAGTTCTCTGGAGCCAAGCTACGAGGAGGAGGAAGCCGATCCAATGTTCACTATGGAGGTCGCGGCGCATAAGGCCCCCGATGGGTATGAGACGATGGACGTCTACTTCGTGCCGGCGTCCGAGTCCCCCATGGTGCAGGCAGACCAGCGGTTCAACATGGCGATACTAAAGGAGGACCGGGAGGCAGAGGCTCAACTCGACGCTGAGTGCGCGCATGCCGCTGCCATCGAGGCTCTCCTGCAGGCGGAACCGGATGTCGTGGATGTGAACCGGGCGGCGGAGGCTCAACTTGACGCGGAGCGCACGGATGCCGCTGCCATCGAGGCCCTCCTGCAGGCGGAACCGGACGTCCTGGACATGAACCGGGCGGCAGAGGCTCGACTCGACGCAGAGCGCGCGGATGTCGCTCTCATCGACGCCCTCCTGCAGGAGGAACCGAACGTCCTCGACTTGAACCGGGCTGTGCTCTCGTCCGTGTAGAGCGCCCGCACGATCCGCTTGAACGAGTAGCTGGAGGCCGAGGACAACCACGGTGCGGAGACACACGTCGGCAGCGACGACTGGTTTGCGCCGGCAGCCAAAGACGACGAGGCTGTCTCTTTCTGCGAGCAGTGATAGTTTTTCTTTATGTTGTTGTTTTTATGGATCTTTTGCTGTGTAAAAACATACTGTACTATATTTGTTATGCAAGTCGCCTGACTTGGGTCAGTCTACCATTTCACGCGGTTGGATGAATATCCTACGTCTCCTAACCCTTCTTTCCTTCTTCCTCACCTCTTCTTCTTCCCCAACATACCACCGCACTAGCCTTACGGATACTCCCCAACATGCGGTTGGATAAACATACTCTATGAACGAAAATTATGTGTTAGCGATAGGACGGCTGAGTTTGGTTTGTTCACATGCGACAGCACGTGTCATTTAGGGTGCGTTCCCTTGGTTGGGTTTGCGGCGTGCAGGAGCGACTGTGTGAGGGTGCGGTGCGACCACGGCGTGCAGGAGCAACCGTGTGAGGGTGCGGTGCAACCACGACAGTCGTGTGCAAGTGTACCTCCTTCTCATTTTGAAAACTTTAGGCAAGCTTGGCAAAAATGTGCGGCTAAGTTTGGCAATGCAAGGCCTAGACCCAAACAGGATAAAACGCACGCATTTATGAGTACTAGTTTTAAAAAATAAAGGCGGGGTTTTCCTTCGCGGGATTTAATCGATACAAGTCCTCGTTTCACGTGTCAATTAATGCGTATTTTTTTCTCGAAAGACCAAAGAGCTAACCATCTCACTCCTCATCGCTTGATTAATGCAGCGCATACAAACCAACCTTCTCACTTTCGCATGCATGCAGGGGATATTAATGTCCTTGTTTGCTAACCCTATCAATTTTTCCTCGATTAGTGTTAGTGGCCCTTTGCAAATTGTAATTTTGATAATACTGGCCTTGTGTACAAAAAAATGGAGGTAGTAACTATATTTGACTTCCTTCCCCATTGCGGTGACGTCGACGATTTTTTTTTGTGGTTTGGCGAAGTGCGTTCTACGGAGAACACCATTGAGGGAGACCACGGTAAGTCGTTCGCAAGTGCCGCCTGCAAGCCGAGACAACCGCCTTATTTGCATCCAGGAAGTCCTTTACTAGGAGTACTAGTGCGGTGAGACGGTTTCTCGAAGAAGACGATGGAGAAGCGGAGTCAGCGAAGAGTGAAATGATGGTTGCTTCGTCCGTGCTTTGTGATTTGATGCCTCACTGCTTTGTGATTTGTGATAGAAGGGACAGGGGAGTAGACTTTGCGCTCTGTGATCTTTGTCTCCAAAGAGGACGTCTATCTGGATCTTGCCGATTGGTGAGCAGGAAAGGCCAGGAACTATGCCATGGAATACAGTTCGGATGGGCTGATGCTGCCTTTGTTTGATTCCTAACTTCTCCATGGTATCTTTGTACAGAATGTTGATGCTGTTGCCGCCATCTATGAGAACTCGGGAAAACCGAGCAGATCACCTATCAGTGGCAAAGGTGGCATCCAGGACCAGGGCGTAGGAGCCGGGGTTGGGCATTACTTCCAGGTGGTCAGCTCTGCTCCAGCTGATGGGCTTCTCAGACCAATGCATGAACTCGTGGGTCTCTGATGCCACTGCATTCACCTCTTGCTGTCGTTCTCGTCTGTTGTGCTTATCGTCGGCCACGCTGCTGAACACGACATAAGCTTCGTGCTCTTCAGGGTACTCGTCTTGTATGGTTCGACCGGTCGAATCGCCGCTTTGGGGGGGAGGAGGCGGCTACCAAAGAGGTGAGGAGGCAGAAGGCCGTCACCCTCGGCGATCCTGATGAGCCAATGGCACTTCCGAGTGGTGTGGTTGGACGGCTTCGCGCCGCTATGAAATTTGCAGGGCGCGTCAAGAGTCTGCTCATACGAGAAAGCTAGCAGCCAATTGGGCTTGCCGTCCTTCTAGCGTTTGGATGGAGGCGCCCTTCTGACTGCTGGTCTTCGATTGTCGCCACCTGTCGGCTTGTGGAAGCTGGCTGCATGGCCTTGCACTTGTTATCACTTGGTTGCTGGCGCCGACTGGTGTCGCCAGCCGGGGTTCGAGGAGCTTGAGGGACCACTTTGCCAGACGCGTCAACTTGGATTTCTGCCTTCATGGAGGAGTCCGCTGTGGCATATTTATCTGCTATGATCAGCAGCTCGTCGAGGGTCGCAGTTCTTCGCAGAGGAGTCGGTGCTTAGGAAGGGTGCCCTCTCGGCACCCAGTGGTGAAGTACTCGATAGCCTGCACCTCATGCACGCCTTCAGAAGAGTTCCGGAGCTCGGCCCAGCGCGTGAGGTAATCGCGGGTCGACTTGTTGGGGCCTTGTACGCACAAGGAGACCCGGCGAGGTTTGGGCGGCCGCTTGTACGTGCTGTTGAAGTTGCGGATGAAGGCATCAGTGAAGTCGACCCATCTGTTGATGCTGCGGGGCTTCAGACTGTTCAGCCATGTCCGGGTTGTGCCCTGGAGCATGAGAGGAACGTACTTCACAGCAATGCGCTTGTTGCCGTTTGCTATGCTGATGGCTATGGAGTAGTCGACCATCCAGTCCTCCGGCTTTACGGAGCCGGTGTATTTGGGTGTGTCTCTTGGGAGTGTGAACCCTCTGGGGAAGGGCTCGTCTCGAATGCGAGGGCAGAAACAAAACGGGCCCAACTCATCTTCCTCTTCTAGCGCCAGGGACCGGTGGAGACGGTCGATCCGGTGGCGGGCATCATTCTCTCTGACTCCCTCACGGCAGCCAAGGCGGTCGCCGAGTGTCGGGTGATCAACAGGCGGCGGGGAGACGGGCCTTTCCCCGCGAGGGGGAGGAGGCGGACAATCATCCCGGCGTTCCACTGCTCTCAGACGGCCGTCTTGGTCGCGCTCAATGGTGATGCGAGTCCGGCTGCGGCTGGCAGCCGGCTCCTTGTCTCTTCTTCCGCGGACGCCTCCAATCAGCCTCCGAGATGTCGCGCCTTGATCTCGGCGGGGAGGCAGATCGTCATTTTGCCGGTGGGGAGCCTCAGTGCGCAAACCAGCCTCGTGCTGCTCAGAAGCCGCGTCGAGGAGCCGCTGGACGCGCTCCGCCATCTGGCGACGCTCTTCGCCCTCGAACCTGTCCAGCTCTTCTGCTGTCGCCTGGGCAGCCTGGGTATTTTCCGCGGGCGTGGCGTAGACGGAGCAATCTGCCCCGAACAGGTTGGCGATGGCCACGCCGCGCTGCTGGACCATGCCAAGACGGCTGGGCCCAGCGGGAGCCGGCGTGCCGCCCATGGCGCGGTCCATCTCGCGCCTGTAGGCTTCCGACAGGCGTCTCATGCTGGCCAGCTTCTTGGCGCCCTCAACGAGCTGGATGCGGTGTGCTTCTAGCATCTCGGCATCGACGTCTTCTCGGATGGGCGCTGTCAGGTCTTGTAGTGCCACGTTGAGCGGATCATGAGCACCTTCGCCGGAGTGCTCGCTGTGGACAATGACAAGCACCTCCGTGATGGCGCTTTCGCCGCTCTTCGCACGAGGAGGCGGCTCGTCGTAGACCACCACGTTGGTGGGGAACGCGTCAAGCGACGCAGTGTCGGAATCGACAAGCATCGGGTCGGTGCAGCCGACGGATTCCAAGTCTGCAGCGGGCTCGCTGGTGATGTGGAGCTGGCCGAGGAGGCTCTCAGGGGCGTCGGTGCCCGCGTCAGACGCGAGCTCATCGGAGAGGCGGACCTCGCCAACAAGGTCAGCGAGGCAACTCGTCGCACAAGAGATCTCCGCGCTGCGCAGCGCGTCGGCGCAGACTCTGTCTGGCATGCCGGGCTGGCTACGCTCTCCAGGGAGGAAAAGGGTTCTCGTCCAGAACAGGTCTCCGGACGACGGTGCACCTTGCCCCACGGTGGGCGCCAAATGTCGGGGGTTGGGTGCGACATATGCCAATGGATGGCATATCATGGTGGGAGTGAGTAGAATGTCGTCGGTGCCTGGAAGCGGGATGAGGCGTAGACACGAACGCCGGCGTACTTTACCCAGGTTCGGGGCTCTCCTAGGAGATAACACCCCTAGTCCTGCTCTGTGGGGTCTTCGCATGATCACTAAGGCTCAAGTGAGTACAATGGTGCTCCTCGAACTGTTTGCTAGAGGTAGGAGAAGGCAAGGCTAGCTCTCTCCTTCCTCTATGGGCTGGTCTAGTTCTCTCAGGTTCGGAACCCTTTGCATGGGTGTCCTGGGGGGTTTATATAGGCCTACCCTCCAGGGGTACAATGGTAATCCGGCCGGGCGTAGGGCCCAGCCGTCAGTCTCTTCGGCCGCCGGCTTCTCCGCCGACTACTAGGGCCCGCCGCCTGGTGGGCCCCGCCGACTGGTTGGGTACGGGGCCGACAGGCCGCCCCTGCCGCTCTCGGGTCTTGTCGGCTGCTGATCGCTGTAGCTGTGACTCTAATGACGAAGGCCTAGTCAGGGGATCGTGGCTACAGCTCCGCCGCCTGGCGGGCGATTAATGTAGCCACTTCGTGTCTTGTCTGGTTAATGGCGCGTGGGTCCCGAGGAAGGGGCGGGCCGACTGCTGGGGTCCGTCCTCCGTCAGGTCCGACTGGTGGGGTTCTTGCCTTCTTCCGGGCTCTCGCTGATTTGAGGGGCCCGTCGTCCTCGGGCCGTACCGACAGGCTGTCGGGAGCAGGACTCTGCCTGCTTGTGGTGATGTCAGGGGTCGCATGGCAACAGTGCCGCGCCGGGCGGAGATCTTCGCCGGTACGGTGCACTATGGCCACACCTGTCCTTGGATGGGGGGAATGGGCTATACTGTAGCCATTCCCTGTCTTGTCTTTCTTGATGAGGGCGCAGGCTTCACTGGCGCCACGGGCCGACTGCTAGGGGCCGGCTTCTCCAGAAGCCGCCAGCTAGGAGTCGGCTTGTCTTGATGTCGCCTCCAGGATTCGGCCGTCTACGGGCAGCCGGTTATTCCTCCAGCCGGCCTCCAGAAGGCGGCCCTTCATCTTGGCGCCTTGAGGGGCGCTGCTGGCCCCGATGTCTTGAAAGGTTCTCAGCTTCGGGTTGGCCTACCCGTGGCCCATTACTCCGACAGGCTCCTGTAGCCGCTCGGATATACACCGTTGATGTTCCTCCCGCAGATACATGAATGGCGGTCGGCCGGGCTCGGTGCTGGCCCAAAAGCTCGTTGGTGCACCGTTGCCACTCATTACGTGCGACGACTGCCCAAAGAAGGTCTTGCGCCGCTTGTATACAACGTCGGAATGTCCCGGATGGGTGCTCATCAAGTGCTCAACCGATGGGGTATGTGCTACTTTAGCTTCGGTTGTGCTCTCGGATTTGACTAGTTGTGCTAACTTAAAATTTTATTGTGTAGAATGGATGCAACTTTTGGTATTGGGAAGAATAGCACATCGATATATTGATAAAGTGCAATTTAGTAGATGTTCTAGAACTTTTAGCTACCATAGAGGCTAGAGATGAAACTAGTGCACTTGTTGATAGAATAGAGGCTAGGAATGAGACTAGATGCGAGGAAGCAACGTCTACTTCTTTACACTAGAAAAAGAAAGAAGCACGCAAGATCGAGCCTTCGCAGATCAACAATGAATGCATCGAGAAGGCACTAATCCAACTTACAGGGGGAATTATGGAAGTTGAATATATTCTAAAATGTATTCTTGTGGTTCTTGTTTTCTTTTGTCTTGCTTTTCTAGTCAAAATTTGGTGATGTATTTCCATGTACCAAAAATCAATGATGAAAAAAATATATGTGTTTGCAAAGAAAAATCACTAGTGCGTGTCTGTGATATACAAACAATTTTTAACCCCTTTCCGCGACGGCATTTGGAACCGTCGCCAAGTGAGTGTGGGCGATAGGGGGGTCCTTCCCACACGACCCAGAAACAGTTGAGGATATGCCCTCCTGGACACACGCTCGGCAAAATGAGGTCGTATGCGACCGGCGAGCGCTCAAATACGGAAATACGTACACTAGAGCTAAAAAATACAATTATGCAGGCGAAATTGTTTACGGTCGCAAGTACATCCCACATAGTCGCTCCAAGGAAAACATTTTCGTTCACAGGTACATCAGACACAATTTTTCCTGCTAAATCGTTTGTGACAGCATTGCCATTGCACACGATGTTAATAATTTTATCGTTTTGCGTTATTGAATGCATCACACATGGTGCGTAGAAGAAACTGTGTGGCAAAGGCTGTCCATCACACATAGTTTTTATGTGGTAAACATTTACGCAAGGTGGCCTAATGCAAACAGTTTTCAAGAGAAAGTCGTGTGTGTAGTGGAGATTGATCGCACACGTAGTGGATACTAGAAACGTTTCTAATCTCCACGTATATCGCAAACGTTTCACTTTCGCAAACCGTGTGCAGTGTAATCCCTAATTAATCCCTAATTTAGAAATCACATGTTTTGAATTTGAAAGTAGGCAGTCACTTATTTCATATCCAACCATGTTTATTACAAATATAGTTTCAACCACGAATGCATAATTCGATGCACATGTACATATACTAAAGAACTATAGAAGCACCAAGTAAAGAATGATGAACCACAGTTGTAGTAAAGACTGTAAAGAGAGAGGCGAAAGACATTCTGGTTGCTGGAGAAGGTGAAGCGGAATGCCCATATTGTGCCCTCCTCCATGCGTAATGCGCGCACGACTCTAGGCCTACCCCTTGTGATGGCTGCCCGTCCATCCTTCACTGTCTTCATTAGGACTTCTCGATGCTCATTGTAGTCTGGATAAAATACTTTAATCTTCATTGCGTGTCCACCAATCATGTACTTTGCGAGGTAATCTTGAGTGAACTGCTTTGGGAACAACTGGGAACGAAAAAGATTTAGACATTGTTGTCTAACAACTCATTATGGGCAGTAAAAATAGAAGGTTGCAGAGTTTGTAGTTACCATCCTACAGCTCACTGTTGTGTTGGATAGAGCATAAACAAATAATTTGCTTCCCACCATTCGTATCTTTTTGCTAATAATCCTTATCAGTTTCCTCACTTGATGCTTGTTCATCAATATCTCATTGCCCCATACGCAAAAAGGGTCGATGTGTGGATCCTTGCCAAGGGCATATGTATCTACAAGCAACAAGTCAATATTAGAAGCTAACTAGTTTCCGGAATGGATCTATATGTACTACATTATGCAATGACAGGGGGGTACAAGCCGAGGGATGAAGCTAACCTCGGCGGAAAATGGTGGCCACTCCCGTTGTTTTCCTGCATAAGTAGTGGAAAGGCATGATAAGTACAACAACCTTAACATCAAACAAATATAGCAAAGCTAAACAACATCATCTCCAAATTATAGCTTGAATGTGTTGGTTTTAGCATGTTGTTAAAGCAGATATAAAATGGAAGGCAATGTTACCAACAGCAGGCTTAATAGCCATCAAATATTCTAATTCAAACTGGTATCGTTGAAAATGAATAGAACGTAGGTAATGCTTAAACATCACACTGGATAAATGTGTAAAACTGAAACAAAGGGCATGTGTTAACTACACCAGGAATAACTGGAACCAAATATAGCCGTTCAAACTGATATTGATGTAGTCGAGCGACACAGTTCCGACTTGCACACATTGTGAATGACTGAAATAAACAAGGCACAAATGACCAGTATAACAACCAAATATAATGATTGAGAACTGGACAGAGTCTCACTTCAACCAACCTAACAAGCAAATACAGATAAATAAGGCATATGCTTGAAAACTGGACAAATGCTCACTGCAACCAACCTAACAAGCAGATAAAGATAAACAAGGCATCTGCTTGATAAATGGACAAATGCTAAAAAAGCAACCTAACAACCAAATACAGATAAACAAGGCATCTGCTTGATAATTGGACAAATGCTAAAAAAAGCAACCTAACAACCAAATACAGATAAACAAGGCATCTACTTGATAACTGGACAAATGCTCACTGCAACCAAATTAAGAACCAAATACAAATAAACAAGGCATCTGCTCGATAACTGAAAAAATGCTCACTCCAACCAACCTAACAACCAAATACAGGTAAACAAGGCATATACTCACTATAAACAACCAAATATAGCCATTCGTGAAACTGAAGTGGACAATTCATACTTAAACATCACATAGACCTATTGAACAATACATTTTTGCATAACTGAAATAATTAAACATGGCACAATTAAAGCACCGCATGGCAGATGCTACTACAACAAAGGGTACGGGTTGGCAAGCTAGAAAAGGTAAGATTTGCTGATAGAATGTTGCCCCACATTTCATGGACAAGATCCTTCCAGTTGGAAGATCACAGACCCATGGTGCGCTCTCTGATGTCACATATGGGCTGTTTTACCTTGGAAGAACCTTCGTGGGTGCCCTCCTCGTGGTCGTGGTCATGGTCGATGAGATTTGACTTGGCAATTGAGGATCCCAAGCCGCCGCCGTAGAACGTGTCCTTCAGAAATGACAAAAAGGGCTCGATGGCGTATAAAGCTCGCAAATCCTTAACCGCTTGGCGGAGGAGATCAGCGGTAGGGCCGTCGAGGAGATCGACGATGGTTGAACCAGAGGGGTTGGGGATGGACCACTTAAACTGTGACATGGCCCGCGTGAAGCCGTCGGTGTGGACGAGCTTGATGTCGTAGCCAGCTTTTCCGAGATACAGTAATACACTAGCCCGCTGACACGAAGCCTTCGGCATGGCAACGTAGTCAACGTCTTCGCCGGCTTCCACGGCGACGTGTTGCTCCAGGATCGACAGGTCGGGGCGAAAGGCGGCCACCTCGCCAATGTCCGCCGGAGAGGCCATGATAAACCTCTCCTTGGCCGAGCGCTTGTCGGGCTCCCCGGGATACGTGGTTGAGCTTAGGCTGTGACATTCTGGAGCAGGGGATGTTGATCTGGCGGGGAGGGACACCGCCTGCCTCATCTAAAAACTCAGGGGAGTGGGGCGAGGGTATGGGAATCGTTGGGTAACCTTAAGTTTATTATCTAAGCTATGAGGAATGGGCAGACCGGCAGGGGTTGGCGGTAGCACCGGCGGCGACCGCGAGCTAGGGTTTGAGGGGGGGAGGGGGACTGTGGAGCGGGGTGGTGTTTGAGGATACGCCACGGCTACTGAAAATTTTAGTAATGGTGGGTGGAGATGGTGGTGGACAAGGGAGGGCGATGGTTCAAATGCCTCGGCTACAGCAATTTTACTATGAGGTCGGTGCTGGAGGAGTGTGGACGACGGTTGAAGTACGACGACTACTAAAATTTGGGTAAAGTAATAGATGCGGGGTGGGAGTGCCCAAGATCACGCACGGTCCAATAACAATATGCGTGTATGATAATAAGGAAGAGTGGCGCGGATCCGCCGATTTTTGCAAAGCTCAAGGCGGGTAGTTTGTTTTTATATTTATAGCTATCTGATCTATCGCACACGATTCGTCCTAATTTTGAAATAAACTTACCCGCCTTTAGCTTGCACAGGTGATGGTTTTACAGTGCACTTGCATCGCACACGGTTAAGCCAGTACCTCCACCCTTTGCTCATGCGTGCGCGGTCGTGGTGATTTCAGCGCACTTGCATCACACACGGTTGAGCCAGTACCTCCACCTTAATTTGCTCACACTTGCGCGGTCGTGGTGATTTCAGCGCACTTGCACCGCACATGGTTGAGCCAGCACCTCCACCTCAGTCTTCTCGCGCTTGCGGGGTCGTGGTGATTTCAGCGCACTTGCATCGTGTGCACGGTTGATCCAATACATCCACCTTAATTTGCTCGCGCTTGCGCAGGCATGGTGATTCACATCGCACTTGTATCGCACACGGTTAAGATATTATACCCCATGTCCGTTGAGCGTTATCAGAGTCTTTGCAGCAAAAAATAACGTTAGAGAGGGTCAAAAGACAGCCACACCAGCATGTGGCTCAAATATATATGAGTGAAGAAGGTGGTCTGTGATGTTCAAAATTCCAATGCACAACTTTCACCGTGTGGGCCCACGGTTGGGCGCGTTGTTGAAGATCGATGAGAGGGGCCAGAAATCAAGAACTACCTGGAAGTGGCCAAATATATGTAAGAATATTGGGGATCTTTAAAACTTTAAATACACAATGCATAACTTTGGTGGTACCTGCCTCGCAAACCCGAAAGCACCCTAACAACCACCTAGCTAGGATATATATAATGACATAATGTCGTACCTAGCTAGGATGTTTGGCCCACCACCTCCCACTTTGTGTCAGCGGGGCGGATGCACGTAATGATCGATACTTTGGTCATACATGCATGCCACCATGACCTACCATAAGATGGACCAATGAATCTACCGTTTGGTCAAATGACAGTTGTTGTTGTCGATAAACCGCTTGGGCCAATAGATTGAACCATCATAAAAATCGCACGACAGGGACCACAAAACCAGCACCTCTTGCATGCGGCCCAAAATGATGTATGTTGGGAAGAGGTGATGTGTGTTTTCAATATAGAATAATGTACAATTTAGATGTGGTGCCTACCTCTCGATATAGACAACAACCATGAAGGCAAGGTAGTTAAGGACGAGATACGCAGGGTTTGATGTAGGTCGAACCCAGCAATCCGAGCATGTGGGAGGTAATCCTAACAACGCATGAGCTCGAGCTTTGGTTGAGCGACATGTGACGGTGACCGGCCCTAACACAAACTAGGAGGAATCCATTCGTGGCCAACACATAATACCCCTCATTATCGGTCAAAGGGATGATATATATACACTCGGGGAGCCCACGGATATGTGTATCGTCACAAAAAACCGCACAATGGAGACGTGGTCGATCAGAAGACCCCATAAACACTGAATGCGGCCCGAAAATATGTATGGGTACGGTGGTGTGTGATGTGTTTAAATACCAAATGCACAACATTGATGGGCTACCAACTACATTACAAACCGAACACCGTACCCGACTCCAAGCCTGGTTCAATACGTACGGTATCAGTTTCCCAACTTCGAGGCGGCGGCATGGGGGTCGTCCCACGCATGCCCTCAAACTTTATTTGTTCTGGCATGGGACACATCTATACACCTATATAGTGTGCGAATAACTTTGAAAGTTGGTCGTTGGATGAAGCCAATCCGATGGTATAGAGATGGCAAATCCTAGCACTACTGGCCATTGGATATCATCTGATTTCCACCTTCTGCCACATGCATGTACAATCTAGAAGACTCCATGGTTGAACTTAAGCATAACGCACAAACCTCAAAACACAAGCACTTCTTCTTTGTTCTCTAGAATCTTCCATATCTTAATTGCCCAAACCTTTTTTTTAACTGAATTGTCACTTTTTGTTTTTACCTTTACAATGCACAATTCCATGAACATTAAAATACATTTTTTATAAAAATAATTGATTTTGGATGAGATGAACTATAAGAATTAAACAAACATCTACATCATGCATATATGACTCAAAGCGTGCAATGCACGTGTACCTTACTAGTACAATAGGAAACCATCATGGTCAAACCCTTCTCGTTGCTGGGTCAAAGGGATAGATTGTGTGGGGCCCCTAATTGTCGGTGAAGGATAGTATATATACCTCGGCGAGCGCACAGATATATGCCGCGTCTATAAGCCGCACAAGGGAGACATGCTCGAGAAGAACACCATGCCCCCTATACCCTGCATGCAACCTGAAAAAGGTTTATATAATATAAGCCATACAGGTCAAGTCAATCATTTTTTAATTTTCTAGAGGAAAAATAACCCATAAAAACATAGTAGGTTTATATAATCGCCATGACAAGTCCGGTCAATCATTCTTTAATTTTTTAGAGCAAAAAATAACCCATAAAAACATAGTCTACAAATTAGCAAAAGAAGGATCCCAAGGTTTATATAATTGCCATGATAGGTCACTATAGAGATATATTAATATATTTGTATAATGACTGTGTCATAGCATTTAAATGAAGCTTGAGATATGCAACTTCCCACTGGGTCACCCATCCTTGGACTACACTAGCCCGAGCACGCCTAACTTCTGCGTTCTATTCGACTAGGCTAGCGGATGGGAAGCCGGCCCTTGTTGATAAGAATTGCCTCCTGGCCATTAAGGCGTTTCACGCTGGTCACTATAAAAACATAGTAGGTTTAAATTTTTAGAGGAAAAATAACCCATAAAAACATAGTAGGTTTATATAATCGCCATGACAAGTCCGTTCAATCATTCTTTAATTTTTTAGAGAAAAAATAACCCATAAAAACATAGTCTACAAATTAGCAAAACAAGGATCCCAAGGTTTATATAATTGCCATGATAGGTCACTATAGAGATATATTAATATATCTCTATAATGACCGTGTCATAGCATTTAAATGAAGCTTGGGATATGCAACTTCCCACCGGGTCACCCATCCTAGGAATATTCCAGCCCGAGCACGCTTAACTTCCGTGTTCTATTCGACTAAGCTAGTGGATGGGAAGTCGGCCCTTGCTGATAAGAATTGCCTCCTTTCCATTAAGGAGTTTCATGCTGTTGAAAGGGCTCAGGGTTGTCATTCGATCTGGGAGCATCCAACGGTGCACACGTACGATCCATGGGGTTTGGGTTCTGGCCAATCAGAAAGCACGATCAGATCGCGCGCGCAGCAAACGGGCGCATCGGCCACGGTTTGGTAGGCACACGGCTTTCGTGTGTGAACCGTGTGCTATTCGAAAACATTTTTTGGAGGGGCTATTTGAAAACATTTACTTGTGCTGTCAAAAGGGATGAGGATCGCCGTTCGATCAAGGAGAATCCAACGATGCAGACGTACGATCAGTGGGGTTTGGGTTCTGGCCAATCATAACGCACGACTCAGATCACGCGCGCAGCAGGGGGATATCATACGGAAACCAACATACAGTGGAAACCAGTGAAAACCACGAGAAAAAGATGTTTTGAAGTTTCAAAAAAATTGAAAAAAATGCGGGATGTTAAGAGGATGATGTTTTATTGCCACATAAAATTTCAAGTTGAAACACATTACGAGATGTGAGCTATGAAAAAGATAAAATCAGCGTTGAATAGTGCCGAATAGTAATGTCACTATTCAGGGCTGAATTTGTCTTTTTCATAGCTCACATCTCGTAATGTTTTTCAACTTGAAATTTTGTGTCGCAATAAAACATCACCTTATTAACATCCCACATTTTTTTCTTCAGATTTTTGTGAAACTTTAAAATATGGTTTCCACGAAGTTTTCATTGAATATTAGCTTTCGTGAGTGAACCGTGTGCTATTGGAAAACACTTCGTGAGAAGAATCTTGGTTTTTAAATTCCTGTAAATCCAAAACTAAGCCGAAAATCGTGAAACCTGGCATGGTGTCACGACATGGCACTTATATGTCGAAGAATTTTTTTCGTCCATTGTGGCACAAGTTTTATTACAAGACTCTTACAAACCGGAGCTTCTCTCAAAGAAGTCCCGTGGTTCCAATAGGGAAATGTGTCCCCCTTGTGGGCGAAACGTAATCACTGCCTCTTTTCGCCTTGGATTTCCTTCTACGAGCAACATGGAACAACTGGATATCTGTGCTGAAATGTAAACTTATCCAGGGTTCGTCTAGCCTTTTTATACACAAACTGAGTTTCCTAGGCATTTAATGTCCATAATTCAAATCTGAACTACAAATACATGCTCCAGTTCACCAAAATGTCTAGAAAAATTATACATGTGTCCTTGGGTGCATGTTTAGGTCCCATGCCAGGAATGGGAACGAATTACAACCGTACCGGTGTCATGGCTCGTCCTCAAACATTTTGAATCTCGGTTTTTAAGTCCCCATAAATCCTAAACTCACCAGAAAGTCATCAAAGGTGGCATGGTGTCACGTCATGGCACATATATGTCGTGGTAAAAACATTGTCCAATTTGGGCCAAGCTTTATTACAAACCTCTTACAAAAACTGGAGCTTCTCTCAAAGAAGCCTCGTGGTTCCGGTAGGGAGACGTGTTCCCCTTGTGGGCGAAACGTAATCACTGCCTCTTTTCGCCTTGTATTTTTTTCCACGGGCACCATGGAACGACATGATATACTTGCTAAAATTTAAACTTATTAAGGGTTCGTTTGGCATTTTTATACACTAATTGAGTTTCCTAGGCATTTAATGTCCATAATTCAAATCTGAACTACAAATACATGCTCCAGCTCACCAAAATGGCTAGAAAAATTATACATGTGTCCTTGGGTGCATGTTTAGGTCTCATGCCAGGAATGGAAATGAATTACAACCGTACCGGTGTCCTGGCTCGTCCTCAAACATTTCGAATCTCGGTTTTTGAGACCCCATAAATCCTAAACTGACCAGAAAGTCATCAAAGGTGGCATGGTGTCACGTCATGGCACATATATGTCGTGGTAAAAACATTGCCAATTTGGGCCAAGCTTTATTACAAACCTCTTACAAACCTGAGCCTGTCGCAAGAACCCTCGTGGTTTTGATAGGGAAACGTGTCCCCTTGTGGGTCAAACGATAATCACTCCCTCTTCGAGCCTCGTATTTTCTTCTACACGCGACACGGAACAACTGGAGATTCGCGCTGAACTTTGAAATTATTCAGCGTTCGTTTGACCTATTTATTCATTAATTGAGTTTTCTAGGCATTTTAATGTCCATAATTCATCCGAACTACAAATACATGCTCTAGTGCACCAAAATGGCTAGAAAAAACGTATGTATTTCCTTGGGGTGCATGCTTAGGTCCCATGGAATGAATGGGAACGAATTCAACCGTCTCGCCGTCCTGGCTTGGCCACAGACATTGCGAATCTCGGTTTTTAAATCTCTGTAAATCCAAAACTCACCAGGAAATCAAGAAACTTGGCATGGTGTCACTACATGGTACATATAATTTTCCAATTTGGGCGAAGCTATATTACAAGCCTTTTACAAACCGGAGCCTATCGCAACCCTCATGGTTTCGGTAGGGAAACATGCCCCTCCTGTGGGCGAAATGATAATCGCTGCCTCTTCTCGCCTTGAACTTTGTTTTCTACAGGCAACATAGAATAACACGAGGGTCGGGCTGAAATTTGAAACTATTCAGGGTTCGTTTGGCCATTGTATATATATTACTAATTACTAAGTTTTGTATGCATTTAATGTAGTCCATAATTCCAATTTGAACTACAACCACATGCTCCAGTGAAGCAAAATGGGTGGGAAATCGTACATGTGTCATTGAGTGCATGTTTAGGTCTCATTTTAGGAATGGGAATGAATTACAAACTTGTCATCGTCCTGAAACATTGAGAATCTCGGTTTTTAAATCACAGTAAATCAAAAGTCACCCAAAAAATATGAAACTTGGCATGGTTTCATGACATGGCACATATATGCCATGGTAAAAAAATCGTCCAGTTTGAAAAGAGGCGCACACATTAGTAGCCAACAAAGTCCTTTTTGAAACAAAAATCTGACACGTTAATACCGCAAACGGTTGTATTATATTAACCGTGTCAAAATTTTACCATACTCGTTGGCGTGCGTGCAGCTTCTTGATTAGACGGGACGAGCGCGAGAAGTCCACCGTGCAGGCTCGACGGGACGCGTGCGAGCAGTCCGCCACGCAGGCTCGATGGGACGCGTGCATCACGTCCACCTCACAGGCTCGACGGGACACGTGCGAGCAGCAAGGCCACCCTTGCTCACCGGGAAGCGAGCTCTTTGACCTCCATGCACCAGTCGCCGCCCGCCTCGCTCACAACTTCTCCTTTAATGGGTTAATTAAAGCACCTGGACGGAGGGTGTTTGCTTGTGATCCCATGGCAGCATTTTCTTTGTTCGTGTTTTCAACTCGTATTCCGCCCTAATTTAAATTGCCACATAGGGCAACGGATAATACGACCACAAATAAAATGGCAACGGATAATACAATGACAAATTTACAATGGTGCAGATAATAATTGTCTTACATATTCCGAATAATTTAAAATGCCACATGCGGCAAAGCCCGGAAGAAACGGGGGCAAGAGAAGAAGGAAATTGCAGACAACGATCTGGGTCGCTACTGTCTCTACTCATCAATGGATCGCCAGGCGGCGAAATCCTCCAGCTTCTTCTTCAATTCCTCACGACTTTGCTTGAAAGCAGCCACGAATTCCTCCACCTCCTGCTCGCGCTCGATTTGGAGCTTCCTCAAGTAACGCATCAGTTCCTGGACGACCACTTCCAGCGTCATCTCCGAGGCACTGCTCTGCTCATGCGGCATCTTCCAGCCGGCAGCCTCCTCCTCCTTCTCGGCGACCAACTTGAGGAGCTTCGCATTGCCACCCATGAGTTTCTAGACGAGGCCGGTCGCCTTGTCAACCGAGGCATCGCTGATCTTAATGCATCGCACACAGTTTCGTCAAAGGGTCTCTGATCATAGTGTCGCGTTAGTAGCATCCTGCAGTAGTGAATGTACGCGGCCGAGATGCATCCGCGCGTTGGGCGCACGGCCACCACATCTGAGAAATGGCCCAGACACGACCCCATTACCCTACCCAAACGGACAGAATCCGGGCAAAATGGACGTCCGTTTGGGGTCGTGCGTTGGAGTTGGCCTTACAAGTGGGACCGCAGTTGATGAAACCGACTATCGGCAAACCCCCACCTCGTCCGCCGGGCGATGGCTGAGTTAGAGAAACGAGGAAGTTGAAGAGATAGCAGTAGCACGGACTCCAAGAAATATGGTGTCAGATGGAAGTCGTGCTGGTGGCGTGTGCCGTACTCCTGGATGTGAATGCTTGTTCTGGCCCATGCCCCCCTACTATATATCGAGGATTCGATGTGCTGGTTATGTACAGCGAACACATTGACATATGTCCCACCTCACACTGTGGCCAAATTTCCTGGAGTCTGTGCTAGGTTAAAAAGTGTTCTTTGTGAGGGTGGATGGCTGGTCTCAAGTTTAAAACTTGTTGTATTATGTATACGTAGACGTAGAGATAGTGCAGCAGTTTTGTAAGTTTGAACCCAAACATCAGAATGCAATTTCTACTAGACCCATCCGAGGACATAGGATGGTGGGATTCACAGCTACAAAAAAAAACACCTGCCCGACGCGTGAAGCATGTGAATCTAGTAAAAATAATAGTACTATTGTTGATTGGACTCATCCGATAACCTGTATCAATGCACGTACAATTATTTATTTGGAAAATATTTTTTTGCCTTGTCGCAGCACCCACTCTGAGAAGCGACTAGAAAGCCATTCATAAATTTAGTAAGTTTATCACAGGCATATCATTTAGCTTTACATACAATAGGTCATCGACCCACAACGACAACGAGGATACATTATAAATACTAAAGTTTTCATCACACAACAAATAACAAGTAATGAAATGAACTTCAGCTCAACCACTCTCGGCGTTGGAAACGCTTGCTTTGCACCAGAAGTGATTCTCTCGGAAGGGCCAGCTACTGTTAATCTCGAGACCAACGCAGGACTGATCATCCAGGCTGAAGCGGCCTATGTCAGGACGCATATTTTCATAGCCACGGTAGGGAAGCATAGCAATGTCCGATGTATAGAGACAGTTGCTTCTCATAAATGGTAGTAACATTGTGTCAACAGCAGCTGGATCAGCTTTCACCATCATTGGATAGTTTTGTCCAAGGAAGAGCGAGTTTCCTCCAAGACTATCAATACGGAACCAGGGAGAAGGTGTTGGTGCTAGCACACTAGTATCCATCCCGAATACCCTGCAATGGATGTTGGAATAGGTTCAGAGAGTGCGACCATGCGAGAGAACACCTGCTTCCTTACTATCATCAGCAGTGCCATGTATACAGACAAGAAGAGGTGATCCATCGGAATAAGTTTCCAGGCGCCACTGAGTATATGGGTCCTGCTCGTCCTCATGCTCGTGATCTTCACCATCGTCATCTACCCCTTGGTAATAAAAAATTTCAAGTATAGGTGGTGGAATGTTCACAGGACCTTGGAAACACAAGAAGGTTAATTAGTAAAGGGAAACTAGCGAACCCGCATGCATGTGGATGAAACAATTATAATTACGGTGGAAGACAAATGTACCAAAAGCATAAGGACTCCATGCAAAAACAGTGCCACGAGTGGTGGCAGCAAACACAAGACCCTCATATTGAATTGCATCACAGTACTCATCCGTGTATAGAAATTGATTTTTGAGCAATATTCATCAAGCCGTGGAAGTAAGGACGGCAACAAGCTTGTCGAAGATAGCAACAACTTCATAGTGCGTGTAATCCCAAGAGCGGTTGGGAAGTCGACAAATTGCTATCTTCCGTAGACGACTGTCACCATGATCGTATTTGAACTCATGTAGAATACCGGTGTGCTCAACCTCTGGGCAGTTTGAGATTTTTGGAAGTGGAACCTAGTGATGAGTGTACACATTCACATGTTCCCACTCACAGTTGTACCCTATATAAACAACCCAATCTCCATTTGCGCCTACCCAAGCCTTGCGCTCAAGCGATGGCATATTAACATCACACGTATCATTATCAAGCGGCATCAACTTGCACAAGGCGAGGCCTCCGTCGTCCGCGCTCCAGTCAGCAGGGTCACGGCGAAGAAGATAGGGGAGGTCAAACCGCTCCTAGACCCTTGGATTCCTTGTATTGATGTTATTAGTTGAGTCGAGAAAGGTCTTGAACGAACCTGCCATGCTAGCCGAGGTGATGACGTTGCACCGATCAATGAGTTACTCCACCATGTCATCTTTCAGATCGGGGCAAGAATAATTGGGTCGTTTCCAGCCTATTCCCTCCGTGGAGAAGATGATCGAACCATGGCAGAAGGAAGGGTGAAGGAAAATGGAGGAGGGAGGAAGAGCGTGCGACAGCAGTTCCAAATCGAGAGGGAAAGGCGAAGAGGCAGTGGACGGTTGCCACGGTACATGAAGAGGCGCCCGGCCTACATAGACGTCCGTTTGGAAATTGTACAAAAGGACTCGCCGTCGTCTCACTGACATGTTGGAACGGGACCACATGTTAACGAAACATGGTGAGTAATTTCTCACGCAAAATGCGATCTGGCCGCGCTGGCCCGAGGTGCCGCATTAGTTATTGACCTTTATTTCTTTAATGGTGTGACGTTCAGTTTTGAAGCACGACTAACTGGTACTGTATGCAGAGAAAATATAAACTACTCTACCACTACTCCACCTCTAGTAATAGTACCAAAAAAAGATATATAGGTTGGAGCTTTAGTGCTTTCTTGCTAAGGGTTGCCCACCTGCTTCTCACATTATCACCAACTCTCCAGATCTGAAAAAGATGACCTCTCTCTCCCTCCTCACCATGGTCTCAGATCTGCCGAGGAAGAAAAGGACGTGCAGCGTTGACGCACTCGTCATCGGCGAGCGAGGTCACACACTGACGACAAGGCCGTCCTCTCAGACCTAGCGCCCGCGCGGGATGGCCTTCGACCCCAAGCTCCCTGTTGTAGTGTGTGCGGAGGACGACGATCATGAGCGAAGCCACTTCTTGCCGACCCTCATGTATGCTACCTCTTTTTGAACCATACCCTTGTTCTATTGCCCCATCTGCCACGTCGCTGCATGTGGATCTTTTTCCACTCCACCATATTCCCAATTTGCTATCCTCTGCTCTGCTGGTCACGTAGATAAAAAACCTTAATTTGTACTATTAAAGGAAACCCTACTTCATGCAGACTAATCCATTTCTGGGTTGAATAAGGAAAGGAAGGGAGAAAGTATTGTCCAAGAGACTAGGCATCAAACCCGCATCTAGGTTGAAAAGGGGAAAATCCGTAGTTAAGGAACGAGTCTCGTGTCTCTTAGTTGAAAAAGGGTAGAAAGGCATGACAACGCAATAGAGAATGACTAGGTCGATCAGTTTGTTGTCCTCACATTGGGAAAGTGGCTAAAGAGAACAAAAATGGGACGTAATCCACATATGTTGCCTGGATATTTGTTGCTCTGGGCAACCATACCTCCCTCACCACTCTATGAGTCCGTGGAGGTACATCATACTGGTGCGCCCATTGTCCGAATGGGCCTCCCATGCTCTTATTGCCACTTTTTTCCTGTTAGTATAACGCCAGCGGTAAAGTCAAGAAATGCTACTGCTAAAGTGATGCCACATTTAACTAATGCCGCACTCAGTCTAATGCCACCGATAAATTTAAGCAATGCCATTTAATGTCACTGGATTATCTCAGGGTTAGCTGTTTATTGTGGATGTATTAAAGATTTTCCAGCTAAGGCATTCTAATGTTGTTGCACAGCTAGTATACCAACGATGAAACTTGTTACTACCTTCATATTTTTGCACTGTTAATGCTTATAGATTACATACCTCACTTTCATGAGATAAGTCAGTTTTTTTGTACAGTGTCACCAAAATGCCAAGGCGCTGATGTCGTTTTATTTTGGTTAAAATGCACAAAAAATTATGAAGACAAGAGGGAAGCTCAAGAGTGGGCACCTCCTCCTCTGGCTGTTCTCTTGATTCGTTTGATCAAGTTTTTATGTTTGATCAATTATCAAGATTGTGATAGCAATATTTAGGTCCCCTCGAGTTCGAAATGATATTTACCTTGAAGGTACATGGTTTGCAAATTTTTTTATACTGTAATTAGTTAATAATGATAGTTACCTTCAGACTTTTTTATTTGGTTTAATGCGCTTGCATAGCTAGTATACCAATGCTGAAACTTGTTACCTTTACATTTTGTATTGTTAATGCTTATAGAAATCTTCCAGTGCTAGCTTATGGAAATCTGTTCAGTAAAACCATTGTATTGTACCCTGTAATGAAAAAACTACTCTACGGTTGCACTAGCCACTGGATTAGTGTATATTTGTACTATTCGAATAGTGTTGCATTAGCGTCTGGACATATATAAAGTGTGGCAAGCTTTCCCAGATATGTGCTCAACAAAACTACTACCTGTTTTTCTAAATACTAGACGTTTGGGTACTTTAAATTGAACTGCGAAAACGTCTGATATTAAGGAACAGAGGGTGTAGAGTTCACTCAAATTATCCCGGTAAAGCTAGTCACACCTTTATTAAAATTAATGTTCATTATGTTATCGGAGGAGGTCTGTATGTTTGTCTCTAATGCATGTAAATTACATACCTGACATCATGATGTAATGTTAAGTCATTTCTTTTTGTACAGTGTCACTAATTGTCAAGGCGGTGATGGCATTTTAGTTTAGTTGAACTGCACAAAATATTCTTAAAAGAAGAGGAAAGGTCAGGAATGGTTCACTTTTTAAAAAAAACTATGTATGCCTTCCTGACATCAGCCGTTGTTGCCTTATTTATTCCTTCAAACAGGTGGTTAGAAACGGTCTTGCTACCTTTTCCCATTAAGAAATTGGAATGCTTATATTTGTGAGTCTATGCTTCAACTAGTGCCACTTTTATAGTAATCACACTTTCAATATCTATGCAAACAGGGATGCTCGATTTTAGTGGAACTGCACAAAAAGTCCAAATGGTTCAACATTAGGAGCATGTTTTGTTTCAAACCTTTATATCCAATTGGTGGCACTATGAGCTGTTCACTATGAAGGTACATGGTTTGCTACTATCTTACTACTCTTTTTTTACTGTCATTAGATAGTAATATTAGTGGTTTGCATGTGAATTTATTGGCAGGGTGGACCTACATTGGAGGTGCAGGACATGATTCAATGATTGGATGCTCAATTTAGGTTGCATCGATCTCACCTCTTCCATCACTGCGAACATGGATATCCTTGGTCTGATGGAGAATAGGCGCTATATTTCTGCTCTGAACCAGCAAATCAATTCAGTACAAAATTGTCCAGGGCCAAACATGACAGTATCAAATTGTCTGGTGCAAAACATGACATATGCTAAGCGGAAGAGGCGTGTTTAAACCGAAATACAAGGTTGGTATATGTTTACTAGCTGGTTGATATTTGTGCACACAGATGTCTGCCTGAAGAAACAAAGTGACCGCAATTTTGGTGGAACTTCACAAAAGAATAGTATAGTCACTGCATGCAGTGCCATTTGAAAATAGACACAGAAAGACTGGATAGTCACTTCATGGACTGCACAAAAGTAGTACTGTACTATTTATTGGCCAACACTAGGTGCTTCATTGCTTTGGTCTGATTATACAATGGGCATCATTTTGCCTAAGTTAAAGTTTGTATTCTGAAAATAGTCTCGCCGTGTGATCGAGAGAAGACCAAATCATATTGTAGTGGATGTTCCTCCGTCATGTGTGGTTCATTATCATGATTCCAGCTGTTGGTGAAACCACTTATGTTTGCAAGAGGAATTGTAGACTTCACAAACAAATTTGTCTTTCACTCTGTACTGAATGTTGACCTAGAGAAGCATCCATGTTAGTAGGAAGAACAAATTTTTTTTCTAGATCTCTGCTTTTGGAGCTACATATTTGTATATGATCGACGAATCATTGAGATGCATTAACATGTTACTAGTTGGTTGTGAATTTGGGCTACTAATGTGAACATATTAAATTGTCATGCCTGTGAGTCTCGTGTGAACATTTCGAACGGATTGGCTCTTACTACTGTGCACAGCATGATCCTGATTTCTATGTTCTCAGTGTTCACAAGTTACTAGCAGTTCCTTATTTCTGTTTGCTCAGTGTTTACAAGTTACTTATCGATCACTAGCTAGCCTACTAATACGATCCTGGCAGTTTTAGTTGCGACGCAAGATCCAAAGGTGGCAGTTTTCTGAATAATATGCCTATCTCTGAAGAAACTGACAAGTTGTTCTGGAGAAAATGCCATGCGAATATGAAGAAACTGCCAGCAAAAACGTTCAAAAAATGCCTTATCTCCCAGCGAACGTTCATCAACTAATGCGATACTACACGTACACTATCTGACCTACTCGATCCTACACGTACACTATCTGACCTACTCGATCCTACACGAATAAATAGCGGATCACGCACATACTACCTTCTTTCCGGTTTGCAGGGCTCAATTCAAAAATCTCACCAACCAAGGTAGATGATGAGTGGTGGCATCATTTTTGACAAGGAGGGAGTACCTCATCTGGATGATTCGAGTGCACTCATTTTACTGTCATGCTGATGTGCGACCCAGCACGGACTGGACGGGACGGCACATCAGTTTTTCTAGTTTTCCATGGTAAGCTGGCGCGCTAAGCCATGCCTGCTTATGCATTGAATTCCGATGACCGTCGCGTTACCTCCGACATGCTGCTTCAACTACCTTCCGCCTATAATTACCGGTTCCTGGCGTTCTCCGGTAGCACCGTCACCCAACTCGCCCTATCGGCTCCCCTCACAACCCGCACCAGCCCGACGTCGCTCGCCACTTGCCCTCGCTTTCGCCACGTCCGTCAAGCCCCCGATCGTCCGCAATAGGCGATGCTAGAGGCGCTCACCGCTAGAGCCAGTGTTCGGTTATTCACTGGAAGAAATATGGAGGGAGGAGGCATTCTATCGTTCTTTAGATGGCAATCGGAGTACGAGGACTTGTTGGAGCGCGACCGCCTGTCGGAGGAGCAGCATATCGCCGATTTGTGCCGCTAGCAGGGCATGGAGCAGCAGTACACCGCCGCTTTGAGTCACGAGCAGAGCGCCCGCGACTGGGGCGACTATGTGGAGGTCGGCGCCTAGCAAATAGCCCTAGAGGCAGTCGGGCACGCACGCGTGTGCGACGCCGAATTTTACTACCAGCTCGTCAAGTGGGTTTCCCGCTTAGAAGCCAAAGCTTCGGTGGACCACGCCAGCATGGAAAGGGCCAACGCGTGCGAGCAACGCGCCCTATCGCACCTCCGGTGAGTCCGAGGCAAGGAGGAGGACGTCGGTGTCGGCATTTAGCATGTACCGCAGATGGCGGCCGATATCGTCTAGTTAGTTAGGAGTAAGTCAGTACTTGTACACTAGAGTATTAGTGGGAGTAGATTGTTAACTTGGCTATGATGGTTGTCAACGTGGAAGTTCAGTACTCTATATCTGGTCAGACCTGTTACTTTGCTCTCTATGTTTAACCTTCCGTGTGAACGTATGGAATGGGCTGTTATTTTTTTAAATGGGTTGTATTTGTCCGCCACGGGTTTAGAGGCTGACTTCTGGGCCTACTAGGTTGACGCGTACACAATTAGGAGATGATTGTACGTGGAGAGGATGACAGCAGGGACCCACCAGGGTCATGGCAGTACGCAAGCAAGTGCCTCCTTATTTCAAGCCAGAAAAATGGATCCTCCTAATGAATTTCTGACATCTGGGTCCCATGTGTTGCGACCGGTTTTTCGGGTATTAATTTCCAAAAAATGGCCGTTGTGCTCACCAGCCCCAGGATTACTGTTAGCTGATGAGGCACCAACTTGATACAGAAATTCCAAGCAAAAAAAATACATAATATGTAGTACAAGACCACTCTGCCTGGGAGTACAACAAATGGTTTCTAGTGGTTGATGGCGGAAGCGGTTTGTGGATCATCAGTGTCCATGGAACTCCATTTCCCACAGGAACAGCTGACCAGGTTAACTCCTATCTTCGCGAGGCTGCTATCACCCTCGCTTAGGTTCCGGGGCTGTCATCGCAACGCTCCTCTCCACGCAAGAAATCAGGCCAAGACAATAGCCAGGGACAAGCCAGTGAGTACTTTGAACATACTCGCAAACATTATGAACACGGGTATAATATAAATGATAATCATGCGCTGAAACATTCTATGATCACATCGTCAGTCATAAAGTAAAATCTCTGGTGCATGCAGGCAGGTTATTTATATGCAACAAGGATATGCAATAATGGGGTAGAAATAACATGCACCAGTCGGGTGTCTGAAGCGACGCCTCGAAAGGGCCATGATATGGAGCATGCCTCAGTCGGGCGTCTAAGAGACACCACATAAAGGACTTGTATGGTAAATAAATAACAAGCATGCCATAGTCGGGCGTCTGTGCGACGCCACAAAAAAGGGCTTATAAAATAATTATCAAACATGCCACAGTCGGGCGTCTGTGCGACGCCACATAAAGGGCTTATAAAATAAATATCAAACATGCCATAGTCGGGCGTCTGCGCGACGCCACATAAAGGGCTTATAAAATAAATATCAAACATGCCACAGTCGGGCGTCTGCGCGACGCCACATAAAGGGCTTATAAAATAAATATCAAACATGCCACGATCAAGGCGTCTGCGACGCCACATAAAGGGCTTATAAAGAAAATGATTATGGTGAATATCCAGGAGGTAGAACCATCCCAGGGATACTCAATAAATCAAGTAATGGCAATAGTTAGTCCATGATAAAAATAATCATAATCATCATAATCAACACAAGTCACAAATCATGATCCATGTTCTGGTTTAGCAGTTTCTCCTCCGAAGACCGACACTAAGACCGACACTTGACCCGACCCAGACTGTAGCCCTTAACCATGGACACGGCTCTTATAATAGGTTTTAATACCTCTGCAGAGGGTGTACTCTTTACCCACGAGTAACGGATTTCTTTAGTCCATCGGGACTAATTCCGTCTATAGTCTTTTAGTCGAAAACACGCCTGACTTGCACACACCAGCTTAACTTTACTTGTGTCTGGAACCACCCACGACACTTGTTAAGCAAAACTCTAAGTGGGGAGGCTACAACCTCGCGTAGCATGGGATCAAATTTCTATCGCGCGCTCTAATGGGTGCCCCCCTCTCGGTCCCAACCGGAAACACCCTTGCTCCCGGACCAGGTGGCATGCCTACCGGATGCAGCCGGTATCTTCCACCATGGCCTCTCTGTACGGTGTGTGCCAAGGCAAGGGTTGACAACTTACTGAACCATACCCTACCTACGGCAGGGACAAGTGGCAGCACGAAACAAGTATGGGGGTTACTGGAACAAGACTTGATCTATGGCCGACTCAGGAGGCTTAAGTATTACCTGCATGATATGTAAAACAAACATATTTCAATCAACAGGATCAATGCTCATTATACCTTACTATGCCATACCGGACATAACCGTCCCAACGGAGACCAGCGACAAGCTCACGCGTACCCAAGGAAGAGGCCTTCCCGGATTCCTTTCCGGCATGCATGCAAGGCACATGAGGATGATCACCACCACAAGTATATTCATTTCCAACAGCAAGGAAAAACACTAATATGCATTCATGCAAAAGATCACATCTCCACATAAAATAACGAGTTTTTCCGAAGTAAGGTGGTGTTATAACCGCGTCAACTAACACAACAAAAATATTATCCCATGGTTCAGGATGCTTGCCTTCAAGGTGGGGAGAGTCAGGGTGCATTCCAACACTTTGAAACTTTTCTCCTCTCTCCAACAAATCCTATTTTTGGAAATATTTAAATTAGCACATAGTTTGAAAACAGCACAAAAAAGTTGATTGGAAAATTTTGAAATATATATGAAAATAAACTAGACAATATTTGGGAGATGTAGGAAAAAGAATCAATTCATTTGGAGTTATATTTAAAAAGTTATAGACAGTCAAAGATTTGGTCAAAATCTGTTTTTAAAAAGAAATATAAAAGAAAATGCTTCAGACAGGAATACATTTTCGGAGCGGAGGAAACGTACTGGGGTGGTTTACGCTTTCACTAAAAGCACGTGGCGGCGGGGTGGGTCGCTGACAGTGGGTCCAGGGGCCCCACTGGTCAGGTTTGACCAGTCCCCTTCCCTCTTCTTCCTCTGGCCGAACGGGAGGCGGGACTCCGGCGGTCGTCGCCGGCGATTGGTGGCACCTCTCGAGAAACGGAGGCCACCCGCGGGCTCAGGGGGTCGAGGCGGTCCCTCCGGTGGTCGGCATGGCCCCTGGGATGGATGGAGCTGCCGGCGGCGAGCTTCTCAGCGGGCGGTGGCCGTCGGGCAAAGTGAGTTCTTGCCTGCGGCGAGTCCCGAGCAAAATTGAGTGGGGGTTTGGACTCATGAGAGGGAGAGGGAGTTCCTGGTGAAGAGAGTGGAGAGGGGGAGGTCCTGGTGGCGCCGGAAAGGCCGGGGCAGTGGCGGTGGCAGGAGTTGCCGGAGAGGAAGAAGACGGCCTCCTCGAGTCGATTGGCTACCATGGGGGAAACTAAGGAGTGGACTGAGGCCGCTTGAGTGCCCAGATGAACTCGGGTCTCCTATTTATAGTGTATCCATGGCGGTTCCGTGGCCGAGGATAAGGTCGCCGGCGAACCGCCTCTCTGTAGCGGTCAGGGCGGCGTGGCGGCGACGAGAGCTAGGCGACACACTTGTGGATGAGCTCGCGAAGCTCCAGGGGGCAGGTGGCGAGAGCTGGTGGCTCGGGCGGCGCCGACACGGCCGGGGCCTGTATGCGGCCGTCAGCTAGCCGCCACGGCCAACCTGACGGTGGCACTGTGGGGTGCCAGGGGTGGTCGGGGTGGCGTTGTGGTGTAGGAGGATACGTGGCGTGCTGGCTGCGGATGGCCAAGTGTCAAGGGGCACGGAGTACGCGCGACGCGGCGGCTCGGGTCGCAGCTGCAGCTGGATGGCCTGGGCGCGCCAGGCACGCCCACCAGCTGCTCGGCGAATGCCATGGCACTCCTGAGTGCTTGGGCGAGGTTGGAAAGCAACATGACTAGGTTATTGATAGAGGGAGATCAAGGCACAAGGTGGTTAGGTCAAGAGACCAAGTTCATAATGCAAACAAAACTCATGCCAATCCTGTCCATGCACCTGTGTGTTTGACAAAATGCCACAGCACCTAGGCTTTTCTTGGGGTGGCCAAATCTTCCAGATCCTAGTCTCTTTAGATGCACAAGAGGGTGGTGAGGTTAGTTTGTACAGAGCACAAACTTGTTAGTGCAAGTTTTTCAAAACTTCAATTCTGGACAGGAGGTAAATGGCATCATCTCATGGACCAAAAATATTCCAATGGTTGCATGCTCCTGGACTTAGGGTTTTGTAGGGTGGTCTACAAGCAGGGGAAAGAGTCAAGGGCCAGAGAGCAAGCAAGAATATGGATGCTGTACAAACCATCATGTTGGACCAGAATGAAGATGAGGTTGATTCACTCAAAATTTTCAAATAACATCACTGGGTTTTTTGCATAAAGTTGAAACATATGCTACTACCAACATCCCATAATTTTGGTGGAGGCTAGAAAGAAGTATTTAACTGAGTTGTAGTGCAAAATTTCCCACTGGACGAGAGAAGAAAATTGGGTGTAGAGCTCAAAATATTTCATGAATAAAAGATATTTTTGCATAAAAGTGATTTAAAAACATCACCTGACATCTCGAAATTTTGGTTGGAGTTTTAAGTGAATTTATCAAATGGTTGTAGTTCAATATGGCCATATAACCTTGGAAAACCATTTTTCAAGAAAATAAAGATCAAGCAAATTAATTATGTAATTAGTTCTACTAATAAAAGAAAAAAAATCTTGAGAGGTTAAACAAGTCCAATAACATATTTGAAATGTTTTCTTTTTGGGGAAAACTCCATAATAACAAAAAAAATTCAAAAATCAAAAAGGAGCCCAGAAAATAAAAGTTTTAACTTCCTGGCAAAATTTTAATTAATAAAACAAGGTCAAAATTTTGGGGTGTCACAACACTACCCCCCTTAAGAAAAATCTCGTCCTCGAGATTTGATAAGGTTGTTTTCAAACATATCTCTCCTGTTAGATGGAATCAAAAAGCTTACTCATAGCACAAACTTGTGTGGCCGGGGTTGGTTTTTGGTAACTACGCTTGGAACAAAACAAAATGCGGTCGCACACCGACGCACTCAAGCATGGCTATAATTAAAATCGGGGCGCACAAGCAAACAACATTTAATGATGGCGGTACGGGCTCACACAGTTACAAGACGGGGATATATTAAGACTCGGTACTACTCGAGCGGCTTTAGTCTACCTCGTTAATATCTAATCGGGCTTGCCTCGGGGACGTCGAGGTTTCTCCACGGTTTTCACCATCGGGATTAGCTGGAAGGGGTTGAGGAACTGTAGGGTCGGGGTAGCGATGGTGACCATCTCGGGGATTGTTGGCCACAATCCCGTTGGAGTGCGTTTCCAAAAGGCGACGAAGTACTTCTGGGGTCATCAAAGCACCTTGGTTGATGGCTGGGGCTGACCTCAAGGTCTCGATTGGTTGTCCGCACAGCACGACTAGGTTGTCAGCGTCGGGCTCATCTTCTCTTCTTACCGGAGCTCGGCGAATTAGTTCTCCACGAGCTGCGATCAGATCAAGGGTGATTTGATCGAACAAATCCTCTAGCGTACTTACCTAGCGCACCAGATGCAATAAAGCAGGATCCGTCTCGTGATCTCCATTGGCAACTTGGGGTGGTCTACCATATCCGTCACAGCTGGGGTAGTAGTGGAACGAGCGACAGTTAACTCTGGGTGACAAGTGCCAGAGTTGAACTATAGCTTCTCGGGCGGCTAGTTGGATGGCTTGTGGCTCAAAGGAAGTTGTCCTTCCGGTGAACCTGTAGGGGCGTTCTGGCGATATACCCCTACCATAGACGTGCACTGTGGCCCAGAATTGACGGCTTTCACCGCTCACGGACCCTTGGTACACTACATATTCTGGCGGCTCTTCTAATGCAAAGGCACGGCGGGTGAGGTTTGCTAGCACGGTCACAAAACCTCCGAGGTTGTTTGCTATGGTCTCATTGTGCACGATGGGACCAGGCATTATAACTTGGTTTGAGGAAGAGGCCGGCTGTGCTGTGTTGAGGCTAGCGTGCCCTTCTTTTATAGAAAAAGGGGACAGAGTCTTCCTTCGCACGCTTGCGAATAAGACGGATTATGTGTCGATTTATCGCGGCGTGATCGATGTGCTAAGTCGATAGGTTGGGCACCAACGCCAAAAGTGTCGGGTCACTTTGTGTGGCTATCTTGCACGGGAAGCTTGGCTGGTGTTTGGTTAGGGTCTTGGTGGGTTGGTTTTCCTAGGTTTCTCGACCTGGCTAAGATAGGATTAGCCAATGGTCAGCCTGGCTCTGATACCAAGTTTGTCGCGACCGGTTTTCCAGGTATTAATTTCTAGAAAATGGTCGTTGTGCTCACCAACCCCAGGATTACTGTTAGCTGATGACGCACCAACTTGATACAAAAATTCCAAGCAAAAAAATACATAATATGTAGTACAAGACCACTCTGGCCTGGGAGTACAACAAATGGTTTCTAGTAGTTGATGGCGGAAGCGGTTTGTGGATCATCAGTGTCCATGGAACTCCATTTCCCACAGGAATAGCTGACCAGGTTAACTCCTATCTTCGCGAGGCTGCTATCACCCTCGCTTAGGTTCCGGGGCTGTCTTCGCAACGCTCCTATCCATGCAAGAAATCTGGCCAAGACAATAGCCAGGGACAAGCCAGTGAGTACTTTGAATGTACTCGCAAACATTATGAACACGGGTATAATATAAATGATAATCATGCGCTGAAACATTCTATGATCACATCGTCAGTCATGAAATAAAATCTCTGGTGCATGCAGGCAGGTTATTTATATGCAACAAGGATATGCAATAATGGGGCAGAAATAACATGCACCGATCGGGTTTCTGAAGCGACGCCTCGAAAGGGCCATGATATGAAGCATGCCTCAGTCGGGCGTCTAAGCGACACCACATAAAGGGCTTGTATGGTAAATAAATAACAAGCATGCCACGATCGAGGCGTCGTGCGACGCCACATAAAAGGGCTTATAAAATAATTATCAAACATGCCACGATCAAGGCGTCTCGTGCGACGCCACATAAAGGGCTTATAAAATAAATATCAAACATGTTACGATCAAGGCTCTGCGCGACGCCACATAAAGGGCTTATAAAATAAATATCACGCATGCCACAGTCGGGCGTCTGCGCGACGCCACATAAAGGGCTTATAAAATAAATATCAAACATGCCACAGTCGGGCGTCTGCGCGACGCCACATAAAGGGCTTATAAAGAAAACGATTATGGTGAATATCCAGGAGGTAGAACCGTCCCAGGGATACTCAATAAATCAAGTAATGGCAATAGTTAGTCCATGATAAACATAATCATAATCATCATAATCAACACAAGTCACAAATCATGATCCATGTTCTGGTTTAGCAGTTTCTCCTCCGAAGACCGACACTAAGACCGACACTTGACCCGACCCAGACTGTAGCCCTTAACCATGGACACGGCTCTTCTAATAGGTTTTAATACCTCTGCAGAGGGTGTACTCTTTACCCATGAGTAACGGATTTCTTTAGTCCATCGGGACGAATTCCGTCTACGGTCTTTTAGTCGAAAACACGCCTGACTTGCACACACCAGCTTAACTTTACTCGTGTCTGGAACCACCCACGACACTTGTTAAGCAAAACTCTAAGTGGGGAGGCTACAACCTCGCGTAGCATGGAATCAAATTTCTATCGCGCGCTCTAAGGGGTGCCCCCCTCTCGGTCCCAACCGGAAACACCAATGCTCCCGGACCAGGTGGCATGCCTACCGGATGCAACCGGTATCTTCCACCATGGCCTCTCTGTATGGTGTGTGCCAAGGCAAGGGTTGACAACTTACTGAACCATACCCTACCTACGGCAGGGACAAGTGGCAGCATGAAACAAGTATGGGGGTTACTGGAACAAGACTCGATCTACGGCCGACTCAGGAGGCTTAAGTATTACCTGCATGATATGTAAAACAAACATATTTCAATCAACAGGATCAACGCTCATTATACCTTACTATGCCATACCGGACATAACCGTCCCAACGGAGACCGGCGACAAGCTCATGCCTACCCAAGGCAAAGGCCTTCCCGGATCCTTTTCGGCATGTATGCAAGGCACATGAGGATGATCACCACCACAAGTATATTCATTTCCAACAGCAAGGAAAAACACTAATATGCATTCATGCAAAAGATCACATCTCCACATAAAATAACGAGTTTTTCCGAAGTAAGTTGGTGTTATAACCGCGTCAACTAACACACCAAAAATATTATGCCATGGTTCAGGATGCTTTCCTTCAAGGTGGGGAGAGTCAGGGTGCATTCCAACACTTTGAAAGTTTTCTCCTCTCTCCAACAAATCCTATTTTTGGAAATATTTAAATTAGCACATAGTTTGAAAACAGCACAAAAACGTTGCTTGGAAAATTTTGAAATATATATGAAACTAAACTACACAATATTTGGGAGATGTAGGAAAAAGAATCAATTCATTTGGAGTTATATTTAAAAAGTTATAGCCAGTCAAAGATTTGGTCAACATCTGTTTTTAAAAAGAAATATAAAAGAAAACGCTTCAGACAGGAATACGTTTTCCGAGTTGAGGAAACGTACTGGGGTGGTTTATGCTTTCGCTAAAAACACGTGGCGGCGGGGTGGGTTGTTGACAGTGGGTCCAGGGGCCCCACTGGTCAGGTTTGACCAGTCCCCTTACCTCTTCTTCCTCTGGCCGAACGGGAGGCGGGACTCCGGCGATTGTCGCTGGCGATTGGCGGTACCTCTCGAGAAACGGAGGCCACCCGCGGGCTCAGGGAGTCGAGGCGTTCCCTCCGGTGGTCAGCATGGCCCCTGGGATGGATGGAGCTGCCGGCGGCGAGCTTCTCAGCGGGCGGTGGCCGTCGGGCAAAGTGAGTTCTTGCCTGCGGCGAGTCCCGAGCAAAATTGAGTGGGGGTTTGGACACATGAGAGGGAGAGGGAGTTCGTGGTGAAGAGAGTCGAGAGGGGGAGGTCCTGGTGGCGCCGGAAAGGCCGGGGCGGTGGCGGCGGCAGGAGTTGCCGGAGAGGAAGAAGACGGCCTCCTCGGGTCGATTGGCTGCCATGGGGGAAACTAGAGGAGTGGACTGAGGCCGCATGAGTGCCCAGATGAGCACGGGTATCCTATTTATAGTGTATCCATGGCGGTTTCCTGGCCGAGGATAAGGTCGCCGGCGAACCGCCTCTCTGTAGCGGTCAGGGCGGCGTGGCGGCGACGAGAGTTAGGCGACACACTTGTGGATGAGCTCGCGGAGCTCCAGGGAGCAGGCGGCGAGAGCTGGTGGCTCGGGCGGCGCCGACACGGTCGGGGCCTGTATGCGGCCATCAGCTAGCCACCACGGCCAACCTGACGGTGGCACTGTGGGGTGCCAGGGGTGGTCGGGGTGGCGTTGTGGTGTAGGAGGATACGTGGCGTGATGGTTGCGGATGGCCAAGTGTCAAGGGGCACGGAGTACGCGCGACGCGGCAGCTCGGGTGCGCGGCTGCAGTTGGCGTGCTCTGGGCGCGCCCAGTGCACGCCCACCAGCTGCTCGGCGAAATGCCATGGCACTCCAGAGTGCTTGGGCGAGGTTGGAAAGCAACATGACTAGGTTATTGATAGAGGGGAGATCAAGGGAAAAGGTGGTTAGGTCAGGAGACCAAGCTCATAATGCAAACAAAAACTCATGCCAATCCTGTCCATGCACTCCAGGTGTTTGACAAAATGCCACAGGCACCTAGGCTTTTCTTGGGGTGGCCAAATCTTCCAGATCCTAGTCTCTTTAGATGCACAAGAGGGTGGTGAGGTTAGTTTGTACAGAGCACAAACTTGTTAGTGCAAGTTTTTCAAAACTTCAATTCTGGACAGGAGGTAAATGGCATCATCTCATGGACCAAAAATATTCCAATGGTTGCATGCTCCTGGACTTAGGGGTTTTGTAGGGTGGTCTACAAGCAGGGGAAAGAGTCAAGGGCCAAAGAGCAAGCAAGAATACGGATGATGTACAAACCATCATGTTGGACCAGAATGAAGATGAGGTTGATTCACTCAAAATTTTCAAATAACATCACTGGGATTTTTTCATAAAGTTGAAACATATGCTACTACCAACATCCCATAATTTTGGTGGAGGCTAGAAAGAAGTATTTAACTGAGTTGTAGTGCAAAATTGCCCACTGGACCAGAGAAGAAAATTGGGTGTAGAGCTCAAAATATTTCATGAATAAAAGATATTTTTGCATAAAAGTGATTTAAAAAAATCACCTGACATCTCCAAATTTTGGTTGGAGTTTTAAGTAAATTTATCAAATGGTTGTAGTTCAATATGGCCATATAACCTTGGAAAACCATTTTTCAAGAAAATAAAGATCAAGCAAATTAATTATGTAATTAGTTCTACTAATAAAAGAAAAAAAATTCTTGAGAGGTTAAACAAGCCCAATAACATATTTGAAAGGTTTTCTTTTTGGGGAAAACTCCATAATAACAAAAAAAAATCAAAAATCAAAAAGGAGCCCAGAAATAAAAGTTTTAATTTCCTGGCAAAATTTTAATTAATAAAACAAGGTCAAAATTTTGGGGTGTCACACCATGCCATTGTCAATGTAGTCAATAAATGAGAGAATTGCACAACAAGTGGCTGACACGAGGGACCCAGTAGCTTGCCCAATTTTTTTTAGGGAAGTAGCTTGCCCAGTTATATTTGTTTTTGAGACGTAAGCAGGATGTCAACTGGGTTGTGCGGGGCACTCTGGCCTGTCTAGCTAGCCTTTTATTTTATGTTTACCACAACACCAGCCCAGTAGTTTTTTTTTTTTTTGAAAATGGCTACCCAGTTTTTTTGTTCTTTTTAGAATACCCAACTGAGGCCTAGTTGCTTTGTCAGCCTTGGTGGGCTACAAATCTTTCAAGACGAGAAAATGGGCTATTAGTAATGAGAAATGGGTTGTACATTTTTAAAACAAATGAAACTGGCAATTAGTTTCAAAATTATTTTTTTATTTCGAGATTTTAAATTACATTTATTTTTATGCGTGGATAATTATTTGGATTTTATATTGATATGGATTTATTTTTCAAAATAGTTTGAATGTGACTCGAAATGTCAGGATTAAAAATAGTTGACCGCACTGAAATATGCAAATTTTCGTATAATGTTTAACCGTGGCCACAATATGGTCTGTAATACTAACAAAAAGAATATGGGCTCCAAAAAATGCTTAAGAATTAGCGAATAGGCTGTAAATTATTAGGAAAAATGGCAGATGGGTTGTATGCTGTTTTCCACACATTTGAGGCTGACTTGTGCGCCTACTATAGGTTGATGCATACGCCTTCCTAAAACAAAAGGTTGACGCACACGCAATGCTGTGTCAACTTAGTCAACACACGAGAGAAGTGACTGTTGGATGTCCATCCAACGGCCGTCGTGCTTCTTCAATCTCTGCTCTTCCTACTCCAGCCACTCAAACAATCGTCGGCGGGACTGCATGCTCCCTCCTCCCGCGGCCGGCTGTGCTGCCACGCGGGCCTCATCGCCCCACCGTACTCCCATCGCTGGCCTAACCTGCTGGAATTTTGTCTATTTTGGGCCTAGCCCAATAGCAGTTTCAGAAATCCTAATAAATCCTAGAGGCCCACGCAGCACATTCGTGCAAGGCAAGAGGTGGAACTAAAGTTTAGTCCCACATTGCTAGTTTATAGGGCGTTGGACCTTTTTATAAGGGAGGATCTTTCTCCACATGTATGAGGATGAGAACAAGAGGGACATCCACGCGCGCTCCTCCTCCCCCGCCTGCCTCGCCACGCCACGGCTCGTCACAACGCGGGTTGCGGGAATGAGCCGAGCCGATGCCTAAATTTTTGCCATGCACGACGAGTATACGAAAGGTCACACGGAAGCTGAAACATTTTTGCTGTAGTGGTGAATTGAATACGAACGGCGCACCTCTTCGCCTGTTGCATGTTCGTTTCATCTCACTCATTCTCTTCAGCTCCCGGCGCATCCTCTCGCCTCCTTCTTTTGCGCCTATAAAAGGGAGGTCACTCCTCTCAGAGAGACGCACCAGAACCTCTTTTTCCTCTCGCCACAAGTTCCTGAGCACTACGCTGCTGCTACGTTCTTCCCCATCCCGGCTTGCAGCATGCACCGTAGGTCGGGATAGTAGGCCTCCAGAACCGCACCTTTTGAGTCCTGTACGGGAGAAGGGTGATAAGGTTTTCGGGGAGCGCTCAGCGCGACTTCTGACTTCTTCGTCACGGACGCCCCGGACTCTGACGACTACTTCCCCGATGACAACTTCTTCCCTGGCGTCGACAACCTCCTCGATGACATGGCTGGCAAGGACACCGACCCCAAGACCGGTGCATCTGCTCCAGTTCCGTACGTTCTCATACTCTTCCTGTTAAAGGTTCTGCCACAACTTCTTGCTCTAGTGTCTGTTCTAGATGTGTTCGGTTCTAATTCATATATGCAGATGTTGTTTACCTTCTCTTTGTCAAATCACATGATTTGTTTTATCACTGCTATACTAGTCGTGCTTTATCTAGTATTTCTGTTAATAAAATCATTCGGTAAATTGCTCATATTTCCAACAGCCATCCCTCTACTCCCCCACACCTACTGTTATTCTCCGGCGACGGCAGGCTAACCAGTAAACCATCATACTCCCCACCGTGTGGGAAACAACTATTGAGTCTTCCCTGGCTCCGTGTCGTTCCCTCCCTGGTACTCTCGGCGCAGCATGGTCAACCTGGTCAACGAATGACATCCATCGGAAGTGGACTGTATGTGGAGAGGCTGACAGCTGGGTCCACTGCCGCACGCAAGGAAATGCCTCCTTATTACGCGCAAAATAATGATTCCTCCACTTGACAGCTGGGACCCACCGGAAGGGCCTCTGTATTTCGTGAAAAACGCCCCCCCCCCCACTGTCAGCTCGGACCCACCAACTATATCTTCGCACGCAAGGCAGTGCCTCCTTATTACGCACAAAAAAATGAATACTCCCCCTGCTAGCTGGGACCCACCATAGTGGGAGGCTGACTTGTGGGCCTGCTAAGTTGACGGGGACGGAGGGCTTTGTCAACTTAGTCAATATGAACAATTCTAGCTCCAGTGACCGTACGATGTCCATCCAACAACCGTAGTTCTTCTTCAACGTCTGGTCTTCTTGCTCCAGCCGCCCAAACCAGCGTCGGTCGTGCTGCGTGCTCCTGCCTCCCGTGGCCGGCTATGCTGCCACAGAGGCCTCACCGCCCCCTACTACTCCCACCGCTGGCCAGGCCATCCCTCTACTCACCCACACCCCCTGTTATTCTGCGGCTGAACCAGTGAAGCCTTGTACTCCTCTCCGCGTGGGCATCCACTGTCGCGTCTTCCCGGGCTCCGTGTCGTTCCCTTCCTAGGCCTTGCCGTCGTCCACCGCCCTAGTGCTCTCGGCGAGGCGTGGTCAACATGGTCATGGAACGACTTCCATCGGAAGAGTACTATATGTGGAGAGGCTGACAGCTGGGTCCACGGCCACAGCAAGGAAGTGCCTCCTTATTATGTGGAAAATAATTATTCCTCCACCTGACAGTAGGGACCCACCCGACGGGCCACCGTATTTCACGAAAAAAACGTTTTCCCCTGACTGCTGGGACCCACCAGCTACATCTTCGCACGCAAGGAAGTGCCTCCTTATCCTCCCTGACAGTCGGGACCCACCTGGTTGAAGCGTACGTAGCGTTTTCATTCTGGCCGTGAACGTGTACATACATACTGGTCGATCGGTCTGTCTGCAGGCTGCCATGATAAACCGTGGCTGACTAAGGAAGGGCACGTGTTGTAGTAGAGGCGCACAGGTAACATGTACACGTACGTACAGCCAGGATTCAAGAAAGTAAATACAGCCATGTACGTACATACGGGCGGGGTCTCGAATTCCTACTGGCGCATACGTACGGCCAGGGCTCGTGTACATGGAGATGAAACGACGGTGTCGTGTTCATCGGCAGCAAACCGGCTGGGTCAGAACGGAGAAACTGCGTCGTCGTGTTCATCGAGAGCCAACCGGCTTGGATGGAATAGTCGATCGAAACTAGGCCCGACGTTCCACGGAACGGAGGAAACGGCCTTGTGTTCGACTGGCCACGGTCGAAACGGGATCCTGTTCATCGGGAGGGGTCTAGCGTACCGCAAAACGGAGGAAACAGACTTCTCTTGGACCTCATACTGTCGAAACGGGGTCCTGTTGATCGGGAGGGGTGTGGCGTACCGCAAAACAGAGGAAACGGACTTGTGTTGGAGCTCTACGGTCGAAACGGCGGTCCTGTTCGTCGGGAGGGGTGTGGCGTACCACAAAACGAGACTCCACAGGCTACTGTTCATCTCCACCATCGACCTCCTCTAGCCCCCACGGGCTATTGTTCATCCACCATCGACCTCCTCCAGCCTCCACGGGCTCCTGTTCATCCACGGGCTCCTGTTCATCCAGCCTCCACCGCTCCTCCACCGGCTACTATTCAACCAGCCCTCTCCACGGGGTCTAGTTCAACCACCCCTCCACGGGCTACTGTTCATCCAGCCATCCACCGGCTACTATTCAACCAGCCCTACACGGTGTCCTGTTCATCTAGCCCTCCACGGGGTCCTGTTCATCCACCCCCAACCGGCTCAATCGATCTGGGTCCTGTTCAACCAGTGGCAAGGGCCTCTACTACCACGGGGTCCTATTCATCCAACCCCCACAGGAACTGTTCATCCAACCCCGAACAACGCCTTTGTTCATCAAGGAAAGGAGGCATCAGGTTCGATCGGCTTCATTTAGCAGCAGTAGCAAAGGAATCGCTCGATCTCGTTCAGTTAACAGCCAAATCGATCGATTGCTCGGGTTCAGTAATGCGTAGCTTGCAGTGCAATTGCTCGGACTCAGTAGCCGAATGCTTCGCTCAGGTTCAGTTAGAGCCCAACGCCTCGCACCCACGTGCGTATGTGTACAAAAGAAACGCGCATCACTCGGCCCCCGAACACCCACCGTAACCGGGAACTCCTCGACATTTTCCTCGCCCTCGCTTCTACCACGGTTTTTTCCGTCATGACGGCCCAAAGAACATCATGCAGCTGCATCTCCGGCCCGCCCAGGACGAAAATCCCATTTTCTGTCATGATTTTTTGTCATAGAAGATGGAGCCCACCACATCTATGATGATACTGGGTTTTGTCACTGAGGAAGTCCTGGATTAGGGGGTATCCGGACAGCCGGACTATATCCTTTGGCCGGACAGTTGGACTATGAAGATACAAGATTGAAGACTTCGTCCCGTGTCCGGATGGGACTCTCCTTGGCGTGGAAGGCAAGCTTGGCGATACGGATATGTAGATCTCCTCCCATTGTAACCGACTCTGTGTAACCCTAGCCCCCTTCGGTGTCTATATAAACCGGAGGGTTTAGTCCATAGGACCAACATATATCATACCATAGGCTAGCTTCTAGGGTTTAGCCTCTACGATCTCGTGGTAGATCAACTCTTGTAATACTCATATCATCAAGATCAATCAAGCAGGAAGTAGGGTATTACCTCCATCGAGAGAGCCCAAACCTGGGTAAACATTGTGTCCCCCGCCTCCTGTTACCATCCGCCTTAGACGCACAGTTCGGGACCCCCTACCCGAGATCCGCCGGTTTTGACACCGACATTGGTGCTTTCATTGAGAGTTCCACTGTGCCGTCACCGTAAGGCTTGATGGCTCCTTTGATCATCGGTAACGATGCGGTCCAGGGTGAGGTCTTCCTCCCCGGACAGATCTTCATATTCGGTGGCCGCATCGCAGCCAACTCGCTGGCCATCTGTGTCGGATTTCGGGTTCAGCAGACCCTTGAGGTTCGAACACTTTGGGGTGCGCGCGAATCTCGCCCTCTACCTACCTCGCACCCCCGCCCGCTAGGATCTAAACTACGAAAGGAACAACACAAGAGACACAAGGTTTATACTAGTTCGGGCCACCATTGTGGTGTAATACCCTACTCTAGTTTGTGGTGTGGTGGATTGCCTCTTGGGCTGATGGTGATGAACAATACAAGGAAGAACAACCTCGCGAGGGTCTGTTCTTGGCTGGTGCGATGAACTGCTAGGGGGAGTTCAGTCGCTTCTCTCTATCTCTCTCGCTTGTTCTCTTGCTACCTTTCTGAATGTCTCTACTCTGTGCGTGGCTAGTCCTATTTATAGGCAGAGGCCCTGGGCCTCTTCCCAAATATTGACCGGGAAGGGCGCCAAAAATTGGCCATTTTGAAGGGGAACATCTGGTACACTTATCCTGACTAAAGTTGGTCCTCGCCTGTCAAAGGCGCTGGCGATGACGCCGGCTTGGGCTCCACAATGACTTCCTCCCTGCCGCTGGACTGATCTTGGTCTTGTTGCACCGAAATGGACGCCTTTGCTTGATGCTCTTGCCTGCACTCGCTCCCTTTGCACCAAAGAGGAAAGGAGGACACTGTGCGGGCTGGCGCCCGCCTGGCGCCCTTGGTTGTCGTGGCTTGCATCATGGGCACCTCGTGAGCTACCCCGCCTTGACCTCTCAGCCTCCTCGCGAGCCAGCCTGACGAGGCCCTGACTGTGGAAGCTCCCATCATCCGCCCATGAGGCTTGGCCCCTCGCGAGGTCTTGAGCTTCGTGTTGATGAAGATGGGCGTGATGGGCCCCTTGAGCCACGCCGCAGGCCGCAGGAAAACAAGTCAGGGACCCCGTTCCCGTAACGCCGACAGAGCCCCCGGCCCAAAGCGCGCCCGGACTTGGCGAGCAGAGAGGCGAAGGGCAAGTCTGGCTGCCATGGCCCTAACAGCTCTGACCTTGGGCGCAGCGTGGCGGTTGATTGGACGTGGGCACCTCGGGAACAGCGAGTTGATAAGGGAGCGGCGTCTGCCTCGGCTTGGCTTCCCTTGCTTTCTCTGGTTACTGCTCAGATCCCCTTTCTCGCGCCTGATCCCGAAGAAGGACAGGACCGGGCTGGTCCCCCGCGGGTCTGCCCCGGCATCGAGGCGATCCACAGGGGCGCCTCCTGCTCCCGAACTCCTTGAGGCTGATCCTAGTAGCCGGCTCTCGGGCTTCAAGTATGGCCGGAGGTTGCTCGAGCTCGAGAGCGACGACCAGTAAGTGCTCGATTCCTCTCTTATTTCTTGTTTTGTCGCTGAGACTTGACATCTGTATCTCTTGGCTAGGTTGGCGCCCGCGGCAAAGAAGCCGAGGGGATCTCCTGAGGTCCCGTCTGGGGCTGCGCCTCCGCCCCTGAAAGATGGTGACCGTGATGCACGAGGCTCTCCTGCCCGGTCATCCTCGCGAGGCCTGGTGGAGCTGGCTGGGGCGAGCTCAGCCCCCATGGCCCAAGCGACTCCTGAGGTGTCCCTGCCTGATGCCACCACCATAGCTGTTGGGGTGCAGCAGGTCCCGCCTCAGGACACCATGGTACACTGCCGCCTTCTCCTCCTACCCCACCGGTTGCTGTCTCTCCGACTCCTCCTACCGTTCTGGATCATGCTGCCGCCGAACTGGACCGGCTGCGGCAGGATCTTTTGGGCGCCGACCCTCGTCTGGTGGCCGGGCGCTTGGAGTTGGCTTCTGGCTGGATTCGCTCCGACGCTTCAATCCGGGCGGCGCTGGTCCAGGCCTCGACGGCTTGCGACGAGGAGAAGCAAGCCGTCCTTGGGGCGAAAGCTGCTCGCGACGCTGCCTTGGGGGAGGTAGCCGAGGTCCGAGGTCGCTGCAAGGCGCTGGAGAGCGAGCTGCAGGGCCTGCGGGACCAGCTCGCCAAGGAAGCCCGCCTTCGCCAAGAGCAGGAGGATGGCATGAAAGCTCGCGAGGTGGTCGTCAAGGATCGGGACGCCAAGCTCAAGAAGCGCCGTGAACGCCTAGGCGTGCTGGAGCAAGAGTTGGGGGTGAGGAAGGTCGACCTGGAGGGCAAGGCACGGGTCCTTGCCGAGGATCGTGTGGCCTTCACAGATATGGAGGTGAAGGCTCGCACCTTCTTGAGGAGCTTTATGATAACGGCTGGAGAGCCCGGCTGGCTGGCGCAGAGGGCGGCCCCGCCAAGCTGCTTCCTTCTGGTTCGCTCTTGAAGATATCGCCCTTGGCCTTGGCCCTCTGGTGAGGCCGAGGCGCGTGTCTTGTCTTCTGCAGATACTGACGCGGGTCCTCACCCACGTCTACCTTGCGATCCCAACGTCGACCTCGACAGCTCTGCTGGAGCCAGCGAGCGGCGAGCTTGCCGCTGCCGCTCTTTGAGGCCGTGAAGGGTCATCGCGGAGGCTCTGCTGGGAAGTTCAGGCCTTCAAAGACACCAAGCAAGCGGGCTTTGCCAACCCTGCGGCTCCACAAGGCGAACCTGCTCCGCGCAGCTCCACCGCCGACAAGTGACTCCATTGTGGCTCCTGTTCTGCTTTTAATTCCTGCACATGTATCATGCCTCGGGGAGGCGTTTAAACTTGCATTTGGCGTTGTGATAACAGTTATGGACTGTAATATTTGTATTTGAATTCCTTGAAATTTGCGCTTCCTACTTGCTTATGTTCTCTGTGGCAGAGCCGGCCCCACTACCTCGGCCGCCGTTAGCCCGACCGGAAACAGGGACGGGACCAAGGAGTGAGGGGCTACGTGACAAGTTAGGCTCTGAGTCGCGATGCTCAGGTGTCCCCCTAGGCGCACTAACAACAAGTAGGGAGGTGAGATGTGGGTGGATCTACCGTTCTACGTCTGTAGAGCCCGGCCAGCAAGATACCTCAACCGCCGTTAGCCTTCGGAACTAAGGAGTGAGGGGCTACGTGATAGTTAGGCCACGAGTCGCGATGCTCAAGAGTCCCCTTGACGCTCAAGCGGCCTTCGTACCTTGGCTCCGCTCGGGGAGGACCTTGACGAACCAGGCCGAGGGGCTGGCTGGGTGGCGGCGCTGGGCGTGACCAGGCGCAACCCCGTCTGACCCCTCTCGCGGCACTCTGAGGGGAGGCGTTGCGATGAGGCCAGACACTAAGCTCTGGGCTCCCGAGGTTGATCGCCCGGGGCCACCCTCGATTGTTTATCACCGGTCACGGAGCATAAGCGCTTCCGTATGTGTGTACGGGCATAGCCGCTCCTCGGCGGTGTCGTCGGCCAGCGGAGCATGGTGCTTCCAGCAGTGCGTGGGAGGGCTCCCCTCCGGGAGGAGCCCCTGGGCGCAGGCTGGCCCATACGACACGTGGCTGGCACGGTAGGGCTGACGAGGTGTGTCTGGGCACCCGTGAGCGATGTGGGACTCAAGGGCCCTACCTCAAGGCGGGTTGCGCTGCTGCTGAGCCTTATCTTGTGATGTGTTCCTGCAGATTTGGTTAGATGTCGGCGCTCTCGTCCTCGGGTCCGGCCCTCGAGCTGGTCTCGGCCGTTCTTTGGTATGCCGGTCGCGATGCCGTGGACAAGGCGAAGGGTGAGGGCTGGAGAGCGATGGGAGCCCGAGTCGCGATGCTCGGTACCCCCTTTAGCGCGATGGCGGTCGACATGAGCGAAGAGAAGGTGCCATGGATTGGCATCAAATAGCAAGCATGATGGGTCGAACACATGACCCGAAATAAACGCAAGAGGGATACATGCCACCGGGCCCGGCCCGAGCGACTTGGGGATGATGCAGCCCGAAGGGCGCCCCCAACAAGGTAAGCTAGGAATAGGAAGTAAAAGGGATACACGCCGAGGACGGACCCACGCGGCACGGGAATAATGCAGCCACAGGCGCTCCCGGCTGGAAATGAAACTTGAAAGATGTCACTGGTAGCGTTGAAGGCGAAAGGGTGTTCGCAGCAGCGACTTCGGTGGGCTGCGGAGCCGACCCACGAGCCCCCGGCCCGGGGGCCTCGGGAGGCTCCGGGCGCTTGGTGGCTCCTCGTGGACCATCTCCATCTCCGCCAGGCTGCGGAGCGCTGGCCTCTTGAGCCTCGGGATGCTCCTCATGAGGCGCTGGTGCGTGGCAGCGCGTTCGGCAAGCCGTAAGGCATGCGGACGTAGTGATGGGGTGGACCTTTGCGGCGCCCCGCGAGAGGGCCAGAGGCGCTCCTGAGAGGCGGCTCAGTTGAGCCCTGGTATGTCCATGCAGACGCGCAGCCCACCATCCTTGCCTGGATGGGGAGCCACGGCAGGTAAGCGGCGGCTGCCACTCATGACTCTTGACTCTTGCAGCTCTGAGCGATCTTCTTGCGAACTCACGAGGGTTTGGCCTCCTTGCCTTGCTCTTTCTTGAGGGAAACATGCTTCAAAACACGCCTCCAAGTGGTGCCCAAGCGCCACCCTCGTGACCTTAGCAAGGTCGGTGGCCCTCGGGGAGCCCCGAGCCACACTGAGATGGGGGCCAGGCGCTTTCCTATGCGATAGAAGGGGGTTCCCCCTGAGCAGGCGCGGACCCTGAGGGGCCGAGCCGGACGATGTCTTCTTCTTCTTGGGAGCGGTCTCGGGAAGCCTCCTCCTTCCGCGATCCGGGTCCTCCAGTGATGCGGCCTGAAAGGCTCGCTCCAGGGAGCACACTGCGTCTTTCTCTTCACAGGGCACCGTGATGACCCCGCCACTTCCTGGCATCTTGAGGACATTGTAGCCGTGGTGTGTTACGGCCATGAACTTGGCCAGCGCTGGGTACCCGAGGATGGCGTTGTATGGCAGGCGAATGTGGGCGACGTCGAAGTCGATGAGCTCGGTGCGGTAGTTGTCTCGTGCCCCGAAGGTGACAGGGAGGAGAACCTACCCGATCGGGACTGTGGAGCCGTCGGTGACCCCAGAGAAAGGCTTGGTTGGCTGGAGCTGATTGTAAGGCACTTGGAGATTGTTGAACGTTTCCACGGACAGGACGTTGAGCCCTGCCCCGCCATCGATGAGGGTCTTGGTGACTAGCACGTTCGCGATGATTGGGGAACGAGCATCGGGAGGACTCCGGTGTGGGCGCAAGACTTGAGCTGATCCGCTGAGTTGAGCGTGATGGTGCCGCCCCACCACGAGGCGTGTGGCTTCGAGCTTGGGAGGACTGCATTCACTTCACGGGCGAACTTCTTGAAGATGCGTTGAGAGGTGGGGCTTGAGCTCCGCCCAGGATGCAGGCGATCACGCGCGGCTCCTGGAGGCCCCCAGCCCCCTCATCCTGATGATGGTCTTCATTTCTCCTTGGCTGTGGTGGCAGAGGAGGGAGGCCTGCATTGCCTTGCCGGCGATCCTCGCGAGGCTGATCCCTCCAGCCTCCCTCGCGAGGCGGGTCTTGCCAGCGATCCTCGCGAGGTTGGTCACGCCATCCTTGGCGAGGGCCGCGGTCTTCCCAGCGTCATGCGTTCCTTCCTGCTCCTCGGCCGTAGCCCCGGTCGCTGCGGCTGGGACGTCGGCCGATCCTCCCTTCTCGCACGGCTCGGAGCTCTTGACATTCGCTGGTGTTGTGGGTGTGGAGGTCGTGGTACGCGCAGTATCGGCTGCCCTTGGAGGACTCGGGCTGATCTCTGCCCCGCTTGGTGTCCGGTTTTGCCGCGAGCACGGCAGCCCCCTTGCGCTTCACGTCCTTGGCCTTGGATTTCTTCTCTTCTGGGTCTGCGGCAGGCAGCTCGAGGAGGGAGAGACGCCCTTCCTCGGCCCTGGCGCACTTGGTCGCCAAGTTGAACAGCTCCAAGGAAGTGCACAAGTCTTCATGCATCGCTAGCTCCTCCTTCATCTTGACGTCGCGCACACCGCCGGAGAAGGCGGAGATGATGGCCTCCTCGGTCACCTTGGGAATCTTGAGGCGTGCGTTGTTGAAGCGCTGGATGTATTTCTGTAGGGTCTCCCCTGGCTGCTGCTTGATGTGGCGCATGTCGCTCACGGCGGGTGGTCGGTCACGAGTACCTTGGAAGTTGGCGATGAAGCGGGTATGCATCCCGTCCCAGGAGGAGATCGTGCCCGGGGCCAGGTTCAGGAGCCAGGTGCGGGCCCCGTCTTTGAGTGCCATGGGAAACCAGTTCGCCATGACCTTCTCGTCTCCGTTGGCGGCTTCGATGCCCAGCTCGTAAAGCTGGAGGAACTCTGCAGGGTCGGCCGTACCGTCGTAGCGAGGAGGCAGGTCCGGCTTGAACTTGCCGGGCCACGCGACGCTGCACAGCTCGGGGGTGAAGGCACGGCATCCAGCCGTGGCCACGGGAGGCCTTGGGTGACGAAGAGCTTGGTCTTGCAGGTCCCCATGCGCTGCAGTCGGGAGCAGCGCGGGGTCTTGACGTGCCGGAGCAGGAGCGTGGTCGCGACGAGCTGGAGCGGGGAGCACTCGGGCAGCTTCTTGTGGGCGAGGGACCTCCTGACAGCTCTGCTCTTGCCGCACTGGCGCCGGACGGAGCGGGTTCCGCCCAGGACCACGCGCCTTGGGGCAGGCGCCTTCTTGAGGGGGGGCGGCGCCCCGAGCTTCGAGCGCCGCCGCGGGGCGGGACGGGTTCGGTGCAGCGGGACGACGGCACGGGGAGCCTGCGGCGCGCAGACGAGCTTCGGCGGCGCGGTCGAGCCACTCTTCAGTGAACATCGTCGGCGGGGCGGTAGCGCAGAGAGCTTCGTTTGCGCGATGAGCGCAGCTCGAGCCTCCATGGCCGCGGAATGCGCGAGACGAAGAACCAGCCGGGCGAGTGAGGGTAGCATGTGGCCGTCTTGCCTCGCGGAGGATCTTTGGGGCGATGCTTGCTGCTCGTTCCCGCCGGGCGGTGGCGGCGTTGACGGCAAGCGACGGGAACGACGAGGGCGCCCGCCGACGGAGCCGTCTCGGGCGACGCGGGAAGTGAGCGGCTCGGCGCTTCGGCGGCTGGCCCGACGAAGCGCCGACATGGATGCGGTTATCGACGGAGAACAGGGCGGCGGAAGACGAACTCTGGCGCACCCCTACCTGGCGCGCCAAATGTTGTATTTTGGTTCCGGCAGACCCTTGAGGTTCGAACACTGGGGTGCGCGCGGAATCTCGCCCTCTACCTACCTGCACCCCGCCGCCTCGCTAGGATCTAAACTACGAAAGGAACAGCACAAGAGACACAGGGTTTATACTAGTTCGGGCCACCATTGTGGTGTAATACCCTACTCTAGTTTGTGGTGTGGTGGATTGCCTCTTGGGCTGACGGTGATGAACAATACAAGGAAGAATAGCCTCGCGAGGGTCTGTTCTTGGCTGGTGCGATGAACTGCTAGGGGGAGTTCAGTCGCTTCTCTCTATCTCTCTCGCTTGTTCTCTTGCTACCTTTCTGAATGTCTCTACCCTGTGGGTGGCTAGTCCTATTTATAGGCAGAGGCCCTGGGCCTCTTCCCAAATATTGAGCGGGAAGGGCGCCAACAATTGGCCATTTTGAAGGGTGACATCTGGTACACTTATCCTGACTAAAGTTGGTCCTCGCCTGTCAAAGGCTCTGGCGATGACGCCGGCTTGGGCTCCACAATGACTTCCTCCCTGCCGTTGAACTGGTCTTGGTCTTGTTGCACCGAAATGGACGCCTTTGCTTGATGCTCTCGCCTGCGCTCGCTCCCTTTGCACCAAAGAGGAAAGGAGGACACTGCGCGGGCTGGCGCCCGCCTGGCGCCCTTGGTCGTCATGGCTTGCGTCATGGGCACCTCGTGAGGTACCCCGCCTTGATCTCTCCGCCTCCTCGCGAGCCAGCCTGACGAGGCCGTGCCTGAGGAAGCTCCCTATCGTCCGCCCCACGAGGCTTGGCCCCTCGCGAGGGTCTTGAGCTTGTGTTGATGAAGATGGGCCGTGATGGGCCCCCCTTGAGCCACGCCGCAGGCAGGCAAGTCTGGGGACCCCCGTTCCCAGAATGCCGACAATCTGGGGCAGATCGAGAGCTATGCCCCTGGCCATCAGGTCAGGTTCGGAAACTTGAATTACACTGCCGACATCCGCGGAGATTTGATCTTCGATGGATTCGAGCCCATGCCAGGTGTGCCACACAATCACGACGAGCACGATATAGCTCTGCCGTCGGACAGTGTTCGGGAGATCACACCGACAACTACTCCGGCCTTCAAACCGGAGCAAATTGCACCATCCGAGGACGGGCGGATAGACCCCGCCTTGGAGGCTGCACTCTCGGCGGCGATAGAGCCGGATACTGATCTTACCACTCACGAGAGCCATGACGCCGAACCGCTGGATTCATCTCCGGCCACGGACTCCGAGCCGCATGTGCCCATGCCTATCGAATCTGATTGGGCGCCAATCATGGAGTTCACCTCCGCGGATATCTTTCAGCACTCGCCCTTCGGCGATGTGCTAAACTCGTTAAGGTCTCTCTCCTTGTCAGGAGAACCTTGGCCGAACTATGTCCGGCTAGAATGGGATGCGGATGACGAAGAAATTCATTCCCCACCGTCCACCCACTTAGTAGCCGCTGTCGATGATTTAACCGACATGCTCGACTTCAACTCCGAAGACATCGATGGTATGGACAACGATGCAGGAGACGAACAGGAACCACTGCCCACAGGGCACTGGACCGCCACCTCATCATATGATATATACATGGTGGATACACCCAAAGAAGGCAATGGAGACAAGACAGCGGAGGATGACCCCTCCAAGAAGCAACCCAAGCGCTGACATCAGCGGCGCCGCGCTAAGTCTCGCCACAGCAAAAGCGGCACATGAGATAATAGTACTCTGGACAGTGCCGAAGACGACCACAATCCCTTCCAGCAAGATTTAGGGCCGGAGGATGAACAAGCCAACCCTCCCGAGCGAGCGGCAGAGGGAGAAGTGGAGGATGACAATTACATGCCTCTCTCCGAAGACGAGGTGAGCCTCGGCGACGAAGAATTTTTTGTGCCTGAGGATCCCGTCGAGCAGGAGCGCTTTAAGCGCCGGCTTATAGCCACAGCAAATAGCTTGAAGAAAAAGCAACAATAGCTTTGAACTGGTCAAGATTTGCTAGCAGACAGGTGGACTGAAGTCCTTGCGGCCGAGGAATATGAACTCGAACGCCCTTCCAAGGTTTACCCAAAGCGCAGGTTGCTACCCCGACTTGAGGAGGAAGCATTGAAACCTACATCACCAGCGTATGATACGGCCGATCGGCCACCTCGGTGCCGAGACGGAGAGGCATTTCAGCCAGAAGCTCAGCCCGCACCCCGCCGCCATTCAAACAAAAATACCAAGGCACGGGGAAACATGCGAGACCTACGAGATGTACTGGAAGACAGGGCAAAACACGCAAGCTCGATCTACAGATCACGAGGGCGCGCCCCTATGCGGGACGATGACCGTCACGCCGGATACAGTAAAAGTAAATCTGGCCGGGCCGAACACAGCATGCAAGACTCATATGAGCTGCGTTGCGATACAGCCCGGCACAGAGGCGCCGCACACCCCCTTTGCTTCACTAATAAAGTGATTGATTACAAATTCCCAGAGGGTTTTAAACCCGTAAATATCGAATCGTATGATGGTACAACAGACCCCGCGGTATGGATTGAGGATTTCCTCCTCCACATCCACATGGCCCGCGGTGATGATCTACACGCCATCAAGTAACTCCCACTGAAACTCAAAGGACCAGCTCGGCATTGGTTGAATAGCTTGCCAGCAGAATCCGTCGGCAGTTGGGAGGATTTGGAAGAGGCATTCCTCGACAACTTCCAAGGCACTTATGTGCGATCACCAGACGCTGATTACTTAAGTCACATAATTCAGCAGCCAAGGGAATCAGCCAGGACATTCTGGACACGGTTTCTAACCCAGAAAAAACAAATTGTTGACTCCCCGGATGCAGAGGCCTTAGCGGCATTTAAGAATAACATCCGTGACGAATGGCTCGCCCGACACCTCGGCCAAGAAAAGCCAAAATCCATGGCAGCCCTCACGACACTCATGACCCGCTTTTGTGGGGGCGAAGATAGCTGGTTGGCCCGTAGTACCAACACAGTAAGCAAACCTGACACATCAGAAGCCAGGGATGGCAATGGCAAACCACGATGCAACAAACATAAGCGCCGCAAATATGGTGAAAATGCCGAAAACACGGCAGTTAATGCCGGGTTCAGAGGCTCAAAGTCCGGTCAGCGGAATGGGCAACCAAAAAATAAAAATCCGGGCCCTTCCAGTCTGGACCGCATACTCGACCGCCAATGCCAAATTCATGGCACCCCAGAAACACCAGCCACCCATACCAACAGAGAATGTTGGGTTTTCAAACAAGCCGGCAGGGCAGGCGTCAGAGACAAAGGGGAGTCTCAAAGCGATGATAGCGACAAAGAGCCCAAACCACCGAACACAGGAGGGCAAAAGAAATTTCCCCCACATATTCAATCGGTAAACGTGGTACATACCAATTACAAACTCGGACCGGATATCCATCCCTCGGGATGGCGCATCAACGGAACTTGTCGTCCCACAATACAAACTGGGGCCAGTTACCTTCAACCGCACGGATTGTCCGGCCAACGCTAGTCGGGGCAACCCAGCCGCACTAGTCCTGGACCCAATAATTTACGGGTTCCACCTCACTCGAGTCCTCATGGACGGCGGAAGCAGTTTAAATCTGCTCTACCAAGACACAGTGTGCAAGATGGGCATCGATCATTCAGCAATCAAACCCACTAAAGCCACTTTCCAAGGCATCATACCAGGTGAGGAGGCTTGCTGTACAGGCTCCATTACCCTTGAGGTAGTCTTCGGACCACCAGAAAATCACCGTATCAAAGAGTTAGTCTTCGAAATCGTCCCGTTCCGCAGTAACTGTCAAGCACTGCTCGGATGAACCGCATTCGCTCGGTTCAACGTGGTGCCACATTATGCCTACCGTAAGCTCAAGATGCCCGGTCCACGTGGCGTCATCACGGTTAATGGCAAGGCCGAACATTCCTTCGGCCCCAAAATACTCACCACGGCCCTAGTAACAGAAACAACAAGCAGCACCTCGCACCCGAACCTCGAGCGGACGTCCAGGCTTCCAGACACCGTTAGGGGACTCCGACCTCCTTCATGGAAGGATAGCCCGGCCCGTCCAGGGCTCAACTAAACACTCCAGCGAAGGCCAGGACAGGCCGCACTCGGCGGCTTAACCGCCCTGCGGCACATAAATATTTCTTACATTTCTCTCACAGGTTCACCTTTGCGCCCACCAGGACGGATTACATGAAGGCAGCTTGAACGCATAAGGAATCCTTAGACATTCCCATAGCGACTATCGGGTTATACTACGGGTCCGACTTTCAGCCTCTTCCACCTGGTTTCAGCGGGTTCATAATCATATTCCTTTCTTTTATATATCACATTATTTGTACCTATATGCATAGGCGTACCACCTAAATACAACGGTGGATTTATATGGCGCTTATCTGCTGTTATTTCTTATTGAAATTCGTTTATCAAAGTGGCATCGCACATAGCGTCGCCTTAAAATATGTCAGCGCTTCGTTTTACCCTGTCTGACAGCAAAGTCCAAACACCTTCATGGAAGTTCGGCACCCTGAACTTATAGCACTATATGCATCAGCTCCGAATCATGTCTTGGGTCAATAGTTGGGTTTGCCCGGCTCCCATGTTTTGGTACCTTACGTTCCGCCATATCGGCTAAGGTAGCACTGGGAGAACTACTGCGATTGTGTCCCGGTTCTTCCGGACGAGCACCTCGGTAGAGAAAGCCAAAACTGACTGTCATGATACGGCGAGAGCTGGTCAGCTGTTCGAGAGGTTACAAAATCTTTAAGGATTTCTTCCGCACAATGCCATACCAATGCAGCGTGCGAGGGATCGGTTTTTCTTCTGATCAGGCGCCTATAGAGCCCCTCGTTCGGTCTTCCGAACACCAGGGGCTGCGCCTACCATACTAAAGCTCCTATGGCTAAGTGAGAGTGATAAATCCCTATAGTCCGATTGCCTAGTTCGTTGTGCTGAGCACCTCCTTCGAAGGACCCAAAATTGGGATAAAGAGTGCTCAGGTTTATCCTGAACACCCCCCGTATTTTTACTTGGGGGCAGAAGCCGACGACTGACCAACTCTCAGGATTAACATATAAAACGGTTGCACAGGAGGGTAAACTTTTATACAACAGGCAATAAATAAATGACCTCGTTCCAACTTTACAAAGGATAACATGATTGACATTCATGGAAATATAATGTCCTTGGCACATTGCTCTGCCGCAAGGTAGGATCCTTTCAGGACTCCTTCATAATATAATTCGGGCTTGCGGTGCTCCTTCCCCTCCGACGGTCCTTCGGTCATCAGCCTTTCAGCATCCATCTTCCCCCAGTGCACTTTTGCGCGGGCGAAGGACATTCTCGCACCCTCAATACAGACCGACCGCTTGATAACGACAAGTCGAGGGCAGGCATTTACAAGCCGCTTCACGAGCCCAAAGTAGTTGTTCGGAATTGGCTCGGCAGGCCATAGCCGGATAATCAAATCCTTCATGGCTAGTTCCGCCGCCTTCTGTAGTTCGATCAGCTGTTTCAGTTGATCGGCAAAAGGCACCGGATAATTCGGTGCCAAATACTGCGACCAGAAGAGCTTATCCGCAGTGTTCCTTTCTTCGGCTCGGTAGAAATAGGTAGCATCTGATATGCTGCGGGGCAGCTCCGCAAATACCCCTGACAATTCCAAGTTTAAAAATAGAAAGACAATTCTCTCCGCAAATACTTGTTTTACAGAGAACAATCCTTACCCACCGCAATCTTCCGTGCCTCTTGGATCTCCTGCCGGACGCCGTGGGTTTCCTCCCGGGCATCGCTTAGGACCTGATGAGCCTTGGTAAGTTCGGATTCCTTCTCGTTTAAACTCTGCTCCAAGGTCTCGTACTTCGTCACGGCCTTTTGCAGCTCTTGCTCAGCCTTAATGGCCCTGGCCTCGTGCTTCTCACGAAGAGCCTGCTCTGTGGCTGCCTTCTTCTTGGCCTCGGCCACAGCCTTCTTAAGGGCTTCGACTTCGGTCACAACCCCTAGCGCAGGTCATAAATCTCGAATCATACTAAACATTCATTCGCAATTAACGCGAATTTGACGGGTGCGTACCTTGTTTATCCCTCAACTGCATTGTCACTTGGCCAAGTTCTTCTCTGGCCCGCTCTAGACTTTGATTCAGCTCAGAGATCTCCGCAGTATGAGAAGTAGCAGCCGCTACAGATGCCTGCTTATAACATAAGAGATATTGATGTCATTCATTGCGTCTCCCCGCGATCATAAATTCGATCATCTGTCCGGTTATTTCTTTCACCGAACAGTGTATCAAGGGCTACTATCTATACTATGACACTCTTCGACAACCCATAAAACATACGTCAAAGCCTCTTATAAGGCTGATACAGGCTTCGTTCAGTCCACTCTCAGTTGACTGAATCTTCTCAATCACCGCACTCATAAGGGCACGGTGTTCATCAACGATGGAGGCGTCTTTCAATGCCACCAACAAAGCATCTGGTTGAGAGCCGAACTCAGGATCGCCCCCGCCGTCAGCCCCCATGGGAATCTTTTCCCTCGCGTGTCCGGCCCCCGATGTTTGACCTCCAGGCGCCGCCTTCACGGTTTTTCCTTTCCTCCCTGGCAGGGGTCCTTCTGGGGCGAGGCATTGGTGTTATGCGCCTGTTCGGAGGAAGGGGCCTTTGGGGGCATCCTGCTATCCATAGAATTTAAGCTCAGCAGGTCCTCGGACGAGGATCGCACGGTACGGGACTTCGCCGGACTTCAGAAAATATGGCATAAGTTAAAATGCTAAGCCACTATGAGTCCGGACGCCTAAAACGAACTCGGATTTTACACACTTACGAGTTCACCAGGGGCTGGACCCTGGGATCCCATGCCATGCCGCTGTCGGTGGCGGCAGTGGACTCCTCCGGAAGGGGAACCTTTCCCCTTTTGGGCAACTCGGCCTCCAAGTGTGCGGAGGCCGTCCTCTTCTTTCTTCCCCCCGCAGGGGATTCTTCTTCCTCCTCCTCCTTGTCCTCTTCGGAGGCGGAGTGGTCATCGGAACCTTCGGATATTGTGTCCGAACTACTGCGACGATGAAGGCCACCCCAGGTCTTTTTGGCCTCCTTCTCGGCCGCCTTCTTCGACACTTTGTAAGGCGCCGGGACCAGCATCTTCGTCAGAAGTGGGATGGCCGGTTCTTTGGGCAGCGGGGCCGGACAATGGATCCGCTCCGCCTTCTTCGTCCAACCCTAGAGATTGTACAAAACACATTAAGCGCTTCCTTTGGGTTACACGGGTAAAGGTATGATGACTTACCGAACTTGCAGGACGGGACAATTGGTACCCGCGGTCCTCGGCGGAGTCTGGCCACGATTTGCTGGACTTGAAAAGCACCCTCCAGATGTCCTTGTGTGATGAGCCGATGAGCTCTTGTAGGTCTGGTGCTTGGCCGGATCGAATTCCCATAGGTTGCAAGTCCGGTGTTGGCAGGGCAGGATCCGGCGGGCTAGCATCACCTGGACCACATTAACAAGTTTGATGTTCTTGTCTCCCATGTCTTTGAAGCGCGTCTGGAGCACCGACAGTTCGTCGGGCGAGGACCAGTTCAAGTCCTTTTTGACCCAGGATGTAAGCCGCAAGGGGGGACCGGATCAAAATTTGGGAGTAGCAGCCGATTCCGTGCTGCGCGGCTCAGTGATATAAAACCACTGTTGTTGCCACTCCTTGACGGAATCATTGAAGGTGCCCGTTGGCCATATGACATTGGGCATCTTGCTCACCATAGCGCCCCCACACTCGGCGTGCTCGCCTCCCAGTACCTTGGGCTTCACATTAAAAATCTTCAACCATAGGCCGAAGTGTGGCGAGATGCGGAGAAAAGCCTCGCACACGACAATGAATGTCGAGATATTGAGGAAGGAATTAGGGGACAGATCGTGAAGATCGATCCCATAATAATACATGACGCCGTGAACAAACGGGTGGAGGGGAAACCCCAGCCCGCGGACGAAATGAGGGAGGAATACAACCCTCTCATGGGGTTCCAAAGTAGGGACGATTTGTCCCGCCGTCGGAAGACGGTGTCTGATTTTCTTGGCCAGGTACCCGGCCTTCCGAAGCTTTTTAACATCCTTCTCTTGGACAGTAGAGGCCATCCATTTGCCTCCCGCTCCGGATTCGTACATCTCCGGAGGACCTCTTGTGGGTAGGGGAAGAGGAGCCCTTGAGCGTTGGAGCTTGAACGGAAGGGAACAAGCTGGGAGGAAGGCGTGGGTTAGAAGAATAAATCCTTGTCCCCTTATAAGGACGGAGGAGGCGATGCGCCTCCCCACTTGCCTGGTCAAACCTCTTACTCCCCCAAACGCCATAATTGATGGCGCGGCTGGTTTACCCGCGCCTGTATTGACAAGATTCCCGTGATAAGGGGACACGATCTCTACTTCGACAGGACGTGCCAAGGAAACCGCCTCGCGATATGTGCCAAGGCTGGTTGAGAAAAACGGTTCGAATAATGACCGAGCCATGGTATGATGTCATGCTTCAAGATGCGTCAGCAGATTAGATTTGTGGAAATATTATTCTCTCTACGGTGGTATGCGGAAATTGTTTGCAGAGCCGGACACTATCCTTGTGTTCAAAATCTTCTATGGAATATTCGGAGGAGGAACCCGCCTTGCAATGCCGAAGACGATCTGCGCGCCGGACTCATCGTCATTGAAGCCTGGTTCAGGACTCTTGAGGAGTCTGGATTAGGGGTATCCGGAAAGCGGACTATATCCTTTGGCCGGACTGTTGGACTATGAAGATACAAGATTGAAGACTTCGTCCCCTGTCCGGATGGGACTCTCCTTGGCGTGGAAGGCAAGCTTGGCGATACGGAAATATAGATCTCCTCCCATTGTAACCGACTCTGTGTAACTCTAGCCCCCTCCGGTGTCTATATAAACCGGAGGGTTTAGTCCGTAAGACCAACAACAATCATACCATAGGCTAGCTTCTAGGGTTTAGCCTCTACGATCTCGTGGTAGATCAACTCTTGTAATACTCATATCATCAAGATCAATCAAGCCGGAAGTAGGGTATTACCTCCATCGAGAGGGCCCGAACCTGGGTAAACATTGTGTCCCCCGCCTCCTGTTACCATCCGCCTTAGACGCACAGTTCGGGACCCCCTACCCGAGATCCGCCGGTTTTGACACCGACAGTCACAATTATCATCATAGAAGTGTCATAAGCATGACAGAAAAAAATTCGTTCAGCCCAAATGTCACGGATGTGTCTTTTTTGTAGTGCATAAACTGTTTTAAGACTTGGCAATCATGTTGTTGCAAGCAATTGGCAAATTATGGTAAGTGTGGGAGGTTTTTTTCTTAGAACATAAGGATCACCCTTGGCCTCCGATGCACACAGCCATAGGAGTATGAGGGTTGATGATCGCTATCATGGTTGGCCAACGAGGGAGCGCAACTTAAGGCTAGTCGGACCATCAAGTAGCAAGTGACGAGGGAGGGGAAAGTGAATCGACTACCCAAGCATTATGATGGGTGACCACCCACAAGTCTCAAGGGATCCTGCGTGACCACTGATTTGAATAGCTCAAATTTCACTAGATTTAAGAACTTCTAGAATGAATATAATATCACCGACGTGGCAAAGTGTGCCTACGTGACTAAAATAAACTTGTGTGTCATCTCCACTTCTTCACAAGAGAGGAAAGACGAGGACTCCCACACACACACACATGGACCACACACATTGCATCGCATCATATTAAATCGCGAGTACACATCAACATATTGCTAACTTTCTTTTGTTCCATTTGTTTGAAGTTTCTGACAAACACATATACCTATAAATAGTAACAACAACACAAGTTCACTTGCTAGACTAGATAAACACTCACATTTGTGTCCTTATGGGTTTTAGCTACTACTAGTATATTACTATACCACCCCTCTCCAAAAAGGAAAGGTAACTGTTATCAACACCACAATTCATTCGCTCCTAATGCTAGCATGGCTATGGAAGTTGAATTGCGGGTCATCATTCACTAGATTCAGCTTCTGTTGCGTCGTGATAGGGCGCCACCTTTCTTGACGTTCACGTTCTGCATGGATTATTCCATCATCTTCTCCACCAGCTGTAAGAAAAAAACATCAAGAAAACAAGGTGGTTTTATCACCACACACACACATTAACTGTGTTAAACTTAGCAATTAGATTGTTACAAGCAGTTGGCAAGTGATGGCGAGTGTAGGAGGATTGCCACGCGATGGTGGGAAAATGTACGTAACATTTGTTTTCTTGGTCAACAAAATCGTCTTCTGCAACAAAACAGTGATACAGTTTAGTTAACGGTAAGAACTTAAAAGAATAAGAAAACTGAATTTTCTCTTTTTTTTTCACTGGTCAACAGCTCTGTGCCTACTCAGCTTTAGGACGAGCTTTATCCTCCTTGAGGTTGTCCAGTTCAGCTTCAAGCTCCACAATATAAGCATGTAGGATTATCAAAGATGGAGTGTGTACATGTCACCAACCTTGTTACCACTATTGAAGAAATGGCGTTGCATAAAAACAAACAATTTTAGCAGCAAGGTAGGTACATGTTCCTAGCACGCGATCGTTTGGCTGACTCATGATTCTTGACAATGCAGTGGTGGCGATGCTCGATGCTCGTCTTGGAGGACTGATCCCCTAGGGCATCACCGTTCTCCATCATCGCTCTGTCGCCCATGTAGTTCATCATGTCAGCCTGCGTCATGGCGCTCCTCCCGTCCGACGACCAGGGGCTCACGATACCCACCACGCCTTGAGGAGTTGGTGGCGGAGGCACCACAGACATCCCTGTGTACCCACTAGGGATGAACCCCATGTCGTCGCCCATCACCGAGAACATGTCATTGGTCGGTGCCATCGGGTACATCATTGGGCTAGGCTACTGCCCCTGCTACCCGGGGTTCGTATGTCCATGGACCATGCCGACCGGCACAAGCGCTTGGCCACTGGTTCCAGACCCCCGGACCACGTTGGCCCTGACAAGGAACTGCTACAGTGTCGTCTCCCCGAGCGTCCCCTGCCGGTCGTTAGCCGCAACCGAACTGCCATTCCCCTCAAAATGTAAAATTGCGCAGTTGCGCTACCTACCAGCAAGGTGGTGTCCAGTAGGGAGCTGCCATCTAACACTATGTGGGCCAAGTATCTTTGTATGACATTTCTTTTCTGGATTTCCCATCTTCGTATTTTCACTCTTACTCTTCAACAGTTGGCCCCCACTAGTGTACTTCACATGCATGCATGACAGTGTGGCAGAATCACCTTTTGTTCTCCCACACAATAAATCCATCAATTTCTTCCTCCTTAGCTAATATAAGACATCCATATATTCTAAACCATATATTCGTTTGTGAATTTGTTTATATTTGAACTCGGTATGCCAAAACCTTTAAAATAAGATCAAACTTGAATATTTTTTAACCATATTTAAATTTGAACATATATTTCACATGCCAAATAATCTATTTCACAATGATACACTACAATTTCACTTTCTGTAGTGGCTATTGCAAAATTCAGAACCTACATTTCACTTTTCATGAGCTTGCTTCACAATAAAAACACCTAATTAAATTGCACATTTTTCACTCTTTTGAAATAAACTATTACACATGTTCAAACAATCAGTTTCACAAATGACACAATAGAATTTTACTTTCTGTAGTTACTCTTTGATAATTCAGAACCTACATGTCACTTCAGACTCGCTTGGTTCAGGAAAATCACATATATTTCAATTATAAATGTTTGAAAAAACTTATTCACTCTTTTGAAATAATTAGTTTCACATTTATACATTGTAATTTCACATTTGTGGTTAATATTTTCACAATTCAGAACCTACTTTTTACATTTCACTAACATGTTTCACAAAAATCACATATACACATTTAAAAAACATATTTCACTCTTTTGAAATAATCAGTTTCACATTTATACATTATAATTTCACATTTTGTGGTTAGTATTTCACAATTCAGAACCTACATTTTTACATTTCACTGTCATGTTTCACAAAAATCATATCTATTTTAGTTACACATTTTAAAAAACATATTCCACTCTTTCACAAAATCAATTTCACATTTTGTTGTTACTACTCCCTTCGTCACAAAATATCTGACTCAACTTTGTACTGGCTTTAGTACTAAGTTAGTGTAAAGTTGAGTCACTTATTTTGGGACGGAGGGATTATTTCACAATTCAGAACCTACATGTTACATTTCATAGGTCTGTTTCACAAAAATCACATATATCTCAATTGCATGTTTTTTAAAAACATTTTCACTCTTTTGAAATAAACTATTACACATTTCAAAAAGTCGTCGGTTTCTAGTAAAATATGATGGTTTTACACATTTGTGTGGAAATAGTGTTTTAAAAAATTTATAGTTATATTGGTTTGGTTCACATATGGAATGTGAAATGTTGAAATTTAAATGTGTTCGAATGTATTCATGCTTGGACTTGTTTAAAAGGCCTTGGCGCTAGGAGTTCAAATATATACACAAATAAAATAGGAAATTATGGTTTAAAAGATAGGGACGATTTAATTTAGTAAAGGTGAAATAAAAGGTTGGATTTAACCAGAGCGGGGAGGGTAGAGAGAGAGAGAGAGAGAGAGAGAGAGAGAGAGAGAGAGAGAGCACTGTCGTATTTCTGCCATGCATCCATGCCAAAGACAAATAATAGGGACCACTACCTATATTTTGATGATGTATACTAGTGTATATCAGAAAATGAGAATAAAGTGGTCCCACCTGCATGCATCTTGACGCGAGCAATCAATGGTGGATTTGTTGCCGCTAGGTAGCATCACCACGCAAAAAGACTTTCTGCCACTCCCCATCGTTCGCTGGACAGGAAGCTGCGGTGAGGAACGCATGACCTAAGGTTGGGCATGCACCGGTCGGGGCTCCTTGTTGATCACATCCCACACCTCCTCCATCGTCTTCTGGCAAAGCGGAGGAGGCAAGGAGAAGTACCCCTGCCGGCATAGGCCACTTCCTCTTGCATCCCCGCCACCTCCGCTTCCACCAGTACCCACCACAGGAGCCTCTTGCATGCCCACAGGGCCACCGCCGGTAGTCGCTTGGAACTCCTCGACATTCCATATGTTGCTCATGAACTCGTCCATGTTCGTGGATCCAAAATTGTGCCCCACCTCGCACATCGATTATTGCAGCTCATCCAGCATCAATGCGAAGATCGAAGACTGCAGCATCGGCGCAACCATCTGCTCCTCACCTTCGAGAATGTCCGGGTGTGAGGTGACTTCTCCCTCGGAGAACTTCACGTCCTTGATCATCTCTGACGACATCCTATCTCTCCACTATGTGCTCTATGCACGCTCTTGCTTGTGATGTGTGGTTCAATCTTGTGCGCTGCACCACCCTATTTATAGCCTGCCGCATGCAAGAGATAAGCATCAATTAAAGCATTAGATAGCTATTAAATTCATGTCAGTGATGAAAAAGGTTAGCTATAGATAGATAGATACATAGTAGATAGCTCGTCTCGTACTGGATAGATAGGGTGCTGCCAAAGTGCCAAACATTCACAAGATGTAGCTACCGCAGCGCCGCGACAGAGTGCCACCCTTCTTGGTGTTGACGTTATCCATGGACTATTCCATTATCTTCTCCACCAACTATAAAAGAAATCAAGACCAAAAGGTGTTACCATAAGCACGCTCACATTAACTGTTTTAAGACTTGACAATTATGTTGTTGCAAGCAATTGGAAAATTATGGTCAGTGTGGGAGGTTTTTTTTTCCTTAGAAAAGAAGGATCACCCCTGGCCTCCGATGCACACAGCCATAAGAGTATGAGGGTTGATGATGGATGTCATTGTTGGCCAACGAGGGAGCACAACTAAAGGCTAGTCGGACCATCAAGCAGGAAATCATGACGGAGGGGGGAAAGTGGATCGACTACCCAAGCATTACGATGGGTGACCACCGACAAGTATCAAGGGATCCCGCGTGACCACTGATTTGAATAGCTTAAATTTCACTAGATTTAAGAACTATTTGAATGACTAAAATTCCGCCGCCACGGCAAAGTGTGCCTAGGTGACTAAACTCAACTCGTGTGTCATCTTCACTTCTTCATAAGAGAGGAAAGGCGAAGACTCCCACACACACATGGACCACACACATTGCATCTCACCATATTAAAGAGCAAGTACATATCAACTTTCCTAACATTCTTTTGCTCCATTTGTTTGAAGCTGCTGATAAACACATATACCTATAAACAGTAACAACAACACGAGTTCACTTGCTTGACTAGATAAACACTCACAATTGGGTCCTTATGGGTTTTAGCTACTACTAGTATATTACTATACCACCACTCTCCGAAAAGGAAAGGTAACTGTTATCAACACCATAATTCATTCTCATACTCATGCTAGCACGGCAATGGAAGCTTAATGGCGGATCACCATTCCCCAGATGCAGCTTCTGTTGCGCCGCGATAGGGTGCCACCTTTCTTGGCGTTCACTTTCTCCTTGGATTGTTCCATCATCTTCTCCACCAGCGTAAGAAAAAAAGATCAAGAACACGAGGTGGTTTTATCAGCACGCACACATTAACTGTGTTAAGACTTAACAATTCGATTGTTACAAGCAGTTGGCAAGTGATGGCGAGTGTAGGAGGATTGTCATGTGATGGTGGGAAAACGTACGTAGCATTTTTTTTCTTGCTCAACAAAATTGTCTTCTGCAACAAAACAATGATATAGTTTAGTAACGGTGAGAACTAAAAAGAATAAGAAAACTCAATTTTCTCATGGTTTTCACTAGTCAACGGCTCCGTACCTCCGTAGCTTTCAGACAAGCTTTCTCCTCCTTGAGGTGATTCAGTTCAGCTTCAAGCTCCACGGTATAAGACTGTAGGATTAACAAAGACAGAGTGTGAATGTGTCACCAACCTTATTACCACCATTGCAGAAATGGCATTGCATAAAAACCAACAATTTTGGCAGCAAGGTAAGTACCTCTTCCTAGCACATGATCGTGCGGCTGACTCACGTTTCTTGATCATGCGGCGGTGGCGACGCACGATGCTCCTCTTGGAGGACTGATCCTCCGGGGTGACGCCATTCTCCATCATTGCTCCATCGCCCATGCAGTTCATCATGTCAGCCTGCGTCTTAGCGCTCCTCCCGTCCGACGACTCGGGGCTCACGATACCCTCCCACCTTGAGGAGGTGGTGGTGGAGGCATCACAGCCATCCCTGCGTACCCGTTGGGGACGAACCCCATGTCGTCGCCCATCACCGAGAACATGTCCTTGGCCGGTGCCATTGGGTACATGATTGGGCCAAGCTGCTGCCCCTGCTGCACGGGGTTTATCTGTCCATGGACCAAGCCAGCCGGCACAGGCGCATGGCCACCGGCGCCAGATCCACAAACGACGCTGGCCTGGACAAGGAACTGTTATAGCATCTCTCTCTGAGCGTCCCCTGCCGGTCGTTGGCCACAATCAAACCGCCATTCCCCCTGAAATGTAAAATTGTGCGGTTGCGCTACCTACCAGCGAGGTGGTGTCCAATAGGGAGCTGCCATCCAACACTATATGGGCTAAGTATCTTTGTATTACATTTCTTTTCTGGATTTCCCATCTTCGTATTTCCACTCTCACTCTTCAATAGTTTCCCCCCACTAGTGTACTTCGCATGCATGCATCACAGTGTGTCACGAGCACTTTTTCTTCTCCCACACAATAAATCCAACCATTTCTTCCTCCTTGGCTAATTTAAAACATCCATATCTTTTATATCATATATTAATTTGTGAAACTTTTAATACTTGATCTCTGTGCGTCAAAACCTTTAAAATGAAATCAAACTTGAATATTTTTTAACCATATTTAAATTTGAACATATATTTCACATGTCAAAATAATCTATTTCACAATGATACACTACAATTTCACTTTCTGTAGTGGCTATTGCACAGTCCAGAACCTACATTTCACTTTTCACAGGCTTGCTTCACAAATAAACACCTAATTAAATTGCACATTTTTCAAATAACATATTTCACTCTTTTGAAATAAACTATTACACATGTTCAAACAATCAGTTTCACAAATGACACAATAGAATTTCACTTTCTGTAGTTACTCTTTCATATTTCAGAACCTACATTTCACTTCGGACTGGCTTGGTTAAGGAAAATCACATATATTTCAATTACATATGTTTGAAAAAGCTTATTTCACTCTTCTGAAATAATCAGTTTCATATTTATACATTGTAATTTCACATTTGTGGTTAATATTTTCACAATTCAGAACCTACTTTTTACATTTCACTAACATGTTTCACAAAAATCACATATATTTTAGTTGCACATTTTTTTAAACATATTTCACTCTTTTGAAATAATCAGTTTCACATCTATACATTATAATTTCACATTTTTTGGTTAGTATTTCACAATTCAGAACCTACATTCTTACATTTCACTGTCATGTTTCACAAAAATCACATCTATTGTAGTTACACATTTGTGAAAAAAACATATTCCACTCTTTCAAAAAATCGATTTCACATTTTGTGGTTACTACTCCCTTCGTCCCAAAATAACTGACTCAACTTTGTACCGCCTTTAGTACTAAGTTACTATATAGTTGAGTCACTTATTTTGGGACGGATGGATTATTTCATAATTCAGAACCTACATGTTACATTTCACAGGTCTATTTCACAAAAATCACATATATTTCAATTGCATGTTTTTCAAAAAACATTTTCACTCTTTTGAAATAAACTTTTACACATTTCAAAACGTCTTAGGTTTCTAGTAAAATATGATGGTTTTACATATTTCTGTGGAAATAGTGTTTTAAAAATTTCTAGTTATATAGGTTTGGTTCACATATGTTGTGTGAAATGTTGAAATTTAAATGTGTTCGAATGTATTCAAGATCGGTCTTGTTTAAAAGGCCTTGGCACAAGGAGTTAAATATATTAAAAAATAAATAGGAACTTATGGTTTATAAGATAGGGATGATTTAATTTAGTAAATGTGAAATAAAAGGTTGGATTTAACAAGAGAGAGGGAGAGAGAGAGAGCACACTGTTATATTTCTGCCATGCATCCATGCCAAAGACAAATAATGGGGACCACTAGCTATATTTTGATGATGTATACTAGTGTATGGCAGAAAATGAGAATAAAGTGGTCCCACCTGCACGCATCTTGATGCGAGAAACGAATGGCGGATTTGTCATCGCTAGGTAGCATCACCGCGTAAAAAGACTTTCTGCCATTCCCCGCCGTTGGCTGGACAGGAAGCTGCGATGAGGGACGCGCGACCTGAGGTTGGGCATGCATCGGTCGGGGCTCCCTATTGATCCCAGCCCACACCTCCTCTGCCATCTTCCGGCACAGCGGAGGAGGCAAGGAGAAGGACCCCTGCCGGCATACGCCACTTCCTCCTGCATTCCCACCACCTCCACTTCCACCAGCAGCCTCAACAGCAGCCTCCTCCATGCCCACCAAGCCATCGCCGATAGCCGCTTGGAACACCTCGACATTCCATATGTTGCTCATGAACTCGTCCATGTTCATGGACCCAAAATTGCGCCCCACCTCGCACACCGAGTATTGCAGCTCGTCCCGCGTCAGCGTGAAGATCGAAGACTGCAGCGCCGGCGCAACCATCTACTCCTCACCTTCAAGAATGCGTGGGTGTGAGGTGACTTCTTCCTCGGAGAACTTCACATCCTTGCTCATCTCTGTCGACATCCTATCTCTGCACTATAGTCTCTGCGTACGCTCTGGCACGCTTGTGGTGTGTGGTTCAGTCTTGTGCGCCGCGCCACCCTATTTATAGCCTGCCGCATGCAAGATATAAGAATCAATTAAAGCATTAGATAGCTACTAAATTCATGTGATTGATGAAAAAGGTGAGCTATAGATAGATAGATGCAAAGTAGATAGTTCGTCTCTTACTAGATAGATAGGGTGCGCCAAACGTTCACAAGATGCATCTACCGTAGCGCTACGACAGGGCATCACCGTCTTGGTGTTGACGTTCTCCTTGGACTATTCCATCATCTTGTCCACCATCTATAAAAATAGTCAAGACCAGAAGGTGTTACCATTAGCACGCTCACATTAACTGTTTTAAGACTTGGCAATTATGTTGTTGCAAGCAATTGGCAAGTTATGGTAAGTGTGGGAGGGTTTTTTTATCTTAGAAAAGAAGGATCACCCCTGGCCTCCGATGCACACAGCCATAAGAGTATGAGGGTTGATTATAGCTATCATGGTTGGCCAACGAGGGAGTGCAACTGAAGGCTAGTCGGACCATCAAGCAGGAAGTCATGACAGAGGGGGAAAGTAGATCGACTACCCAAGCATTACGATGGGTGACCACCGACAAGTCTCAAGGGATCCCGCGTGACCACTGATTTGAATAGCTCAAATTTCACTAGATTTAGGAACTATTTGAATGACTAAAATTTCACTGACGCGACAAAGTGTGCCGACGTGACTAAACTCAACAAGTGTACCATCTCCACTTCTTCACAAGAGAGGAAAGGTGAAGGCTCACACACACACACAACAGAAATGGACCGCACACATTGCATCACATCATATTAAAGCATGAGTACACATCAACATATTGCTAATTTTCTTTTGTTCCATTTGTCTGAAGCTTCTGACAAACACATATACCTATAAATAGTAACAACAACACAAGTTCACTTGTTTGACTAGATAAACACTCACATTTGGGTCCTTATGGGTTTTAGCTACTACTAGTAAATTACTATGCCACCCCACTGCAAAAATGAAAGGTAACTATTATCAGCACGACAATTCATTCTCATCCTCCTGCCTGCACGGCTATGGAAGCTGAATGGCGGCTCATCGTTCACCAGATGCAGCTTCTGTTGCGCCGCGATAGGGCACCACCTTTCTTGCAGTTCACGTTCTCCTTGGACTGTTCCATCATCTTCTCCACCAGCTGTAAGAAAAAAAGATCACGAACACAAGGTGGTTTCATCAGCACACACACACATTGACTGTGTTAAGACTTAGCAATTAAATTGTTACAAGCAATTGGCAAGTGATGGCAAGTGTAGGAGGATTTCCACACGATGGTGGGAAAATGTACAAAACATTTTTTTTCTTGGTCAATGGAATCGTCTTCTGCAACAAAACAACGAGACAGTTTTGTAACGGTAATAACTAAAATGAATAAGAAAACTGAATTTTCTCATGGTTTTCACTGGTCAACAGCTCTGTACCTCCTCAGCTTTTAGACGAGCTTTGTCCTCCTGGAGGTGGTTCAGTTCAGCTTCAAGCTCCACAGTATAAGCCTGTAGGATTACCAAAGACAGAGTGTGTACGTGTCACCAACCTTGTTACCACCATTGCAGAAATGGCATTGCATAAAAACGAACAATTTTGGCAGCAAGGTAAGTAACTATTTCCTGGCACGCGATCGTGCGGCTGACTCACGATTCTTGATCATGCGGCAGTGGCGACGCTCGATGCTCCTCTTGCAGGACTGGTCCTCCGGGGCATCGTTGTTTTCCATCATCGCTATGTCGCCCATGCAGTTCATCATGTCAGCCTGCGTCATGGCACTCCTCCCGTCCGACGACCCGGGGCTCATGATACCTACCCCACCTAGAGGAGGTGGTGGCGGCGTCACAACGTCCATCCCTGCGTACCCATTAGGGACGAACCCCATGTCATCGTCCATCACTGGGAACATGGCGTTGGTTGGTTCCATCAGGTACATCATTGGGCTAGGCTGCTGCCCCTGCTGTGCGGTGTTCATTTGTCCATGGATCATGCCAACCGGCATAGGTGCTAGGCCGCCGACACCAAATCCCCGGACCATGCCCGCAACTGAACCGCCATTCCCCATGAAATTTAAAATTGCGTGGTTGCGCTACCTACCGTCAAAGTGGTGTCCAATAGGGAGTTGCCATCTAACACTATGTGGTCCAAGTATCTTTGTATTACATTTCTTTTCTGGATTTCCCATCTTCGTATTTCCACTCTCACTCTTCAACAGTTGACCCCCACTAGTGTACTTCACATGCACGCATGACAGTGTGGCCCAGTCACTTTTTCTTATCCCACACAATAAATTCAACCATTTCTTCCTCCTTAGCTCATTTAAAACAACCATATCTTTTAAACCATATATTCATTTGTGAATTTTGTTATATTTGAACTCCTTGCGCCAAAACCTTTAAAATGAGATCAAACTTGAATAATTTTTAACCATATTTAAATTTGAACATATATTTTACATGTCAAAATAATCTATTTCACAATGATACATTACAATTTCACATATATTTCAATTACATATTTTTGAAAAAACATATTTCAATGTTTTCCAAATAATCAGTTCACATTTATACATTGTAATTTCACATTTGTGGTTAACATTTTCATAATCATGGACCTACTTTTTACATTTCACTATCATGTTTCACAAAAATCACATATATTTTAGTTACACATTTTGTAAAACACATTTCACTTTTTGAAATAATCAGTTTCACATTTATACATTATAATTTTACATTTTGTTGTTAGTATTTCACAATGCAGAACCTACATTTTTACATTTCACTCTCATGTTTCACAAAAGTCACATCTATTTTAATTACATATTTTTCTAAAAAAAACATATTTCATTGTTTCAAAAAATCAGTTCCAAATTTTGTGGTTACTACTCCCTCCGTCCCAAGATAAGTGACTCAACTTTTCACTTACTTTGGAGTCTTTCACAATTTAGAACCTACATGTTACATTTCACATGTCAGTTTCACAAAAATCACACAAATTTTAACTGCACATTTTAAAAAAACATTTTCACTTGAAGTAGTGTTACACATTTCAAAAAGTCATAGGTTTCTAGTAAAATATGATGGTTTTACATATTTCTGTTGAAATAGTGTTTAAAAAACTTTCTAGTGATGTAGGTTTGGTTCACATATGGATTGTCAAACATTGAAATTTAAATGTGTTCGAATGTATTCAAGATCGGTCTTTTGTAAAAGGCCTTGGCGCCAAGAGTTCAAATATAAAAAAATTGAAATAGGAACTTATGGTTTAAAAGATAGGGACGATTTAATTTAGTAAAGATGAAATAAAAGGTTGGATTTAACCGAAGAGAGAGAGAGATAGAGCACATTATCATATTTCTACCATGCACCCATGCCAAAGACAAATAATGGGGACAACTAGCTATATTTTGATGATGTATACTAGTGTATAGCAGAAAATGAGAGTAAAGTGGTCCCACTTGCATGCATCTTGACGCGAGCAATCAATGGCGGATTTTTTGCCGCTAGGTTGCATCACCGCGCAAAAATACTTTCTGCCATTCCCCACCGTTGGATGGACAGGAAGCTACGGTGAGGGACGCGCGACATGAGGGTGGGCATGCACCGGTCGGGGCTCCCTGTTGATGTCAGCCCACACCCCCTCCACCGTCTTTCGACATAGCGGGGGAGGCAATGAGAAGGACCCCTGCTGGCATAGGCCACTTCCACTTGCATCCACGCCACCTCCGCTTCCACCAGCACCCACCACACGAGCCTCCTCCATGCCCACCAATCCACCGCCGGTTGCCGCTTGGAACTCCTCGACGTTCCATATGCTGCTCATGAACTCGTCCATGTTCATGGACCCAAAATTGAGCCCCGCCTCGCACACCAAGTATTGCAGCTCGTCGCGTGAAGATTGAAGACTGCCTTGACGGCGCAACCGTCTACTCCGCACCTTCGAGAATGTGCGGCTGTGAGGTGACTTCTTCCTTGGAGAACTTCACGTCCTTACTCATCTCCGATGCCATCCTATCTATCCACTGTGGTCTCCATGTACGCTCTTGCTTGTGGTGTGTCGTTCAGTCTTGTGCGTTGCGCCCCCTTTTTATAGCCTGCCGCATGCAAGATATTAGCATCAATTAAAGCATTAGATAGTCGTTATTATATTCACGTGATTGATGAAAAAGGTAAGCTATAGGTAGATAGATAGATAGATAGATGGATAGATAGATAGATAGATAGATTGTAAGTAGATAGTTCGTCTCGTACTGGATACATAGGGTGCTGCCAAAGCGCCAAACGTTCACAAGATGCAGCTACCACAGCACCGAGACAGGGCGCCACCCTTCTTGGCGTTGACGTTCTCCTTGGACTATTCCATCATCTTCTCCACTAGCTATAAAGAAAAGCAAGACCACAAGGTATTACCATCAGCACGCTCACATTAATTATTTTAAGACTTAGCAATTATGTTGTTGCAAGAAATTGGCAAATTATGGTAAGTGTGGGAGGCTTTTTTTTGGAAAAGAAGGATCACCCCTGGCCTCTGATGCAAACAGCCATAAGAGTAGAGGGTTGACGATCGCTATCATGGTTGGCCAATGAGTGAGCGCAACTGAAGGCTAGTCAGACCATCAAGCAGCAAGTCACGGCGGAGGGGGAAAGTGGATCGACTACCCAAGCATTACGATGGGTGACCACCGACAAGTCTCAAGGGATCCCACGTGACCCCACTTACTTGAATAGCTCAAATTTCACTAGATTTAACAACTGTTTGAATGACTAAAATTTCACTGCCGCGGCAAAGTGTGCCTACTTGACTAAACTCAACTCGTGTGTCATCTCCACTTCTTCACAAGAGAGGAAAGGTGAAGACTCCCGCACAGATATCTGAAATGGACCACACACATAGCATCACGTCATTTTAAAACTCAAGTACACATCAACATATTGCTAATTTCCTTTTGTTCCATTTGTTCGAAGTTTCTAACAAACCCATCATCATCTATTAACAGTAAGAACAACACAAGTTCACTTGCTTGACCACATAAATATTGGCATTTTGTTCCTTATGGGTTGTAGGTACTACTAGTAAATTACTATACCATCTCGCTCCAAAAAAGAGGTAACTACTATCAACACCAGAATTGTTGCTGCGGCTCCATCAAAAACACAAAACAGCTAGAATGCAAGTCATGTCGGTCCTCCTGCTGGCATGGCTGTAGAAGCTGAATGTCAAGTCACCGTTCACCAGATGCAGCTACCGCAGTGCCGCAAGAGAGCGCCATCCTTCTTGGTGTTGGCGTTCTCCTTGGACTATTCCATCATCTTCTCCACCGGTTGTAAAAAAATCATGACCAGAAGGTATTTTCTTCAGCACGCATATATTAACTTTGGCAAACATGGCATTATGTTGTTGGAAGGAATTGGCAAATTGTGATTGGTGTAGGATGGTATTTTTCTTCAAAAAGGAGGATCACCCCTGGCCTTCGATGCACACATCCATAATATTATGAGGGTCAATGATCGCCGTCATGGTTTGCCAACCAGGGTGCACAACTGAAAGCTAGGCGGACTCTCAAGCAACGAGCCGCAGCGGAGGGGAAAGAGGATCGACTACCAAGCATTGCGATTGGTGACCACCATCAATTCTAACTGGATCTTGCGTGACCGTTGATTGGAAGAACTCAAATGTCACTTGATTTAAAAAATATTTGAATTACTCAAATTTCACCAATGCGGCAAAGTGCGACTACGTGACTAAACTTAACTCGGGTGTCATTCCACTTCTTCAGAAGGGAGCAAAGGCGAAGACTCCCACACACACATACAAAATGGACCACACACATAACATCACGTCATATTAAAGCGCGAGTACACATCAACATATAGCTAATTTCTATTTGTTCCTTTTGTCTGAAATTACTGACAAACCCATCATCACCTATTAACAGTAACAACAACACAAGTTCACTTGCTTGACCAGATATACACTGATGTTTGGCTTGTTATGGATTTTAGGCACTACTAGTAAATTATTATACCATCCTGCTCCAAAAAGAAGAGGTAACTACAATCAACACCACAATTGTCGTTGTAGATGCATCAAACACACAAAATGGACAGAATGTAAGTCCTCCTCATCCTCCTACCAGATCAGCTAAGGAAGCTTAACGGCGGGTCAGCATTCACCAGATGCAGCTGCCACAGTGGAGCGACAGGGCACCATCGTTCTTGGCATTTACTTTCACCATGGAATATTCCACCATATTCTCCCCTAGCTGTAAAAAATCATGACCACAGGGTGTTACCATCAGCACGCTCACATTAACGTTTTTATGACTTGGCAATTTGGTTGTAGAAAGCGGTTGGAAAATGATGGTAAGTGTGGGAGGGTTTTTTCTGAGAGAAGGGGGATCACCTCTGGCCTCCGATGCACACAGCTATAAAAGTATGAGGGTTGATGATCGTAGTCATGGTTGGCAAACAGGGGCGAACTGAAGGCTAGCCGGACCGTCAAACAGTGAGCCGCGACAAAGGGTAAAGGGTATCGACTACCCAAGCATTGCAATGGGTGACCACCGTAAAGTCTCACATGATCCCACGTAACCACTGATTTGAATACCTCAAATTTCACCAGATTTAAAAACTATTTGATTGCTCAAATGTCATCTCCACTTCTTCATAAGAGATCAAAGGTGAAGAATCCCACACATACATCCGAAATGGGTCACATACATAACATCGTATCATACTAAAGCGCGAGTACACATCAACATATTACTAATTTTCTTTTCTTTTGATATCTGAAGTTTCTGACAAATCCATCGTCACCTATAAACAATAACAACTCAAGTTCACTTGCTTGACCAGATAAACACTGAAATTTGGGTCCTTACAGGTTTTAGGTACTACTACGAAATACTATACCATCCCGCTCTGAAAAGAAATGGTAACTACTATCAACACCACAATTGTTGTTGCGGTTGCATCAAACACACAAAATGGCCAGAATGCAAGTCCTCCTCATCCTCCTGCCAGCACCGTTATGGAAGCTCAAAGGTGGGTCATCGTTCACCAGATGTAGTTGCCACTGTGTCGCAACATGATGCCACCCTTCTTGGCGTTGACGTTCTCGTCGGACTGTTAGATCATCTTCTCCAAGAGATGTAAAGAATATCACGATCGCAGGGTGTTACCCTTAGCACGCACACATTAACTGGTTTTAGACTTGGCAATCAGGTTTTTGTAAGCAATTGGCAAATGATGGTAAGTTAGGAGGGTCTTTGTGTGATCACCCCTGGCCTCCGATGCACACAACTATATGAGTATGCAGGTTGATGACCGCCGTCATGGTTGGCCAACCAGGGAGCATGTCAAGGCTAGTCGAACCCTTGAGCTGCGAGCCGTCAAGTCTCGCGAGATCCCGCATGACCACTGATTTGATAGCTCAAACTGCATTGTATTTAAAAACTATTTGAATAACTCAAATTTCAAACACACGGCAAAGTGCGCCTATGTGACTAACTCAATTCGTGTGTCATCTCCACTTCTTCAGAAGAGAGTAAAGACGAAGAGTCCCACACACACATCCAAAATGGAACATGCACGTAGCATCCCATCATATTAAAGCATGATTATATATCAACATATTGCTGATTTTGTTTTTCCGTTTGACTGATGTTTCTAACAAACCCATCGTCACCTATAAAATGTAACAACACAAGTTCACTTGCTGACATGTGGGTCCTTATGGTTTTTAGGTACTACTATAGTAAATTACTATACCACCCCGCTCTGAAAAGAATAGATGACTATACTATCGACACCGCAAATGACGTTGTAGTTGCATCAAACACACAAAAGGGCCAGAATGCAAGTTTTGCTCATCCTCCTGCCAGCATGACTATGGAAGCTGAATGGAAGGTAACCGTTCACCAGATGCAGCTGCCGCGGCGCCGCGACACGGCGCCACCCTTCTTGGCGTTGACATTCTCCTTGGACTGTTCAATCATCTTCTTCACCAGCTGTAAAAAAGCCACGACCACGGGGTGTTACCATCTGCGCGCACACATTAACTGTTTTAATACTTGCCAATTAGGTTGTTGCAAGCAATTGGCAAATGATGGTAAGTTTAGGATGCTTTTTTTCCTAGAAAAGGAGGACCACCTTTGGCCTCCCATGCACACATCCTTAATTGTATGAGGGTTGATGATCGCTCTCATGGTTGGCCTACTAGGGAGCACAACAAAAGGCTAGTCGGACCCTCAAGCGAGCCGCGACGGAGGGAAAGCAGATCGACTACCCAAGCATTGGAATGGGTGACCACCGTCAAGTCTCACCGGATCCCACGTGACCATTGATTTGAATAGCTCAAATTTCACTAGATTAAAACTATTTAAATGCTCATATTTCACCGATGTGGCAAAGTGTGCCCACGTTATTAACTCGTGCATCATCTCCACTTCTTCATAAGAAAGCAAAGGCGAAGATACCACCACACACACACATCTGAATTGGACCACACACATAGCATCGGACCATATTAAAGCGCAAGTGCACATCAAAATATTGCTAATTTTGTTTTCTTCCGTTTTCCTGAAGTTTTTGACAAACCCCTCATCACCTATAAATAGTAATAACAATGCAAGTTCACTTGCTTGACCAGATAAACACTGACATTTGGGTCCTTATGAGTTTCAGGTACTACCAGTAAATTACTATACCATCCCGCTCTAAAAAGAAAAGGTAACTACTATCAACACAACAATTGTCGTTGTAGTTGCATCAAGCACACAAGATGGCCAGTATGCATGTCCTCTTCATCCTTCTACCGGCATAACAATGGAAGCTAAATGACGTTCCACTGTCCTCTAGAAGAGTTGTCGCAGTGCTGCGACAAGGCGCCACCCTTCTTGGCATTGACATTCTCCTTGGACTGTTCCATCATCAACAACTCCAGGTGTAAAAAAATCACGACCACTGGGTGTTACCATAAACACACACCCATCTATTGTTTAAGACTTGGCAATTGGTTGTTGAAAGTAATTGGCAGATGATGGTAAGTGTAGGAGTTTTTTTTTCTTAGAAAAGGAGGACCACTCCTGGCCTATGATTCTCACAGCCATAAGAATATGACGGTTGATGATCGCCATCATGGTTAGCCAACCAGGGAGCACAACTAAAGGCCAACCGGACCCTCAAGCAGCGAGCCGCGATGGAGAGGAAAGGGGATCGACTGCCCAAGCATTGCGATGGGTGACCATCGTCAAATCTCATGGAATCCCACATGACCGATTATTTGAATAGCTCAAATTCCACTGGATTTAAAAACTATTTGAATAGCTTTCACCGACACAAAAAGTGCCCCCACGTGACTACATTCAACTCGCGCGTCTCCACTTCTTGAGTAGAGAGAAAAGGGTGAAGAGTCTCACACACACCTCCGAAATAGACCACACACATAGCATCCCATCATATTAAAGTGCGAGTACACATCAACATATTGCTAACTTTCTTTTGTTCCATTTGTCTAATATTTCTGACAAACGCATCATCACCTATATATAAATAGTAACAACAACACAAGTTCACTTGGTTGACTAGATAAACGCTGACATTTGGTCCGAAAAGAAAAGCTAACTACTATCAACTCTCATGGGATTTCGTGTGACCACTGATTTGAATAGCTAAAATTTCATCGGATTTAATAACTATTGAATGGCTCAAATTTCACTTACGTGACAAAGTGCACCTACGTGACTAAACTCAATTCATGTGTCATCTCCACTTCTTCAGAAGATAGCAAAGGCAAAGACTCGAGCATACACTGGAAAATGGACCACACACATAGCATTGCATCATATTAAAGCGCGAGCACACATGACACAAAGTATGGCCCCGAGCTCATGTGCTCTCTAATGAACAATAATATCAAAAAAGTAAAAAAAATAAAAAAATCTGAATTTTTTTATGCAAACTTTGAAAATGTTCTCAATGCTTGCAGATTTTATCCTGAAATAAAATTCTTGGAAGTCGTGGTAAAAAAACAAAATTCGACACTCCGTAAATGCTATTTTCGAAAGCATTTTGGAGTGCTGTTTTTTGCCATGACTTCCACGAATGATATTTCGGGATGAAATTTGCAAGCACCGAGAACATTTGTCAAGTTTTACACCCAAAAAATTCAAAATTTATTGAAGTTTTCTTTTTCATTTTTTGAATTTAATATTCATCCTGAACTCAATTAAGCTCAGAAGTAGAAGGGGACTTTCAGAGTACACATCAACATATTTCTAATTTTCCTTTGTTCCATTTGTATGAAGTTTCTGACAAACCCGTCAGCACCTATAAACAGTAGCAACAACACAAGTTTACTTGCTTGACAAGATAAACACTGATATATGGGTCCTTATGGATTTTAGTTACCACTAGTAAATTAATATATCATCCCGCTTTGAGTAGAAAAGGTAACTACTATCAACACCACAATTGTCGCTGCTGCAGTTGCATCAAACACACAAAACAGCCAGATTTCATGTCCTCCTCCTCCTACTAGCACGGCTATAGAAGTTGAATGGCGGGTCACCGTTCACCAGATGCAGCTACCGTAGCGCCGTGATAGGGAGTCACCCTTCTTGGCGTGGACGTTCTCCTTTGACGGTTCCATCTTCTTCATCAGCTGTAAAAAAAACCATGACCATCGGTTGTTACCATCAGCGCGCACACACACACATTAACTGTTTTATGACTTGGCAATTAGGTTCTTGCAAGCAATTGGCGAATCATGGTAAGTGTAGGAGCATTTTTCTGAGAAAAAGAGGATCACCCCTCGCCTCCCATACACACAGCCGTGAGAACATAAAGGTTGATGATAGCCGTCATGGTTGGCCAACCAAGGAGCGCAACTGAAAGGTAGCCGGACCCTCAAGCAGCGAGCCGTGGCGGAGGGGAAAGGGAATCGACTACCCAAGCATGGTGATGGGTGACCACCTGTCAAGGCTAACGGGATCCCATGTTTGAATAGCTCAAATTTCACTGGATTTAAAAATTATTTGAATGGCTCAAATTTCACCGACGCAGTAAAGTGACCCCACACACACACACCAGAAATGGACCACATGCATTGCATCGCATCATATTAAAGCACGAGTACACATCAACATATTGCTAATTTTCTTTTGTTCCATCTGTCTGAAGTTCTGACAAACCCATATACCTATAAACAGTAACAACAACAAATGTTCACTTGCTTGACCACATAAACACTGACATTTGGGTCCTTATGGTTTTAGGTACTACTAGTAAATTATTATACGACCCCGCTCCGGAAGGATAATGTTACTGCTATAAACACCACAATTCCTCCTCATCCTCCTGCGAGCACGGCTATTGAAGCTGGATGGCGGGTCACCTTTCACCAGATGCAGCTGCCGCAGCGCCGCGAGAGGGTGCCACCCTTCTTGGCGTTCACGTTCTCCTTGGACTGTTCTATCATCTTCTCCACTAGCTGTGAAAAAAAGATCACCGCCACAAGGCGTTTCCATCAGCATGCACACATTGACTATTTAAAGACTTAGCAATTACAGTGGATTGTTACAAGCAACTGGCAAGTGGTGGCGAGTGTAGGAGGATTGCCAGGTGATGGTAGTAAAATGTACATACCATTTGTTTCTTGGTCAGCAGAATTGTCTTCTGCAACAAAACAATGAAACAGTTTAGTAACAGTAAGAACTGAAAAAGCATATGAAAACTGAATTTTCTCATGGTTTTCACTGGTCAGCAGCTCCGTACCTCCTCAGCTTTCAGACGAGCGTTCTCCTCCTTGAGGTGGTTCAGTTCAGCTTCAAGCTCTACGGTGTAAGCCTGTAGGATTTAGAAAGCCAGGGAGTGCAAGTGTCACCAACATTGTTACCACCGTTACAGAAATGGCATTGCATAAAAACCAACAATTTTGGCAGCAAGGTAAGTACCTGCTTCCTGGCACGCGATCGTGCGGCTGACTCACGGTTCTTGATCATGCGGCGGTGGCGGCGCTCGATGCTCCTCTCGCAGGACTGATCCTCCGGGGCGCCGCGTTTCCGGGCGCCGCCGTTCTCCATCATCGCTCCGTCGCCCATGCAGTTCATCATGTCAGCCTGCGTCATGGCGCTCCTGCCGTCCGACGACCCGGGGCTCACGATACCCATCCCACCTTGAGGAGGTGGTGGTGGCGGCACCACGGCCATCCCTGCGTACCCGTTGGGGACGAACCCCATGCCATCGCCCATCACCTGGAACATGCCGTTGGCTGGTGCCATCGGGTACATCATTGGGCCAGGCTGCTGCCCCTGCTGCACGGGGTTCATCTGTGCATGGACCATGCCGACCGGCACAGGCGCCTGGCCGCCGGCGCCAGATCCACGGACCACGCCGGCCTTGACAAGAAACTGCTCCAGCGTCATCTCGCCTAGGGTCCCCTGCCGGTCGTTGGCCGCAACCGGTGGCTGGACAGGAGGCTGCTGTGAGGGTCGCGCGGCCTGAGTCTGGGCATGCACCGGGCGGGGCTCCCTGTTGATCTCAGCCCACACCTCCTCCACCGTCTTCCGGCACAGCGGGGGAGGCAAGGAGAACGACTCCTGCCGGGCTAGGTTGCTTCCTCCTGCATCTGCGCCACCTCCGCCTGCACCAGCACCCACCACAGGAGCCACCTCCATGCCCACCAAGCCACCGCCGGTGGCCGCTTGGAACTCCTCGGCATTCCATATGTTGCTCATGAACTCGTCCATGTTCATGGAGCCAAAGTTGCGCCCTGCCTCGCACACCGAGTATTGCAGCTCGTCCAGCGTCAGCGCGAAGATGGAAGACTGCCGCGCGGGCGCAACCGTCTGCTCCTCACCTTCGAGAACGCGCGGGTGTGAGGTGACTTCCTCCTCGGAGAACTTCACGTCCTTGCTCATCTCCGACGCCATCCTCTCTCACCACTGTGATTGGTCTTGCTCTACGTACGCTCTTGCTTGTGGGCTGTGGTGTGTGTGGTTCAGTCTTGTGCGCCGCGCCCCCTATTTATAGCCTGCAGCATGCAAGAGATAAGCATCAATCAATGCATTAGATAGCTAATAAATTCACGTGATTGATGAAAAAGGTGAGCTATAGATAGATAGATACAGTAGCAGATAGTTCGTCCCGTACTGCATGGATAGGGTGCTGCCAAGGCGCCAAACGTGGCCGCGAGTTAAGCCTGGTATACGAGACGAACTCGCGGGGGCGTGCTGGTTTGTTGAATAGCTAGCCGACGACGGCCGCCGCCGAGACGCCTCAGTACCGACGACTGAGCATTACGCGCGTTAGCGTGGGAGACAAGGATACGAGTAAACCGTGTGGCCGTTTGCTACTGCCTACCGCTGCCAAGATCGCCGTTTCTAATTCGGGGGGTGGATTAGTACAAGGAGTCTTACGGCACGGTGCTCTTCAATTCAGGGAGGTGACAAAAGGTGGTGTCATCAAAAATGGAAAAATAGATAGGTGACAAAAGGTAAAGTCAGTCTACACGCAAAAAAAATAGTCAGTTATGCATCTTTTTTTTCCCTGAGGAAGTCAGGCATGCATGTGAAAATGCATGTCTACCTTTTATTTTTGGGCCTGGACCATCTAGAGGGAATCTAGGCCCAGAATTTGTCGTGCACTAGTGGGCCTATTAGAAGCCCACAGATACACCACTATATACTAATCTCATACTGACTCTTCCGTGTTCTACAAAAATGTCATACTTTTTTTTTGAACACTACAAAAATGTCATACTGACAGATACTAACCAGACTTTACTCAAATGGAAGATACTCCCTCCGTCCTATAATATAAGAAAAAACACTCTTATATTTTGGGACAGAAGGAGTAGATATGAATCAGACAAGAGTCGACCTGATGGCATGAAAAAGCAAAATCAGATAGAGCCCTCCTCCCCAGGATGGTGTGGAAAAGAAAAATCAGACAGGGTGGTATGGTATGGAAAAGAAGAATTAGACAGAGTCGACAGATGGTAACACATGACTTCTCACTGTCTGAAGGAAAAGATATGGGCTCGCTTTCAGCGGCAACCTGACGGTTCTCGAGGGCATATGACGAAGAATGGCTCAGCTCACATCGCACCAACAATGGCCACCCCAAGCGAAACTGCTATGACTAGTACAGCGCGTGCAGGCAAGCACAAACTGGCTTGTGGTTCCACGATTTCGAAGGATTCAGCATTTCAGCTGACGAGAAGGTAGTCTACCGGAACACCGGATCCTCGCAGCATATAATAAGCACTTAAGCAGCAACCAAGGCGATTCAAGATTTATTTATTGCTGGTGCTACACAAGAATAATCACCCCCGGCCGGGCACCAAGGATTCCCCAGCCGTTCGGACCCGGAACATAAAACGGCGGTAAAACAAAGGCGCTAGGTTGCTTAAGCCGCTGCTAGTACGATCGATGGAGATGGCATGGTGAGACGAGAGCAAAGTTGACGGCTCCGAATGAAACGAGAGCGACGAGCGCGCGGCCCGCCTGAGTACGCACGTACCTCCTCCTCCCGCTCCAGCGCCGGAGAGCCCACCGAGACGGCCGGCCGCGAGCGGCAGCGCCGCCGCGCAGACAGCTTCGGACACCACCGCCTGCAGCCGAGCCTAGGAAGCGAAACTTTTATAGTGCAGTTGCGTGGGGGGAGGGAGCTGTGGCGAAACGGGAGGCAGCATCCCTCCTTACTACTAACTGGAGAGAGAAGGAGAGACGCATGTGCGTGCGTTGTTTATACGTGCGTACGTGAGGAAAGGAAATGGTGCCGCTGGGTGTGCCGTGGCGCGGCATGCCTCCTGGCGTTGGCTGTGTCGGGCGCGTCGGCACGTTGGGCTCTCCAGAGCCATCGCCATCCTTCCGAGACGGGCGATGGGCTCCGAGTTCCGAGGCTGGGAGGGAAAGGAACGGGCAGCTACGAGCGAGCTAGCTGTGCCCCTGCATGCCGCTTGCTTACTTCCGCCCCGGGTTTTGTCAGCTCTGCTGGCCACACAGTCGCAGCTGCCTGCCTCCCTCCCTCCCTCCCTCCCATCTCGTCGCCCTTTTGGTCATCCCACATACGTGCTGGCCAGCTGCGGAGCGGCGCCAGTACGCGCGCCCAAAGCTGGAGCTCCATGCAGAATCTACTCCTACTTGATTGTAGAGTATTTATACGCACCCACAGCCTGAACCTTTGGCCTGAAGCTTGCTGGAACAGGGGAGCTTTGAGACTCTTTGGTGCAGAGATGTGGCTTAACCAGAGTGGCAAAAGCTATCGGCACCTTGCAACCCGTTTTCTCCGCCTGATGTACCACGTACTGGCGTGGCCCGTTCTCGCTCCACACGATCACGGAGCTAGCTAACACGTTCGCTCATGAAAGACATGTCATGCATGTCAGCCTGTGTCGTCGCGGAGAGGACAAGATAGGACCGGGCGTTCAGGTGAGGATAAGTCGACGCGTGCAGGGTACGTGCCTCGAAGGAGATAGTCACCTCCTGCCTGTAGTCGCCGGTTCTGTGTGGCTAATCTGCGACTGTTTGACAGTGCAGTAAAGGGCAATGCGATCTCATATCCACGGACAAGGCGCGCAGAGCCGTACCATCTTCTTGTGGAGAAAAAAACGCTTATCGCATCTACAACATCGACCCGCAAATTTCCTCGCACATCCGTTCATTGACTGCGGATACCAATGTTGGAGGTAGCCATCCAACATTACCCGCATATATTTCAACAACTATTGAAACTAAACGGACAAAATTCATTCAAACCAGATGGATTTCATGAAGTTCGGATATAATTTGCATAAACAAACTTTTTTTTGACCTTTTTACTAAAAACTATTAAAAAAATCATATATCAGACGACCGCCTCGTAAGCATGGCCGCCCTGCCCTGCCGCACCGGCGTCACCGTCCGTGTTATCATCGTCCGTCTAGCGGCGCAAGGATGCCGAAGGGCCGCGGCAGCTTTGTCCGGCGGCTGACTACCGCTCGCGGAGGAGCCGCTCCGCCTCCTGTTGCGTGGTGCGGAGGGCCGCCTTCCCGTCTGGTCAAATCACGGGCATCAATGTCGATCGCGACATATCTAGACCGGCATGAACGCGGCGCGACAAGCGGCGCAGGCGTTCCATGTAAAGCGCGGGAGAGGTGGGCGGGTTTTTTGTGGGCCAGGGCAGTCAGGAGCGGACGTGGCAGCGGTCTGGATGCCCGCAAAGCCTCCCTAGTTTGTCTCTGGTTTGCGGGAAAAAGTACGTCCGGACCGTGTCCTATGGACTGATACAGGTCTGCATTGGATGGCACACGATCCAAACGTATGCGAGCGGTTTGAGGATCGGCCTTGCAGCTGCCCTTTGTGGGAGAGGGTCGAGGCAAACAATTGAACTCCTAGCCGTCACTCGTCTTCTCCTTCTCTTGCCGCCATCAGGATGCATCGTCCATGCAACGTTGGCAGTGGTTGGAAGGTTGCTAATTCTAGGGGCCTGATAGGGAGGAGTTGATGGGCTGTTGTGGGTCGATGATCGAGATGAGTGGCCGAGATACGGTATTCGACGAACGATGTTCGACGGCGGCGCTGGTGATCCAGCGTGGTGATCTTAAACAATGGCCTGACCTGGCTGGGTCATCAGAGAAGAGAGCGTCGGTGCATGGTCCTGGGCGATAATGAGCTCAACATCATGCTCAAATCTGGCATGCGGCGGCATGGGCAATTTGTCTCGGGTTTTCTTTAGCGGGTTCCATGGTTTGTGGGGGTGAGGCGCCGTCGCTGTTCTAGTGTAGGAATAATGTCCTTCCAGTCCATTCGCTGTTTTGTTGGTGTGCTTATCGTCGACGCAGGGCATGTAGAGTTGTGTCTCGGGTGGATCTTTCAGGATGCGATCAGTTTTGGTTTCTGGTGGGTCTAACCAGCTTTCGTCATCTTCAGAGTTTCTAGGGGTCCTTTTCGACATTTTCTTCTCCGCGGCAGAGTATTGCTTCACAAATCAAGTCTGCCGACATCTCCTAGGTTGCATCAATGACGACTGTTGCTCCTACAAGCTCATGAGTTTAAACAAGTTTGTTCTATTGAGGCCGAGGCCTAGAAGAAGTGGCATTGAGCTACGCTGACACCCACAGTGGATGTAGGAGGAAGAAGGCTTCATCATCCCCAAAAAATTAATTGTATTTTTTCTGTATAAGGACCTGTTATACTTAAGTATTTCCTTAGACTCTTTCGCAAAACAGGCACACAAAGCCACTAGCATGTCGGACGGGTTAGAGCCACATCCACAACTCCCTGCCCGTCAATATAAGGGCCAGTTCTTTTACTAGCTTTTTTGGGCTTCCAGAATAAGGTGCACCCTATCCAGCTTATTCTAAAAGCCCAATCAAAATTTTCTTTCTAAAAGATTACTAGGCTTCTAAAAAATGGTTGGGCTTCTATAATAAGCTGGGTAGGGACAGCTTATTCTAGTAGCCAGCAAAAGAACTGGCCCTAAATAAGCACATTGGGGTTCCATGAACAACATCAAACAATAAAGAAGTCTATGGAACTTCCTACTAGCCGGCATGTTGTAGGAGCAACTCTAATCCATCATGCTGAAGTGTTTTATTTCTTCTCCCCCCGTGAAGTCTTAACCTACCCATTGTTGGCCAATATTCCTGACTTCCCTACGAGGCTCGGGCCCCTTCTCCCTCCATGTACCGCTCCGGCAATGAAAGGAGGTGGGGACTCCATGATTTCGTTCCAATGGTGATAGTGTTAGAAATAAATTTAGATTTGTCCCCCGTCGACGATGGCATCGCATGAGCGTGGAATAAGGTATTCCCGCGTCGCTCGGTGGCACCTCTTCATGTCGCCGGGAGTAGTGTGTAGGATCGTGTGTGCTGATATCTGGTTCTCATGATCTGGCTTTTTCTTTGCAGATTTGTCTTTGTGGTGTTGTCCTAGGAAGCGGATAATGTGGTTGTGCATTCTCCGGCATTAGCTCTAGCCTATGATGTTGCCTAGTCTAGACCTAGTCTGGAATCATGTGAGGTTCGTGTTCCCCGACTCTGTCTGGCCGGACATGGGATATTCTACGGGTCATCTTTGGTGTTTTCTTCTTCGGGGCGGCAATTTTCTACACATTTGCGGTCGCCGATGTCTTCTAGTCTACATCGATGATTTCTCGATCGGTGCTTTTACAAGAACATGAGTTTTAATGAGTTGGCTCCACTGAGACAGAGGCCCAGAGCCGGCAACAAGATTTTTTTCACGGTGCGCCGTCGAGGGATGCATGAGGAAGACTTTGACGCCCTTAAGAATATAGTTTTTTCTCTAAGGTTGCTTTTGTAGGGACATGTGCTACTTAATACTAGACTTTGTGCTTTTTCCAAAAAATGTAAATAATCATATTTTTTATGATGATGGATATTCATGAAATGAATGTCATGCTAGACTTTTTTAAACAGGTAAAATATTTTTCTATCCAACTTCTAGGCCTCGTTTTTAGAAGGAAAAGGTTAGGAATTTGGAGAACTGAATACCTATATTAATAGTTCCTACTGTATCATTCAGAATAAAGAAATGCCTCACCAGTTTTTTATGAATTGGACTATCCCTAGGAACTTCGTTAGAAATCAGACATGTGGTCTTACCTTATGTTTTTTCCTCCTTGTGTCTTGAATTCATGTATATTGCATTTTATGGTATCCAATGGTAATCCTTTAGTATTCCTATGTTTTAGGTTAGAACTCAAATTGAACATTTCTTATTCAACAAATTAAATGGCAACAAAATTCCTGTGATTTTTACTATCCTGCAATTTTTAGTTACTCTGTTTCAAGCGGGTATGTTATGGGATGCAAATATTGCATAACCATAGGTTCGTTGTCCCCATGGCGCAACGACGTGCGGCAGAAACGATTCACACTGGAATGAGACGCGAGCTACGGGATGAGTAATAGAGAGAAGTTTTGTGACCAGACTCTTCAACCCGCAAGCGTGAGCGCGGGACCACTAGATCTAAATCTGGCTCTCGGTTCGTCCTGACTCCGAGACGAGTTTCTTCCCCTTTTCTACTTCTTCCTCCTTCAGAAAATACCCCATCCCCCCTCCTCCCTCTCCCTCCCTGATCTGACGTGTTGCGGGTTCTCGCGTTGATAGATCACCATAGCTTCTCCTAATGCCCCATCGTTGAAACAACATCGTTTTCCCTCATAATTGCCCCACTCACTCCACCTGATTCCCTCTCATTTGTACAACCCCAACCTCCCCCGGTCACCATAGGCAGATCCTTGTAGAGAAAAGAGAAGAGGACACATGCAATTGTCGAGGATAATTTCGCTAGGTGCCTCTTAGCGGTAGGGACTCACATGTTATTTGAGTGACCCCCCTGCCCCCCGGGGGGCTAATAGCTCCACTCATGCTTATATGGGATTAATATTGATATAGAGTACAACCGAGATTTACAGAGAGGGTTTCAGCAAGTTGGGAGGCAACTCGTCGAGTTCTAGGGGTCGATCTAGATAGGATGTCATGGATTGATGCGGCTTCTATGGGCAGATTGCAATGTATGTAAATCTTGGCCATTCTTTGAGGTGTTGGGCGACCTTATATATGTGAAATATGGCGGTGCCCCCCCTAGCAGTGATGCTGGTCCCCATGAATCAGACTCCACCCTAGTTTTGAAAGGCCTTGACTTCCTTTATAGGAAACCAGGGAAGGCACCTTCCATTAAGTCGATCTCCCATGTATGGGTCCCTTGAACCCACACGTCCCTATGCATATACGTCCCATGTGGTACATGCGACAGGGATACAACTATCCATCAACACCAATCCCCTTCCCACCACCCCCAAAGTAATAAATACATGAATTTTGTATGAAAATTGTGATGACTTGTGCTTTGAAGTTATAATCTAAGGTTGTAGCAATTTCCACCCTCCCTATAATTCCCCTCCATATAAAAACATGGGTCAAATGAAAAGGGTATGGAAAAGACTGCTATGTATCATGGTCTAGTGTTTCCATCGACATGTGATAAGTTTTCACCCCCTCTAATTTCACTCGAGAACCGAGGAAACAAAAGGTTTTCATGTGTTGATACCTAGTGTTGCCATGTAGTTATCTAAAAGTTGACATGTGTTTTGTGGTCTAATTTTAACATATAAGTGTTGTGTTAGATTGCCATCAACATAAACCAATTAGGTTTCCCTCCATTCTAACACCAATCAGTAATGCACGTGCTAGGAAAATTTGTCATGTTTTGCTAAAACTACCATATGGTGTGTGTGTGTGTGTGTGTGTGTGAGAGAGAGAGAGAGAGAGTGTGTGTGTTTCCATGTGTCGTGGTTATTTTCGCAGTTGTGCACACAATATCCAAAAAACAGAAATACCAGGATGGGATGGAAAACACACAAGGTCATACTCCAAAATGGCACATAGTCGAATGGTGCACTTAGAGGATATGGATAAGAACATAAGACCAAATAATGTACCTTGGTGGAACTAGTAGGAGCTGTATTGAGATCATTCCATATCTTAAATCGCTATATGCCCCAGAAGAACATGTAGTTTATGCCCAAGAAGAAGATGTAGTTCACTAGAATTCATAGACCAATAGTAAAAAATGAATAAGACGAGGAAAAAATTCTTTGCACAAAGAAACAAGATAAAGTTGCCATCTAAATTGCAAAAAAATACAGTTAACATGGAATGTAGCACTAGACAACCCTGTCATGAAGCAACCCATGTGACTTGGGCAAAAAAGGTTGATACTACCAGTACTTGGCCCTACTAAGGTCGCCATGACATGTGCGCATGAACTACTATAATATAAGTATAAGTTGCCATGGTAATTATGTAAAGATTTCCATGAACTATGTGCATATTGTTGAAAGAGTCATCAACCTCAGTGTCTGCCTTTATCATCTGATAAATGAGCTTGTTTTTTCATGTGGATACAATGAAAGGTTCATGGGGTATATTTATTTCAAGTCACTGGTGTCTAATGTCTAAGTTGTCAACATGAAGTAGCTGCAAATGACAAAGAAAATGCAAAAGTGTAGAGGGTGCGCGTGAAAAAACAACAAAATCATGGGGCATGAAAGAAAAGTTTGGCTGTGGAGCTTGACCCTATAGTGTTAGGTAAACAAAAACTTGCCACACGCCAAAGAAATATGTAAATCCATTTAGGAACAAGAAAGTTGTCATTCAAGAAATGTGTATCCACACCTCAAGAGAGAAAAAATCGCCACCCCTTTGCAAAGGCGCGCCACGGGATAAATGTACAATATGCACACATGGGAGAATGCAAAAACATACCATATAAGGACACTACAAAAATTTCAAGAGATATCGTGTAACCAAAAAATCAGGAAGAAGTTGCTAGTCATGCATATTTAGAGAATGACATTGTGTTTCATAGCAAAATTACCACCAAAAAACTGAAATGTGTCTCACAGGTAACACGAAACCCATATGTGGACAACAAAAGTTGCCATATATGATGTGTAGTCACAAATTTAGGAGCAAATAAAAATGGTTGGGGTGTACCAGGGAGATTGCCATGGAATCTATGTAAAATAGGACACACATAAGCGAACTAGAAATTAATTTAATGTCACAAATAGTTGCCAAAGACATGTGAATAAAGCATGCAGATGAAGTAATTGTGTGCATAGACTAATTACCTTCGGTGTTTGGCTATGTGGACGGGAATCTGCCTTATTTTTTTGCCATGATCTATCGCCCCCTGCGACAATGTTAGTAGGAAACATTCATGTGAGATAAAAAAACTTGTAAACCATATATATATGTCCCTTCAATGAGATGAAAATAAATAAAAAATTAGAGGGTTAGGAAATCGTAGGGGGTCACCAAGGGGGGTCCAAATAGAAATCATGGCTAGATGATACGAAGATGCATGTCCGCCTGCCCAAGAACTTCCCCCAACCACAACACAAACATGCATCATCTCGTGTCTCCTGTTCACCTCACTCTAAAATTCGCAAACACACCTTTACAAGAGTAGAACTTGATGACTGAGCCACTCTGCTTCCCAATCGACAACAATTTCATCATGCGGGGTCAGATCCCACATCCTCCTACCCCACCCTTCACTCTACTAATTCGCAAACACACCTTTACAAGACTAGAACCTGATGACCGAGCCACTCTGCTTCCGGATCGACAATAATTTCATCATGTGGGGTCAGATCCCGCATCCTACCACCACACCCCCTCCCTGACCAAACCCTAGCCCCCAAAATCCTTACCGTGGTGAGCACACAGATGAATTCGATGAATCATAATAACAAAAATTAAAGTGCGCCTCACCACCTGATAGAAAATGAACTTGTATTCTCCCTTAAAACCACTTCTACCCCAGATCCACTCCGCACGATTTCGCAAAAAGTCTGCCACAAAAACAACACGCATCAAAGATTGGGCCGACGAGAAGAATGGGTGGATCAGTGATTCGTACCTCGTATGAGTGCGAGAGTGGACGGATTTCGGCGAAGGCGATGCGGCGGCGTGCCAAACCGGCGAAAAACTCAAGGGTGGGATATCTAGAGTGGGAAAGAGGAGCGAGTGTGTGTGTGTGTGGTGTAAATGCAGCCCCGGCAAGCGTGGTTTTAATGGGGAAAAGGGGCGTGGTTCCCTATAATAGTGAAACAGCCGACCCTAGGCCACCCACACCCCAGATCATCTCCTTCCTTCATTTTGTAACATATGGCTAGCAATGCGTCGCACCAAAAAGGACAAAATGCGGCCGCTCTATGCCGGATCATGCTATATCCATCTGTGTGATCAATGCAACATAATTGCTTTAGGCTAGGAGATTTGTGAGGTAAAGTTCATCCAATATAATTTCCAAAGTGTTACATCCCAAATTTTTCCGAAATCTGATTAAAAATTGCACAGGGAGTTAATTTTTTTCTAGGAAAACCTACGCTTGTTGGCCTGTAGCTAAATATGCCTAGGAATTTTCTTGATGGTTGACTTGCTTGCTCTGTTTGAATACACCCAGATTGTCAAGGACCCTATGGCCACATGGAAACCCTTGTTTGAGATTTGGGAGAAACAGAATGAACCCTACCAGGTTTAGGGAATAAATTTGAATCCCAAAATAGGGTGACAATTGAAATATTTATTTGGGCATAAGGCTATCCTTAATAAGACCTAGATGATATTCAAGCCCTAATAAATTTCCCTAAACGAATGAAGTGGATTGGTTTGATTCAATTCAAAAATAAAATTGGATTTTTTTTAGAAAAAGGGGCTTTGCATTATTTTGGCAAGAAGTGAATTCCATAAGTCCAAATAATAGGCTTGACATTATGCCATATTTTCCAAATTGTATATGAAACATATCTGGGTTTAAACCAAATTGAAATTCAAGATGGAAAATAAAGTGCAGAAAATGTATGCTCAGAAGAGCCAAATGAAATGTTAGTACAGTCACAAATATTCATATTTGAATTTAGAGAAAGTTTGCTTTGGGAAGAAAAATCAAATTGAAATGAAAATCAAAATGGCAGAGACAAAATAGAAAACAGAAAGGGAAAAATAAAATAAAAAGAAAAAGGCCCAGCCAAGCCAGCTAGCCAGGCCGTCCCTGCTAAGCCAGACGCAGCCTGGCCCCGCACGCCCTCTCTCTCTCTCTCTCTCTCTCTCTCTCTCTCTCTCTCTCTCTTCATCTCTTCCCCCTCTCCCTCTCTCTCTCTCCCCCTTGAGCTACTGACCAGTGGGCCCCTCTAGTCAGGGTCACCCCTAACCTCCAATCGCCCACGTGTGTGCGATGTGCACGACCCGAAGGCGCACGCCGGCCACACTTTCCACCTCGCGCGCCCATCGTCCATGCTAGCTCCTGCCTCCATGTCCATTAAATAGCCTCGGAACCCCTGTCCATTTCCCCTCTGCTTCACTGTCACATCACCGCCAGGCTACTCATCGGTGAACCCCCGAGCTCTGCCACTAACCTAGAAACTCCGGTGTCGATTCCAGCGAGCATAGTCAACTTGAGACCAACCACCGCCACCACTCAACTGTCAGCACCACGACGCACCCCTAGAACATCTTCGCGATGACCTGAGCTATCTCTACACCCGATGATATGTCTCCAACGTATCTATAATTTTTGATTGCTCCATGCTATTATATTATCACTCTGGATGTTTTATATTCATTTACAAGCAACTTTATATCATTTTCGGGACTAACCTATTGACATAGTGCCTAGTGCTAATTGCTGTTTTTTGCTCATTTTTTACTTTGCAGAATATCCATATCAAACGAAGTACAAATGCAGCAAAAAAATTTGGAGATTTTTTGCTGCCTAGAAAACACCTAGGAGGCCCAAGAAGTGCACCAGAGGGGCCCTGTGGGGCCCACTAGGCACTAGGGCGTGCCAGGGCCTCCAGGCGCGCCCTGGTGGGTAGTGGAGCCCACAGGCACCCCCTCCACTGACCTCTGCCTCTATAAATACTCTAAAATCCCAAAAACCCTAGGGGAGTCGACGAAACATAATTCCAACCGCCGCAAGTTCCAGAACCACGAGATCCAATCTAGAGGCCTTTTTCGGCACTTTGCCGGAGGGGTTCTTCATCATCACCCTTGCCCCTCCGATTATGCGTGAGTAGTTTACCACAGACCTACGGGTCCGTAGGTAGTAGCTAGATGGCTTCTTCTCTCTTTTTGATCTTCAGTACAATGTTCTCCTTGATGTTCTTGGAGATCTATTTGATGTAATGACTTTTTGCGGTGTGTTTGTTGGGGTCTGATGAATTGTGAGTTTATGATTAGATCTATCCATGAATATTATTCGAGTCTTTGCTGAACTCTTTTATACATGATTGTTATAACCTTGTATTTCTTCTCCGAAACTTTGGTTTGGTTTGGCCAACTAGATTGATTTTTCTTGCAATGGGAAGAGGTGCTTTGTTACGGGTTCGACCTTGCGGTGCTCAATCTCAGTGACAGAAGGAGACATGACACACATGTATCATTGCCATTAAGGATAAAAGTATGGGGTCTATTCCTACATGAATAGATCTTGTCTACAACATGTCATTGTTCTTATTGCATTACTCCATTTTTCCATGAACTTGATACACTATATGCATGCTGGATAGCGGTCGATATGCAGAGTAATAGTAGTAGATGCAGGCAGGAGTCGGTCTACTAATCTTGGACATGATGCCTATATACATGATCATTTCCTTGGATATCGTCATAATTATTTGCTCTTATATCAATCGCCCAACAGTAATTTGTTTACCCACCATGTGCTATTTTCTCGAGAGAAGCCTCTAGTGAAATCTACGGACCCCGGGTCTATTTCCTATAATATCAAAACCCAAAAATACCTTGCTGCAAATTTTATTTATTTATTTTATTTTGTGTCTTTGTCAGATCTATTTATCAAATCTCATACAATTTAATCTATCTCAATACCGAGTAGGGATTGACAACCCCTCTTACGCGTTGGGTTGCAAGTATTTGTTATTTGTGTGTAGGTGTTGTTTACATAGTGTTGCTTGGTTCTCCTACTGGATTGATAACCTTGGTTTCACAACTGAGGGAAATACTTACCTTTGTTGTGCTGCATCATCCTCTCCCCTTCAGGTAAATACCAACGCAGATACTAGCAATCAGGAAGAATTTCTGGCGCCGTTGCCGGGGAGACATCATCAACATCTATCAAGTACCCAATCACAAATCGCATCTCCTTGCAATTACTTTATTTGTCATTTGTCTCTCATTTTCCCCACTTCTAAAACATTTTTGCAAAAATACTAAAAAATCATTTGCGTTTTTGTTTTGGTCATCATGACTGGCATGACTGCCCATCCTTTTGTCACCAGATTTTGAAGTTCTATACTTCAAACAGAAACAAGAATAAAATTTGAAAGATGCTTGGTATAGGTTGATGGAATCTTACCGTGTTTGCAATATAAAGGAGATGCAAAAATTTTGCTCTGTAATTTTTATATAGGTTTAACCATGCATCATAGACAACTTTTGGATTTTGCCGCTAAGGGGAATTTTGTTGAAATTGATGCTAATGCTGCTTACGAAATAATAGAGGGAATATTGGCAGTTCCACCACCACAAAAAGGATTTACTTTTACTCAAGAAAGGATCCATATTTAGAAATATTGGGTGATATACAGAAAATTTTGGTTGCGTTACATAAGTCTAATGAGCCTCTCAAAAATATTAGTGGAAACCTCAATCACATGAATACTTTGATTACTTTGTGTAATAAACGGTTGGATATTTTGTCTCTCAAGATGGTTTCATTTCCTGAGAATATTGGGAAGCGTAAAGAGCCTCCCGGGTTTGAGAAAACTCTTGTGAAGGTAGCAAAAACCAAAGATGACAATACTTGAATCTATGCATTATGCCTAGCTAGGCGCATGAAACAATAGTGCTCGTTGGGAGGCAACCCAATGAATGAAATATTTTTTCACTTTTTCTTTCTTTTCTTGTGTGTTTGCACAATTATGCTACTGTCATGATTGGTTTTTATGTTTTAATTAGTGTTTGTGCCAAGTAATGCCTTTAGGATTATGTTGGATGATAGTTGATTTGATCCTATTGAAAACAGAAACTTTTGTGCCCAGTGCTGGAATTTTCAAAATTCACATAAACATGTTTTTGATCTGATTTTTCTACACAGGATTGATATACAAATTTTCTACATTGTCCTAATTTTTCAGAATTTTTACAGTTATAGAAGTATGGTCAAAGTTCATATTACTACATACTTTTGTGTTTTTGATAGATTCTATTTTTGTTGCATTGTGTGTTTATTTTGATGAATCGATGGGATGTACCGAGGGTATAGGCCATGTTAAAGTTGGAATATATTAGGTATAATGCAAAAATAAAATATGAATGGGTTTGTGACAGTACTTAAAGTGGTGATTTGCTTTATTATACTAACGGATCTCACGAAGGTTTTTGTTAAGTTTTGTGTGATTGAAGTTTTCAAGTTTTGGGTGAGATCACGATGGATGAAGGAATAAGGAGTGAAAAGAGCCTATGCTTGCGGATGCCCATCACACCCCAAGGTAATATTCAAGGAGAACCAAACAACTAAGCTTGGGGATGCCCCGGAAGGCATCCCCTCTTTCTTCTAATGACCAACGGTAATTTTACTTGGAGCTATATTATTATTCATCACATATCATGAGTTTTGCTTGGAGCGTCTTGTATTCTATGAGTCTTTGCTTGTTTTGCTTTTTAGTTTGTCACAATCACTACTGGAATCAGCTACTTTTCCATCTGCCAGCTCTTTGCCGTCTGCTAGCTGACGACAAAGAAGCTCTTTGCCATCAGCTACAGAAAAGCAGATGGCAATGAAAGGGCAGACGGCAATAGAGGCCTTTGCCATCTGCCCGCTCTTTGCCGTCCATGGGTGACGACGAAGAATCTTGCCAAATCCTCGGCCGACGGCAAAGGGAGGTGGCACCCACTAACGGAAACACTTAACGTCTGCCCTCTTTGCCGTCCGCAGCAGACGGCAAAGATTCCAAAAAGCGGACGCAAAAGCTGGACCTAACTAACCTAACTAGCCGAGCCCCCCCCCCCCGCCTTTTACTCTCTCTGTTCTCCTCTCTCCTCCCGACGCCCCATACACCCACCGCGCCGCCCCGCCCGCGCCGCCCGCCACCGCCCTCGCCGCCTGCGCCGCCCGCCGCCGCCATGCCGCCCCGCCCGCCGCCCGGGCCGCCCCCATCCCCCCCCCCCGCCGACCCTCCATCCGCCGCCTCCACCGCCGCCGCGCCACCCCCCCACCCCCCCCCCACACGCCAACGCCCCACCATCCGCCTGGCGGCGTCGCCCCCCGGCCGTCCCATCCCCTGAGCCCTTCCCCCCCACCCCCCACCACTGGCGCCAGTGTCGCCCGACTCCGGTGAGTATATATTTTCTATTTTTTTGTTGTTTAATTGTTGTTTAATTGTTAGTGTTAGTGTTAGATTTAGTGTTAGAAAAGAAGAAGATGTAGTGTTAGTGTTAGAAAAAGAATATGTAGAAGAAGAAGAAGAAGAAGAAGAAGAAGAAGAAGAAGAAAAGAAGTAGAAGTAGAAGAAGAAGAAAACAAGAAAAGAAAAGAAGTAAAAGAAGTAGAAAAAGATGAAAAACAAGAAGAAGAAAAGAAGTAGAAGAAGTAGAATAAGAAGAAAAGAAGAAAAGAAAAGAAGTGATATACATTTTTTGCTGTTTAATTGTTGTTTAATTGTTAGTGTTAGTGTTAGTGTTAGATTTAGTGTTAGAAAAGAAGAAGATTTAGTGTTAGTGTTAGAAAAAGAATATGTATGTAGAAGAAAAGAAGAAGAAGAAGAAAAGAAGTAGAAGAAGAAGAAGAAAAGAAGAAAAGAAAATAAGTAGAAAAAGATGAAAAGAAGAAGAAGAAAAGAAGTAGAAGAAGTAGAAGAAGAAGAAAAGAAGAAAAGAAAGAAGTGCTATACATATTTTTATTTTTTTGTTTAATTGCTGTTTAATTGTTAGTGTTAGTGTTAGTGTTAGATTTAGTGTTAGAAAAGAAGAAGATTTAGTGTTAGTGTTAGAAAAAGAATATATATGTAGAAGAAAAGAAGAAGAAGAAGAAGAAGAAAAGAAGTAGAAGACGAAGAAGAAGGAAAGAAGGAAAGAAAATAAGTAGAAAAAAGATGAAAAAGAAGAAGAAGAAAAGAAGTAGAAGAAGTAGAAGAAGAAGAAAAGAAGAAAAGAAAAGAAGTGATATACATATTATTATTCATGTCGGTATTTTTTTTTATGTTGTACTAATTTCGTTTACTCTTTGTCATGGCAGGTGTTGAAAGATGGTGGGCGCTGGTCAGGAGCGCTCCGAGGACCCTTTTTCGTCAACGCGTGGTACGAGGTCTTCCATTCCACACGCACCTCTCCGCCGAGCGTTGCTGGACAGTATGGCGACGCCGCCGGGCCCTTCTTCGTCGACCGTGGTGCCGAGCAGGGGACGAGGTAAGAAGATGAGAGGAGCTGGAGCACGTGGTCGCGGGAGAGGTGGTAGGGTGACTGCGAGGGCGCCTTCCTCGCCGCCACCCCCAGCTGTTTCACCCGAGCACGTGACTGCTAGGGTGGACTCGTCCGAGGAGGAGGCTACACGGACTCCAGTCCATGAGCCTCCGGTCCACGGGCCTTCGGCCCACGAGCCTCGGGTTGATGGGCCTTCGGGCCACGAGAGTTCGGCCCACGAGACCCCGGAGGAACACACGTCTGGATGGGGTACTGGCGGATCAGCCTGAGGGGCGAGTGGCCATCTTGATGATGGCGGGAGCCGATCGATATTGAGGAGGAGGGGGCACCGTCTACCAAAGCATGGTTGTACACGGCTCTGGACGTGCGGCGACCAGCGAGCGAGAGGTGGTTGATTTTCCCTGATGGGGAGAGGTAAGTGCATTTAATCTTTTTGTACCCTTCTGCATTCACGTTTCTTCAAATATCTAATGTGTTGGCCTTGTCATGCTGCAGGGGTTGGGACCACCATCATAGTGTCCGCCGGCCCAACTCCGTCCTTGGAGTTCTTTGTCGGCAAAACTTCCCGGGGTTTATTATGTTGCCTGGTGAGGGTCAGCTTCCAGAGCTTGGATTGAGTTGGGAGCACTACTTGGCTACCTCGGCCCCGCTGGGTGAGATTATCAACAGTGTCTTGTGCAAGACGAGGGCAGACATGGTGATTAGAAAGTTCTGGGTAATCTCTCCTTTACACAATTAAAAATCTTCAACTAGCTAGTTATTAATTGTACTAATCAATATTTTCTCATTTGATTACAGACATTCTACAGGTGTGAGGAGGGATACGAGGAGAAGGCGGAAAATGAAGGTAATTCTTAAGGCCTTGTACTTTACTTCCTTCATTTAGTAATTCATAGCCGTAGCGCTCAAGTTTCTATTTCCTAACTTAGGCCCCTCTGAGATGGTGTGCGGATCGGATGGATTGTTGGGAGGTGTTGGTCAATGAGTGGTGCTCAAAAGAATGGCGAGCCCTCCACAACGAGGCCAGGGACAAACGTGCCCAAATGGAAGGTGTGCCACACCATCAAGGCAGCTCCAACATATATCAGTACGGGCGGAACTGGGTATGTGGTTTGCTTCATGATTCATGCAATTCGTTCGTCATGCTAGCTTTCAGCCCTTTAATTACTAATTTACTTTGTTTCTCTCTTTGAGACACGCTACAATAAGGCGGATAAGGTGCCAGAGGTGTACGACCTGTATGCCATGGCCCACACTGGCTCTTACAAGAAAGTCAAGGCATTCTCTGCGTCTGACCTCGATGATCCAAAAAAACTTCAGCAACATCTCCTCCCACGACAAGCTCGTGAAATATAGAGATGAGGGGAAGGCGAGGAAAGGGGAGGACTTTAACCCGAGCCAGGGTCCCATTGATACTGAGCTGCTAATGATATCTGGTGGCGGGAGGTCCGATGGGTCCATAGCCATGGGATATGGACTTATCCTTTGTCCTAGCACTCTCCCGAAGATCAAGGCGCGCCAGTCGAGCTCCGCTCTACACATTAGCCAAAACATTCATGTAGTGTTTGTCTCATTACTAACTAGTATGATTGGGTCGTCAAAACCAAATGTGCAGTCTGTGTGCGAGAAGTCTGGTCAGACCGCTCCGCCGATGCCAGTGATTGCTCCTGGGACCACGGTGAGTTTAATTTGAATGGAAATTACTTGCTAGTCTTAACATTTGAGTGTCATCATGCTAACGAGACATTGAAATGATCTTTGGTGCAGCGTAACTCCGGACAAGCATCGCACGATCCTTCTCCGACTACAAGCACGAGCCACCCCGCTACAACACCTCCATGATCACGGTAAGTGTCTCTAGTGTTTTGCTTAACAAATGCATAAAGACCTAGACTTAACTTTATTTCCTCTAGTATGCTTACCATAATGACTTAGAGTTAGCTTCTTTTCCTCCAAAATGACTTAATAAGCTTACTAACCTCCAAAACCATCCATTTTACCTATGTTAGCTCTAAAACGATATGTACTTAGCTTACTTATGTAAAAAATGGCATAATTAGCTTAGTTAGCTCATAAACGATCCATTTCACCTAAATTAGCTCTTAAATGATCCATTTTACCCAAGTTAGCTCTAAAATGACCTATTTTAACTAGATTAGCTCCTAAATGATCCATTTTACCTACGTTAGCTCTAAAATGACCCATTTTACCTAGGTTAGCTCCAAAATGACCCATCTTACCTAGGTTAGCTCTAAAATGATGCATTTTACCCAAGTTGGCTCTAAAATGACCCATTTTACCTAGATTAGCTCATAAACGATCCATTTCACCTAGGTTAGCTCCAAAATGACCCATCTTACCTAGGTTAGCTCCAAAATGACCCATCTTACCTAGGTTAGCTAAAAAACGATCCATTTCACCGAAGTTAGCTCAAAAATGATCCATTTCAGCTAAATTAGCTCTTAAATGATCCATTTCACCTTAGTTAGCTCAAAAACGATCCATTTCACCTTAGTTAGCTAAAAAGATCCATTTCACCTTACTTAGCTCATAAACGACCCATTTCAACTAAGTTAGCTCATAAATGATCCATTTCACCTAAGTTAGCTAAAAAACGATCCATTTCAACTTAGTTAGCTCAAAAACGATCCATTTCACCTTAGTTAGCTCATAAACGACCCATTTCAACTTAGCTCATATATGATCCATTTCACCTAAGTTAGCTCAAAAATGATCCATTTCAACTTAGTTAGCTAAAAAATGATCCATTTCACCTTAGTTAGCTCAAAAATGATCCATTTCACCTTAGTTAGCTCATTAACGACCCATTTCAACTAAATTAGCTCATAGATGATCCATTTCACCTTAGTTAGCTCATAAACGACCCATTTCAACTTAGTTAGCTCATATATGATCCATTTCACCTAAGTTAGCTCATAAATGACATATACTTATTGTTCTAGTCTTCTTCTTCTAGTCACCTATTTCTAACTTTCTTATTTGCCATTTTGCAGATTTCATTCACTTCATGAAAGCTAGCTTGCTATGATGGAGTGCTTGTTTTTTCTTTGATGAAACTTTGCATTGTATCTAGCTTGCTATGATGGAACTTGCTATCTTGATCTAACTTTGCATTGTAATATGTATATGGATGGAACAATGTGTATGGATGGAACTTGCTTATGTATGAATGGATGAAACTTAATTATGTGCTGGATATATATGTGATATGTTTGCTGTTAAATAGCCCTGTGAAATATATCTATATATGTCATATATATTTGCTGTGAAAATTGTTGGATTCAGAAAAAACAAAAAAAGAGCCAATATACAGGCTCTTTGCCGTCTGCCACCGACGACAACGGCCTCTTTGCCGTCCACCGCGGACGGCAAACAGGACACGTGGCAGCCAACTGTGCTTCCTGGGAGCTGACCCATTTGGCGGTTTGCCTCTGATGGCGACGGCAAAGAGTAGTGACGTCTAGCTGACATCATACGGCGGACGGCAAAGGCAGGACAAATTTTGCCGTCAGCGGCGGACGGAAAAGGGCTGCCGTTAGCCACCTAACAGACTAACAGCGCAATTTTTGCCGTCTGCTTTCTTTGCCGTCTGCTGCTGATGGCAAAGGACCCTTTGCCGTCAGTCGCGTAAAGCAGACGTCAAAGTATCTGTTTGCCGGACCTTACTTTGCCGTCCACGTTTGCCGTCCACCATTCATGCCTTTGCCGTCCGCCGTGGCAGAAGGCAAAGTAGCTGATTCCTGTAGTGAATCATCCTTGCAGGACACACCTATTTGAGAGAGCCATAATGATGCTATGATTTGTTAGAATTTCTCTATGTGCTTCACTTATATTTTTGAGCTATGGAATTGCTCTAGTACTTCACTTATATCTTTTTTAGCATGGTTCTGTTTTAATTTTGAAGAAATACTATCATGCTTCACTTAGATCAATTTGAGAGTTAGTAATTTTTTGAAGAAATTCTTTGATGCTTCACTTATATTATTTTGAGAGATGAAAACTTTGAAGGAATATTTATGCTCATGTTCTTCACTTAAATTTGTTTGAGGTTTGTAGCAATGGTAATATATGAAATTAGTCCAAAAGTGATAGATATTCAAGGGGGTATAATAAAAACTTTCATGAAGATCATTGGATATTATAAACTTGATTCCTTGTAATAGTTTTGAGACATGGAGATAGTAATAGGTGAGTCATGTTGGTGAGTAATTATGCTTTAGTAAGAATATTGGCGTTAAGGTTGGTGATTCCCTATGCAAGCACGAAAGTCAATAGTTATGCAATGAAGTCACATACTACTTGTGGTGCATTATTTGGTGTTAGTTATGTTTAATGCTCGTTTATGATTGTTTTCGTTTTTTGGTTGGTTGCTTCTCAATCTATTTGCTAGCCTTTCCTTGTACTAAGCGGGAATATTGCTTGTGCATCCAAACTCCTTAAACTAAGTTGTGCTAATGAGTCCCCCATACCTACCTATATGTGGTATTTCCATGTCGTTCCAAGTAAATTTGTATGTGCCAACATTAAATTTTCAAAATGGATTTCCTTTTTGTGTGCCCGAACCGTTCATGAAGCGGTGGGGGGTGGCCAATATTTTCCATGCTAGATATTTTATTCTCAAGATGAGTGTTTATTCACTTGTCATTGCACGAGAGTGTGGCAGGTAATAGGGACGCCCAGTCCTAAAACGAAAAAAAATATTATTTATGTTGTCAAATAATAAATTCCTTGGAAAGTGTTGGTATGGAGGGCACCCGTGGATACAGCTAGCCATGGATTGTGAAAGAATGGTGGAAAAATGAATAAACTTTATTTTATGTTTGGGAACCGACTATGATTTACCTAGCATGGAAAGTATTGGGAATTCTCGGTAGTTTTCGTTGATGGGAAAAGCATGCCTCTCAAAATATTTTATCTCTCAATTTAAGCTTTGAGCTCTGGCACCTCTACAAATCTCTGCTTCCCTCTGCGAAGGGCCTATCTATTTACTTTATTCAATTTTTTTATTGAGTCTCCATCTTCTCTTATAAAGAACCAACTAAGGAACACTATTATCATACTTGTGCATTGGATCTAGCTAATATTTGAGTGTGTTTCATGAATGGATCAATGATTGAGCATAACTGGCTGGGGATAGCTTTCTTTAGTGTTGATATTTTGAAAGACATGGTTGCTTGTTGATATGTTTGAGTATTGATGTCCTCATGTCAATTATAGACTAGTCTTTGAATCATCTAAAGTCCAAATGTCCATGCTATGAAAGAAAAGAAGATGTGATGAACATGTTAGGCAGCATTCCACATCAAAAATTCTGTTTTTATCATTTACCTACTCGAGGAACAACAGGAATTAAGCTTGGGGATGCTGATATGTCTCCAACGCATCTATAATTTTTTACTGTTCCATGCTATTATATTATCAATCTTGGATGTTTTATATTCATTTACTAGCAACTTTATATCATTTTCTGGGACTAATCTATTGACAAAGTGCCCAGTGCCAGTTACTATTTTTGCTTGTTTTTTTACTTTGCAGAATATCCATATCAAACGAAGTCCAAATGCAGTGAAATTTTTTGGAGATTTTTTCTGCCCAGAAGACAACCAGGAGGCTCTAGAAGTGCACCAGAGGGACCATCTGGGGCACACTAGGTGCACCCTGGTGGGTAGTGGAGCCCATAGGCACCCCCACCACCAACCTCTGCCTCTATAAATACTCTAAAATCCCAAAAGCTCTAGGGGAGTCGACGAAACACAATTCCAGCCGCCGCAAGTTCCAGAACCACGAGATGCAATCTAGAGGCCTTTTTCGGCACTTTTCCAGAGGGGTCAACGATCACGAAGGGGTTCTTCATCATCACCCTTGCCCCTCCGATGATGCGTGAGTAGTTTGCCATAGACCTACGGGTCCGTAGGTAGTAGCTAGCTGGCTTCTTCTCTCTTTTTGATCTTCAATACAATGTTCTTCTCGATGTTTGGAGATCTATTTTATCTAATGAATTTTTGTAGTGTGTTTGTTGGGATCCGATGAATTGTTAGTTTATGATCAGATCTATCCATGAATATTATTCGAGTCTTTGCTGAACTCTTTTATGCATGATTGTTATTGCCTTGTATTTCTTCTCTGAAACTTTGGTTTGGTTTGGCCCACTAGATTGATTTTTCTTGCAATGGGAAGAGGTGCTTTGTGATGGGTTCGATCTTGCGGTGCTCATTCTCAGTGACAGATGGAGACATGACACACATGTATCGTTTCCATTAAGGATAAAAAGATGGTGTCTATTCCTACATGAATTGATCCTGTCTACATCATGTCATCGTTCTTATTGCATTACTCCATATTTCCATGAACTTAATACACTAGATGCATGCTGGATAGCGGTCGATGTGTGGAGTAATAGTAGTAGATGCAGGCAGGAGTCGGTCTACTAATCTTGGATGTGATGCCTATATACATGGTCATTGCCTTGGATATCGTCATAATTATTTGCTCTTCTATCAATTGCCCAATAATAATTTGTTTATTTACCCACCGTATGCTATTTTCTCGAGAGAAACCTCTACTGAAATCTACGGCCCCCGGGCTATTTCCTATCATATAAAAGCCCCAAAATACCTTGCTGCAGTTTTTCTTTATTTATTTTATTTTGTGTTTTTTTCGAGATCTATTTATCAAATCTCATACAATTTAATCTATCTCAATACCGAGGAGGGATTTACAACCCCTCTTACACGTTGGGTTGCAAGTGTTTGTTATTTGTGTGCTGGTGCTTTTTACATAGTGTTGCTTGGTTCTCCTACTAGATCGATAACCTTGGTTTCATAACTGAGGGAAATACTTACCTCTGATGTGCTGCATGATGACCCACAAGTATAGGGGATCAATCGTAGTCCTTTCGATAAGTAAGAGTGTCGAACCTAATAAGGAGCAGAAGGAAATGACAAGTGGTTTTCAGCAAGGTATTCTTTGCAAGCACTGAAATTATAAGTAACGGGTAGTTTGATATCAAGATAATTTGTAATGAGCAAGTACCGGTAATGGTAACAAAAGTTCAGCAAGGTAGCCCAATCCTTTGGGGGCAAAGGACAGGCCAAAACAGTCTCTTATAATAAGCAAAGCGTTCTTGAGGGTGCATGAGAATTTCATCTAGTCACTTTCATCTTGTTGGTTTGATTCGTGTTCGCTACTTTGATAATTTGATATGTGGGTGGACCTGTGCTTAGGTGATGTTCTTACTTGAACAAACCTCCTACTTATGATTAACCCCCTCGCAAGCTTCCGCAACTACGAACAAAGTATCTAGATAAAATCTAACCATAGCATTAAACTTTTGGATCCAAATCAGCCCCTTACGAAGTAGCGCATAAACTAGGGTTTAAGCTTCTGTCACACTCGCAGCCCATCATCTAATAACTACTCCACAATACATTCTCTTAGGCCCTAATAAGGTGAAGTGCCATGTTGTCGGGGGTGAGCCGGTCGTGCCCCACGAGCACCTATGGGACCCTGGTCCCTTGTGGTTCGGAGGGGGGCGGAGATTGCACAAAGAGCGGATCGAGGCGATAGACACGAACGGATTTTACCCAGCTTCGGAGCTCTCCGGAGAGATAATACTCCTACTGCTGCTTTGTGGATTATCTTGTGTTCTTACTAGGGAGCAATGCGGGCTACAAGACCTAGCGTGAGTATGGTTTCCTATCGAGCCGAACCGAACCCCTTCTACGTTGCCCCCGGGCCTCCTTTTATAGGCTCAAGGGGTTACCACATATGGCAAGTAGACAAGGTTACAATGGTAATAACCTAGGTTGGTACACCGCTTTGTACAGTGTACAGTAACTTATACCTAACTCTGAGGGCAAGGGACAAGAGTCATCAATGCCCGTCTCGGTCGCCCGAACAGTGTAACAGGGACCGTCAAGTTCGCCTCCGTTCGCCACGATGGTAGCTTGTCAGCGCTGCTTGTCGCTACTCTCCGCTGGCTGCACAGCTCCCCGACACGCGTCCTTGGGAGAGCCCCGTGGTGACACGTTGGCGGGTGAGCTGGAGCGGAGATGAAGAGAGGTTGCCCGCCCCGGCAAGCGCCTTGCCGCGGCAGGAATCTTGTCGCGCTTGGGGGTTCAGCGCCCGCCAAGCCTTCCCGGCAAGCTCCTCTTGCCGGGGCCTTGTTTCCTTTGCGCCCTGAGTGGCCTTCCCGGCAAGCTCCTCTTGCCGGGGTCTTGACTGCTTTGCTCTTGAATGGCTCCAAAAGAGCTACTGAGGGTCTTGGCGGACATCAAGCCGGCCCGGCCGTGGGGCGCTGCAACTGTCCGTGCACGAGTTCGGGGTACTAGGGTACCCCTACTCTAGTACACCGGCAGAGCCCCGGGCTGGGCCACACGGCGCCAAGCTCTGTTGGGCCAGGCCCAAAAGCAGTGCACTGCAGGCGCGTGGCCTTGATTACGCCATTACTTGCCTTGGACCCACCACGTCCCCCACGAACGGCACGCGCCCACCGCGTTTCTCTGTAACGGCACGCGTTAATTGTGGTGTCGTGGGTGAAGTGGGCGTCGTGTGAGGTCGCCTCATCCGTCGCCTCAGTTCTGCATCTCCGCCACGTGGTGCCCATGCACTCGGGGTCACGGGCGGTGGAAGTGGGAAACTTGTCCGTTGCGAGCAGAGGCAGCAGGTCTGTCCTGATTCCCTGTTCTTCCTGCGCCTTGATTCGCCGAGCGGGGCGGCCGAGCCCCCACCTTGCTCCTTTTAAGAAGGGCGGAAGGGGAGCGTAGGAGCCCGCATTCTCCCATCCCTTCCTTTCTTCAGTTTCTGCTCCCCTTTCTCCCATTCGCCATGGAGAAAGGGAACCTTGGTTCTCCATCGGTGGCGGCGAGGGTCGCAGCTAGGCAGCGCACCCCTCCCAATCCCACGCCTGGGATGGCGGAGCCGGCCGCAAGGGGAAGAGGGAGGGGGCGAGGTCGTGGACGAGGTCGAGGAGCCCGGGGGAGAGGCGGACGAGGCGGTTCGCCGTCTCCGCCTCCGCCGGTGGTTCCTCTCCGAGGACGAGGTCGTGGGCGAGCTCGAGGCGCTCGGGGAAGAGGCGGGCGGGGCTGCGCGCCGTCTCCGCCCCCGCCGGCGGTCCATACGGGGGACGACCCTTGCGAGTTCTTCATCAAGCTGCGCCGGGCGCCTCGTCGTCGTCTCCGGCTTCCAGCTCCGTTCGCGATGGCGATGGAGTCGGATCCGCCCGAGACGTTGAGGTTGCACATGAGGGGCTGTGGGATCAGCGGCACGCGAGTCCGCGTTGTATTCCCAGCCCCCAATGTGATGTACCTTGACCGTGGATGGAAGGCGTTCGCCCGCATCCACAACCTGCTGGCGGGGTTTACCCTCCATTTTAAGTTAATGGAGGGTGACCTCCTCTCCGTCAAGGTCTTCGGGGATCTTGGCACTCGGGCAAGGTGCTGCGTGGATAGCTCCTCCGACAGCGACGATTCCTCCTCGAGCGAGAGTGACGAGGAGGAAAGCGACAGCGACGACGAGGGTAGCGGGCCCAACTAGTTGTTGGGCG